>CM067490.1:12036686-12225955 GCA_034552555.1 Semaprochilodus insignis | reverse complement strand
TTACAAAATGCACATGAACTTTAAGAATTTAAAAAGACATTTTAATAATTATTAAAAGGGGAATAATAAATACATATTTAAGTTCTAACTGGAAAATAGTAGAAATAATTATTTCAGCGCCAGTAATATAATAATTAAACAGTTCAGGTCTACCGTTCTCCTTTTCATCTAAAAATAATTTAAATATTGACTAATTTGGTTTTATTTAGGAGTTTGTTATTTATGAGAGATGAAAGACGAACGGTCATCCTACTGAAGAAGCTGTTTAAAGTGAGATTAAACAGACAGGCTATAAGCGCTAATTTTTAGCATAAATACGTTGCTTGCTGCCGGACGCTATATTCTGTAATTAAATCAGGCTCCAGTTCAGATCGTTCATCATATGCCATGTCTCTTTTAGTTCAAAAATATGTTCATGTGACTCTGCTGACTTTCTAAATGACGACAGATCTGAATGCAAATCGTATGCAAATTGATTTGCTGATTACTAGATAACGTATATGGAGAAAAAACATGAACGAATAGTTGAATCGTCGGCCAGGACGGGCGAATCGGGTACAGCCCTAATATAAAGTAATAACCATGCATTGATTGTCATTGTTAAGTACTATAAAGGGAAAATGGCTAAATAATCAATAAGCAAGTAATAAACTAATTTGAAATGGTCGCAAAGCAGCCAGTCAATCTTTTTCATAATTTCATCATTTTCACCTTCTTTCATTGGATTTTGTTTATGAAACAAAATATTAATATTAATTAGAATGTAGTTATATGATATGTTAAACAGGGTATACTCATTGTAAATTTCATTTTTTTTTTTTTTTTTTTTTTTTTTTGCACACGTATACTGCTATTTAAAAAATACTTTCATGGTTTAGACAGTTATTCTGATGCTTAGTAGTCATTAACATTTCCATTCAGAAGTTCAGAAGATGACTGTTTAAGGTAATATGGTTGGGGCGTAATGTGGACTTTAATGCCTGAGGCTTAAGGTTGGGCTTGTTTATGTGCAGGTTAAGTGTAAGGAAAGGGCTCCACTTCCCTACAATATGTTTCTAATGTTCTGGAGCCCCGCTATTGAAAGACCGGTCTCAATGAATTATGAGTGTTGCAGACATCACTGTAATTCAAACGCTTCCCTACATAATAACCCACTGTCATTTCTTATAATGCTGGTAAAGTCACGGTTATTGAGGAGGTCATGGTATGGGAGCAGACGGGGCCTTTTCATGTTGTCTGTGGTGTGTTGTTTTGTTTTGTTTTTTTTTTTCCCCAGTTTCTATCCTGTTGTCTAATAAGGAAGAACTTCAGGCAGTCTTTATGTCTGCTGGTGATAATGATGATTTATGAATGATGATGCTATCCAGTGGTTTCCCAGTTCTTGTGTGTTTCAACACTGTATAGTATTCTTCCCCTATTGTAACACACTCTTGGCTATTAATTACAATGAAAGAAAATGTAGCATAATCTTAGCCTCTGATGAGTAGACAGACATGTACACAAAGCATTAGATATCTGTAGTACACTAAACCGGTCACAACTATGATATTTTACATGCAAGTTACATACACTCGCCATCGAAAATATAGTTGCACCCAGAAAGAATGAAACGACAGGAATGAAAGTAGGTGGTAGGTTTGATATCATAAAACATGCAGATGGTTCAAGTTTCATGCTCAGCTGTGCATGTGACATAAGCAAGGACGGGCCTTATAATTTTACCTGACTGACAATATAAGGTCCCCTGTTGTGCGTGCTTTCTATTCGGACTTGTGCTGTTGCGTTGGTAGCAAGCCGAGTATGCCTCAGAGAAGAGTTTAATAGCAGTTCAGGCAGTTGGAAGACTTGTAGAGGGGTGACATCGTAGAGCTCCAGGAAGCAGAATGGTCTAATCAATGTATTGCGTTCCATACTGGTCATGCTGTTGCTGGCAGTGGATAGAAGAAGACATGCACCAGCCACATGAAGGATCCATCCCAACGAATTGAGAACCAACGAATCGTCCGACACCATGTCAGATGTCACCAAAGACTGCAATGATGTCATGCCAGACTGTCATGGAGTGACTTGGAATGGCAGCAGGTCATCTTCAGTGACGAGTCCCGCTTTGGTCTTGGTGGAGACAACCAATGAATCCATGCGTTGAGGCACCACCGTGTCTTGTCAGCCCCAAGATGAATGAAATGGGGGAAATTCATTGACACAAATTGAATTTTTGAAATTCTGGAATCTGTTGTTTGTGTTTCATTCAGCTGATGGACCTCCAGCTTAATTTCATTGCTTAGTGTTCTTTGTGCATCACCTGTTTCCCAGTCCTGTTAATGTAATCTCGAACATAAATTTTTGCATGGACAGCTGCATTTTCTTTTTAGATCTTTGGTTTGCCTGATATGGTGTTTAATAGCTTCAGGAAAAAATAATTTCTGTGATTTTCTGGCCCACATGTAGTTTCATAGATTACTTCATCTAAGTAAATGGTACAATGTTTTCCATTATTCCAAAAGTATAGCACACGTTTTATATTATAATATATTACATAAACTCATTCTCTAGGAGTGAAAAATGACAAATGAGGGTAGCATTTAAAGAAAATGAAAGCTTCTGTTAGCACAGCTAACTGAACACCTCATCTAATTGTGGTGTATAGTCTTTTCATATAAATCTGGCTCAGCAAAAACTCATTCCATAGCTCCACACTTTTCATACGGCTCTAAATGTGCTGGGCTACTGGGAATTTTGTCTAAAAAATATGCTGCGTTGTGGGTTTAAGTTCCTTGTAAGCCGTAATCGACATTCACCTCTGAGTCAGTGGTCTTCTGGTCCACGTTCTAGTGTCTTAAGCATTCCGCTGCAAGATCAAGGTGTTCCTGTGCCAGAAGATGTTGAGCAAGAGCTCCATGGACACAGTGCATACATGCACACGTATTGTCACACTGCTTGGCCAGCACATTTTTGTTTTGAAACATGAACATGATTTTGGCCAAAGCTCTGGTTCTGAGCTACTTCATCAGGAATGTTTCCCCTCTGAGGAATCCCCAGCAACGGGCCTTTTTTGCAGCTTTACATAAAATATTGTTCCATTTATTTAGATGAGGAAATCTCTGCAGCCTTGAGGGTTTCAACGGAGGGGCCAGTTGATGGGTTTGTGTTTGTGGTTTGTAGTGAGTCTTATTTTAACATTTAGTTTTAGCCTTTGTTAGTTTCAGGAACACTACTGGATATGTCTGTAACAATTGATCAGTATGGATCAATCGATCAGTTTATGATGCCTGTTTCGGGGGTCCCTCTTATGTCTCACATCTGGATTTGAAATCTTTATCAAAGAACAAATAACCCTACCTTGAGGGCACATTCACAGCTACCTTGGTAGGTTCATTTTTGACGATTGAAACCTCTTGGTACTCTGGTCTACACCAAACAGCTATGGATTTCCAAATATCGAGGGATTGGTCTGCTTTCAGCTGAGTCCTGTTTTCAGTTTGCTGCTGATGGCCACTGACCTGGCCATTTTAACATTTAATCCTTATAGATGCTCTTAAAAATTGTTTTTACAGTGGGGCCTGCTGCCAGTAACATCAAAAGAGCAAAAGCAAACAATTTGATTTTACGTGGACTTGTAGATTTGATTTTATTACTCAGATTGTGCAACATTAGACATTAAACCTGTTCCTATAACAGAGTAGATTTATAGATTTGTTCAAGAATATATATTTGGGTCATTGACATGACATGCATGTTTTGTGTCCCTAAAAATAATATAATAAATACATGACATATTACATGGCAAATTATTCTGCAGTGTCTATTTTGTGTGGAACAATTTTGAATGCATCCATTTAAAATACAGTTTAGTTTATTTTTGCCTGCAAAGGTCTAAAAAGGTCAGGTAGTTTAATAGTCCAACCATATATGTTGATTTTTGAACTGTCAAAAAAATAATTAATTTATAAAAATGTTAATGAAATAAAGATTTTATGTTTAAAAACCTAAAAGAATCATGTTATAAAATAAGGCAAAAGTGCTCAGAAATCTTCTGTTCACAGTTTCTCGAACAGATACTACATCATAAAGACCCCAATAGATCTTAAAGGAGACCTTTCATAAATTGTGTATAAAAAAATAGATTTTTGACTTAAATCAATAATAATTAGTGTTTATTTGGTTGAGAAAGTGTAAGTATGATCTCAAGTTCAAGAACAACCAGTAAGTCAAATGGTGCAACCACAGCAGAACAGCTTTAGTAACTGAAACGGGCAGTTAATAGTATTGATAAAGCTTATTGTATTTAAGATTTAAAAGATAAAAACAGATGTTACACTAGGTTAGTATATAGAAAGACGTAATAAACAATAGATTGACACTCTCTGACACTGTCTCATATGCTTGCCAGATTTCTGACCAATCAAAGAACACCTGCTTATAATTTTGTACATGTCAGATGTGGTGCAGACTTTCTAGGTGTAAGAAAAACCAGAATCTGCAAAGAAGACACAGAAGAATATATTGTAGTTGTATTAGCTATCATGTGGTATGTATTTGGTCTGTATGAAACGACATATCTTTGGCACTGGTTGCAGGAAGACTGGTTTCACGTTTAAGTCTTCGTTCTTTTCTTCATGCTCTTAGATAGGACTTGGATTTCTGTAAAGCTGCTTTGGAGCAATGGCTAAGAAGTACAATACAAATACACTTATACTGAATTCAGTTGTATTAATTTGGTTCCAAACACAGTCCTCATGGACCTTGAGCTGCTCCACACTGCGCACCAGTCCAGCTGCCATCACGACTGAGCCAGATATTCAGCCTTGGATTACCTGATTTAGGTGTGTTAAGAAATGAAATAGAGCAAAAATGTGTGCTGCCTGTGGGTCTTGGAGGATTAGCTAGGGAGCCATTGATTTAGAGTTAAACAAGTCATTGGAATGTTATGCCTGTCCAAGCTCAAGTTTCGAACATTAATGATCCCTAAAAAAAGCAGCTCTCCTGCTGTCTACATAGCTTGAAGACTTGGACATTTCTATTGGGGGAATTCAGAAGAGTATAGCTACAGGTGTTAGTATGCGAGTATGTAGTTCTTTCCCAAGAAACGTGGGATCAGGGATCAGAAACAACATTGTGTTTTTATATCAACTTCAAGTTAGGTCCTGTGTGGGGAGAAAACATACTTTACTTCAAAGTAGATCTATGTGTCCAACTTTTGCCTTAGTAATTTTGTGCCTCTTCTTTTAGTCCATTCAGTGTGAAGTTTGCACACAGAGCAACAGGTACCACTGAATTATGTTTAACACTAGAAAATGACCAAAAAATGGTGCATCAATATCAGTGTTTAGTGTGTCCAACCTTTATCTTAAAGATTCTGTTCTTTTTTTTCATTCTTCCATTCCTCAGACTTACGTTGTACCCTCATGTCCTACATATGTCTTACACACTTCCACCTCTTAAACCACCACAATCCATATATACACTCTGTAGCCAAAAGTTTTCAACCACGTAGCAACAACTTATTAACCTCCTGGAATACAGTAGAAGTGGCCCATCGCCACCTTTTAAGGTTTGGACACCTATTAACGTTTTCTGACTTTCTTTTATGAACTAGATATGTACCCATCCTTTCAGACCCACAGCTTTTGGTTGTCTTCACACAGTGAAAAGATCGGAGTGGAGCTTTAGTGGAGTGGAGCTTTACTTGCTGTTTATCTGTTGGTGATGGTTTTGGTGGTCTAGCAGGTGTTGCACAGTTGTTAGAAGTTCCATTTCTCTCTGAATCTTTTAATCATTTAGGAATCTCTTGTTTGTTTTCCAGTTATTTCTGTTTGAACATCACCTCCCTTTTGGAGGTGGACTGTCATATGTAATCTCCTGAATAAATGATGCTAGTTTCACATACATAAATAACAATTACATGAAAATGAACTTTTGCACAGCACTTCACGTGTGTGTATAAACACACACACACACACACACACACACACACACACACACACACACACACACACATACATATATATATATATATACACACACACACACACACACTAATTGTAATATATATTATGAAGGCGAACGTGTATGTGGGTGGTGTGTGCAGTGTGTGGTTCAATGTCTGATTGATTTCAGATGGATTTGTTGATCATACAGGGAGCAGCGTGTGTTGACATGAGCTTGCCAGCAGGTCACCTGTCACTGCCAGAGGCAAGAAATGTGGAGCATGTGTGAGTTTTGAGCTTGTTTCTTTTGTGGATGTTTCTGAGGGTCACTTTCTGCATATACATGAACAGGGCAACTCCAGGCCTGCTTGGTGAATGGACAGACAGACCGCCTTGCAACCTGACTGCACTGGAGACACGTGGCATGCTTCCAGTTCTTTCCAGTCCAGATGTGAACATTCAGGCTTGGCATAAGTGAAGTTACTGTAAATATGTCATACAGCCAGGCAATTAGACTAAGCAAGCAGACAGGCCTAGCAACTCCTGCAGGCCTCTTGAGAGTCTGAATCTATGCAGTGAATCTAGAGCATGGTTCTCCAGTGCCCTGGAACCATAGGGGTTCATCTTGTTGCTGTCAAGCCGCCTTTACATCCAAGCTGTGGAGGCAGGTTTCCTGTCCTGGATGTGGAGCACCTGCCAGATTGTGCACAGGCTTAAACTGATCTGTGTAAGCTATGCATGTATTCAGACTCAAAATAAACCAGTTTGGTCCTTAACCCTGTCTTGCTGGTTAAACATTCAAACCGAGGTTTTTAAAATGCATGCACGTCCACGTTGGCTGTAGTTATGAGCATATTCATAACAAGTCCATCTAATTACTTTCTATGTGGAACCTTTTAGAGCTATTGGATCATCATGTGGAACTTCCTAGGGCTGGGCAGTATATCAGACAAGATACAGGATGTGACAATGCTGTTGAATAGTTCGATGTTACTTTAAAATTCATGACCCATTTCTTCCGTAAATCTGTGCCAGTGCCTTTCCCCTCTCTGACACTCTCTGCTCAATGACATGCCCCTCTTTGCATGCCAACCCAGCCCCATACCCTACTTGCTCACAAAGTTCTCCAGCACATGGAGGGAGGTGCAGCTCCAGTCCACACTGAAGAAGACTTTGTAGTATAGAAACTTCCTTTCCTTAGTTTCTAGTAAAGAAATTCTTTGCCTAAGATTTTTAAAAATAAATTCGTATTACATAAATCTTCTATTGTCTTACAGCATGTAATAGGCAGTTAGGAAAGCCTAAACTACTTAATCAAGGTTAATAATCACTAATTGTCAAACCAGACATACCCGCACAGCTGAAACGCGAACACGCAATCAGAAGTTAGAGCTGGCGTTACTGCTAAAAAAATAAATAAAATAAATCAGTAAAGCGCTTTAGCTGATATGTCAGCCATGCTGTGCTAAAAGCCACCAATATTTTATCTCATGAGATTTTATCAACATGAACGCACAAAGGTAATATAAGGGGATGGTGGAGTGGTTTTATGCCTTTTGTAAAGAAAAGTGCCAGATGCTGCCGTATAATTAAGGTAGTGCGCCATCATGTAAATGCTCATCATTAAAAGAATAGTTGCACCCAGAAGGGAGTGTAGGATTGTAATGCTACTCTGTGGGAAGATAAAAGTTACCAGGAACAATAAATCGTGGTACATTTAGACTGATATGGGTAATATTTATTGAGCTGACATTCTGAGTCTCTTCATGATAGCTCGACACCATTGCAGTCTTCAGCGACGTTGACGTGATGTTAAGGGCAGTCAACATAACGGTCTGCGTTCATGTAGTCCTGTGTCGTGCGGCCGTCTGCCAATGGTGCTAGCACTAACAGGATGACTCATGTATGGCATCACTGCTCACTGAATGTCTGCAATCATGGCTGTTGGGTCAGTCAGGTACAGCGATTAGGTCCATTCTTGCTTACGTCACGTGCACGGCTGAGCGGGAATCTTGAATTTTCATTTCTGTCAGTTGATTCCTTCTGGGTGGAACTATTTGTGCAACTATTCTTTTGATGAGTGTATACAGTTCCTGTTTCAGCAATGGACCAAGAAGATGCTAAAACAGTATAACAGTTGCCCAGTCGCATTTTTTTTTTTCTTTTTTTTTCTTTTCAGTTACGTATTCTTTGAAAACTCCGTCTTTACATTTTACTTTGCATTTTAGTATTACAACCTGTTTTTGACATGTCACGTTCAGGCCACTTTGTAAAAAATACACATATGTTAGCTATATATTGTGTATTGCCATTTAGCCTGAAAATACCAAGATATGATTCTTGATTCTTCTAGATATGTTTGCCCAGCCCTAGAACTTCCTGTGTTTTACTGTCTTCCATCTCTGGTTACAAGAAACCGCATTTTGGATTTATTCTTGAGTGCACTGCGATGCCTTCAGAGTGCACATTCAGTACACAGTGCAGATTGAAAAGAGCTTACTGTTAATTTGTTTAATTGCAGTGACAATAAATGACACGTGTTTGCAGTTTTTTGTTTTTTTTTTTGAATGACACAGACATCATGGTATTAAAAGATAAATAAATTGAATTCAATATATTTACAGAGACACAAACTCTTTGAATATAAGATTATGTGTGCCTTCAAGTTGATTTCAACTCCTGGTGACCATATGGATAGTGTTTCTCCAGAATGTCCTGTCTTCTGTTTGGATCTTCAGGCTTCTAAATGACTGCTTCATGATTCCTGTAATTGTATCCATCCATCTTGTTGCTGGTGATCTCCTTCCTCTTTTATCTTCGGCTTTTCCATACATAATGGTCTTATCCAGTGTATCAGTTCTTCTGAGAATATGTCCAAAAGAAGCGCTTCAGTTTGGTTATGTGGGCTTCAAGTGAGAAGTGAGACCTGATTTTGGTCAAATATCCACTTATTAATTTTCTCTGCCTTCTGAGATTCTCTCAAAAGTTCTCACCAACACCAAAATTCAAAGGCTTTTACTTTTTCCTGTGGTGCGCTGTTAAGCAATGTATGAATAGAACACATACTCTGGTACCTCTGGCGGAATTCCTTATATTTATCTGCATAAAGCACAACTTTGTGTAGCAAACTGAGAATTACTGGAGTTTAGAAGCTACTTTGTTGATTGGGGCAGTTAAATGTAAAATGGCAGTAACAAGAGTAACCGAAGACATAGGCCACGGAGCAGCCACAAGCTTGCGTGATGTGCAGAACCAAGACGCACATGAGAATGAGGCTAACTTATTAATGTTAGTCATATTATGGTTTTTCTGAGTTGCAGTCGTTAATGTTAAGCTAGATGGGGTATTATGTCACAACAACAACAACAACAACAACAACGAGCATTACAGTGTGAATGTTCTTTTAAGCGAAAATGTATTTGTTACATTTGCTAGTAGAGGTGGTAAAAATGTATACAGCATAGAAAACTTTCTCATTACATAAAACAGATGTCTGTCTTAAAACTCATTTCTCTCTCCCTCTCACTGGGTGTATAGACATAAGACGTCCAGGGTGGATACCACCATGTCGCAACTTTCTGTATCTGTCTTTTCAAATTAAAAGCATTCTGCTGAGTTTTGTAAATGTAACTTCATGACATTTTAGCAAGCCAGTGCTGCAAAAAAAAAAAAAAAACAACACACACACACACAGTGGAAACTTTTGCTGACAGATTGAATATGTATGGTGATAATATGCAGCTTTGCCACCATGGAGCTTTTGTTTCGACTACTGCAAATGTTACTGTCATTTATCACCACCATTGCAGCTGTTTATGTGCAGTACTGTCAGAATCTGTACTCTTCCAAAAGACATGCATGTAATTTAGCATTTATTGTCTAAATGTGTAATTTATCTGCTTTTCTTATCCATGTGAAGATCGCTCTAATATTACGGCTGACAGTTATTAGCCAGTTTAGCTTTGCATGCTAAAGACTCTTGACAAGCCCCAGCTGTCGTTAATTTCCTCAGTGACGTCTGAATATGATACATTTTCGCAGCGGGATTGAGGAGAATGAAATACTGATTGGTCATTTGAAGGACAAAGTAAGCAAATGTCACTTCATTATGTCTCTGTCGAGACGTGGTTTATTTGATTGGCTGGGAGAAAATGACTGGCTTGGACTTGAAACTTGAAACATCCTTTTTGGTCCCCTATAAGTTACTCATTACACATTATTTGAAAAACTAGAACAATCCAAAGAGCTGAACTAAATAAATAGTTTTAATTACATTTGAAAGTTACCCCCCGCTCCCCAAACAGTTTATTTCTAGCATTTTAATAACTTGATTTTATAAGAACTTTTTTGCCTGCTTTCTGACCAACGTCTATACTCATGACACGTCTCAGTGCTGATCTTGGATCTGTTTCTGTCATTAAGATCTTAGTAAATAAGTGAGGAATTGGAACCTAGAACAGCACTGCTGTTCTGAGAAGCTTTGTGAATACCAGCCCTGGCCTTCTACCGTGAGTGTGGATGGAGTCAAATGATTAGATGTTACAAATGTTTGCGTTACACAAGTTCTCGTCAACGCA
The DNA here is from genome assembly GCA_034552555.1 of Semaprochilodus insignis. NCBI lineage: Eukaryota > Metazoa > Chordata > Actinopteri > Characiformes > Prochilodontidae > Semaprochilodus > Semaprochilodus insignis. The sequence goes on along the minus strand of CM067490.1, from coordinate 12,215,451 downwards.
AGACCTTGAGTCCATTCCTGAGCTGTCTCTGCGTATTAGTCCATTTGTTACGCCTCATGTAGCAACTGTTCACACTATACCCTGTTACCCATGATGCCCTCTGCTACCCATGCTGGCTCAGACAGTTCATTATCCAGGTGGTGACGACAGGCAGACGTTTCGCTGCTCCAACACCGGCACTATTGGCCAGGCCAGCGTCCAGTCTGCGTGCTCCCATTGGCCCTTTCTATTATCTGGCATACGTGTTGCATTTGATTTTTGAGGTTTGAACAAGTTCCACTCTGAAACAATAGACAAGTGTGGCTGTGCTTTCCAAGTCTGTTCAGGCTCTTTGCAGCAACAGGATTGTGTAATTTTGTAGCAGTGAAGTCTCACACAGGGAAATCTTAATCAACATTCTTGGCATGAAAGGGGTGCTTTAGCCTCAAAGGATGTTTTGTTTGATTATTTAATTCTCCGTTTTTTTTTTCCACTCTCTCTCCCTCTAGCGCACTCTCAAAGGGCAGACTGTTTTTTGGATGCTGTCTGTCCATGGCCAGTCAGTTAGGATGTTTTGTAGTGTTTGTGTGAATGTGACACTGGCACTTTTTGATGGAGTTTTGTGGAGCTGAGATCATGAGGGGCCAGTGTGTGGAAGTGTAGGCTCTGTAGGCCCCTTCCTTGCCCTGTGCGGAGGTTTGGGTCAAAGCCAAGCAGGCTGAATTTTGCCAAAACATAGTGTCCAGGGGCTGTATTGCTTGTTGCAGCCTCGTCCAACATGTCCGAGTCTTGGCATGTGCTTTTTTTTTTCTCTCGTATACAGGTGTGTTGGATAGCTTGATCCACAAATAAAAAAAACCTTGAAAAGTGGAGGAGATGTTTATTGAATGACATGCAGTGAATCGTGCTATAAATATTTTCAGCCCCTTTTGCAAACAACACAGTCCCACAATAAACATGTTTTGTACCTTTGTAAGCAACATGAAGAGTCTGCAAGTCTTGACTAATCTAACATGAAAGAAAGCAGTCTGGTCTTCCATACTGATCTCAGTCGTTTGAAATTATTTTTGGACCCTGTAGGCCATAGGCTAAAGTTCAAAGTTCAGGGAAGGAGCATAGATATAGGAGTCGCATGGGTGAAAGCGGCACCAGCAGAAGACTTGGCCTTGGGGTGGTTGGTGTAACGTCTGGATGCTGTTTATTATGCTAAGGTCAAGATTTCTCCGTGACCGTCTCTGTCTGTCTGACCCTTGGACCAACAGATGGACATGTCATCATTGAGAGAAATAGGGCAGCATTTGTAGTTTTGACTTTCTTGGTGGGATTGCTCTCTAACAGGCCCCAGACACTGTCCAAAAATATCCAAATGTCTCTTCTAATTACTGAATCCATGTACTGCTGACACACTGGCAATAGCAAAGGATGTGATGGGTAGATGTGCTATGCATGAGCCAAAGGTCATCATGCCAAATGTCAGGTAGAGCCCCCCAGCACTGGGCATTTCACTGGAGTGATGGTGCTTCATTTAATACCTTTGGGATGAACTGGAGTGATCTATGACTAATCAGTACCTAACTTCACTCTTGTGTGAAGAACACAGTCAAATCAGTACAGTAATGTTGCAGGAAAAAAACATTGGATGAAGTGCCTCCAAACGTTTTGTTTTGTTTTTTATTTTTCTGTAATAGGCTGGGTTGTGTTGTGCCAAAGCAAAATAACTCTTAGCTAGTTGGCAATTAAATACGACTGACTGCTTTTTATTCTGCATACTCTTTAATATCTTAAGCTTTGTTTTATGAGTTTAATGGTCGGAAATGTTTGCTTATGGTAGCTGTTGTGCTGCTGTCATGCCCAGCCAGCTTTACCAAGATATTCCTCAGTAGTGGTCTGTATCATAGCGAAAGAAAAGAAGTTTTGGACCGGTTGACTCGCCTTTCAACTTTTGACTGGTTTTAATTCATTTCTCATGTTAGAATATGGCATCCAGGGGAACATTCAATACTGCAGTTCCTTAATGAATCTGCTGTGTATTACCAAAAACTTGGAAAAGTGCATGAGTGTTTCTGCAGTCTTGTTCTTTTCCCCCCATCTCTCAATCTTTTTCTCTAGCTCATTCACTCTCTCTCAGTTCACCACCTCCCAAATTGGCATGTCTGCCTTTTGTCTAAAATTGCCAAAACACTTGATCACAGTTGCTTTGATGAATCAGATTTGATCAGTCCTACCTGTCTCTTTCTAACTGTTATGCTCCCTTTCTCCCTCTTTACAGCTGGCTCGGTTTCCAGGACTGGTGTTAGAGTGCTTAGTGCTCATTTTGCCCTTGTTGATACATTGGAATGTCTTTTGGCTGATGCCTTATGCTCAAAACTTTTGTCTTTTTCGTAGAATGAAGGTTGCATTGTTTTATCTTGGAGCTCATTTTATAGACGGGTGTATTAACTGTTGATCTTTCATGCTGGAAAATAGGGATTCATAAAATTACGCAAATATCATCGGGTGGAGACACACACAGGCTTGCTGTCTGGTGGGACATGGGTTCACATATGTTCCATTATGTGTGACTACCTACATGTAAATATTTAAATATGTAAATATAAACAAAAGTATACACATATGACTGCTGTCCTTGCAAAATCTTCAAAATTGCTAACTTAACATGAGAAGGAAAAAAATGTTTTGATGCAACACTCGTGTATTTTTGGGCCCCAAAAGTTTTTCCAAATTATGTAAAAAAACTGATAATAACACATGCAGATTTTGTTCCTACAGCAGCAGTATGTATTACATAAACTTCTGCTGAAAAGTAAAATATTAAAACAAATACAGTGTCATGAATATAATAGGTAGTGATTTTTGTGGATCTTAATGTGTTCGTTTTAATTCTTTCCAAACCTCTTTTGTGGCTGACTTGTCATGCAATACATGACTAATCATTGCTTATACTAATGCTGGTTAGTGGCATCAGGAACAAACCTAGAACCAAACATGTGTACCTGTATCTCATTTAATAGAGGTTTGAACTTAATGGGCTAATGCGCTTAGACGGATTAACTTGTACACTTGTACACAGTACTAAAAAAAAAAAGTGAGTGCTTAAAGTACTTTATTCAAACGCAGGTTAAGTCAATTATAGAAACCTTTTTGTTTTTATGAGTTTCTTCACAATAACACATCTATCGCAAGGTTTTCTTTAGGAAATCAAAAGTTGTTCTTCTAAGGCATGACACCAAAAGGAACCCTTTTTGGCATCTTTACTTTAATCCATGTTTTAACCTAGTGGTGCACAAGTGCTGTTATCGGATCTATCAACGCCAGTACTAGCACTTAAAAACAGTATGGGTATCGGCAATAGGGATGCCTGCGCCTATGAGCGACGCCACAAAGCAATTTCTGAAACGTGCAAGTGTACCAAACTTAACAGTAGCAGTAAGAATGTTTGTGGCTAAATTTGTAACGGCAGTGTTTTATAGGAAAAGCACGCTAACAGGAACCCCTTAAAATCGTTGTTAATATGCTCTAACTGTGCAACAGGTTGAAATAGTTAGTAGAACACTAGGAAGCTGTAACTAAAAATGGATTAATGTTGGCTTTGTCTGGAAAGATTATGAATGCTGTTAAATGACTGGGAAAGCTGAATAAAGTTGAAAGTAAGTTGTGATAAAGTTAATGAATTTTGAAATATAACAAACGCTATATACAGCTCTGGAAATAAATAAGAGACCGCTCTAGTTTCTTCTTAAATCAGCATCTCCACATGTACAGCAGGTTCTTAGTGAGGAACAGAAGGTTCGGTTCTAGCTTTACTGGCAGATACGGTGAGCGTCTGGTTCATAAGAACAAGGTCATGCAGCAAACACACAGCAACACAGCTACAGACTGGCAGAGGGCAAAAACCACTCTCTACTGACCATGATGAGCGCCACCTCACTCGAATGTCACTTAACCACCGTAAAGTGACCTACAGAAAGACTGGCGAGTGGTGGGTGGGGTGAAATGCACAGAGAGCATTTTTCAAAAAACAGGCTTCTGGAGGCGTCATTAGTCATTTTCTAAATAAACAGATCTAAAATACAATATTTATATCTGGAATTTGGGAGACATGTTTCCAGTAGTGTATAGAATAAAACAGAACTGCTCAACTGGGTCAAACACAAGACCGGAAACTGATCATTTTGAGGGGGTCTCTTGAATTTTTCCAGAGCCGTATATAGTGTTTGTTATATTTCAAAATTCATATGAAGGCCAAACAAAGTTTTATATAAAAGTTATAAAATTACAGCACATTATTTATTAACTTCAAAGAATTGCTGAACTAATAAATAAATTACTTAAAACATCTTTATTGAATAGCTTGTAAAGCCTCAAGCCATTGGTGTATTTAACACAAGCATTCTTTCATATGGCCACTGATTCCAAACATTTGCACATTAGTGAATCTGTAACTACCTGTTACTAGAGTTATCTGCTCCTGGATCAGATGTACATTGTACAAAATGCACCACAGTCCTTCTTCTCTTCTGTCTTCCATCTCTAAAATTCTCTTTTGTCTTTGTTTGCCTCTCCCAACAGATCAAGAAATACTTTGAGCTGGAGCCATTGGCCCGAGGGAAGAGCTGGGTGCTAGAGGGCAGCACAGTGGACAACATGGATGCTGTCAAGGAGAGCTTTAGCCAACTAATCCATCTGTTGGAGGAGAAAGACCAGGAGACGGGCAGGATATGAGCTGGAAATCTACAAGTCCCAGCATTCCTTACTCCAGACACTACAGTTCACCACCTCAATACAGGCCAACAGAGGCCAAGGCCCCGTTCTACAAGAGCACTGAGTACAGCACGCTAGTTACAGATTCACTCCGTCTGTTAGTCTGTAACAAACCGAGCCGGAGGAAGATCATGGATTGTGTTTCCAACGCAAATCTTTAGCTCTAAGATTTCGTGCCAGCCAAGAAAGTGGGGCTTATCATATTTGAAGTATGATATCTTCTTTCAACAATGCTTTGTATTAACCGAGTACAGCAAGCATACAACAATTGATTACTATTGTCAGTAAATATGGTTATACTTGTCCTCTCTCTGTAATACAGACCTAGTTGCACATTGCTACTTAACTGAAAAAGTTAAACACTTGCTTGGTATGTAGAGAAACTGGAAAGATTTCCTTAATCTGTAGATTGTTCTATTTAGCACCGTGTGTGTGTGTGTGTGTGTGTGTGTGCGCGTGTGTGCGCGTGAGAAAGATGAAAGTTTGTACTAAAATGCCTTAAATTATGTGCTAACATGTTTTAAACCAAACGATAAAGTGATCAAGTGCGTCCTCACAAGTATTGGTCTGTAGATGTAACTGATCTAGTCTTAAGAGTATAGACGGTGGCTGAAAAGTGATATCACTTGTTCCTACAAACATAATTCAAAAATCCTCGTTTGTTAAGGCATATCTGTAAAATTGCATGGCTCCACTCACTGTGTATTAAAAAAATATCAAGATACAGATGCATCAGCGAGGGAGTTTTGCTTCCCTTTTGAAGATATAAGGGATTCTAATACAAGTCAGTGAGCTATTGTGCTATGATTGAATGATGTAGTCTGTAGTTTTTTTGTAACCAGATGTTTTGTTTTAGCTACCGTCTCTCTCAGTAGTAATTAATCATATGATGAATCACCTAAATGGTGTAGTGCCAGTTTTGATTTTAGTCATTGACATAGCAGCACAACCATCAAACACAAACGTGAAAGAATTCACTGAGCCTTCGCTTTTGTATGGATGATGTGCTTGTCGTACAGTACAGCGTTCTTGTTTATTTGTTTTTGTTTTTTGTTTTTGTTTTTTACTGTTGCCTCAGAATGTAAAACGCTCCTTCTTGCACCCCGTCAGTAGTGCCTCTTTCAGATGGAGTGTACAGCATCTCTCTGGACTCGTTTTAGCTTCCGCTTCCAGAATCCAAAGTGGAGGCTGAATTTGAGTGCTCAGCCATCGTTATCCAAACTGCTCATATGTCACTGTCATGTCTCCGCAGCCAAAAGTGTTCCTCAGACCCTGGGATATGTTGTGTTATGTATGTTCAGCACACTGGTGTTGTATTTGTACCACTCAGAAAACATTTTATACCCTCCCGGCCAATTCAGCTGCCTTTTTGTAATTCTAGAATTTGTACATTTGTTACAGATTAGACTTGTTTGTTTTGTTCTGTTTTGGTTTTTTTGTTTTTTTGTTTTTTTGGGTTTTTTTTTTTCTCTGTTTTTTGTTTCTGTTTTTATCTTTCCGGAGGGGCATGTGCCTGTCTTTGTACTGGAAGAAATCTCTACATTTAGCAGTTTTACTGTGACGGTTCGAGCCGATCATGAACTGCTAACCGTGTATATATTGTAATTTATGCATAATTTCCACTGAGCAACATGGACAATAAAGGCTGAATAAGGACAAATGCCGTCTTTGTTCTTATTTAGTGAAAAGTGATGTTTTGTTGTGGAGTGGTGGTTTGGATGGAGCTCAAGAGGTTCCTGATTTGATCCTTGCTGAGGCCTACAGGCATTGTAGCCTTGACCCCAACTTGGTTAACGCCAAGTTGCTTCAACAAGAGAGTCCCTAGTCAGAGAGAGAAAGAACTGAGGTCAGTTAAATGTGGACCGGGTTCTCGGATATGAATTAAGCCTCGTCTTCACCAGTGGAAATTCTTAGTCTAAGTTTAGACCTAACTGGAGTCTGGGAAACTGACACTGTATGCGGGTTCAGATAAGATACCCAGTTAAAAATTAGAGAGAAGAATTTTTTACTGATGAAGATATGATGTCAATAGTAGATCATTTACTTACATCCTCTGAAAACACATCTTTCACCAAGTTTTGATCAAATTCTCTTTTAATACACTTCCGCAAACGTCAGACTAACATGCTTGTGGAAGAGGACCACAGCTCAGTGTTGGGAAATGTTCTTCTGCACTTTGCATGCAGTTACACATTTAAACCAGAGATGTCTCCAAATCCCCAAACATTACAGAATGTAGATTAAGCAAAGTTCTTCAATTGACAATGGCTTATTAAAAGCTTGGAAACTTTTAAAGAAGTCCTGTGTCTGAATCAGCTGAAACTCCCTAGGTTGGTTTCTGTGAGAACTTCTTTTATATTGACTACAGCCCCGTACTGTTTGGTTGATAGCGTGTGCAAACTGACAGACTGCAGCTGTGAGTGAAATTATTAGTTGAAGCCGGCTTGTGTTTCTTACGAATGCATTAAAAATTCTGAGCTCTGAAGTGCCTCAAATTCCGCCATAGAACTATACAGGTATACAGGTTCAGCTCTTGTGTAAGGTGGTCACCTCTTTAGTTGCAGTGCCTGAAAAGAAAAACAAGAACTTCTCTACTTCTCCTTCTTCTTCCGTCTTCTACCTGCATTCCCAGTGATGCAGGCCTTTCTCCTATGTTTTAATTGCCCAAATGCCTTTCAGTGGGTGTTCATTTAGTCATCTATCATGTATTACTTTTTAGTTAGCCAAATTGCTAACCTAAGGCTCCTTTAACAGTGGAATCCGACTCTCTGATCCTTCTCCTGTCATGCAGAGTGGACGCAGGCTCTATCCCTGTTTCCTTTGTTCGTTCCTGGCATTTAACAAAACTGAGAGCTTTTATTTAGTGACATTTCCCTTATCCTGTTAATCTGGGCCAGCCTGAATCCTCTGGTGACTCAAACGGAGGGAACCCTTCTCCTTCAGGCTAGCAGAGACGTTATTTGTAGGATTTCCTCTGTAAGCGATGAGTCATGCACATTACGGCTATATCTTTCCAGCTGGTGTGTGGATGCAGCACTGGATGTCGTTTCTCTTCATTAGCCTGTAGGAGTTCCCATAAAGCCGGAGGTTGCCGCTTGCTCCGCTCAATGATTTACTGCTGCTCGCTAGTTCATGGAAAAGTGGATCAAAGTCAGATCAGGCTCTGTCCTTTTTTTTTTTTTTTTTTTTTTGAAGTGTGGCTTGTTTTGCCCTGTCCATCTTTTTGGAATGGCTTTGTGTGGAAATTATGAGCAAGTGTCTGCAGCAGCACAGCAGGGTCACGCCATGAGCACTGCTGGTCCACTGTCTGTTTGAAATACACAGTTTATTCTTAATTTTTATTGATTTGAAGAAGTCCAACATTGTTGAAAAACAAAGGTTCCTAAATGGTTCCTGACTTGGACGAACACTTTTGGACAAACTATTAACCTTGACATAGATGTTTCCCATTATGTGGCGGTTCTTTAAGCCTTTAGAAAGGTTCTTCAGACTGGCAAATCTTGAAAGTTTCTTTGGGGTGGTTCTTCTACAGCATCCCTCCCAAGAACCTTCATTTTTAAGGGTGACTGATGTTACTCAGTTTTCATAAGTAATTATAAAAGCACAGGAAGTCACTGAGGAGCAAAGTTTAGACCTCTTTGGTTCTGCTTTCAGAACAACTTTGACTAACTTTTCTTTGCCCAAAAAAAAGGTAAATGAAATTTGTGACACAAAAGAACCCTCCCAGATATTAACTCTCTTTAAGCGTTGAGACAATGCGTCTGGCTAGAAGAGCATATCTGAAAGAACCTGAGAGAGTTTCAGACCGCCTGCAGTCACCTGCCGTTCCAGACAAATATTAGTATGCAGACAGATGAACACTTGGGATTAATCTTGAAACTTTAACCATGTCTGAACAACTTCACAAAGCCGTCTGCAAGACAGAAACTTTAAATCTGTTCTTCTCTTTTATCCAGTGTCGGTCTGGCAGCCAGAATTACGTTAATCTTCTTAAAAATGTCTCCTCTCCCCTCTCCATTACACCTGTACAATAGCAGGCCGCTCTCAGAAAGTTTCTCACTCTCAGTCTTAATTAGTTTCTGTTGCCACTCTCAACTAGTTTGTGTTTTTGTCGCTGATCTGAACTGTGATGTTGAAAGTTTTAATGATGTCCAGATGTAGACAGGCACGGATTTATGGAAGCTTAGGGATGTCAAGTAGAACAAAAAGATGAGATTCAAACATGTAGTATTTTGGTATTCCTGGTGGATGGGACATGCCTGATGTTGATGATGATGATGAACCAGACTCATCGGCCTTTAGATTGTGCATGTGTTGGTAGTGACTGTGAACCTGACTCATTGGCCTTTAGATTGTGCATGTGTTGGTAGTGACTGTGAACCTGACTCATCGGCCTTTAGATTGTGCATGTGTTGGTAGTGACTGTGAACCTGACTCATCGGCCTTTAGATTGTGCATGTGTTGCTAGTGACTGTGAACCTGACTCATCGGCCTTTAGATTGTGCATGTGTTGGTAGTGACTGTGAACCTGACTCATTGGCCTTTAGATTGTGCATGTGTTGGTAGTGACTGTGAACCTGACTCATTGGCCTTTAGATTGTGCATGTGTTGGTAGTGACTGTGAACCAGACTCATCGGCCTTTAGGTTGTGCATGTGTTGGTAGTGATTGTGAACCAGACTCATCGGCCTTTAGATTGTGGCTGTGTTGGTAGTGATCAGGAAGCTAGCTCATTGACCTTTAGGTTGTAGATGTGTTGGTACTGTTTGGGAACCAGACTCATTAAGCTTTAGATTGTGTGTTGGTAATGATTGACAGCTGGACTCTCTGATCTTTTTGGATGTGTTGGTAATGATTGGGAACCAGACTCGCTGACCTTTAGATTGTGGCTGTGTTGGTAGTGTTTGGGAACCAGACTCATTAACCTTTAGATTGTGGCTGTGTTGGTAGTGATTGGGAACCAGACTCATTAACCTTAAGATTGTGGATGTGTTGGTAGTGTTTGGGAACCAGACTTGTTAACCTTTAGATTGTGGCTGTGTTGGTAGTGATTGGGAACCAGACTCGTTGACCTTTAGATTGTGGATGTGTTGGTAGTGTTTGGGAACCAGACTCGTTGACCTTTAGATTGTGGCTGTGTTGGTAGTGATTGGGAACCAGACTCGTTGACCTTTAGATTGTGGATGTGTTGGTAGTGTTTGGGAACCAGACTCGTTGACCTTTAGATTGTGGCTGTGTTGGTAGTGATTGGGAATATATATATATATATATATATAAGAGTCATGTTTGAGTGCTGTGGCTTTGTGAGTTGTGTTGGTGGTGGTCAGGAATCATAATCATCTTTTATTTGTTTGTTTTGGCAGATAGGATGATTAAGATATGAAATATAAAAATGTGTACATGATCTTAATTTGAGAGGTGTGATTTACCTTTTGGCCAAAATGAGAACTGTTATGTGTGTTTCAGATAAAAAGATAAAATGATGATGAGTATATAAAGATATAGCCTAATATTTGCATGGTCTTAATTATGTTCGTGTCTTGGTAGTAATTAGGGTCCAGAATTGTAAACTTTTTGGGCGGAAGGGGACTTTTTATGTGTTTGTCGTTGTTGGACCCTGTAATGATAAGAAACAGATTTAACATGCTACAAATTAGATGTAAAAAAACATTTATATATGGTGTCAGGTTGTGAGATGTGCTGGTGAATCATTGAGCTTTTCAGCAAAAAGCCTATACTTGTTCTGTGTGTTTTGGTTGTTGTCTGTAAAATAAAACCATGTCACATTCGCCCCAGCACATATAAAGCAAAATGGACATGTTTGTCTGGGGTTCTCAGGCTCAACACAATAAAGCTTAATTACAGTGCGTTTATGCTTCCACCAATCAGTGGGATCTCGCATTTGGCTTTGTACTATGTTACAAAAGGTCGCAACATAAGGACAGCATGTTCATTTCTTTGTCGGGCTGGCCATCAGTCCAGAGTGAAAGGTAATGAAGCGTGCACTGCAGCACGTGATGAAGAGAGCGTTCCCACATTGGCATTTATCGCTGCGAGTCAGAAAACATTCCTCCGTAAAGACTGAAACAATGGACTCGGCCCTTTTTGTGATCAGGTTTCAAAGGCATAGGTCCTGAAGTTGCTAATTGCTCGGAATTAGTTTTAATGGCGTATTCATCTCTGTGTCTCGCTCAGTGTAAACCCTGCATCCATTAGCGGCTTCACATGGAAGTAAAAGTCGGAGAATGCTTTTTTGATGGGCCCCTGTGTTCCGCTGCCATCGCATTAAAAACTCAAAACAAACCAGAGCGACCGCAAATAAAGGGCATTTACAAAAAGTTACGAAAGCAGGCCACAGAACTTTTAACAGACGTGGACTTTCATCACACTTCTGACACCATGCTTCGCTTCTGCAGGCCACAGAAGGTTCTCCTCAGAAAAAAGATTCTGCAGAATATTAAACCAAAATAAAAGCCAGCCTGATCCATGTGGAATCTGTTGCAAAAAAAAAAAAAATCTGTTCAGTTTGCCTACATCAAAGGTGGATGACCGGAGAGAGAGAGAGCGAGACAGAGGGGCTGTTTTGACTGGTACATTTTCAATACACCCCGAAGTACATTTCTCATTCTATTTTCAGTGCCAGCGGAGGCACATAGACCCTGGCTGACCGCTGCCGTTATCTCATAGCAATTGACTGGCTCACACTTTTGTATTGATCTCCTATGGGAGCCGCAGCGGGAGGCTGGAGGGCTGCATCTGCCAGAGAAGCGCACACGGCGGCCTCCAGCTGACCAGCAGGATAAACAACCCACAGTACCAGGAAGCAGCCAGCCTGTACTTGGCTCCCGCCAAACACGCAAACACCAACTTCCATTAAGAACACATTTGTCATCTCCTGTAAAGTTACCTCTGAGATGTTTCTGCCGTTTTGGAGGGCTCAATATTGAAACCGGGTGGCGCAGTGGGTAGTGCTGTCACCTCACAGTAAGAAGGACCTGGATTTGATTCCCTAGTCAGGCATCCAGGGTCCTTTAGGTGTGGAGTTTGCATGTTCTCCCTGTGTCTGTGGGGAGTTCCTCCCGCAGTTCAACGTGTATATGTCAGCCTGGCGATGGACTGGCAGCCTTTCCAGGGTGTTTTGCCCAGTGAGCGCTGGGACAGGCCCAGGAGGATAATTGGCTTAGATGATGGATGAATGAATATTGAAGCTGGAGCAGCATGCAAATGAGCAAATTGTTTGTTAGTCCAATAGAAAAACCGGTTTGGTTCAAAATAATGCAAGCTGACCTTGCTACTGTAGTGGGGGGGCTTTAGCCTGCCTAGGAATGTTGCATTAGCGTTAGCTTTTGGTTAATTTAGGTAAGCTTTTTGTCATTCCAACACCAAACAGTTGCCTTTGACACAATCTCTATTGAAAAATGTATTGAATAGAGACATGACTGTATTGTGTCAAACTCCTTTCAGTCATTACACCCCTAGCAGTTATTAGAGGGAGGAACAGAAGCATGCATGAACCCCCAGGGTGAGTTTTCCAATCACGGATTAAGCCTATTCTTAGTCTAAATTGCACTGTTTGTAGATGATCACTACTGGAAATTTGTTTCAGTCTAGGATCTGTTTTGCAGCCCTCATTCACCATTGGTCATCCCTCGTAACACTACAGGCTGTGGAGGGTTTTTTGTTGTTTATGTTTTTTTTTTTTTTTTTTTTTTTTTTTGCTCTTCTCACCTCATCTGCGCGTGACCAGTGGTCATAAACGATTTGTCCTTGCTCGAACTTCTGCTGGAATACTTGGGATATTTTGAAAGAATGACTTGTGTTTTTTTCCCCCATCACCAATGATCCGTCACCAGAATCAGAAAAATCTCCCTCTCAATGTGAAGGTCACAGCAGTTGCAGTGTGGGAAAATCGCTTGCTCTCCGCTCTGACCGTCATGTCAGCGTTTCTTTAACGTAGTTATGGAGGCTGCCTTCCATTTTCCAAAACAGCCTCACGCAGACTCTGATTACAATCTCTCTGCTGCAGTAATCTTTTTCAAATACGATTACTCTCCCTTTCTCTCTCTCCCTCTCTCTCTGCTCCATACACGTCTTATTCCTCTCACACATTGTGCTTTAAAAGTCTTGTTAATCTCTCTCTCTCTCTCTCTTTGTCCCCCTCCCTCCTCATTTCTGTCCATCATACAAGCTGCTCCACAGGTAGTAGCTGGAACCCAACCACCTGCATTCCCTTATGAAACCTCAACCCAGACAGGACAGCGGTCTCTCACTGCTGATTCAGCTCATTCCCTCAGAGAGAGTAGTGCTTAACTGTACCTCTGCATGCCCCCACTTCCACTCAGGAGGAGCTTGTTAATTAGCTGTTTAGTTGGACCAGAAAAAAGATAAACTTCAAAATGTACAGAGGAGAGATACTGCAGGAGAAGAGTGGGAGCCGGCAATGTGCTTAAAATGTCGAAAGATCTAAATAAAATCAAACTGCTGTCGCACGTGGTGTCGTAAGTATACTTAAAGAGAGCTCTGTGTATGCCTCAGCACTGCTAGGAGCCCACTCTGTGCAGGAACCAATCCATGGTCCACTTCATCTAAGGTCAGGTTGCCTGCTTGACTAAGACTTGGCTACTGCAAAGACTTGAGGTTGACTTGGACTCAACTACTACAAAATCACCTGGTTGACTCAAATTCGGCTAGTACACATGACCCACTTTGTCTGGAGTCTGCTTCTACAAAACGACCTACTTGACTCAGACTTGGCTATTACAAAGTTGCCCACTTCTATATATGGCTACTAGAGAGCCTTCCCCTTTGCTTGGGCTCTACTATTACAAAGTCACCTACATGATTTACAAATTCAACCATTTTACTCTGAAATAGCTGCTACAAAGTCGCCGTCTTGACTTGGATTTGGCTACTACCCAGTGCCCTGTTAACTTTTATACACAGTGGAGTCACATTATGACCACCAGCTAATATCCAAAGTAGCTGACAGCAGCTGGAAGTGACTCAGTAATGTCACCTCATGTATCTGGAGCCATGCTGACTGCAGTGCATCCCACAGCTGCTAGAGGGTTCGTAAAAAGGAGGATCCATAGGTACTCCATGACAATCGAGGTGGTCCCAAAGATTCTCAATTGGGTTCAAGTCTGGGGAATAAGGGGTCCAGGGTAAGTCTAGGTCATGCTCTTCCAACCAATGTCTCATATTTCTAGCCAAATGTCGCATTATCTTGCTGGAAGATCCCATCCTCCCGAGGAAAGATATGTATGGGTGTACATGATCTGCAAGGACAGATTCATACCCAAATCGGTTGGGAGCCTATTGCACACCTTATATACCCACCGAGCCAGCTCACGACGTGTCACTTCCTTCATAAGCTATGTGCTGCCATCGAATGAAGGTTATAATAATGTGACTCAACCGTGTATATGGCTACTAAAGAAGTGTCATCTGTAATTGGACTCTACTACTACAAAGTTACCCGATTGACTCGGACTCGACTATAACAAATTCATCCACTTTACTCTAAAATGGCTGCTACCATGTTGCCCGCTTTACTCAGCAACTACAGGGTCACCTAGTTGACTTGATTTCAGCTAGTACAAAGCCTCCCACTTCACTTGGACTCGGCTACTACAAACATGACTCTCCTTTTTTGGAGTCAGCTACTCCAGAGTCACCCTACTTCTTTCAAACCTGTCAACTATTAAGTCATCAACTTTACTTGGCCTTGGCTATTATTAAAGTTGCCCATTTTTAAAGTTGCCCAACCACAGCCACTATAAAATCACCCACTTGGCTTTGCTACTACAAGGTCGCCCACTTGACTCAGACTCAGCCCTTTACTCAGACTTGGCTACTACAAAGACACCCACTTAACTCGATTTCTACTACTACATATGTGACCCTCTTTTTTTGGTATCTGCTACTACAAAACCACCCCCCTTGACTTGGACTAAGCTACTACAAAGTCACCTTGTTTGACTCAAAAGTCACCTCTAATGATCTTGGCTGCAACATCTAGAGTAAGCCACACTGGGACTATCCTCATCTCGCCCAGCCAGGACCACCCCAGCCTGCCTGTTTAATGCACTACTCACAGGCTCACATGCCTAACTCGCTTAATTCAGTGTCGCAGACATGTGAGGACACAAGTCCAGGTCTGTGAGTGGAATTTAGAACAAGAAATCCAGGCATTAAACCTAATTAAGCAGCCATTCAAAGGGAGGAAGTGCATGTGTGTGTGTGTGTGTGTCTCGAGAAGGTACGGCGCTGAGCATCCACACACACTGAGGAGGGGCACTGAAAGAGGAGGTACCACTGCTACCCCTGCCAATTAGCCCTGTCTGTACAACTTCCTGGCAAATTAGTTTTCTTGCTCCGGTCCAGACAGCTCCGGTGGCTACTGTAGGATTTGAGTATGTCTGTGTGACTCATTTCCAGTGAACAGACAACCGCTCTGTTCATTTTCCTGAATCACCCCCAACAATGGAATGCTTAGGGATTTTAATTGATGCATCCTACTTTTTATTCAAGCGAATTATATCGTTTTATGTTGACTGTATATAAAATGTTCAGTGTAAACTGAAATCTAGACTGTGCGATAGTAAAAGACCACCCGTCCACTTGCATAAGGAAGGAGAAAGTCAAGGAACATAAGTGGAAAATTCTAAAACTGGAAATATATATATAAAAGACTTGCATAGAAATACATAGAAGCAGCTGAGGTTCTCAGAACAATGGACTGACCATCCCAGAGTCCAGACCTATCCACTCAGCAATACTGATTGTTGTATTACACGGATCAAGAAAAGTAGTAAATGCAACCATTGGTCCACTTCATCTAAGATCAGATCACCCACTTGACTGTGACTTGGCTACTGCGAAGTCTTCAGGTTGACTTGGTCTCAACTACTACAAAAACACCTGGTTGATTCATATTCAGCTAGTACAAATGTGATTGTCTTTGTTTGGGTCAGCTTCTAGAAAATGGCCTACCTGACTCTACTGACTCTACCTGGCTACTATGTAGTAAATGCAGCCAACCTCTAAGACCGAACTTTGGAGGTGTGAAAAGAATAAGAATAATAGCTGTAATAAAGCAATTAAATACTGAAGAAATGTATATTTTTCTGTGTAATTTTTCATTATGTTGGTGAAGGTGTCTGATTTATTAAGTCCTGGCGTTGACAAATTAATAACCTTATGATAATTTTGGCTGGAAATTAATGTAACTTAGGGTGGTCTCTGAATTTTGCCCAGTCCACCCAGTGTTGAGTCGTTTTAAATCATAGAAAGCTTAAAAACACAAACAGAAGGGAACAAGCAGATTTTTTTAAAACCAGATTTTACTCGTACTGCATGTTTACAAATGGGATCATTACCTTTATGTACACTGAACAATAAAAAAGAACTATACACTTATAGCTGAATCTCCCAATTTATCATCAACAATGATGAACCACAAAGAAAAGAACAGAAAAAAAGTATTATAAGATCATTGATATAGTTAGTCCTATACATTTTGTGATAAAACAAAGTAGAGCCAACTACAAAGAGCGTTGACTGCATTCGAATATTGGCAACAAAATCGGCGTTCAAGCATTATTATGGCAAAAAAACCTTTTTCATCCTCCCCACGTTTTAATATCCATATGGTTTTTTCACCCCCTCACATTATTCTTTTCACATCAAATAGCATGTTTGTAGAAAACAGAAATAAAATGCATATAAAGAGTTTAATGGCAGAGCTGTTTAAGTCAGCTTTGATTGTAAACAAAACCAGATCCGCTTAAAAGAAGTCCATTTATTAGTGAGCTTTAGGTTTTCCAACAAGCACACACACACACACACGCGCACACACGCACACACGCACAAACACGCGCACACATATACACAACGGTCAGGCAGCCCCGGCAGATATTCTGTGTTTGAACACTGTAGGAAATGACACATGTATATATATTGTTTAGGTCACAAAATCAACACGCAACACATTGCACCTTATAATAAATAGTGTTGAGGATAATATACATAAGCCAAAAAGATAGTCAGTCAGACACTATAAATGTATAAATAAAAGGACAAAAAATATATATAATATAAATAAACATCCAGATAACGGAGCTATATGAAATCTTCCTCTTTTCTTTCTTTCTTTCCCTGGAAAATAAATAAGCGTATGTCTATGTACAGTATGAATACTGACTCTGCACTGACGTTGAGTGTCGGTGCTGACGGCGCTTCATCCCGTCACTATCGGAGAAAAGTGAACATAATCCGTGAAGTCCTGATCTTCGTCCTCCTCCTCCTCCTCCTCATCATCATCTTCGTCCTCTTCCGTCAGCTCCAAGATGGCTACGCGGAGGAACACAGTAGCTGTTGCATCAGTACGAAACACAACAGCACACAAACTCACCTCACGCCTTTGAAAGGACAATTAAAGTCTTTTTTTTTAAAGAACCGTTAGTGGTTATCAGTTTTTGCTTCTTTTCCAGCAAAGCATCTGAAATGATAATGCTTTTTTTCTTATTGGCACAAGAAAGCGGGTGGGCAGCCTTGTGCGGTGGGACTGAGAGGGGGGTCAGGGGTTTGGACGGGTCAGTGGTCTACGCCTGGAAGCAAAAAGAAAAGCGCTTTCATTTTCGACAGGCTTGGACAAAGTCGAAAGGCTCAACGGAACGTTCGCTTACTAGCACAGATTTGCAAACTCAATCAAACGATATGCATTAACCCCGTAAACTCCAGGCTTATTAGCTGTAACTACAGTGAATTAGTGAATATTATGAAACTTGTGTTATATAGTTACATAGTGTGAGTATGAATGTGAGTATGGTAAGTCTAAGTGAGTTTAAGGGGTTAAAACAAGTCAAAACTAACACTGATAGTGCTCTGGAAGTCACATTTTAAATACTGCCACACATTAGCACAAAACAATTTACACAGTTCAGTTATAGACACTTTACAGCACATATAGCCTCCAGAGTGTTGTTAGTGACAGTGCCATATCACATTATCACCTCATATTTTAGCACCAAAGACTCTACATGCCCAACTGAACCTGGTCTTAGACTAAATTACTCTGTTTTCAGCTACAGCCCTCTTCTAGGCTTTGACTAGGCTTACAAAGCAAATGGAAAATAAGCCCTCAATGCATTGGTGAAAAGGAAATCCACAATTTTCCAACATCAGGTTCAGCACTGTGTCATGCAAAATTGGACAGAAAGAGAATGTCAGAAGTATCCATCATCGTTAAGATGATGGTGTAGCAAGAGGACCACCCTGACAACTTCTTTTCAGTTCTTGAAATCTCCCCCCATGACCTCATTAGAGGTCAATCTTTTTTTCCCCAAACCCCTCCCCCAACTAAAAAAGTTAATGCTCTTATATGACATTAGTGAGTCATATCAAACCCAGTGTTGAAAACTGTGGAGTGTTGCCAGGAGAGGATAAAAGAGTGAATTTTATTCATAGCAACACTGCAGTCCAGGATGTGAAATACAGGGGGTATGCGGGATCCTCTAATCAACCCCCTGGACTCAGGGTTCCCTGAAAATAAACTTATTATGAGATTATGCTCTCTATTAGAGGATAGATACTCTAATACAAATTCAGAGTAAGGTCACAGTAAGCTTCTATTATTGGTGTTCTTAACTAACAAGAAGTGCAGTACTGGTCCACCTCAGGGTGGTACTGTAGCAAACTGGTTCACCCAGTTGGTCCTTCATAGTATAGTAACTGGAATTCTGCTTGGAATAACTCTGGAATTCTGCTTGGAATAACTCTGCTGCAGCATCTTTGTATGATGGAAAATTGTACAATTGTTTGGTGGGAAGAGCGAATTCACGCTAATTTTTCAAGCTGAAGGCAAAAGGGGTGTGAGATTTCAGTTGTGTGGAAGAGTGCGTGACCAAAACTAGAAAAGAGCATTTGCAGAAGAAGAATTGGTAAACCTGACATTTTTCAGCCATCGAATGTACCTTCTGCTGTTATGACAAGTGAGTTAGCAGCCAATCAAGCTGTATACTCATATAACCCCGTTTCCTGAAAAGCTGGGTTGCTGTGCAAAAGATTAATAAAAACAGATGCAATGATGTGCAAATCATTTCAACCGTATCATTAACTGAAAATAGCACAACATATCAAATGTACTTTATTTGTTTATATATATGCCCATTTTGAATTTGATGCCAGCAACATGGAACAGGGTCAACAAAAGATTGGCAAAGTTGTGCTATGCTAAAAGAACCCTTGTGGAACATCTCTCAACTAATTAGGTTAATTGGTAACAGCTCAGTAACATGATTTGGTATAAAAGAACATCGAAGAAGTCGGAGAGGGGTCAACACTTTGTGAAAGACTGCACTGGGAAATAGTGGAACAATTCAAGAATAACATTTCTCAATGTAGAATAGCAAAACCTTTTTTCATCACTAGCTACGTAATGTCACCAAAAGGTTCAGAGAATCCAGAGAAATGGAGAAATGTCTGTATATAAGGGACGAGACAGAAAATAGTACTGGATGGTCGTGATATTCCATCCTTCAATTATTTTTGGGAATTCTTGCTGGAAATCATAGAAGTCTTGTAGAAGGGCTAAAGTTTAGAAGGGCTAAATTGGTGAGAAATTATCCGGCATCTTATCAGCCCACAGTTCAAAAGACAGCATCCATGATAATTGGCGGGGGGGGCGGACAGAGGGTAACTGCGCATGGTATGAGAGACCTGCACATCTGCGGAGCTCCATTAATACTGAACAATATATAATAGGTTTGGAGCAACCTATGCTGCATCCAGATGATGCCTTTTTCATGAAGGTCTTGCTTATTTCAGCAAGACACTGAACCACATGTTGCACATATTAAAACAGCATGGCTTCTTAGCAAAGAGTCTGGGCGCTAAACTGACCTGCCTGCAGTCCAATTTTGCTCAACCATTCAAAACAATTGGAGCATATGAAAAGAAAATATGACAAAGGAGACTGCTCAGCAGCTGAAAACCGATATCAAGTAAGAATGTAAAACGTTTTACTTTCAGAACTACAGCACTCATCTCCTCAGTTCCAAAACACCTACAGAGTGTTGTTAAAAGAAGTGATGGACACAGTGGTGAAACAAACCACCTCCCAGCTTGTTTGAAACATGCTGCTGGCAGCGAATTCAAAATGGGTACATATTTTACAAAAAGACAATAGATTTAGCATTTAATATGTTGTATTTACATGATTTTGATCAAAAAATGATTTAAACGATTTACACATAATTACAATCTGTTTTTATTTACATTTTGCACAAGTTTTTTGAAAATGGGGTTGCAATGGAACGAGCACTGACTGTAATGAAAAAAGCTGCATATTTACTAAAGTTGGTGTTTCTAATGTTTATACTGATCCATGCCCATGATGTTTTTGTTCCAGCTGATTTAAAGACATATGATACCAAGCTTCTGATTACAATCTGGCTTGGCCAAGTAGGACATGATCAGGTCAACTTTTGGCAATATTAAATATGTAACTTTTACTCTAAATTACATTTACTCTGCTTTCAATCTGTCTGTCTAGTTTATCATAATCAGTTAGCTCGTTTCATAAAGATTGAACCTGTAACAGTTTGAACCTGAAGACGGGCCTAATATTCACTTTCTTCCTTTTTCTTGAAAGTATTTACTTCCGTCTTTCTTGTAAGTAGCAGTCACAGTGTCATAGTGACAACACAATCTGTTTTTATTTACATTTTGCACAAGTTTTTTGAAAATGGTGTTGCAATGGAACGAGCACTGACTGTAATGAAAAAAGCTGCATATTTACTAATGTTGGTGTTTCTAAGGTTTATACTGATCCATGTCCATGATGTCCATGATGTTTTTGTTCCGGCTGATTTAAAGACATATCATACCAAGCTTCTGATTACAATCTGGCTTGGCCAAGTAGGACATGCTCAGGTCAACTTGTGTTGATATCTCAAGCACAAGCTACACTGCTTATCACATGATCCTCTTTGTGAGTTTATGCCAGGGCCACAGGCAGAGCTCTCCACATGATGTGTTTACACCATTAATCTGGATTTTTTTAAGGGATCAACAATGTGACCGTTTGTTCAAGATGATCAATTCATAACCTGTGCTTCGAACTGAAACTGTTCCAGAGTAAATATCATATATCAGGCAGTCTCTGAATTGGCCAAATTAGATTGTCATAAGGACAAATTAAATTGTTACTTGTTTATTCTCCTCATTGCTGGCACTGCAGGCCAGGTCAAAGATTAGACCAAGTCATGCCATAGAAACTGTACAAAGATTTCACACTATAATAAGCCTGATGTTGGGGAAAACTGGACTGTCGCATTGGATGATGCCAAGCCGCGGGACAAATTGTACCTGCACATTAAATTAATTTCAGTCAATTATTTTTTGTTCGTTGCAGCTTCTCAGTTGACCTCTTAAATGCCCATGAGCTGCTGGTTGGATCAGACTTCTATTCCTGGGGTTTAAAACTTAAGCTATAAGTCAGTTTCTATGTAGTAACTAGGGAAATAATGAATACTAGGGATTAATAACTCATGTGGCTAAGACAGCTATAGTCATATGCAAAAGTTTGGGTACCCCAACTCAAATAAAATGGGTTTGTTAATGTCTAAAATATGTTTTTCATAAATAAATAGTATAAAAGTACCATATTTACGCCTGATCTTTGTAGTAGATGTGTTATCCTCTTTTCACTTTACATGTCTTTGGACCAGGGGTGCATATGGCTGTGTCTCAGAAGGGCTGTCAGAATCAGGGTGCTACAGTTCCCAGAATCCTCCTGTTTCTTGTGGTGGTAGTGTAGCATAGGATTAACTGGAGGTGGAAGTGTGTGTCCAGTCTAAGCATCCTCTACTTACAGTTGCACGAGCCGGAGTGTTTGACCTCCAGGACGCGGCGGAGTGAGCAGGCAGCCCGACGCATGGCACACTCACTGGGGTAGGTGGTGTTGTCGCTGGCACACACACTGTCCCCGGGACGGCTCTCTGGACACTCGTCCTCGCAGGCTGAGCAACGGCCTCGTCCTGTCCGTGCGTCCCACAAACACTGCTTTCCCTCAGGACAGTGGATGTCATCACATGATTGGGCGTCTGAGGGCAAAATCAGGAGGTTAGAATGTGCTTCCAACCTATAGCTCAACCTAGATCCCACACAGGAGGTCTACTGAATTAAGTGAGACCCTTTGTTCTGCACATTTCTGTGCTTTCTAGCTAGCACACCTGATTAACCTCTTAAACACTACCTTATTGTGCAGTAACTACTGTACATTATTCAGTTCTATCTATTATGAATTGTTAAATAACCAATATGAACTATTACATATCTTCTATGGAATATAAATTATTAAGTAATAAATATGAGCTATTCAGTATTTACTTTGACTTATTTACTATAAATTACTATAACTACTATGTACATTATAAAAACTACTATATATTATTCAATAACTGTTTGGTATTATTGCATATGTGCTATGACTTATTCAGTAACCACCATGAAATATTCAGCATCTACTATAAATTATTCAGTATCTATTATGAATTATTCAGTAATTACTATAAATTATTCAGCATCTACTATGAATTACTCAGTAACCACTGTGAATTGTTTCATATCTGATATGACATATTCAGCAATAACTATAAATTAAACTTTAAATAATTAAGTAGCTACTTTAAATAATTCAGTGTCTACTTAAAATTATTTAGCAATTGTCATGACATATTCCATTTCTACTATGAATTATTCAGTAACCACTATGAATTGTTCTGAATATGAGTCTACTATGACACTAATAAGCAGTTTAGTCGAATGCTTGGGAATGTTATCCAGTATTAATTCCAAATGGCAATATTAAATATGTAACTTTTACTCTAAATTACATTTACTCTGCTTTCAATCTGTCTGTCTAGTTTATCATAATCAGTTAGCTCGTTTCATAAAGTTTGAACCTGTAACAGGTTGAACCTGAAGACAGGCCTAATATTCACTTTCTTCCTTTTTCTTGAAAGTATTTACTTCCGTCTTTCTTGTGAGTAGTAGTCACAGTGTCATAGTGACAACACAGTCATAGTGATAACACAATCAGGCACTTTACAGGTACATTCAATAAAGGCAGAATTAATAGACTGATCTATTTTTATTGACTCATTAAAAACAGCACCTAATTTAACAGATCAGTAAGTGCTGGGGAGACCAAAAACAAATATCACAAGTATTGGGTCCCCAAGGGTGGGATTGGTAAACACTCACCCAATCTAAGATGATTTAGGATTCAATTAGATACCCAAACAACTGTGTAGTAAGGCTCAGTGTTCAGATGATGTTATTGCACCACAGCAAACTAATGAGGACCACATGTTTAGAGAGCATTATATAAGCAAAGCTTTGAGGGTTGGGCTCGGGCCTGATCGAGGGTCAGTTTTTGTCGGTTTCATCCTAATGAACATGATTACATGGATTGTAGGGGCTAATCCTTGATCAAGTTTTACTGCCAATCTTCATCACAGCCAGGTGTTGAGTGAGGAACACAATACAGCTCCCCACGGAACCACGCTGCTGCGTTTAACACAAAATTAACGCACAAGCAAGACAAAGCAATGTTTACATCCCTAGCATTGTTCAACAGTGTAAACATAATCCTTAATAGCAATCCTTAATAAGCCTATTTGGTCTGAGGAACCATTCAATACGAAAAAGGCTGTTCTCACCTATGCACTTGCCCTCATATGCGACCCCGATGGACCTTCCCAGAATACACGTGGCTCTTCTGAGGTGGCAGGCGCTGGCATAAACGATTCCATCGTTCCCACAGAGGTACTGCTCAGGTGAGGTCACTTCAGGGCACACTCGATTGCAGGTCACGCAGTAGGCGTTGTTAATCTGGTCCACCACACACGTGGAGGAACCGGGACAGCGGACGTCCTCACACGTTTCTGCAAGGCATCAAAAGTGATAATAAAGCCTCTGCAAAGATTATAGTTACCTTTTACCTAAATTGGTTTCCTACTAAAACCTAGTTTTGGTTTCAAACACATGCCTTGGTCAAGAGTTTCCATGTCAGGCTGGTTTAATGAACACAAATTAAGATCAACCTTAATCTATGTCTTAGAGGGTGAATTAGTTAAGAGGGTAACTAATTCAACTAATCCTAATTTCTGAGATTCAGACTAAGCCTAGTTTGGTTTGAAACAGATGTTTGACTGGAGATTCTCCAAGATAGACTGGCATAATGAGCACAGATTAGGATGAACCTTGGACTAAATTAAACTTTTACTTAAACTGTTATTTACCTAATCCTAATTTCTAAGAATCAGACTAAGTCTAGTTTTGGTTTGAATGTTGAACAAACGATTGAGATTCTCCACACCTAATAAGCACATATTAAGATAAACTTTGGACCAAATTCTTAACTCTCACTTTATGGTTTAATGAGCACATGGACTAAATTGAACCATGGAATAAATTACACTTCATGTAATCCTAATTTCTGAGATTGAGACTAAGATTTAAAACAGACGATTGTTTGGCATTCTCTAAGATAGGCTGGTTTATTGAGCATTATTGAGGATTACACTGAACCTTGGACTAAGTTAGATTGTCACTTCACCTAATCCTAATCTCAATTGCTATGTTGGTTTAATGAACACAGATTAAACCTTGGACTAAGTTAACCAGGCATTAAACATAGATAAGGATAAATCTGGGACTAAATTAAACTCTCCAATGGAAAACCCATTCTATTCTAGGCATAGCGTAGCGTTGATTCCTGACGGGACAAACTGAACTGAATCTTCTATATGGCCCTGAAAGTTTGTATATATGTCAGAATTGGCTGAGACTATGATTCAGACTTATTTTTTCTCATTTACGTATTTATTTAAATAACTCCATGCACTGTGAAATACGCTCGTTTAAATCGACAGAATCTAGCGAGTTAAAATGCCTGAAGCACATGTTTTAGGTTGAACTGACAAACACAGTTTTCCATACTCACTCTTGCACTTGCCCTGATACTGGGCCACCAGGTTGGGGTATCTCTTGCACTTGGCTCTGAGGAGTGCACACTCGTTGCGATAGGTTTTCCCATCTGAGCCGCACACAGGGCCTTTAAAGGTGACGCTGGAGCAGTCCGGAGCGCATACGCAGCGCGGCCTGTTTCTCTTGTTCATCTTACACCGCTTTCCAGGACCACAGTCCACATTATCACACGTCTCTAACAAATAAAACCAATCAGTCGGTCAAACAATCATTTTCAATATAACCTATAGATTTCTGCTTTCTGATTTCAAACCTTGTATCTCCATTTTTGACATTTTTCAGTTTTTACATAATTTGAACATGACATTAGGTGTACATTTAATGATGAACGGATCAAACAAAACGGTTCAAAATTACTTGGAAAAATGCCAGGTTACATTGATTTACATTAAAACTAAACTTTTTTTTCTGTCTTATATTGCATTTTATTCTGACAGCAGCAATATGTTCAAAATTCTGCTGTATTATTCCAGTGGCC
This sequence comes from Semaprochilodus insignis, assembly GCA_034552555.1. Classification (NCBI taxonomy): domain Eukaryota; kingdom Metazoa; phylum Chordata; class Actinopteri; order Characiformes; family Prochilodontidae; genus Semaprochilodus; species Semaprochilodus insignis. The sequence continues at coordinate 12,190,176 of CM067490.1, read as the reverse complement.
ACCAGCCCTGTCCTAAGAGACTTGCAGGATCCAACCCAAATCAGCACCAGTCAAATTCCAGAATTGAGCTCCAGCTCAGGTCAAGAAAACTGATTATATGGATCAGATGGGGCTGACCCTAAACTCTAGGGGCTGGTTTCCTGAATATGCATTAAGCTTAGTCTTGGACTGCATTGCTAGGTTTCCAGACCTAGATTAAGCTCAAACCTAGACTGAAAAGCAATGCTGGCATTGTGAATGAATCAAGGAACCACCCCTTGCCTAGGCGGAAACTGGGTCTTGCAAACTGGTCTGGCCCTCCAGGTACAGGGTTGGTGACTACTGTAAAGTTGTTTTGCATTGTGCTCTTTTTGCAAAGCCTGCATCATTAGGATACCTTTGCATGGTATACAGTTGGGCGCACCACCATTCAGGAGCAGCCACCGAAATAAGGTGTTGCTGGGCACGTCCTCCTCTGTCCACGCCGTGCCTAGCCGTTCACCTCTGCAGCAATCCTCTCGACTCATCCCGGACATGTAGAGGACCTGACATCTCCCATTCTTCCCCTGCTCGAGCCAGCAGTTGCCAGCTGAAAAGAATCAGCCCTGTTAGCAGCCAGTATAAACCAAGCCTTTCAGAACCTACTCAGTATCTACAGGTTTATGGCCAACTCTCAGTGTATGATGTACTTAAATAAGTACTCCAGCGCTGATCAGCCTTAACCCTATATCCCACATGCGTAGTGTAAGGCTGATTACTGCAGAGAGCAGGTCTGATATGTTTTTCTGTGCTTAGAAAAGAAACAAAAAACGCTTGAAAAAAGCTTGAAATGTGCTTCCAATAGAAGCCAATGGGCAGGTGCTGAAGCAAGAAGAGTTTTCTCTTCCTGTACTAGGAACAGATAAATGCTTTAACACGAGTGTCTGTGGTAATCAAGCATATACTGCAGATGCGGCAAATAGACATTTGGCTGGAGACTGCTCCAACCAGATTGGAGAGGAGTCCTTTAAAATTAGGATTAGCCGATGTGGACCATCTAGAAGAGAGCTGTTTGGAAAGAAATGTAAGCGCAGGCTTAGTCATCTGTGCACTCACTGGCTTAAGTTGAGTAAAATCATTGAAAACTCCAGTAAATGCCAATCACAACCCAGAAAAACAGGCAAACTCACAAAGCATACAAGCCAAACTAATAGCAAAACACCCAGCCACATGGTAATAACTGAATGGTCAAACGGCACACTAAGCATTTACTCTCAGAATACGGCAACAATCACCATATTGCTCAGTGAGAAAACCACTTCTTCGAAGGTCGCAACTTCTTTGAAAAGTGCGCAACCGTTTCTCCACTTTTACGCACAGCAACTGCGCGCGGTCGCCACCGCAATTCAGACCCAGCGTGCCTCCAAACTCCCCCAGCCTCCAGCTCCGTGAAGAACACCAAATGTACGAGCCGCTCTTACCCTGAACTCGGTGCTCCTCCATGAAGTGCGCGAGCCACATGAGCAGCGCGAGCACGCCCTGGCGAAGCTGCAGCAGCTGGAGCATCCTTGGAGAGGAGGGCCGGATGTAGGACGGGTGTACGAGGCGTGTAGGACGGGATGCTTAGCGTGCTTGACACCCAGTGCCTGTCATAGGGAGCCAGCCTTGCGTTTTAAATCGCTATGAGGCTCTGGAGTGGAGCGCCTTTTGGTGGGCGGGCTTCAGAAAGTTGAGGGGGGTGGGGACACTAGGAGAACGGCTCGCTCACCAGCAAGAAAAAAATAAATAAAGAATCGTCAGGTGACATTTTCTAAGGTTGAGAAACTTTCTCTCCTCGTGGGCAGCTCAGATCGTGGGCAGCTTTTGCGCAAAGAACGGCGCGTAATGGCGCTTTGGGTTACCGCAGCAGCGTAACAGGACGGTTTAACTATGATGATTAGGCTTATTCCTCTTTTAATAATCATTTATATTATTCAGTCCAGTTACTTTATAATAAGCTTTTATCTCCAGGATGTTTTAGAAAACAATTCCATGCTTGTGTCTGTAGGATGTGCCGTAAAGGACTGCGTCTGAAACCACACTGGAGTCTGTCGCTCCCAGCTTTGAACAGATCCGCGATAACAGCCGCTTTTCCATCAAAGTTCAGACGCCCTTACGAGCGCGTTAATCTTCTAAAGTGCTCCATTAGGGAGAACTCGAAGCGATAATAATAGACGCGCGGTCATTCTGGTCATAGTGGAGACAGTTGTTGGGTCCTCCCCCGGGGGGTCTAGCACACAAATATAGACCAACAAATCCTGCTTCAAAGGAGCCTCTTGGGTCGGGGATTGGATTACGTCAGATGCAGCAGACAGGACTGAGAGCTCAAATCAGACAAGAGTGTTTCACGTCTGCTGGATGACAGGTAGCCGCTCCGCAGGCAAAGGGGGGCAATCTCAGACAGCGGAGTGGCGAATCTGCGGCCTCGACTGCCCTCTATCGGTAGACAGGCCGTACTGCACGTAATACGCCGTAGTTTAAAGAGGAAATGTACCCTAATCATCAAGAGAATAGCTGCACCCAGAAGGAAGTGTAGGATTGCACTGTGACTGGGAAGGAAGCTAAAAGTTACCAGGAACAATAAATGATGATAAATTTAGACTGAAATGGGCAATATTTATTGAGCTACACAATACAGAAGTGGTGTGTCTCAGCATGACGTCGGGCCTAACGCAACATGCCAGACGTCTCAGCATGAGTCATTTTATGTCTCACAATGTGAAACCTACCCACCAAGTTTCATTCCTGTTGGTTGATTCCTTCTGGGTGCAACTATTTGTGCAACTATTGTTTTGACAAAGAGTGAATGAAAAATGTAAACACATTATACAGAAAAGTAAAAAAAATCTGAATAATGTAACTTTTGGTATGTAAACAGAGTCATTCAGAGTGATTTTGGTATGAATTCGTTGTTCATTGTAGAGAAACTTACCAACTCTCTTAAAAGGAGCAGTATGTAGTGGAATATAATGGAATTCCAGTTAGTAATATATCTAATCTTGTCTATAAAAGCCATTTGTTCTAATTTTAAATGTTTTTACAGATCTTTATATTGATTAATATGTCTATGGCTCCCAAATCCTTTTCTTATATAACAGTTCTCTCTTTGTTACTTCTCATGTGAATCCCATATAAAATCACAATCCTTAATCCTTTCAAGCCATTTATCCCAGTGTGAGGGAAACTACCTGATGAAAACACATTTTTAATAAAATAAAAATCGTAACTTTATTTACTCTAGTTTTATAAATAAATGAAATATTTATTATGTAAATATCTATATATATATATTCTTTACACTGATTTACTTCTTGATAAGGTTTTTAAGTGACTATGCACTAATGAAACTATACTCCATTTCTGCTAACATATCCATCCAAAATTGAACACACTGCACCATTAACATTGATAAACTAAGAAGGCATCAGTCAGCATATTCATAACTGTTTCATGTAAAAACTTTACCTTTAAGAGACATTGAACTCTTCAGAGCTCATCTGGTTCCATTAACCTCCGCTGTGAGCAGATTTCTCTAGAGGAGGGCATTTTCACATCACATCAGAGTGCCCTGGATTACTTTTTTGACGTGCTAATAACTGAATATTGTATTTTGAAAATTCGGTGGAGCACCCCTTTAAGGATGTAATGTGTACTTGGTTAGACAGAGGAGGAAATCATGAATCTCTTTTTAAATCACTCAGTGCCTTTCTCACTTTCACTCATTCGCTTACTCCTTCCCTCCCTCCTTCAGTTATTCCCTAAATTACTCCCTCACTCCCTATCAGATTTCTTAGAACTAGTGATTGCCTCCCTAAAACCGCAAACCCCTAATTGAATCACATGGGGTTTCACACAAATTCCGACATTTCACCCGTCTGAAATTAAATCGAGCTTAGCACAGTGTGGAACTGTGCGACACCTGCTGGTGAGAATGCGGTACTGACACGTTTAAAATCGCTGAATATTTCGGTTTTCTTTTTTTTCCGCATAATCATTGGAAATTCAAATGAAATCTCAAATTTTTGAAACAAAATATACTTTTAAATTTCAACACAGACAACGTCCGGATTATGATTGGATATGGATACGTCGTTCCTGAACCGCCGTCAGCTGACTTAAAGCCGGACCAATCAGATTTCAGATCCGCGGAAGTTGACATAGATAACAGAGCGAATGAGTGAAAGTCACGTGTTGCCAAACAGACTGCATTCATGAGTACCAAGGTAAGATCTTACACTCTTTATTAGCTTTTTAATGTAGAGCATATGTTGTATAAGCTCCGCTTACCATATAGGAACACTTTGTAGTTTCACAATTACAGACCGTAGTGCATCTGTTTCTCTGTATACTTTGTTACTCTGTTCTTCAGGACCCCCATAGGACCACCACAGAGCGGGTGTTATATGGGTGGTGGATCATTCTCAGCACTGCAGTGACACTGACGTGGTGGTGTGTTAGTGTGTTTTGAGATGGTGTGAGAGGATTAGACACAGCAGTGCTGCTGGAGGTTTTAAACATGCCAAATATGACCCAAATGATACCTCCTGTTTTGGGGTCCTGAACATTGAAGAAGAGGGTAAAAGTATACAGAGAAACAGATGAACTACAGTCTGTAATTGTAGAACTACAAAGTGCTCCTGTATGGAGCTGACAAAATAGACAATAAGTGTAGATACAAGGAGCTGTTCATAAAGTGTTCAGTGAATGTAATTCTATATGTATTTATGTATAGTATGCCTCATGCTGGACGGACATAAAGAAACAAGGGTATATGTAACCTGTTTAGCCAATATTACTGAATATCACAACAATCTAAATAACTACTGGTATTGTACCAATTGCTGTTTGTTTTTTTTTCTTTTTTTTTTTCATGTGTCATTTTCTTTGCCATTATTTAATAATTCCCTTTGTACTATCATTCTGATCTATGGTAAAATTGTACATTAATAAACTGGCACTTAATTTACGATGATGCATCACCAGCTAATAAATGATACACCTACACACTTTGAACAGCACTTGGAAGAATTAGAACAGCAACATGCAGATGACCAAACCAACTGCTATCTGTGCAGAGTACACTTATCATCATAAATGTTCATATTATTATTATGAGATTTAATTATACAATAACATTATTTTATATGCAATAGTATTACATGCTAGTCCTGATAGTAATTATAGGGTAATTATAGGACCCTCTAGGAAAGTGGGAGCTATGGTGTGGTACTTTTATAACTCAGTTTGGATCACAGTAATATTGTTCATCGCAGTAATTCTGCAGACGATAGTGAAAACAACAAAGACTTCAGAGAATTAAGATACTGAAACTGAAAGGGCCACAGCAACAAATGAGTAAGTTAACCATCACTGTCTGTATATCTGTTCCATACTCAAAGTCACCTCTAGTCTCTAGTGTGTCTAGATTTTCCAGTTTAAAGACTAAATCTCCCTTCTGATGATGCATCCTGAAGGTGGGAGGAACTCACTGAACATCTACACGTGCTTGGAAGCAGATACTTACTCATGAATGCAGAAGGAAGCCAAATAGCTACATTACTGCTTGGAAGCCATGTACCAGTAGCCTATATCAGTTTCTATGCTAGCTGTCAGGAATTCTTTGTGACTGAGGTGATTCGTAATGCATGCTGGGTATTGTAGTGAGAGACCTTTGATGGATAAAGAGATGAAAAGGATACACAATTGTTGAATTCTGTCAAGTCTATGAGGCTAAGGATGGGAGGATGCAGTGGTACAGAATATTAGCAACATATTAAATGCTGGTTTTAGCTCCCTTTAAAGTGTTATTGTTGGTCTTTTATTCACCTCATGTTTGGTTAAATCTTTCAGTGTTAGTCTAAAAGGAATATACTGAGTAACAGTGATTGCATTAGGTGCTGTGCTTTAATCCAGTTTTGGTGCTGTTTATGTTTGCTAGGTGTTGGTGTTGTATTTTGCGAAAAGCGCAGAATTAACAGGACTTAAATCTGAGACGGTCAGTTTCCAGTCAGAGTTAACCACCCTTCAGCTTTGGCAAGAACTGGAGAAGCGCCACCCAAAGTAAGTATCAGTGGTGTAAAATCATCTCAGTTTAGTGACTAGTTCTGCTGTGTATCTCCATATCTTCGTTAATTAGTGCTTTTGGGTTGTTACCTGTGCCTTATTCTGTTGGCTCGACTACTCATTGTGACTCATTGAATCGAATCCCTTTGTAAATAAAGGAGATGAGTTGAGATGAGTTAGGAATTATGAATAATTGAATTGGCCCTTTACTTAAACAGATATTTTGGAGGAATCAGGTTGGTACATGCACCTAATTAACCACTAGTCCCACCTTGTGCATTCCACATATACATATATATAAATAAATTGTGGCATAAACAACTTTTTATCAGTTTATTTATTTTGTGATGTCATGAAAAAACTAAATCTGTAACACGTTGCACTGGTAAGAGTGGATCAGACACAGCATTGACTCTGACGTGGTGGTGGTGTGTTATTGTGTGTTGTGTTGGTACGCGTGGATCAGAGACAGCAGTGGTGCTGGAGTGTTAAAACACTGTGTCCACTCACTGGCCACTCTATTAGACACTCCTACCTTGCTGGTCCACCTTGTAGATGTAAAGTCAGAGATGATAGCTCATCTGCTGCTGCACAGTTTATTTTGGTCATTCTGTAGTTCTTCATCAGTGGTCACAGGATGCTGCCCACAGGATGCTGGTCACAGGACGCTGTTGGCTGGATAATTTTGGTTGGTGGACTATTCTCAGTCCAGCAGTGACACTGAGGTGTTTAAACACTCCAGCAGCAGTGCTGTCTCTCATCCACTCCCACCAGCACAACACACACTAGCACACCACCACCAGTCAGTGTCACTGCAGTGCTGACAGTGTTCCACCACCCACATAATACCTTCTCTGTGGTGGTCCTGGGGGAGTTCTGACCATTGAAGAACAGGATAACAGGGTAAGTTCAGCTTTGAACTGTCTGTTTCTTATCTCCTGTAAGGTTGAGTGCTGTACGTCAGCAGGTGGTGTTGGCGCTGCGTCAGGAGTACGTCCCTGTGGGTGATCAGCAGGTGATCTTGCGGGAAGGGGACGAGATCGCGGTCATACCGCCACTCAGCGGAGGCTAGACAGAGCCTCAGCATGGGTACTTCATTTCAGACTTCTTTACATACCTCAACCCACAGGGATGGAAACTTACATATTGGAATAATTAGGAAAGCATATAAAGGAAACTGTTGGACATTTCTTTATTTTGGGTCAGGCAGTTTCACTCATGCAGCCACGCAAAATTTCACACTTGTATTCCAGTTAGTTTTGTAGTGAGGAGGTTTTCCCCATTAAGTTCTAAATCACATTTAAATGTTGCATTTAACTGCTCACAGAATGAACTGAGCTGAAATTTTAGCCATATTAGCCATAAATACAGTACTAAGAATAATTTGATATTATGAAACATTTTTTCTGTCAGATTATGCAATATTTCATCTTTGACTTGCGATCATTCAGGTAGTTTCAGAAGTTTTGCAAAATTGTATGTGTTCCTACCTTTCTTTAAAACCTATGAACTATTCATTTCTGCACGTGCAGTTTAAAGGCTACAATGTGAGTTCACAATGACTACAAATCCATTTGATACACCCTTTTTTTCTCCCTCCATTTAGCCTGAAATAAATAATCTATTGCTTTCAGATCTTTCCCTGAATAGGAAGTTTACATTCAAGATTAACATTAAGAAGATTAACATTCAAAACCCACATTTTGTTGATTTGACATTTTGTTAAGTGAGAATAATTTAAAACAACAGAACACGTCTTTACATTATAATAGTTATACAGTTGCTGCTTATTTACTGAATTTAACATATAGAAAGGAAAAATGTAAAATGTGCACATATGATATCTAATTTTCTCCCTTTCAAAAATATAAATTGTGCTGTAAAATGACCAGAAAATTAGGCATATTCAGGTGTTCCCTGTAGAGAATGTGTTAACTTGCTTTCGCTTCAGTCAAAGTAAGTTGACTGGGGGTATTCAAACGTTTACAAACACCTGCGTGTGTGATTTTTTTTTTGGGGGGGGGATTTTTCATTATTTACAGTAAGCATTGAGAGAAAAACACATTGTGTTGTATTTGAATTGTTTGTTTTTGTATTTAATTACAGAAGTGGCTGAAGATGGAAGTGGTCCTCTAGATCTGATTAAGCTCACCACTGATAAGCTCTCCACTGATACTGTCTCTGATTCAGTGAGATGTTCGTCTTGTGGAGCCATCTCGTTATTTATTGGTAGGGCGTGTTGTTTAACGTCTGCCTGTTTTGTGTATTGCACACTGTATTTATTATCTTTATAAATAAGCACGACTGTCCTGTTTACTGCAGGGACGACCAGAGATAATTTTGAGGGGAAGAGGGTAGTCCAGCTTGAATACGAAGCCTACGTGCCCATGGCGGAGTCTGAGCTGAAAAAAATATGCACTGAAATTAGAGGAAAGTGGCCAAACATCCGGCACATCTGCATCCATCACAGACTCGGGTGAGCAGCTGTGAAGAATGGCTGTGCATTGGGTACCACTTTACAGTAAGACTAGCCTTATAAAGTGTGTATGAATGGTTAAGTGTTCATAGTTATGTATTTAAGGGGCTTAAACCCCATAAGAAAATCATTAATAAGCAGTTATAATACCTAAATATGAAAGGTAACTGTGAGCTGTTACATGTGATGAATCTAAATAACTGATGATGCTGACAGGTTTAATGCTGTTACTGTTCACTCTATGTCACTGTTTCTCTTTTAATTTGTGTTCTAACTTCTTATTAGCAGTTCAGACTGCAGGCAAATCTGTTTTGTTTCTCAAATCAGATCTTCTGAGATGACTGTCCGCACGTGCATATGAGCATATCAGATTTATGTACCCAGACATCACCATTTTGGAGTTCACATGGTCGTTGTTTATCGTGTTGGAACACTATGACTATGTTTAGACTGCCAGCCCAAATCCAATTTTTGGCATATCTAGATTGATGTTTGCAAAAAAACACAAGAAATCATTTGAAGTTGGAATTCCAATCGGATTCCAATTGACAAAGTAAGGATGATGCACCACAGCCTCTTCTGCATCACCACCAGATTCTCCAGCATGGCTACGTAGTTACTGATGCCTACATTGTTACCATAGCAACTAATGCGGATAGATTGGTGATGTCTGGCAACACAAACCTGATCTTATCACTTGGAAACTTTGTTTTGAGAAACAAATCCGATCTGCCTGTGGTCTAAACACAGCCCTTAAAATCCGATTTGGGTGGCCAGAGAGTCCAAACTTAGATGCATCTAAACAAATCCGATAGGAATTTCATTTGAAACCCCCTCCAAATGTTTAGATTAGGTTCCAATTTGCGGGTGTTTTTTTTTTTTTTTGGCTATTCAGACAATCAAAAATAAATCTGGATACATTCTGGATTTGGGCTGGCTAAATAAAATGTCTGTGCTTCTTAATATGGGTACTCTTCTTGATAAGTGCTACTTTGTGCATTGATTTAGGAAATCTCTGGAGTGCTGTGTTTTTTTTTTTGGGATGGGGGTTGTCTTATGAAAATGGGCTGTGAATGTAATCCATTTAATGACCTCAAATTAAAGATCTTTAAGAAACTAAAAAATGCTCTGATTGTACGTATACTTAAACATTGAAATTTTTTGATTGGCATTCAGCCATTTGTGGTTTGTTTTTCTTTTTTTTTTCTCTAGCAGTGATTTGTAGTTATTATCTTATCATATGAGGAACTGGAGCCAAATGGAAATGGTCTGTATTATTAGAATATTGACTGTATCTGGCTTGTTTTTCTGTCTACAGTGTGGTTCCTATTACAGAGGCCAGTGTTATAATTGGCATTTCATCACCTCACCGCAGCGATTCACTGGAAGCTGTGAAGTTCTGCATAGACGCTCTGAAAGCTACCGTACCGATTTGGAAAAAGGTGCGTCACCTCTGGCATTTAAACTGCACTTCTGTCTTGTATGAACTAGTGTTGTACAGCTTTTTCAGTCCAGTGATCACTAATCTTTCAAAATGTCTGCATCATTTAAACTCCGAGATGTAAACAAAGTCTGGTTCTCATCAACACCACTGTGAACAAGTTTCTCTAGAACAGGGCATTTCACAACAAATCACTCTGAATGACTTTGTTTACACCTTAATAGTTGAATCGTGTATAATTCAGACACAATGTGGAATTTCCCTTGAACTGTGCTCTGCCTGTTTCCATTTTAAGGAGATCTATGAATCAGAGGAGCCTTGCTGGAAAGAGAACAAGGAGTGTCTGTGGACAGGAAGTGGGGCTGGAGCAAAGCACGTTGACCTTTGAACTGTCCAGTGAGCCGCAGTGCTTTTATCTAGCGCCTCATCCACAGCCAGGCAACACAGCCCAGTGCTTGGAATATATGTTTTTACCGAAAACCACAAATATGTTAAAGATTTTATTATCATGAAATGAATTACAATAAAGCTTTGGGTAACAAAAAAGTAATGAATCTGCAGTATTTCTATGAAAATAGCAGTAATGTACCAGTGCAAATATTCTTTATGTAAACATTTACATTTAAAGTTCTGTGCATTTCTTTTACTCTTCCCTTAAATGCTACATTAGCTCAAGAGCCTTGACCAATAAATCTATACCAACACAAAACTTAATCAAGTCATTTATTCTTTTATGAAGAGGAAAATGGAAAATGACTAGAGTAAAAGTTCTGCTATTGCCTCTGATACATGCTGCACATCATGGCCCTGATTGTATGTTTAATGCACAGAAAGTAACTAAAGAAATCATAACTGTACAGTTCAAATGCATTTCAGTGTACTGTACCAAACACGACCAAACATAAACCAAAGAAAAATGCTTTTTAAAGCTGGTAAAGTGCTGGACATGGACAATAATATGGAAGCCCATCCCTGATCGCATACATTAAAACAATCCAGTGCCTAATTGTCATTTTTCACTATTAAATGGACTGCTATATTATTTTGAGATGCTAGGTCATTTTTTGTGATGATTTCTTAAATAAATAACTTTAAAAAATCAGATTAAAAAAAAAAAAAAAAGTATTTTAAGTGGTGGAATTGGGCTTCCATATATTAAAGATAGTGGGCTGGAGATTTTGAACTGAGGAAAATGCAGTAAGCCTGCACAGCATAATGTATGAGCAATCAGAAATGTACAAAGGTGTTGGACTATACAAATTATAAACCCAATAAAAAAATTCAAAATGTGGCAAAATGTGATGCCGCTGTCTTGTGAGTGTTCTGTTTGTTACTGAAGTCTGCATAGTAGAGTTACGGTCTATCAGTAGTCTTTTTAAATAAGTCAGTACAACCTATGTGCAGTTTTCCTGAGACAGAAATGTTCACCATGTAACTGCCTACTCTTGACCCTGATTAAAATTTAAAGGGGAATTCCATCAATTTTATGCATAATTCACCAGTTGAGATGTAAACAAAGTTAGGGGTTTCATTATAGGGAAACTGACTAAAATTTCTGTACCGTGATGGTGATCGTAACCATCTACAACACACTTTTTTTTTTTTTCCTATCCACAACCACCAGTGAACCTACATGTCATTGTCCAGTTTCTCTGTGTCATGCTGATGGTAAAAGAGTCATGAAAGTAAGTTTTCTTTTGAGACGATTTTGCCACACAACTCCTTGCTAGAACTTTCTACCATAAATGGAGAAACAATAAAAATTTAGGCCAAAACCATCGCAAAACAATGTCTCACTTTAGCCTCCTGTTTCCTATCACCACCACTATGAAGTGACTCAGTAAGTTTCTCTAGAGGGGTGAAATTCACATCAAACATTTCTGATTTTTATTAAATTGGAGGAATTCCCATTTTAAATTACAGTCAAGTGTAGGTAGAATATGTTCCTAACTTAGAGCCACATTCCTCCTGATACATATAATACTTTCCCTTTACATCTGTACCAAAGCGACTATACACACTGTTTATTCTAAATTGGTTATAAGGAGATTTCTCCCTTTCGTTTTTGTTCTAAAGGGTGCAAAATGGTACTGGCCACACATTCCCAGTGTACATAGTAATTGGTTGTTCAGTAGCAGTTTGAGGAATATATAAATATGAGTATTTGCTCTAAAGGTTTATAATGGCATCTGTTGCATAGTTCATTTTGTGAGAGGTATTTACTGAAGAATGTTAATAACAATCCATTCAAGTAAATAAACCATTAACCCTGCAAATTCTCCCTCCTGTGTTCAGTGGCATTTCACCGTATGCCCCATTTAAAAATGGTTTACACAAAGAACTGCCAATGCAGTGGGTGGCAGATCTCTTCAGTATTTGCATTTTGCATCATTCAACAATATTTACAGCACTTAAAAATAAGACTAATAAGGAAAAAATAAAGGAAGTAGTTTAGCCACAACATTTCTGTGCTTCCCTGTTCCTTATGCTATCCCTGGTCTGATTCAACGATAGTAATGCTGAGTGAAAAAGATTCTCCAGTGATGAAGACTGATTAAAACAGGCGTGAAAAAACAGCGGAAGAGTCAATTTTACATGTCAGCACAACAGGTCTTTTGTTCGCCCCTTGTGGTATTCAGAGCTCACCTGTCCACAGGTCACACACAAGCATGCACCAGGTTCCATGCCTATTAAGGCACATACTGTCAGCTCTTCAGGCCGATTTTGCTGCTGGTGAAGAACTTTAGGTCTGTCTTGCTGGTTTGGGTGAAACTCTTGAGGCCTATTGTACTGCTGGTGAAGCTCTTTAGGCCTGTCCTACTTCTAGTAAAGTTGTTAAGGCCTGGCTTGCAGTTGGTGAATGCTGTATCTTTAGGTGTGTTCTGCGATGCTGAAGCTCCTTATACTTGTTCTCCCGTTTCCTGTGAAGTACTGTCCTACTGCTGGTGAGCCCAAATTTTAAGTTGGCTGGAGAATGGGTGAGTTTGGTGAGAGGAATGTTGTTTGTGTTGATCTGCATCTCTGGGTTTTTGAGTCACTGGCTCAGGCATTGCTATAATGCAGTTTTAAACAGCTCCAGGAACAGTGTTTGTCTCAGGGTTCTGCAGGGTTCTGCAGTCCTTGTGTTTCTGGGCCATCCTCATTCTTCTGCAGTTGCTGGTATTTTCTCTTAAAGAATCCCAGCTGGAGAGATCATAGCACAAACAGCCATTTAAATCTACTGCAGTGCACAAATGACATCTTGGCAAGTGAAATCATCTTATATGTAGGTAATACATCAAATGTCCATTTTTTGTGATTGTTGTAAAGATATTATAAGAGTTAACATATTTCTTGATGCTGTTTTACTTATTTTCCATACTCTTATCACAAAAAAATCACATTTCTGTACAGCCAGATTTTGCCAGTTTCAAGAAATATTGCTGGAAGGAAGAATAGTTATCTAGAGGTGGGCAATGTTGCAAAAACATTATTACATAATTCTTCAAGACTTTTTCATAATACACAATATGCACCATGATATTTAGTTTTTTCTGAGATCTACAAAGTTATAACAGTAAAAAAACAGGACCTGCAGCGCCACATCTGAAAACACTGGCCTATAATAATAATAAACTATTCAATGTTTAACAAACTGCACTGCACTAAATCCAACAGACCTAATTATACTCACTTTGTAATGAATCATGCAGTTAGTCAGTGTTCTTTGAGGCTATCCACAATCAGAAAAGCGTATTGAGACATAATTTATCGCAATAATAAAACATTGTCATGTTGCCCACCTCTACCTGTTCACTAAGATAATTTTCACTTGGTAAAATTGGTCATAAATCTAGAAGTAAGCTGAAAAATCATATGTCAGTGTCATAATGAGAAACACTGGAGATGACCTCATTTCTTATTTCAAAGAAGTTTGTAGCCAATCGTTTTCGGGGGTGACAGGCTAAAAGTTGGTTAGAGAAAGTCAAGAGATAATCATACCTTCCAAAGTGCTACAACAGCAAGAGCCAGTAGGAGTAAACCTCCAATAACGCTTCCCACAATAACACCAACAGGGACGTCTGCTTTGGCTCCAGGTTTACTCACAGTAACAGCGACCTGCCATAGAAAGCGGATTTGAAGTCAAGTGGGACAAGTGGGTGTGTTTATCCCCGCTCCAACACTTCAACCAATCCTCACAATTAACTGATGAGTTAAAGTAGCTGTTTGAACAGGAAAATCACCACATTGTGCAGGAATCTAGCCCCCCAGGACCCCTCCAGAACCCCCTCAGGACCCCTACTGATTCAGCTGAACATATACACAGTGGATGGGATCAAATGGTAAAAATACTGACTGCTATGGCAAAATAATGTTAGACTAATCTATTGTGGTGCCCTATGTTGTCTTATTAGGAGTTTATAACACCTAATGAAAGCTTTTGAGACATTTTTGAATTGACTGAAAATAATTAAACATTAAATATAAGAATATGTGTATCATTACACCCCTCTTCTGCAGCATTCTGAGCCACAGCTAACGGCTAAGTCTGACAATTATGTACAATCAGCGATGGAGTTATGAAGACATACCAGCAGGTTTGACTACAAGTTTTTAGTACCTGCGCTTGTTTGTGGGTGATGATGAGTAGATCAGGCTGAGACGTCTTGATCTCAGCATTGACAGCCAGCACCACTGACTGGAAATCGGCCTGTACAGATCAAGCAGAGCGAGAGAGAGAGAGAGAGAGAGAGAGAGAGAGAGAGAGAGAGAGAGAGAGAAAGAGAAAGAGAGAGAGAGAGTATATGAGGATGAGAGATACAGCTGTACTACTGTATAAGAGATTTCCTAAACAGCTGTAGTAAAGAGAAGCTCTGCTTTCATATATCATATAAAGGAATATAGGTAAAATAGTAGACCCCTGATAAAGTGTAATAAAAAAATAGCATTATACTTATATGATGCCAAAGAGCACATATCCTACACATTCCTTGCGTTTCATTCAGTTTTACATGAATATTTTAAAACAATTCTTTAAACCTTAATTAAACAGCCTGGCTTGGTTACTGTGCCTTTAAGAGTGACATATTTAAATGAGTTTTTATGTGATTCACTGTGCTGAATTCTGCACTCAGAGTTGAAACATTCCTTATAACTTTGACATGAACAGGCAGAGCTACATGGCTGTAGTCTGAGTAACTGGATTAGTTCTCGTGACATTGCAGAAACACTGCAATTAAATTACTTTACTTACTTTACTTTACTTAAATAAATTACTTATTTCCTTATATGGACTGAATTGTATGTTTAATATTGTATTTCAAATGTATCTATTTAAAAAGGCACAATAAAATGTCCATGATGAGTGGCCTTATTAAAAGTAAATACAAAATAACATGTGACTTAATGGGAGAAACTTTAGCTGTTCAGCTAACCTTTGCAAATGTGCCGTTCCATATCCACGCCGTCACATTTACATAGTAATCACTCTTTGGGTTCACATCTTTCAGTACACACCTCATCGTCGCACAAGTTGCAGTCTTGCAGTTCTGTGGATAATACATAGATGATAATTCAGACAGTAATCGTGACGTTTAATGTTCAGTAAAAATTCCATCTTTTCTTTTTGTTAATATCACATGTAATAAGAACGAATATACTTGTTTAAGTAGCATTAATAGCATTTTTCATATATATATATATTTATTTATTTTTTTTACCATAAAATATTAAGTAATTGGGGTCCAAGCACTAATTCTGTATTACCGAAGCACATCAGTCACAGTGACCCATGCATTGTCGGATTATAACTGAACCAAAATATGGACAACTGTAGCAAATTGGTTCAAACTGTGGCTCCACAGCAAAAAAAGGATTAAGTATTCTTAGATATTACATTAGGTTACAATCTATTTAAACCAAATGCATTAACAGAGGTAATAATAAACTACACTTATACAACAGCAATAACGTATAGGGTACTTTCTACTGGGAGTCCCATACCCTAACCCCTAAATTTACACTTACATTTTTTTTGTATTAGTTTGGTTTTGCTTTTTAAAGATCTCAAAAAATCTTTTAAAGCAAAATTGAAAGATCTAGATTAACCATCAGTTTAATTTTTAACTACAAACTCTTAATTCAAATGCCAGTCTGTATTTTTAAATGTCACTCCTGAAACACAAAAAAGTTTTAACTTTAGCTCATTTTAGTTTTAGCTCATTTTAGCCATGCCCCAGCATTTGAAGGCAGAATGTAAGACTGCATAATTGTCCCTCATGGCATGACCACAAGCTAGCTAACATTTTTGAGCTCTGTTCAAACTTTTCTAAAACTGACTCTACCAAACACTCCCTAATGCTATGATTGTTTTTTAATAATGACAAAATAAAATGTTCAATAATTTATTTTAATAAAATAAACATTAATGCATAAGGTAATTAAAAACAAAAGTAAAAAAAAAATCTAAAGTCCAAACTGCGTTGTGAACTCAGTTTCATAGAACAATCTACATATCATCAAACACTGAGGGGGGTTACCAAATTTGAACTGAACTGGCCAGTGAAAAGCACAAAACAATAAAAATATGTTTCAAAAAGTGAAACAAAAATAACTAATCTCATCATTTTTAAGAACTTCACCCTAATCTGTACCTAACCAAATTGTTGAGGCTATCAGCTTTAAACGTTTTGAATGTTTTTTTCTATTGTTGTTTTGAAACAGCCTTCCAAAATAAGCACAGAAAAAGGAGGGTGTTATACAGTGCTTGCAAAGTTCAGCCTGCTTCCAAAGAAGTGCTTGGACCCCGCAGATTGCTGCTTGTAGCTACATTATTAATGAGAAGTGTTTGAATTCAAATGCAGTATTTTCTGTGCATTGGAAAAGTGGCAGCTACTGCAAACAAATGTACGCAAACTGACCAATTCAGCAGTCCCTCTGAAGTTCTCCTGAGTAATCTTGGCTGTGTATTCTTTCTCTTTGATCTTAAAAGGGTCAATCAGAGAACTGCTTTCGCACTGCACATCACCAGGCTGTTAATAACAAAAAGAGAGACATTAGTTAATCACTTAATGCATTTAGAAATTCAATTTTCAATAATACTAAACCATAATATAATGATACATATAAAATATACTAAAATAATAATATTAAAAAAACAATTTGTTAGGGATATATGTGTAAACCGTGTCATAATGGTAAGATTACATAGGTTTCAGTCAATTTATAGGAAGCTGTACAATTAAGAAAGAAAATACGTAACTTGACAAATGGAGAAAGTGAGAATAAACCTAAAATATATTACCACAAAAAACCTAACCAAAACTTGATAATTAA
This sequence comes from Semaprochilodus insignis, assembly GCA_034552555.1. Classification (NCBI taxonomy): domain Eukaryota; kingdom Metazoa; phylum Chordata; class Actinopteri; order Characiformes; family Prochilodontidae; genus Semaprochilodus; species Semaprochilodus insignis. Next base: position 12,172,885 of record CM067490.1, on the reverse strand, counting down.
ATAGACGTTTATGGTAATTTAATGTAATTTAATTTCCTTGTCATCGTTTCTCATTTGCCCCAAAATTTTCGAATAAACCCTCAGTTTGTGTTTTTGTCTCTACTTATCTAGTGCAATCTACACCATATAAGATCCTTCTGAACAACAACTATTATCTGACAAGTGATTCCAAACCTTCGAATGCTGGTACATTACAGTATATAAACGGTGTCTGTTATATATTGCAATATTTAAACAGAGCAGTATGAGAAGCATTGTGCATGCTCACAGGTGCAGTGGTGACTGAGGTGATGTAGATCAGTGGATTTGCAGCTTTAGTGCTGCTGGGCAACGACACATCCAGATAGACCAGACTGACAGGGAAAATTCCTCCAGACACCTACAGGGGACGACACCACAGAGAAGAAATGGGAGAATTAAAGGACTAGTCAATACCAGATGACTAGAAATTGGTAACCTGGGTGGGTGTTGTGTTCTGGCCAAGAACAGTTGTCTAAAGGAAGGTGCATCATTACAGAAATGATGTCCCACCTGCTGCAGTTGTGCTTAATAAATCCTAAGCAGGAGCAGCAACTGACCTTGAGACTGAACCTGAACTCTGGGCCGATGTCTCTGTATGTCTTCATCGTGGTTATAACATCGTCGTCATTTTCCAGCAAATAAACATTCATATTTGCTTCTCTGCAAAACAGTGACACATAATTAAACATAAAACAGTGGCTGGACATTTAGCAAGAGAAGGCGAACGTGTCAAGAGAAGCCTAACTGTGTTAAAGTATCTTTTTACCAAATTTTGAACAGCAAATCCAAATAATCGAACAGAAAATACAATTGTACGCAAAAGATTGGATGCCAGTGAATAGGAAGCCAGTTTCAGTCTCGTTTAAAGATGAACATTAACCATCCCAGCTGATAGTTTTCATACCCTTTCCAACTAATCGAACTTGGTTGAAGTTCATCTTTGAGTAAGGCTGAAACTGGCGTCCTATTTGCCAGCTTATTATCCAAATGTTCTGTTCCACCTTAAATGCTACAGCTCGTACAAGCGCCAGAATGTAACTACGCACTGTTTAAGGTGGAACAGACAATTTTAAAATGAAGATGGCCAATATGAAGCCAACTTTTTTTCTGGACAACTTTAATTCAGACTTGTTAGTTTGCTCTTCACATTGCACTCCAAACAGTTTCTCAGTCTTTGGACAATATTGAGCAGCTTTGTTCAGCATTTGACACCGTAGAGACTGAAGAGAAGAGCAGTTCCACCTTCATCAGAATCACAACCCCCACAGTGACCTGTAAGTAGCAGCCATGTTGTGTGATTGTATCACTGTTTGCTGGCTGAAGCAGATCATCTTTTCATGGCTGTTGTGTCCATCAGGTTCAAGTCAGTTCAACTATTTGTGCAACTATTCTCTTGATAAGGAGTGCAAATAGAAATCATGCAATTTGCAGAACAAATGCTGTATTTAAGTGTGTTGTCTGTAGGGGATGCATAGTTATTTTCACAACATATGTATTTTAACCTGAGGGTTCAAGCATTTCAGTACAACTTATATCTTAATATAACGTAATATAGATAGAACAGTGTAATATAAGTATTGATATGATGCATTTACATCATCTTTAGTTTACTAAACTGTGCAGAGTTTTTCTAGAACGTAACAGATGCCCTTTCCATTGCACTATGGAATGGAATGTGTTTGAAATCAGACCTGCTGAGAATGATCTCCGAGCTGTACTGGACGGCGATGGACACTGTCTCTCTGTTATCAGCTGGAGTTTCTTCTTTACTGTCACTGTAAAAGGAGCAGATTTGAGTGAGAGAATTACTCATAATCAACCTACTTTATTAGAGAGATCATACTCTGAACAGCTTGATCAGGTTTGTCTTTAACGCACCTTTGGGCTTCAAAGTACACTTCGACTTTGTTTTGTAACTGGCCCAAGTTAAAGTCAAAATGGACCTCAAATGTAACCTGGAATGCAAAGGAACAATGGAATGGCCCAGCTTCTAACAAACCACAACACGGTTACCGCTAAACTTCTTCATTATCATCGCTATCATCACTATTATAGTTCAAATAAATGAATATTATATTCATTATATGCAAAGTCACAGCATAAATGATCATATATTTTATCTGATTTCTTATAAAAATGTAAGAATTTACATAACTGTGTGAAAGTCATTTATCTCATTTCCAGTCAAAAAGGCCATTAAGCACAAAAGATTAATTTTTTTCATAACAAGAAAAAAGCAGAAAACACAATCATAAGCCAAGGCTTCAAAGTTCAGTCTTAAAAGTCAGTTGCATTTTTTACTTTCCACCATTCAAATAATCCCATTTATTGGCTTATTTATTAACCGTTGATGTTTATTAACCTTTGATGTTTAATTTCTTTTATGCAAGTATCTTATATTTAATCCCCTGAGAAATACCTCTTGCAAAATGAATAACCTGTACTTGGCCATATTGACTAGAAATGAAAGACAGGTTAGTCTCTGACGTTTGCACAGAAATGTATTTATTACTAAATAAATAAAACACAGGAATATTTTATCTCACCGATTGGTCAGTTCTAATGGCTGGATATCCCACATTGCATGTCAGTACATCTGTATCTTTAGCTGAGGTGCATTTGACCTCTGTGCCATCACTCTGAAAAGCAGAAAGGCATGCGGTTATTTCACACTGTAAAGGCAATATAACATTGCAACAATGTACATTCATATTATGTGGGATGTATCATATTCACGGGTCAGTTTTCGGTGAAATCAGCAGCTTTTATTTAAGAAATCACATGAAAATTCCAGGCTTCTTACATACTAAGGCTTATTATTCAGTAACTACATAGATCATAATGCATTTTGATCATACATACAGGTGGTGTAACAGAGGCGTAGAAAAGACTGCTGGAATAACGTGCAGAGACTCTTGTGTTGTAGGCGTTCTCCTTTCTGTTCATCACCGTCACAGTGAAGGAAAGTCTTTTGTTGTTGTAGGTTACCAGAAGTGAAGAAGACCTACAAAAAATCAACAGCAGCACTTTACTGGCAGTGAAATTGAGATTGAGGTTTAACAGGAGGAGCTTAGCATTTACAGTTATAGAAGAAACGTTACTCAATAAACTGCTGGATGATCAACACTACTGTTCCTCAACCCCGGTGCTGGAGGCCACTGCCCTGCACATTTTAGAGCTTTACTTGCCACTTTAACTCAATAAGTGACTGTTAATGAGCCGACTGGTTGGATCAGATGTGTTGGGATCAGGGAAAACACATTTCAAAAAGGGTAGTGGGCCTCCAGGACCAGAAAAGGCTGATAAACACTGTTTAAAACGCATGTGAAACACATCTCAAAGTCATCTAAGAAATACCCATTTTACACAATCTCACACACAATAACTGCAAACCTAACATTTGACCAATAAAGTCTGCTTTTCTTTCAGTTTTACTTGCGTAGTGCTTATGACCATTTGTATTGTGAACAAATCAATAATCTGCTTTAGTGTTGAGGTGGCATGAACACGAAATATGTCTGCCAGTCACCCAGTGTGATTTATAATAATAATGATAATAATAGGTTACACTTCTACAGTGCCTTTCACATACTGAAGGACGCTTTACAATTTCCCAAAAAAACCCAAAACATATGATTTGAGCATATATATCAAAAAGTCTGAACAACTCCGGTTAAATCACACAGTGTACTGATGTTGTAAGTAAATCATTATTTATAATAATAATAATAATAATAATAATAATAATAAGTAATTAATTTGACATGTCCTCTTTAGGGAACATGCTTCTGAACAATTTAGTGCATGACTTCTATTTTTTTTTCCAGTTTAACATACTGAAAAAAAAAAAAATACATATTTGCACAGGCCATATTTTATGTTTATTTTTGTCCCCAATATGTTAAACTCAGTAAATATGAATTTGTTAGCTTATTTACACTTCAACAAACTTTATTTGTAATTATTTACATAAAATGTGTCAGACTCCACATTCTGAGTGAACGTCGTTTTGCTGAATAGAGGTTCAATGATTATATTCATGTTCACATGATCAGTGATGGATGTCACATGTATTTGTTTAACTTTATGGAGTTTTGTAGTTTGTCTCCTCTAACCATTTATAGATCCACTTTGAAGCCCAGCTGCCGCACACTTCATGTTACCAAATCTGCTATTATAGTCCTCTCATTAAATACTCTTTTAAATGGCAACTATTTCAGCTACTGCAAAGATGTAAATGAAAGAATTCTCTGCTTTTTGTCTTCTTTAGGGGGAAGTTGTTAGGAGACAAATATTATTAACTGTAATTAACTCCACAAATAATGTGTTAAATCACACTTAACATTCATTAGATTGATTTCCTTAGAAATCATTGGACATCCCTTATTATGAACAAACAAAGTAGATGGTTTTAGTTCATATCATATGAATTAGTCTCACCTAGGCCGCTGCTCTCTCTGCACAGTCAACACCAAGTCACTGTCACAAACCTCATCAGCACCGCAGTCCTTAGAAAATGGGATCTAAACCAAAGCAAACAAACAAATTACTAAGTTACAGCCCAAAGCCACACACTCCCACAAGGTCAGTCACAACACTCACAAAGAACTGCCATGCAGTGGGGCTGAATGCATCCAGAACTGGACTGGCATCTGGGTGCTGAAGTCTGATGTCCACGCGAAGTGAGATGGAGCTGACAAGGTCAGGAGCTTCCTGCACGTAAACCAGATGATCGTCACATGTCTCCTTAGTGGACACACTCTTGTCCCGCTGGACGATTCGGTCCGAGTTGCTGAACTGGCCTCTGGAACTAGGTCGAGATTGGTCCAAGTCAGCGTCCAGCGTCAGGTTGTATTTGATCTCTGATTGAGAAAACAATGTAAAACTCACAGATGTTTTTTTTCACATGATTTTTCACAGAATTAAATGGTTCGCTTGTAAATACTCACTATTTGAAAGAGAATGTTTCAGTATTTACAAAAAACAAAAGAAGAACTTCAGAAACGTAAGAAGTAATTTGGGGTTACTTAATAGCTTTACTTAAATATGAGATAATAAAATTTATTTTGAATTGTGCTGCTGTGCTGTCATGATGTCTCCCCCTGCTGGGAAGCCTCCACTTGGATTCTCCCTGGCTCTGCCCCCTCTCCTCTACTACTCCTTCCTGCAGCTAATCATAGACTCATTAGGACTCTCATATATAACTCTTTGTTTGCTCTGTCTTTTGCAAAGTCTCTGTGTGTCGTTCCCAGTGGTGGATGAAGTACACAAACCATGCACATGAGTTAAAGTAGAGATTCCCAAGGTAAAACATTACTCCAGTGAAAATAGAACTTCCTCCTTTAGACCTTCACTGGAGTAAAAGTACTGAAGTATTTACCTTCAAATGTACTTAAGTATGGCAAGTAAAATAGCATGATTTATTATGGCTCTAATGTCCTATTATCATTTCTGGAACAACATTCTTAATTAACTCATTTTATGTGAAAGGATTTTAGTGTCACTCTCGGTCCACCAGTCTTTTACCAGTCTGTGTATTAACATTATCATGAGCACTAAACACTAAAGGCAAAGAGTTTCCATTAGGTAGAACCAAGCTCTGTTCAACAGGTCACAACAAGCTTAAAACAAAGTGCGCGCTGTACCCTGATTGGTGGGCTCGCTTCACGCTACTTTCGTTTGGACATGTTACATTTTTATGCACATACAGACCAAAAGGAATGACAGATTTTGCATAATGTAGAGGAGTAAAAGTAAGATATTTGAGTCACTCAGAATAGAAACACTTCAGTCAAGATACACCAACACACTATTTACGCACAGTAACCAATTTCATTTACTGAGTTACTGTCCACCGCTGCTCGTTTCTGAGTTCTTAGCTGTGTTTCTTTGTGTGTATCTTCCCTGCTTTTGTTTCCTGGTTTGTTGATCATGGATATGTCTCTGATCCTGCCTGCCTGTGTTTTGATCCCTCCCTGTCTGAACTCTAGTGTAGGTAAGAACACATCATAGCTGTAATGTTTATATATATAGTAAAATTTCATCACGGTCATAAAACCTTTATTGGAGAAGGGAAAAGTAGTCTGTAACATTAAAGCCATTTTGGAAGATTTCTATTGGTTAGTTAGTTAGTTAAAAAAAAGGAGTTAAGAGCATTTTGAAAGACCATTAAAGTCTACATTGCCTGTATTCAAGGTTTTCCGTTTACTGTTCTTTCTTTTTTGCAGTGTGGTTGATTTACCTGCTGGTCTCACTTGGTTTGTTGGTTTGAATGCCGCACTGAAGCAGACTTTAGCAGTGAAACAGAACACCATCCTCCCACTGAAGCTACAGGGCTTACTCAGAATGTTGATCCTATCTGGGGTAAATGTCACCTTGGCAGTCACAACTGCGACTCCCCTGGACCTGAAAGCATATTATATAAACAGTTACATCATCACATGGTCATTTGTAGGTCCACATCATTTAAGCAAATATAGGCAGATTCTCTGAACAACGTATAGTTCTGGCAAAAACGTACCATAACTAGCAACTTTGTAAGCTACAGCATTGCAGGATTTAAGCTCATACTGGGAATTCATGTCATGACGGCTTTGCTAATTATCTAATCAGTTGAATCAGGTGATTTAGTGAAGAAACTGTTACCCGTTTAACAGTACACGGTGGCAAAATTCCCGACGGTTAGTATTACCATTTCAAATATAATCATCATTTAAACCTTGGTCCATTATGAAAATGTTATTTTCGTAACATTTCATCTTTAATTATGCATATTAAATGATGCCTCTTGGGAGCCCTATATATCCACTTTGATTATGACAGTGATATCTGAACAGAAAACATTCCTCGGAATAACAAAAAGATGTCAAATGCAGTTTTGCATGAAAATAACACATGCTATAAGCCAGATGTTTTTTTTTATAAAGAGAATAAAAGGACACTAGGATAGCTAAGGGGTTATTAACATGCTAATTAACGTAAGCTTTTAGGTCTTGAAACCTACACAACTAAATTGCACTTGCATAATGTACAGCATCCTGCAACTCACTTGGCTGCAACAGCTGCAGGTGACTTAACTTAACTGTGAAAAGTTTAATGAAGCAGCCAATCAAAACACTAACAATGCATTAAACCTGTGTCTGACACTGTTCAATCACACTATTTCAAATGCCAGGTTTCACCGGATTAATGGGCACATAAATAAATAAATTATGGATGTTTGAAAAATTGGTAACGTTGGTGGTTGTTCATTTTTGGAAGTTTTCTGAGTTTCTGGAAGCTAACAATTCTGTACATAGTTGGTTTACCTTTTCAGCTAATGCTAACAGCTTGTTCCAGCATGAATTTTTCTTTGTTAGACAGTGTTACATGATCTACATAGCTAGATTGTTCATGTCCTCTGTTTTGAGGTTGCTAATTTACATTGGGCCAATAGAAATGGTCTAAAATAACTAAAATCCTGTCCCTTGACTTCCATTTTAAGAAAGCTTTAAAAAAACTTAAGAATGTGTTTTCCTGAGTATTTTGGAGATATGAGGTTTCCTTGCAATAACAACAGCAAAATATAATATATTAAATACATGCAAATATGAGTAACTGTTAACAGATGACTTTATGTATAGCAAAATAATATGAAGTATTAAAAAACACCAGTTGCTAATTTGGAGTGGAGTAATGGAAAGCGTTGGATTCAACTTCGATTGCTTTGTATAACTGCCAAGTTCACAACATGGAAACTGTTGCATGAAGGTTTCACCACGGATTAGTCATATATAATCTTGGCCTTCAAGAAAGTATTTTATCCTTGGTGAAAAATGTTCAGGCACAGCTGTAGCAGTATTCCAGATAGCCCAGACGGTCCAGCGCAGCTGTTCTCAATTAATTTAACAGCTTAGTATAGGTGAGGACAGCCTATCGTTACGAGTTAGACACAGAGAAGACATGTAATAGAGGGTTTGACAACTTTAAAAATGTGAATGCAACTGAAGCTTCATCAGTTCAAGTTCTCATCAGGGCCGCACAACCTCGCCACTAACAAACATGTGGCGCCAGTGCATGATAAGATTTACTGCAGCAGTGAGACTCACCAGAGCTGCAGCACCTTCCCGTAACCCCCCACTGAGACATCTGGGACCGAGTCCCCATTCAGATCTTCACTGCCGTCCAAAGAGCGGCCAAAGAACTTCAAGGAAGGGTCCAGTTTCGAGCCAAGAATTTTCTGGAAGTTGTTAAAAAAAGGAATAAAATAAGGAACTTGCACTGCATGCTGCTATACCACACAATTTACGTCTGCTTGACTGGATGAAGTTCATTGTCAGTTTAGTTCTACCTGCGAGCTCTGTTTCCTGATGGTTCTTTGCTCTCCGTTGTAGATGTAAATGGCTCCCTGGTTGTTCTCCTCCAGCGGAGCTCCAACTACCACATCAGTGAAGCTGTCCAGGTTGAGGTCAGGAACAGCAGCGATGGCCATGCCAAAACGAGCATTCTCCAGTGAAGAGGAACCCTCCAGAAACCCCTGGCTGCTCAAAATACCCTGAAGACCCATACATGAAAGCAGACTTCGTAAGACAACAATAAAAAAGCAGTGCAGGACTGAAAACTAATACTTCAGTGTCTGAAACATCAAAGTTTGCCACACTATTTGCTTTGGATGAGCGGCTCACTTTTGTAATGGAGAAGATGTAGACTTTGCCGGTCTCTTTCTTCTGATCGCTCATGTACATTGGGGCTCCGACCAGAAGAAGGTCAGTAACACCATCACGGTCCACATCCAAAGGGCAAAGTACACTTCCAAAGTAAGAACCAATCTGCAAAGCAGAGGTGCAGTCATTATGCCTTTTATCATGTTGCTTCACGTGTGTTTACAGTCTGGCCCCTGGGCCAAAATATATTTTAATTGGTCTATACCTGTGGAATGCATTATAGGTGGTCATCTTTTAACCTAATGGTCACTGCCTCTATTGTGCCACACTGTGTTGGTAAGCTAAACTTATAGCTAATATATTTATATCTGTAATGCTTCATGTTTCAAAGGAAAATTATTTTAATTATAATTCATAATGTTTGAACATATTGCAGTTGAATAAAAATCAACAATTCAGATTGTGTGCTTTTTCATGTTTGAACAAGAATTATTGAATGGTATTTTGTTCCTCAGGTATGATGATATAATCCAGTTTATCCCTCTGTAAAAAGCTTTGAACATTCTTGTATTGCTTTATATAACATTAAACATTAAAGGGAAACATTTCCAAGCATTCTACATTACGAAATAGTTGAGATCGAAAGAAAGTCATTTAAAGTGGTTTGGTGTAAAATGCTGTGTTCTAGAGAAACTTGCGTCAGAATTGTTCTCAGTGGTGGTGATATGAACCAGATGTCTGAAGAGCTTTATAGCTCTAAAAGCTTCCACATAGAAAGTAATTAGATGGGTTTGTTATGAATATGCTCTCTGTCAATGTTGTATAATAATTTTACAATGAGGTTTTGGATTCAATTTTATTTATCTGTTTGTTTGTTTGTTTGTTTGTTTGTTTGTTATTTTCATATCAAAGTCGTACTTTGTTCCCAAACCAATCTGAATGAGTTTACATGTAAACAATTGAATTTTGTAAAAAGAAATTGCGTCATTGCCTTTAAAACAGGCTACAATATGTTACTAAATACTTGCAGCTATTCATTGAAAAGAACATCAACAACAAACTACTTACAGGTTACTGTGTAATAACATTTGACATTTTTTATAACTGCTATATAATAATAATATACTGATAATTATATATTAGTGATGATCATTTCAACTTCTTAAATGCTTACTTTTAAAACCCCATAACACACATTCACTTCCTAATACTTATTGGATATTACTGAATGTGCATAACGGGGCTTTAATTATGTAAGCATTTCTTTCTTTCTGTTTTATTTGTTTTATTTGTCTGTGTTTTATTAGTTAGACGTGCCATCAGTGAAGACAACTGGATTAATAAGGAACGGAATTTTAACATAAGAAGTACCTGATCCCCCCTCTGTGAGTCGATGATGGTGAGTTGGCTCTGGCTGCCGAGGGTGTACACCACAACCTGGCCTGTGTGGTTGGAACGAGGAGCACCAGCCACATAGTACTCAGTGGAACGATCATTCAGCGTGGTGACCGAGTATCCTGAACACAGAACCATACACTTACATATGTGCACAAACTGTGAACTGAATCAAGAACATTTTGCATAAATGAACCTTCTAGTGGAACTCGGTTAGAGATCATTTATGTTATCACTTCTCCAAAAATGCCAATTAACAAACAATGAAGGAAAAGTCCAGTGCCAGGCCAGTTTTAGTTGGGCTTTAGCCAAGCCTGGCACCAGGGAGTTATTTAGCGGAACAACAATCACCAACCAATTATCACGGCCCACTGGACACACTATTTTGTAAGTTCTTCCACTGTGACAAGCCACGGAGCCGAATGGATGGCATCACATGACAGCATGTAAACGTGATCCAAATGCATGGCCATAGCTTAGTAAGGTGAGGGAACAAAATAGTTAAGTCGTGGCCACATAGGAAAAGACATTAGGATCATGTTCACATGTCTTAATAAGTTGTGGCCACACATTATTATAAGAAGGGAGGAGAACAGCCACTCAATAATATCCTATTATTAGCAGTGACGGGGTCACACAACCAGACCATTCTAATCCACTATAAATCTATAGGAAAGCCCCTGCTTTGTGCAATGCTTCCTGTCTTACCCTAACTTTCATCATAGATTGCTGATCAATTGATAATGACATTTTTCAGACACACTATTTTAACATGGATTTTACCTCTCTACACATTAGCAGGAAACCACATGTCATGAAAAGCCAATCTTTTTTTAGACTTCCTGTCTAATCTGATCAGAGCGTTTCAAGGCATCAGTAACCACAGCTCTGAACACTGGGTTTCACAGGAACTTTGAGTTGCACTATTGAAATACTGACAAAGTTCACTCTATAGGCCACACATGTGCAGCACTGTAATGTACTGTCACTGTCGGAACAAAACTTTGTCCCTCTGAAATCTGGAAAAAACAGCCTTGGCTAATAAAGATAACATAAAATGATTTTTCACACAACATAAAGGGCATTTGGTGTTTTTTCCAAATGATACAAAATTTTATGTTGCTTATGTGTATGTACTGAAAGAAAGAGTAGAGGTGGGAGCCTGTTTATATACAAGCAGACAATACAACATAATTATAGCATCTTTTAACATAATGAAGATTTTAGGGGGTTTGATTGCTGTAGTTCCCCGCTGTGTCATGGGTCCAGGAACTTCTCCCTTCCTGCACCTTTAATATTTAAGCAACTGATGCTCACCCAGTAGAGAACTGTGATTTTTATCTTCCAGGATTCTCTCAAAAGCTGCTTTGGGCAAAATCTCAGATTTCTGAGCATTTTTATGCACAACCGTTCCACTCCATCCATATGCTCCAACAGCACCCAGCATCATCACATCCTGTAAAGACAAACCAGAGGACTCCTGATGTCACCAATAATGTTACTAATGGTCACTAAAGGTCACTAATGATGAATAGAGTGATAAATTTGGGTGATAACATCAATGGACTGAGCACCTGATTTTTGGTCTGGTGCGCACTGAACCCAACTTGAGACATCTCCATTTGGAATTCACCTCCTTTGCCAGTTCCTGCAAAAAAGGAGAAAATAACAACAGTTATGTGTATACTGTATACACTCTCATTAGTCTGCTAGTCACTCTTACTTTAGAAATTTTCACTGTACCTCTTTCAATTATTTAAGATAAAATATTTGCACTGTGAGCATAAAACATGCTATGTGCTAATCCTTTTCATACTTCATCAAAGTGATTTTCTGGGTGTGAAGAGCAGGTTTTGCCTAAATAATTATGATTTGACAGTTTATATTCCCTTTCATGAAAAGGTTAAATATACAGATGCTTGGCTTTATTCCATATAAAGGGTTTTTTGTCAGAAAAGAAGAGCACAATATACTCATATACCTTCAATGTTGAAGATCCGATCTCCGAGAGTACCAGCAATTTCTGAGAGAGCGGCCTCCTCAGACACATTGAAATAATACTTCTCTGTTGGAATGCTGGCTATTGACTTGATCTCTGCAATAAGCTTTGCGGTGTCAATGTTATTCCTTGTGTAATAACCAAGCACCTACAAAAAAGGCAAAAAACATAAAAGCTAGTAAGATTGGCAAGATGGCAAAAATAGTATATCTTGGTACATATTAAGTGCACACAGCATGCAGTCAGTCAGTGTTTTTTGACAATTGACTAAAGTACCTGATATGCTGAGAAAACTATACTGTGACATAATGTAATGTAAACCAATGCAAAGCATCCTAACAGCATTGAATATCATCATATTTCTTACCCCAGTGCAAAATGACTGATAATTACACTGCAAAATAAAATAGCAATGCAATGCAAAACAATACTCATTGTTCTTTGGGCAGTGGGCACTTCTGCACAAGTGTGGTTCCATACTCAAGACTTTCCATTGCTGTTATGTAAAAATGTAACTGTTTTTCAGTTAACTGTTTAGTTGATAACTGGGATCACCAAAGAGGGACTGGTGGACTCACATGATCCCATTAAATAAGACCGGAGAAAATGGTACCCAAAGCAAAAGCAAAAAAACGCTGCCAACCAAGAGCACAATAAAGGCTTGTCTCACAGGTGCCAAAAAACATCCCCTAACCATGAACCCCAATATAATAATAACGTTCTGTGGACTGATGAGTTAAAAGGAGGACTTTGTGGAAGACCGATGTCCTGTTACATCTGGTGTTGAGATTAAACAGCATTCCACAATAAGACCATCATACCAGCAGTGAAACATGGCCTGTGCCTGGGTAACTTTCCATAACTGACACAATCATGAATTCTGCTCTCTAGCAAAACAAAACATTTGGTCATCAGTCCATGATCTGAAGCTCAGGCGCTATTGGGTTTTGAAGACAACAATACAAGAGCAAGTCAATCCCTGAAGGGCTCAACAGAAATTACATTAAGGTCTTGGAATGGCTGTGGCAAGACCTTAAATGGGCAGTTGATAGCCCTCCTAAATTAAAGCCATTCTGCAAAAGAACAGTGTGTTTTTGCATGTTCGGATTACATTATAACTTACATTGCATTTTTATACAAGGATCTAATTTTTTATCGCAGATAAAAAGTATAGCATGTTCACTGATAAATCCATGTTCACGGACACTCATTTTACACTGCCTAGCCAAAAAAAAGCCACACACTCTAACATTTGGTTGGACCGCCTTTGACACAACATTTATTTCCGTCCAGAGTTGCAGTCATTTTGGCGGAGATCTTGTACTGACAGCAGCATCCCAAAGACTTTATTTGGGGTTAAGGCCAAGACTCTGTGGTGTCCAGTTGATGCATGAAGATGATTCCTCATGTTCCCTGAGTCACTTTTTCACAATCTGTTAAATCTTGACAGTGTAGGCCTGGAACATGCTGGCACCATCAAGAAAGGAAAAATCTACTGATGGGATAACCTGGTCATTTAGCACATTCAGTTTGTCATCTGACATAGTACCACATAACATTACTGAGCCTCAAACTGACCAACTGAAGCAACCCCAGATTATAAAACTGCCTCCAGAGGCTTGTACAGTGGGAACTATGCATTTTGGGTACACAGTATAATGTACCTCCTCTCTTAACTTGGCATGCCCTTTGCTTTGATAATAAAGTCAATCTGGACTCATCAGACCACATGACCCTTTTTCCATTGCTCCAGAGTCCAATATTTATGCTCCCCAGCAAACTGAAGCCTTTTAAACTGATTAGCAACTGAATAACAAGTGTTGTTCTATACCCACACAACTGTTCCCAAGCCTGAAGTCCCAATCATGTGAGTTCTCATTGTGTGGAAATGCTCTTCATTATTTACCACAGTTGTGAGTTCAGTCCATTTTTTACCATTCCACTTTACCAAGCCTTTAAGTGATGTCATGACAGTCAAGATTTTTTTCCAACTACATTTCCTCAGTGAAGTTGACGGTTCTTCACTCTCCTTCCAGGTTTTAATAAAGAGTTGGACAGTTCTTAACCCAATTCCAAGCAACAATCAAGTTGTTTTCTTTGCTTGATGCAGGCCAATAATTTGACCCTCCTGAAACACAGTTTTCCTGAACGGTTGTTTAAGAAATGAGAAGCTATTCACAGTATTAGTCAGGATTAAAAGAATTGTTGCAGCTAAAACATATTCTAATATGATTATTCTCATAATTACTGCAGTAATAATCCAATCAAGGGTTTCTTAATATTTGCTTATTTAAGTAAGTTATTTAAGTTATTTATTGGTGCCCCTTTTTGTTCAAGTAGTATAGATTTTGTTGTGTTCTTGGGTGCTATTGTACTCACAGCAATGCCAAAGCGACTGATGCCATCTTTGTTGCACTTGTCAATGACTTCGGTTGTTCTGGAATTATCGTGGGACTCTCCATCTGTCACAACCACCATCACTTTACTGACCCCTGGACGGCCTCCGTTTGAAGGTAAAAAAGCAGTGCCCCTTTGACAAAGACAGGCACTGCATTAACAAACTGCCATACACCACTAGCAACAACCGCTGATTACTAGAAAGATACTCATCTGTAAATATAGGGGATCATTCCTACCTGGTAAAGTCAATGGCTTTAAATGTATTAGTCTCCGATCCACCCCTCTGGGTAATTTTTGAAGCCTTTGTAATCATTTCCTGTTTTGTTTTGTAAGCATTCAAGTTGAACTCGACCACGGGATTGTTACCATACTGAACAACGCTGACCTGCTCCAACATGAAATTAGGAAAAAGTCAAAGTCACAAATTGAATGTGGAAAGGAACATTCAGTGACTCTTAACTAGTAACCAGGCAGGTGTTACTCACCTGTGTTTTTTGTGGTCCAATATCAAGATTCTCCAAAACCTTTACAAGAAAAGCTACAACAGGCTCCCATGGATATATACTGTTGGACCCATCCAAAACAAAAGCAACGTCCATCGGACCGCCACAAGCTGGAGGAAAGGAAACAGGCCATGAACATTTACAAAGTGATGCTGCTGCAGACAGAACAATGGTGCGAGGGGGAGTGTTACTGAGCTCCGCTAAAGTCTGAGTAGACTGTAAATCAATGTGGTGATCAGTTATTAATTTCAGCGTTACTGAGCTCTGCTAAAGTCTGAGTAGACTGATAAATCAATGTGATGATCAGTTATTAATCTCAGCGTTACTGAGCTCTGCTAAAGTCTGAATAGACTGATAAATCAATGTGATGATCAGTTATTAATCTCAGCGTTACTGAGCTCTGCTAAAGCCTGAGTAGACTGATAAATCATTGTGGTGATCAGTTATTAATCTCAGTGTTACTGAGCTCTTCTAAAGTCTGAGTAGACTGATAAATCAATGTGGTGATCAGTTATTAATCTCAATGTCACTGAGCTCTGCTAAAACTTGAGTAGACTGATAAATCAATCTGATCAGTTATTAATCTCAGTGTTACTGAGCTCTGCTGAAGTCTGAGTAGACTGATAAAGCAATGTGGTGATCAGTTCTTAATCTCAGTGTTACTGAGCTCAACTAAAGCCTGAGTAGACTGACAAATCAGTGTGGTGACCAGTGATTAATCTCTGCTCCGCTAAAGTCTGAGACTGTTTAAGACTGCATAATACAGCTTACAGGAAACCAGTTTACTGTATACTGTATAAACCCACATATGGTTTATACAGTATACAGTAAACTGGTTTCCTGTATGCTCTCACATTCTATTGTTGTGTACAGAGTGCAGACTTATTCTACACTGTATATTCATAATGTAGTGTTATTACTGTCATCTGCCTCATCCATTACTGCCAGCCAGCTGCATTGTTTTGTGCCACCAATTTATTTGTTGTTATTTGTTGTCTTGGGCACTTGCCTAGTATGGAAGACCATTCTTGTATGTTCAATACCTCTTTCCTCTATTTTCCTCCACAAATTTCTATTTATATTTCTATTTTTCTATGTTATTATTTATATGGGACTGCTGCTTTAGTGTAAGGATTTCTCTTTTCTGAATACAGATGACAAGAAACCAATCCTGAATCTTAAAAGACACTTTGTTTGTGTGATAGATGGATGGATAGAGGGTTAGATAAGACTTTATTCCTACTTTGAAGTGCAGGGGCGAATGCAGGTTTGAGAGAGAACGAAGGGCTCACATCCGCACACACTCCTGGAACAAAATACTGAGTTCCACAACTCTGAGCCCAGAGAGGACCACAGGTCTGAAACAAACACATACCCATTAGCATACACAGATTATCAGGATGCACCAAACTGCTAAAAGTTTAACTGGTAAAAGATTTTTGTACAGATTACAGGTACAACATTTCTATAACAGTCTCATCTATGATGTATGAGGATGTATGAAGTATTTTATTTTTTTTTAATGAAACGATCAATAAACATCTTAAACTGGCTGTAAATGAGTTTTAGGTTGCCACAGCATCAGTTATTATAAGTAAATTATTTTTAAAAATTACAAACAATGGCACTAAAGTCAAAATTATGTCTAAAAATAATGGATTTTTTCATCTTGGATGACCAACTGTCCTCTGTTGTGGACACTGGATTTTGTAGACATCTACTGTAGCCAATGTAATTATTTCACAATGTTTATTTTCTGTAAAATACTTGTACTTATTTATTGCTTTTTTTTCATTTCATCAATAAAAGATTAGCATGGCTAAACAAACTGTATTGTGCAGGTTTACCATAAAGCCGTTGTCTTTGGTTATCCGCGTGAGCGTCATTCCCAGACTCATATTCGCATTGACATTCGTCACAGTTGGTATATTGACAGAGTCTGAAAAGAAAACATTTATGAAATAGTGTGTCAATAATGCATTTCTCATGTGATTACACATAAATGATATGTTCAAGTTCATATCAGTACTTCAGATCAATGTATAAGTGTCATGTATTATTAGGCCTTCAGTCTTTATAGTGTCACCACTTCACAGTTCCTTGAGGAAGTTTATTTAGTCAGTTTTTATATTTAAACTCACCCTAAGGAAGGCAGTCGCTATTTGTTTTTTTACTCGTTTACATTTCTCTAAAATATATTATTTAACATGAATAACAAGCACAGCAGCTCTGTATTAAGCCTAAAGTTGTTGCATTTATTTTCTATTTTGAGCGCCGTTAACAGGCTAGTTTGGCTAATGTCCACTAACATTCAAGTTCATTTAAAGGGTTATCTTTATAAAGCAAACTGTCAGAAAATAAAAACTTGTATCTCCATTTTTGTCATCATTAATATTTTTACACTATTTTACACCATTTGCATTTTGCAGATACAATGTTTTGTTAAGACAACAACAAAATATTAACTAAAAGCAACTGAAGGCAGTTTTACTATTTACTATTACTATTTAACTTAAAAAGCAGCTTTCAATGTTTGTGTGACTTTATAATAATTAATAATATAATAATACAAATATAATTAATAATATAATAATAATTCAGAATTCATATAAGAGGGTTAATTCAGATTGATCAGTGCGTAATGTATATGGAGGAGCAGACAGGCTAACTTACTCTGAAGGTTGAGTTTTTCACAGGTGGACTGCGGACTTGTGATTGCACACTTATAAACATCTCCTTTCCTGTTCTGAGCATATCCCCCCCACGGAGATCCCACCAGCAACCTGCATGAGAACAATAGCATTAAAAAGATCACGTTCAGAAACACTGCGAGCACAGATGGGGATACGACTGTACTGATTTTAAATTATGTCAATCACCAGCTTACAGTCATAGAATCTTGTCAATGGAAACCAGAGACACACAAAAAAAAACATAATTATTGGTGATGCATTTGAAAGATGGAGACAGATTAGAGCTCAGAAGGACTTGGAGATGAATACTGAGTTGACTAATGTTCTTCTGAACAGGTAAACACTGAGCTTCTGCTCAGTGGTTCCGAGTAGGCTTGAACTTTATATGTACTTTCAAATAATTGAAAAAAATTATAAAAAATAAATAATTGCTGCTTAAAACCTTGGCAACAACCAACATGACAGAGAGCTCTGGCTACTATACATACCCAGCCATGCATCTAGCTAACATTGACAGAATTATAAAAATTCACATAAGCTGGTTTATAATTTGCGAACATGAACATTAGCATTATAGGACGTGTGTTGTTTGCCATTGTCAAAGATTAATGTTGCACTCTTCTTCCGCTGGTTCGAGTAGGTTCAGTGTGCTCAACTTAGCTACCCGCTTTGAGTCTGGGGAGGAGGAGGCAGGGGGCAAACAACTATCTCCAATAATGTGAATTCAACTGCAGTACCCATTTTAAACTCTGGCTGTCAGTCTTACATATTGTTCCATTAACATGTAAACAAAGCCTTCCTCACAGAAAGTCATTACATTAAAATTATTATGAAAACATTGTCTCATGTTTGGGGACCTTGGTTTTGGCCAAAAAGTATGCTTTACGCTGGATAGTAAATACAATGCCTATCTGTGTGTTGTAGACAGGGTGACCCCTGGTTCCCACTGCAAAGAAATCAGAGTCTGTACGTTGCTCTACAATGAGTAATTTCCCATCAAACCACTCTGAATGACTTTGTTTAAATCTGAATGATTGAATTATGTGTAACGTTTTTCTCTTTAATCTATTCTGCATTAGGTTTACGAGTCATTGCTAAATGATTTCATTCCTATACTTTGAATTGTGTTTTATTTATTTAACACTCTGAACTGTGTGTTGGCAGCGTCTCTGGTGTTTACACTAATTGATAGACGCAGCAGGTTCTAAAGTAGTGATTACACCTGCTCAGGCACGGAACCTAGAGTTTAGGGGATTTCACTGGATTGGTATGCATGAAAACAGTATTTGAGATGGCCAGTGTTGGTCAGAGAGTGTGCGTAGGTGCATGCATGTAATCATCAGGACATTTGATTAGGACTGTGAGTGTGTGTTTGTGTTCCTTTGCTCTCTTTGATAGGATTTAACATGTTGAACACATGACTGAGCATGAGTTAAAGACCATTAAGTTCCAGGTATTAAAGACGTAAGTGTGAAGTGATGGCGAGTCCCAAGACGGCCTAAATTACAGCAACTAAATTACACTGAAGTGACCAGCAGGTTGAAGGTATTAATTGGATAAGTGTGAGGTACAAAACTGCACAGTCCTGTGTCATTATTTCGTGCTCAATTGATAGCACTTATCCAGACAGTGTAACTAGCTTACACTGCAATGCGAGATGTTTAAGCAGGGAAGTAAATCTTTAGGTTATATGAGGTAAAAAGGCATGCTTGAATTAATGCTTGAATTAATATGAGTCTCATACAAAAATAACCTGGACAGCTTACTGTTGTTTCTATTTAGCAATCTGTCTGGTATAACCTGACATGCTACGTCATTAAGTATACCTACATTACAGATGGTAGTCCATCTGTTTCTGACTTCACATCTACAAGGTGAACCAGCAAGATAGGAGTGTCTAATAGAGGGCACAGTGAGCAGACCCAATGTTTTCAAACGTCACCCTAATACTGTCCACCTTTGCATCTGGAAATTCAAACACACCAGATACTTTTGCAGTGCCATTTTCCGAATGAGCTTTGGAGCCAACATTTCAGAATGTGGAAAGCAACCTTTGAAAAGCTATACGTCATGATTAGAACAGCCGTAGGGCCAGTCATTCACTCGTGCCAAACTGATAAGAAAATTGCCTTTGAGTGACCGGCCACTGTAGTGTAGCGTAGAGGGCAAAACGTTCGGCATAAGTGGAACAGCAGTTCACCATTGTGTAAATGCTGTATACCAAGCAATACAATCAGAATGCAATTGTGATTTACGGCTGATTGTGATTGCCATAATTTATTAAAAAGCCCATCAGCTTTAGCAATATTTTAACTTCTGAACTTTTTCAGTTTCTTTTGGCACATTTTGGCACACATTTGCAAAAGGCTGGCAGATGAAAAGCCTGCTTTAGATTCATAGGGCCTCATTCAATAACCATTTACATTCATTCAAGAGCACACATGTGCAAAAGATTCTGCAGTTTAAGAGCATTTTTTTTGCCTGTACAGAATTCATGGTTTTAAATCACTTTTGTGTTGTCGTTCATCAGGGTTCTCTCACTACATTACCCAGCATGCATTACAAATACATCATACAACCTGTCATTAAACACAATCATAAAAACACTGGGCCTCATGACCGCAGGCTTAAGGTTGATGCACAAAATCCTTTTATTGTGGTCTTATTGGATCTTAGTGCAGTTTCGGATGCCGCTGATTATAAGAGTCGATGTGTTGATGGACAAACAGATTGTGATGAGCTCTGAGCTAAAATCAAGGCAGGGTTTATTTAACAGATTTGTAATCAAACACAGCAGCAACAAGAGCAAGGTGCACATAACAAAAGGGCAAGGCAGAGGCAGAGTGAAGAAACAGGTGGGCGACGAAACCAGGCAAACAATCAGACCAGCAAAAGTACAAAAAAGGGCAAAGACAAAAGAGTAAATCAGCGAATCAGAATAAAGTCAAAACCAGAGTAGCAGACAAGAGTAATAACAGAGAGAAACGCTCAGTAAGCACAGAGTGCCAGTACTTCGCAATGAGCAGTGTGAGAGAGTATTTGTACAAACAGACTAGATTAACAACAGGTGTGTGATCAATACTCGGGAGACTCGGATCTAGAAAACGGAATGGGATTGGGAGATGGGGGACAGAGCCCGGGAGATTGGGGGTGAGAAAAGACACCAGAGACAGCAGACATGACACTTTCCTGTCACAGTTTCAGAATGTTTTTAAATCATATTTAATAAACTGACCGTTCTCGTGGAGTACCAGAAGAGTCAGTTTGAGGGTTTGTATGTTACCTTCTAGATTATGTCATTGGGAAACATGATATCAGCTTTCATAACTATGGTGTTGATAACACAATCACACAATTCATTCCTTCTGAGAATCAAGACCATTGACAGGCAGCTGTGTGTCACAGTTTTGTAGTTTAAGGGCACGCTATGAATCTGACATAGACCTTTTCTTAGGACCTTTCAAGAACCAATTTAGGAAAAAACTTAGGAAGTTGTTGGTGAAAAGTTGTTTTGCATCACATTTCCAGATTTTTTCATGCCCCTTCCTGTGCTATAGTTAAGGGTAAGTTCCCTGCTTTCTGCTACATTATTAATAAACATGGGTGCTGTAAACAAAGTTTAAGTTTTAAATTGATGTATATGTTGCTTTTATAAATAACAAAATAACAAACCTTTTAAAATTAAATAATAACCCTCCAATATTTTCGAATTTGCACCACACATTTACCTGGTTAATGTCTAGAACTTTAGGGACAGTAAAATAAAAGGTTACCATACTCATCTGTAAAAGATGACACTGAATATTTAGTGCCTAATATTTAATATGTAATATTTCTATATATTAGTTTAATGGAAGCTCTTGTAGGAACAGTAATACAGGTGTGCTTGTGTGTGTGTGTGTGTGTGTGTGTGTGCGTGTGTGTGTGTGTGTGTGTGTGTGTGTGTTTACAACTTCCTTTGATTACACACTGCAGAGAGAAGACACACCTACAAGATTACACTAACCCTTAAAGCAAAAACTCCGATCAGCCTGACACAGAGCTGAGCACTAAACCCACATGCTATTTCCATATAGGGTAAAGAGGTTTAGTACGGAAGCAGGAACTCTTTAAGAGCTTCTGTAAGAGCTATCTCTTACAAGATGAACCAGATAAGCAGACATTCCCCTTTTCTCCTGTCATCTGTTCCATGTTTCAGGTGCCAGTACAGTATTTAAGACATAAGAAAATCAGATCTTGAAAGATATTTCACCACATTTTTTGAGTCCAACATTCAGGGAGTGAACATAATCTTGTCTGAATCTCTGAAGTAGAAACTTCATACAAGAAGTAGAAACAAGCATTCTTAACATTCTTTAAACTAGTGTCATGGGTTAGTTTTTTGGAGGTACACATTGGACAAATTTTTGAGAACCAAAGTCTCTTTGAGAAAAAGTCTGCCTTTGTCTATTGTCTTCAACGGGAGAGATACGTTTTACACATTGGGCGCATCAGCAAAAGTTCAGCTGAAAGTGAGCAAGAGGCTTACATCATTGTGGTCTTCAGTTAGATCGAAGGTCTTCAGTTATAGTCTAGAGGTAATGGAGTTGGATTATCAGAGAATTTGTGGTTGCAGTCCTTCATGGAATCATGACATAAGCACAAAGCAGTCTTTTTCGTTTAGCTGTTTTTGCTAGCAGCATGTTTGGTTGTTTACTAGTAGCAGTTAAACTTTTTACAAGAGTCTAATCCACCATCTTGAATATTGGGTGATCCTTTCTGTCACAGTGTTAGAATGGTTTTAAACCACATTCAACAAATAGACAGTTCTAGTGTGGTAAAAAAAAAAAGAAATTCTGATCTTTGGTGCTAAAACTCAAAGCAAAATGCTTTATGAGAAGTTTGGTTACTAAGATCCGTATACCAAAAAGGAAGTAGGAAGCTTGGACCTTGAGTTTATTATCATTTGAGAAATCATCACAGAACATTTGTGTATTTTAACACATGATCTTGGTTCTGTAAATACTGACCTTCTGCAAACGCCTTCCTTAAAAGACAGGAAAGAAACTCTTTCTGTTACTCTGCTTCTAAACCTTATAGACTTGTTTAAGGACAAACATAAGAAAAGGGTATCGATAAATGAGGTCCGTTGATTCTGTCTTTATTCAGCACTAACTAACTTTCAGTCAGAAAAAAAGAAGTGAAAATGGGGTATCTTGAAGGTATCTAGAAAGAGTTCCCTTGCTAAATTTGGCTTTAATCTTGCTAATTTGACAAGTGATTTCTGTTATTTCAGTCATTTGATCTCTCTGCTGTAATTACGGTTTGAGGAATTTCTGCAGTTATATGGTTACAATGAGATATTCAGCTTCCTGGCAGTAATGTTACCTATCTGCCTTCCTTCTGCATTCACCAACTATTTAAAAAATCAAAACAAAAGACCCTGAAAACCCACCCCAAAGCAGGTGTAGTTCTTAAGAAGTTCCTCCCACCTGATTGAATTCATTCCAGAATTATAGATTAAGATTACAGATTAAGACAGAGGTGTTAATATGCCACTCTACTCAACAACCTGATGAAAACCTCGTTTTACAAGCAAACTAATAGTAATCAGATCCACTTAGAGCTGCTTAGTGTAAAAGTTAACCATGAAAACGAGCATCACTTGAGTCCAGTCAGACTGAGATGAGCAGCAGTATGAGAGTTACCTGAGATTTCAGTTGCTGTACTTCACATGCACTTATTAAAGCAAGGAAGAAGACATCACGTTCCTGCAACATTCTGAGACACATAATCTGGATTCCAGTCCCAAAGCTTCTACCCTTCTGGCTTTTAGCTTTGTAATGTGCCAATTTGAGAAACTTCCATCTGTTTTTAATTTTCTCTATACTTGGTGTAAAGCCCAAACTGTCCTTTATTTATTCATATACACGTCTGAACAGCTTGTTTTTGTGTTTAATGGTCTTCTTTCCTGGTGACTAGTTTCAAGTCTTTTAAAGTGTGAAGCATAAACTTTGTCTCCTCTGCAGAGGAGAATGATTACATTCCCATTTGGGAATGTAATCAGATATAGGCGTTTACATGGTTAATATTTTTCTTCCAGGCTATGGAATAGAAATTTTTGTATTTGGAATGGCCTTAATTGGAGTAGTCTATTCCGGATGAGGTATATGTGTATGAATGTTCTCTTTGGTAATTGTACTATTAGTCTGAATATTAATAGAATATTGGGCTGCATGTAACTGTCAGAAGGGCATTTCCCAGCGTTTAAACTCTAAATACTACTGCAGCACCTCTGCAAAAGGTTATAAGGCATGCTAATAAACATAAAAAGTCACAAATATATAGATATAGTTATGCCACGTTTTTCCAGTAATACAAAGCTATTATTTAGCTTATTTTTCTCTCTCCAGTTATTTAGCCAAAAAGCTTTTTCATAGGTAAATAGCATTCAGAGCCCTAAAAACCAGCTATTACAAGAGCAGCAATACCATTTCACTCTGACACTTTGTTATTAGTATTAACATATCAATTCACTGATATGGACAATATCACTGAGACACTTATATATATAGTACATATTAGAGGTTCTACATGTAATACATTTCTACAGTTTCTACTTGTATGTATGTATAATACATGTAGTATGTATAATAACGCTGCCCTGCTATACAGTGATTGCATGTGCCTCACCACAAGCATTTCAGTGCATGAATGTCCTGAAAAAAAATCAAGCACAATTAAATCTGATATTTTTTTCACTAAATATAACATAAATCTAGTCCCTCTGATTAAAATGGGACAATGCACACCAATGTTCAAAGGCAGATAATAATTTAACAATAATAATTGTTGTTTTGTTAAGAAATGATGTCTTATACAACATTAATTTTAGTATTATAACTATATATCAGAACCGTCATTCTGTGTGGTCCCTAAATATGATGATATTATGCTGCTGGTAGGAAAAAACAGATGGTCAAATGCAAATTCAGGAGAAGGTCATCTCTTAACCTGCTTCACTCACGAAATGAGGAGCTTCTGTCTTTGATACTATAGCTGTAGCGCAGGTCTGCCTCAGGGTGGAGCTGTAGCTAATTAGTTTACCCAGGTGGTCTTCGATAGCCTAGCAACTGTAACTATGATAAAGAAACCTTTGAAAAATGTATCAGAACACGCCATAACATGTTTGCAAATCTGAAAACCAGGCTGATTTCACAAGAGCTTGGTGGAGAGTGTGAATTGTTACTTATTTCTCAAATTGAAGACAGAAAAGGAGATAAGTAAGACATCAGTTCATGTGGGGAAGACCTAGCAACCTACCAAACTAGAAATGAGCATTTCCAGAAGAAGAACTGTTAAACCAAACATTTTACCAAACTAGCATCAGCGCCGCTAAGGGGAGTGAGTTTGCAGCCACCCAACGCTGGAGTAGGCAGCCAACATGGAACCCCCCGAATTTTGCACATTGTAAATAATACTGGCAAAGATTGTTCAATTTTTCATGTCCTACAGCTTTCTCCATCTTTTAAAATCATATAGAGCCTCATTCATCATTCTTGACATGTCTAGCATTCCTTCAATTGTTACACCATCCTACTAATTAGGAATCAGCAGCCAAATACAGTAGTATCATGTTATGAATGGCAGTGTGGTTACTGTGAAGCTACTAAGGCAACACCAAGTCTGCTGGAAAGCATTATCAGTTGGGTAAACACAGTTCCCACCTAGTGTGCTCATGAATGCGTATGTGCGTTGCGCAATAGGAAAGCCTTCTTTGGACTGGGCTGTGTAAACCTGACTCAGGTCCAGCAGTCGGCCGAGTCAGAGTGAGGACGAAGTGACATCAGCAGCTCTATTCAAATATAGCCCACGCTTGGACAGGAAGTGGCTCATCTAGCAAACAGCTCAGTTGCATCACCAGTATGAGCCACGGAGGGACTTTTTGTGATGCCTTGATGCCTGTCCCTAGTTTATAAATGTCTAGACAGCTCAAGATAACTGTGAATAATGAACCTTTCCCATTAGGGTAAGCCAGGAAAAGGAAGTCACAACGAAAGTCACAACCATGTGTGTAAGGACTGCATTAGAGCTGCGTCTACCAGCTGTTCATCAAAGGAGCTCATAAGGCGAGTTGTTTACATTCGTCCCTTGAAGCCCAACATTTGGGAAGTCACCAAAATGTTAAAAACAAACCTTAAAAACCATCCTTTGTTTATCCCCTAGTAGCATGTGATGGAAAGAAGGACATGTAAAAAGGCTCTCTTCTCGTTGATGGTCCTGTATAACACCTCATTCAAAGCTTTCTGTTTCTGTTTGCTTCCTAGCTGTCACAAACAGTACAACATTAAACTAGATAGAGCGGTCAGTTGTGAAAGCTTTAATGGTTGTGACATCACAACCATGGTGAATTACTTTATTTGCAGATTAGTGAACATATACAGTTGCATGAAAGTTTTGCCATCCCTGTTCAAGTTACACACTAAGCAGATTTTAACTTAACTTTTTTCACAAAGTTCATTCATTCATCTTCTAAGCCACTTATCCTTCTGGGTCACAGAGTGTGCTGAAGCCTATCCCAGCATTCATAGGGCAGAAGGCAGTAAGCGCCCTGAATAGGCCCATCTCAGGGTGCACACACACGTCTTTGGACGGTGGGAGGAAACCCAAGTGGACACTGAGAGAACACCCAAACTCCATATAGAAAGACTAGGGATGGTGTAGTTGGGAATGCTACTACCAGGCCGCCCACTTTTACACAAAGCTGCACTTTAAATTTCATTTTGAATGTTAGATGGTTAGATGTATTATTAACAGCTTAATTATTCAAGAGAGGGAACAGTATCAAACTGGTATCGATAACTTTGCTGTAACAGTATCAGAAATGAAAACATGTTATCACACCACTTTTAAATTTGTTTACATACTACTTAATAATTTAAAAATCCAACTGTATGTTTCTTTGGTGGTATCTTAGTGCCAACAAAAACACACAAATGTTCACACGGCAAATACTTTATACAGTTTACTGAAGGACAACGTAGATTGTGTTTCTCATTACCAGTAGCAAAGATGCTTATCCAGCCCTTTGTTTTGGATTAATTCAATAAAAAGCCCATGAGCACAATGAATTAAAGTATTGTCATGGTGGGGATTTCTTGAGGACACACCAATTTACTGTGCATATTTGAGAGACCCGTATCCTGTATATTGTCCACACTAGGGCTGCTGCATCCGCTGGTATGCGGAGAGAGCTTGGCACAGTTGGGAAAAGAGGCTGCACGTTTGTTTTTACAGCAAATGAAAGGAAGGAACCTATTTCTGCTGAGATAAATCATAAAGGAACTGAGTGCAGGAGCGATCGGCACCACGCAGACAGCATTACAGACAACCACAGGAAGCGTCTGTTTGTATGCTATAATGTGCAGCGTGGAAAGATATAAAGAGGCGGAGGACGTAAAGATATTAAAGTGAGAGTATGGTGGTGGTGTAAGACAAAAGTCGGTGTAAGACAAAAAAGGTGGTGTAAGACAAAAAAACATTTACACCAACGGAACAAACTGTTCTGCACTTATCCTCTCACTTGTGTGTGTACAACGAGAGAAAGACAGAAAGTTATTTTACTTATTTTACTAAAAGTAGTTATTTAGTGTAAGCTAATGCAAGCCATGCATGAATACAACATGGATGAAAGAACAATGTTGGTGTGTCTTGATAAAGAAATAAACAGATAAAAAAAGAATTTTGGTGTATGAATAAAGGAATGAATGAATTAAGGTACAATGTTGGTGTATGGATAAAGGAATGAACGGATAAAGAATCAATGTTGGTCTATAGATAAAGGAATGGAGAGGGCGACAGACAGCTACTGAAAGGTGGTCAAGCTTGCTAGCTTTTGGTTGAGTTAGCTTTAGCTTGCTAAGTTTCTCTGACTCTGTTTGGTTTGGGCATGGCAGAAAACACCAGCCGTGTGATTGGTCAGGGGAATGCTTACAAAAACATTGCCCAAAAATAGAACTGCCTTTACTGGGGAGAATGAGGTAAAAAATCTGGTGAAAAATCCACATTTCACCCAACACTATCAAGATGATGGGGGAGATTAATGTATAATAGTTTCAGAACTGCTAAAACAATAGACGATTTAATTATGACCTTAATCATATTTGCAACAGGACTACTGTAGTTGGGCTGGAGTCATCTTCACACAGTTGTCTGTACAGAGCAAAAGGCGGGCTCACTCTGGGCCTGGTGTTATCAAATAGGCTCTGCGCCAGGTGGAATTGGTCAGGCGCAGCAAATCATGTAGGCTACTTTCCACAGGATCCAGAGAGCTGTAAAATATGTGCTCTACTACAGGAGAATCCAGAGAACTGTAAATCATGCACACATACAGAAGAGGACATGAGATATTCTTTTATGTTGGTCATTGTTAGAACCGAGCAGCAGTGAGATTCACTGTTTGCGCAAGCAGCAGTGAAAATCTAGAACACACCTTATGCTTTGTAAAGGTGTGAAACTCCAGCTGTTTGATAATAAGGAGAAGTGACACTTGTTGCACACAAAAGCCAAATGGAAGTCCTAAATGACTCTGGCTTTACTCCCAGAACTATAGCTGATATGGCTTGTTGTTTATTAAGTAAATTATACATTCTTTGAAAATGAAGGAATCTTTGTGTTAGCTGAACATCTTATCGCTGGGAAAATAAGGGGTGACACTATTGCTAGGAGATGTGTGGATGGCTACTCCTGGAAAACCCCCAAACAGGATTAATTTCATAGTAGGTGGTTCACGTTTGTTGCCAAGCAAATTTAACATTAATGTATTTAAGAAATAATGGCTTCTGATGGAGTGAGAAAAAGTGAATTGGGAGGAGTCACATGAAGACCCCACCCCACCCCAAGTGTATAAAAACTGATGTGTTTTCTTTGTTACTGTTACTGCAGGCAACTCAAGATTACCGCTTGTTATTTTGCAATACCTTAATCTTTAATGCCTGTATCTTTTACCTTTTACTGCTAATCCTGGATGTCATGATGTATTTTATTTTCGCTGTAAGTATACAGCAAATTACTTGTTTAATTTGTTAAATTTGCCACCATAAAGGATTTCATGTTAGACTTTATAAACATCAAAAATAATTTGAAACTCATTCTATCTGTCCATAATGTCGATAGCATTGATGGTGGCTGCAGTAACTAATGAACTGGAGGCTTGATAACTTAGTTTGTCTTAGCTCAGCAAAGCTACATGGAAGCCTTGATCAAAAGACCCAGTCTCCCACCTCTCCCTTGTTAAGGAGTTCAGTACAGAAGCCAGAACAAGCTGTGTGTTATTTTGTGTGTTCTAATACACATTCAAAACATTCACGTGTTGGGAGTTTGGAGGTTATTAGTTCCCCCCTACTCAGGGAGATAGGAACCTGGTCCTGCATGAGTAGAAATAATTTCCGCGTTTCCAAGATGGCTGTTGACAGACAGTAGATATTCCAAGATGCTGTTTTGTGTTCAGTGAGCGTAAAGATGATATGCTAGTGGTTAGAAGTGAATGGATTGTTTACAACGATGGTCATCTGTCGCCTGTGAATTGATTTTAACTTTGTTTTCAGAGCTCTGGCATGACATGGCTACTTCCAACATCTCAAAATAGCCAAATGTGACTGTTCCCCTTTACAGTCTAAAGAACTGCCACATCATGGAAAGGTTTTATAGTAGTTCAAGGCTCTTCTTGTACATCCAAGCGAAAAAACACTTAGGAACCTTTATTTATAAAAGTGAAGGATCCTACGAAGAAAATTACCCCCATTCCTTCAGTGCTTACCATTTTCCCTGGGTGTTACTGAACTGCTGTACTGTGTATCCGAACTCCTCCAGCTCTGCTCCTGAGAACACTTTGGCTCCTGTTGTTCCCACATTAAACCCCCATATCAGCTCAACGCTCCAACCTGCAAATACACACACATACACCGAATTACATCTCCACACACAAACTGCTGGGACAAAGACAGTGCTAGACTAGACATGCACAAATTCCTTAGATCTTGATAAAACCATCAGATACAGTCTCACAAAACAACCCAGGAATGAGCATCATCTACAACACGAAAAACAGTTCAAGCCTATTGTTTTTCTCTGTTTTTTTTATTGCCAGCTATTAATATAGCAATGAGATATATTTGGATTGCACTACACACTAAGCACACAAGCTACTTTTATACACTCACTGAATTGACACTAATTGTATGATGCTTGTTGTACTGTCCTTTTCTGAGTATGTTTCACTTGTATGTTGGCAAAAATCTACAGGAAATTCTCATCATCAATTCATGCTCATGGAGGTATTATATGCTATTAGGTACGTTTCAGTCACAGATGACTCATTTTTTGTCTGTCTGGTGAGCTTATATATGTCATCACGGTCCAAAAAAAAAAAAAAACCCAAGAATCTCCCAAATAACAGCTTTACAGGAGAGGCCAAAAACCTCAATTAATTTTAATGTAAGTGTGAATGAAACCAGACTTTTTTCCAATCAGTTTTCGGACATTTCTATTGGTCCATTCATCATGAAATTTTCACATAGTGTCGTAAAAGTAAAAAATGACAAAAACAAAGATATGTTTTTCAAATATGTATATATATATATATTGTGTGTGTGTGTGTTTGTGTGTGTGCATTATACAGTCTAATATGTATAAAACATATATATATATATGTGTCTGTGTGTGTGTGTGTGTGTGTGTGTGTGTGTGTGTATGTGTGTGTGTGTGTGTGTATTATACAGTCTAATTTGTATAAAACATATATATATGTCTGTGTGTGTATGTGTTACAGTTTAGACTGGACTCAATGGAGCAATGGGAAAAGGTCATGTGGAGTCCAGGACTGAGTTTTAGGACTGGTTCAATGAATGCAGGGCAGAAATAAACATAAACAAAGCCATAGCAAAGGCGGTCCAACTACATATTGTGCACGACTGCCCTGTTTACTGCTGAGCACTCTGCTCCTTTTGGTTCCTGTAGGAACATTGCTCCATCCCCCATAAAACATGACTGGGATGACAACAGACAAAAGCTCTGATCTTGATCTTTATCTGCTTTTTGTTAACCCTAACCCAAGTCACACAGCGGATCATCTGGTGTACTTCTTTGAACCAGCGAAGAGAACCTGCCTTAATTCTTACCAGAATTTATGACATAGGCCTCATTTCCCTGACTCACTTTTAATCAACGTTTGAGACATTTGACCTAATTTTTAACAATCTCTACACAGAACATACACACATCCACAGACATTCCATTTCACACTCCTAATGGAGAGCATTATCTTCTGTTTTAATTCCTATTTGCTCTCTTCTTTTGATGGGATCATGAAGAATATAAGAAGATTTATAGACATTCCACACATTCAGGCAGATGCTGTTGCCTGTCGATGAATTTTTTAAAGTACTCAAGCACAGGCAGGTTTCATCCTGTTCTACTGGAGCTGTAAAATGTACTGCATACCACGTCAATTCGGAACCCCTCCTTGGGCTGGGTTATGAAAGCACTGGGCTCAGAGTTATATGCAAATGTTTGAAAATCCCTGCTAAAATTCTATGTTTTGTTGACTTTGTGTAAGTGAGCTAACTCACTTCTATACCATTACTGTTTATTTGCTGGAGATATGTGGGGGATCTACATAAAACATGGCCTGTGAATCACATTTTTGCTATTTGCGCTGAAAAAAAACAGCACTCATTCATTCAAAGCTACTTAACGCTAGTATAGTGCTGATCTGATGCTGCTATATGGAAGTAAATATATGCAGCATATTAACTTCCATTGCTGTTGATCAGCTTACCAGCATCCAAAACACAACAAATGGTTTTGCTGGTTACCAGAGATGGCAGTTTTTTCTAGCAGGGATGAAATCAGAATCAGGTTTATTAGCCAGGTATGTTGACACACACGAGGAATTTGGTTTTGGCAATTCGTGTCTCTCTAGTATTGTACCAATATACACAGAATTAACTGACCGTCCACAATATACACAATGACTCCAGATACACAATTCACAAAAAATACAGACATTGGACAATATACAGTCTAAATGAATATGACAGACTGTATTGCATAGATGCCACCAAATAACACAGATTTCTGAATTTGGGTTTGAGTGCTGATTAAGTCCCGACATCACAACAAGTGGATAACAACAGTGGCCTTTTTCAATTTTCCCAAGTTTGCACTAGCAAGCACTAATATGTCCTTTCTTCACTCTCATCTACAATTAACATTTCATGTCTTCCCTCCTCCAGGTCAACAAGATCGTCCCCACCTGCCCCATTGCTGACGGATGTCCTGCATAGAAAATGGAGAGACGTAAGAAAGGCTGAGAAAAGGTGGAGCAAATCCCAGCTTGACTCAAATCTTCCCTCCAACCAATCTCTCCTTCCTAAGCTCTCAGCTGAAGTAACTGCTGCAAAGTCATCTTTGGGGAAACTGAAAGCATCAGCATCTGATCCATCCATCTGCTCTTCTGTATTTTCTCCTCTCTCCTCAACCACCCTCTCCCCTGCCACCTTCTTCTCCTACCCCAGGGGATTTTGTCATCTTCTTTGAGGAGAAGGTTAATAAAATCTGCCAGTCTTTTTCCACCGTCTCCACTTCCTTCATTAGTCCCCATCCTCTTGCTACAAATGACCTAACCTGCTTTTCTTCTCTTTCCACAGATGATGTCCTACACCTACTTAAATCCAGCAATCCAACAATCTGCCCACTGGATCCCATGCCACCCACACTGCTCCAGTCAGTCTCCAAGGACCTGCTGACCTTCATCACATTCATCATAAACTTTGCATCAGGTGATGTTCCATCAGCATTAAAGACCACCAGGGTGGTTCCCATCCTGAAGAAACCCTCGCTTGACAGCTCAGACGTCTGAAGCTCCCAACTAGTGTCACTCCTTTTTTTTTTCAAATCGGCTCACTGAAGTTACTAAAAGGTTCCACTCAGCAAGATCAGCCAAACTGTCATCAACTCTGATACTTTTTGACCTCTTTTTAGCCTTCAACAGGGTGAACCACAAGATCCGCCTGTTCGTCTTCACTAACCTTGCAACCACAGGCTCCTATTTGCAGGAGTGTTCTTACCAGGTAACAAGGAAAGTGTCCACATCTGCTCCATGCAGGCTCTCCACTGGTGTCCCTTAAGGTTCTGTGCTGGGTCCACTTCTTTTTTCAGTCTATACCCATTCTCTTGGTGGGAATAATTACCTCTCATGGGTTTTCTTATCACTGTTAGACAACACTCAACTAATCTTTTCCCTCCCACTATCTGATATTCAGATCTGCATGTCACAATTTCATGTGCGACTGACATCTTCTTCGTTTTTTTTATCTGTGTGTGCTTGGCTTGCTATCTGGTGTCAACCCGAGAAGGTTGGGCTCCCCTTTTGAGTCTTGGTTCCTCTCCAGGTTTCTTCCTTCCAGGTTTTGTGACAACATATGTTGTATTTACATAATTTCAGTTTGACTTTTACTCATGGCTTGCTATCAGTCTTCCCAAGTTCACTCATGTCACTCCATTGCTGTACTCCCTTCACTGGCTTCCTGTAGCTGCCCGCATCAGATTTAAAACTCTGATTCCTACAAAGCCGAGAAGGGATCAGTCCCTCCCTACCTTACGGCAATGATAGAGTCAATCTGTACTCTGAACCCATTGAGCCCTTTATCTCCACCCGCCATCCATCAAGATACATGGAAGACAAGTGTCAAAACTCTTTTCTGTCCTGGCACCCAGATGGTGAAATTAACTTCTACTGGCTGTTTCAACAGCAGACTCTCTCATGGTCTTCAAGCACAAACTACTAAGTATATACTGAAATGCACTGTATTGCATTTATGCTGCACTTAACTCATTATCTTCTTCCAGACAAGAGCACTAGGTATTGCTACAGTATGTATTGCACTCATGCTGTATTTAACTCTATTTTGGGCAGCTTCTGAGGCCACAGAGAGTTTGGACTCCAACCTATTGTAGTAGCTAGGATACATACTGAACACTAAGCAGCCAACAAACTCATACAAGAAGACGTGACATAAACGTAACTTAAAACTCACACTAGGCGCTGCAACTTTATTACACTGCAGCGCAAACATTAACATCATCTAGATGATCTAAAAGATGAAGAATATTCACTTCCTTCATTTTGTCAAGCACGTAGTTGGTTTCAGCATTGCTGTGAAGTTGAGTTTAAAGTTTTGGAGCACAGCAGAGAGCTGTGTCTATAGCTGTTAATGTTGTGGAAACTATATGAAGAGTAATACTTTACTTATACTATAGAGTATATATTTGGTTTCAGGTGTAACGTTATCATTTTTCATCTGTAGAGTGCCAGGTGACGCAAAGCTGAAAAACATTCTCAGCGACCTTCTGAAAAGACAGTGGCCTGTGGCACTCTGCAACACATGCCATGCCCACTGTCTATACTCTGCATCATTAAGCAATGTTTACAAGTAGCAGACAGAAGATCTGCGGTAATCTGAAAAATGCCACGAAACCTCAGCCACAAAGCTTAGAACTGTGAGAAGCAAAATGTAGCCACAACTGCATCACTCAATAAACGTCTCGTCTGTCACTGTGGTGAAAAGAGCTAAATACTGATGGGATACTAACACAGGCCCAGGCTCTACACAAAGAAACCCTTAAAGAGCCAACCAGAGGAAACAGCAGCCGGACTGAAAAAAAGCCTTGAAACAAGAGGAGGAGTGTGCAGGGGTCAGAGGAAAGACAGAAGACAGATTAAAGCATGGGCATGAAGAGGGAATGCAAAGGCAGAAGGTCAAAGAGAGAGAGAGAGAGAGCAAGAGAGAGAGTTCCCACTATCTGGCCCTGCTGATTCTCTTCCAATATGGTTCCAGTCCACTGGCTGCTTTATGTCCAGTAAGCCGGATAACCCATTTTAGAGCGCTACTCTGAGGCCTATTCAGAGTGGACATAGAGCATGTTGTGGTCGTAACACCATTTCCCTGTAGTCTGCACCTTTTATACTTAAAAACACACAGCAAGTTCCAGCTGTGGACTTGTTTAGCAAGCTGCTCTGTGACTCGGAATCGCACTTTGCTTTTTGTCTGTAGTCTGTAATTGTTCTGCAGTTCCGCATTTGAACAGCAATGTTTTCCAACTTGCTGTGCTAATCTCGTCCACGCTGTTCTAAATGCGGATTCTTAAAGATTAGCCTTTTCAGTAGCCTTCAGAGTGCAAAAGGACTTTCATTAATGACAGTTTTGTTTTAATCGGACTGCCTGTACTGAGCAAAACAACACCAGCAATCTTCTGCAGCTTCACAGATTAAGCTCTGAAATAACAAGGCACATATTTAATATGATTTCAGTTCATTTTTACAGGTACGTCCTGTAATCTGAAAGGACATTAACTCCCAGAATTCCTAGAAAATACAATAAGATACTATGTGAACAAACTATATGAGTAAAGTAGCTTGTACATTAAGGAAGCACTTGGTTTGAGATGTAGCACTGATCATTTTAAGATAGTAAATTAATTGACTGACCATGCAAATCATAACTAGACACTAAGACTTCCCATATATAACATATCTGAACTTTTAAAGGTGCAATATGTAAGAATGTTTAAAACATTCCAAAATGAACTGTAAAGTGTAGACTTAACAGTTTCGACGGTGTGTGAAAGATGTCTATGTATCGTCTTGCAGATACATCTACCCTGGACCCCAGCCTGTCCTGTCTTGTATTAATACTTTGTACCTCAAGGGGCGATAGTGAGTAACTGGATCATCGGGACTGCCATCAGCCTAACATGATAAGATGAAGTATTGCTGCCCAGACGGAGTATTCTAATCTCTTGTTGAAGGTGATGCTCCTAGGTGACGTTAGATCGTTTAAATATGGTCAATAAAAGCAAGAACAAACACAACTATGGCTAAAGCTTTTGGCACAGGAATACTGCCTTGCACTCTTGGCAAGAAACCATGTTCAGCAGCAAACAAAAGAAGTGATAAATAAAAGCAAAACAAAAGTTAACATTGGTGCTGCTTCCACTGCTGGAGAAGCTCTTGAAAAGTAAAAGAATAAAGTTTGAAGCTGAATTCACAGCATTTATTCTTGGCTAGTAAGGAGAGAATAGTGAGATGGAGGATCTGTGCTTTTCCTTGTTTCTTACGATAGGGGCGGACACCACAGCTTTCTGGTAATTTGGTATGACAATTAACTTAACAGGTCTCCTTACAAACTGCTCTTTTAAACATGTTGCTAATAACCAGTAACTGTGCCCCAAAATGTGCAGTGTGTTTACTGTGTGACAGCAGGGTGCCTTTGTAACATCATGATATTACGCTTGAAGGAACAGTAACCTAGCCTTTGTTACAGTGAATACTTCAGAACATTCTCAGACCACAGTATCAGATATTAGACATCAGAATAAATCAGCTTCAGGCTAAAAAAAAAAAAAAAAGCTCAGCTCAGTCTCAGCTCTCGTATCTCAGCAGTAGTTGATTTAGAGAAGATGGTATCAAGATAAGATGAGCAGGAAATTAGAGATGACAATCTTCTTCAGTCACTGTGCTTATGTGCTTTTATTTTAGGCACATTAGATCTCAGATGACATGCTATTAGATGGCTTCCACAGCCACTTGATTGTTAGTTATCACAAAAATACCATTAGAAAAAGTGTTGTTATTATCATTGCTGTTGTTAGTACCATTACTATTAATGCTATGTGATGCAAGTAGAAGTAATACTCACAAAGTCTGTGTGAACACTGCCCCATGTCATTAATTAAAAATGTATAATAATTCATTTGCTCTGTTTTGGTTTAATCAGTTTTCTCTCATCAGTTTTCCGACATTACTTTTACTTAATTAAACTTAGTCAATTGTGTAATTTCAATGAAACTAAGCACACTGTCAAATTTACTTCATTAGTGCTTGTTTGGTCAATTTATTCTTGTTGAGTAAAACTAAACATATTTCCCGTTGGGTCCTGGCATCATCTGTTAGCATACTTTATTGTTCATATAGTCATTAAGCAATGCATCTTCTTCTTGTGCTTGGTCAAGAGATTTTTATCCACTAACTAGTCCAGCAGTTTTTGAGATATCAACACCATTCCAACTCCTAAATGTTAAGTCTGATCTGGAATGGTGCACTTGTACACATCTTTTTGATCCAACTTTTTCGGTTTCCGGAATGGGGTGGAAAAGAACATGCCCATCTACTGTACTTCTGCTCGACCGACAGACACCTTTTTTGCATACACTATCTCAGGGCAGACCACCAAGCACGAATTCAATGCTAGTCTGAACCGCACTCGTCTGTCTTTTTTATTCCGCCCCTTGTTCTCCCAAAGAGTCCAATTAATTTTCAAACCCTATTGTTTCCTTTAACACACAGACACCAAATTGCATGTACTCACCCAGGGCAGATCCCCAAACCCTAAGTCACAGACATACTGACCCACGCTCCTCTATGTGTTGTTTACTTATCCCTTGTTCCTCCCATAGAAACCACGGCTTAGCAACAGCCTAGCAGGAAGTGGGAACCATTTAAGCTGCGAAACCATTCCACGTTTCCTTTAGGAAATGCACCAAACCACTCTGAAAGAATTATTCCTTTACTTATGCAGGAAAATGAGTCCCGCTTTAAGTTGAACAGTCCAGTCAATTAGAACTCACATGTGTGATATAATTGCACATTGCTCAACTGAACCTTAAAGCTTTGAGTGCATATCAGCTGTAACTCTGAGTTTGTCTCAGGTAAAGATCAATGGTTTTGATTTGGGACAGGTGTCCCAACACGCAGAGTCTGGCCTGCGCCTTAAAGGAACATCTGTTCAAAATCAGGAGAACCAAGCGCTACATAGTTGTCAGAGAAGATATTCAGCTGCAATTCTAAAAGCCATGACAACTACAGACTTCAGCTTGGGAAAATTGTAAGAACTGACCTCAATCAACATAATTTGTTTAAAGACATAAAACATGTTAGAAAATAACTGATCCAAACATCTGTACCATGACTATGAATTATGAAGTACTGAACCGTGGAGTTAAACTGTTTCATGGCTCAGTGATGCACTGCAGCCATAATTAGCATGACACCTTTTCCGAACACTATGACTAAAACACTAAAAGCTAGAGAGCATTAGCATCTGCTAATATTGTCTACATTTGTGGACCAGTTTTGGCATGATTCTAGTGGACCAACATTGCAGTCGGGTCAAATTTGGGTCACAACCATTTGTTTGACTTACTTTGCAGTGTGTTGGTTAGATATTCTGGGCCAAAACAAACAGAAGGGTGTGACTCACATGTGGGATGTTAGACACATTTTGCTAAGTGTAATAACACTTTTTTTTTTGTGTGACTAACTCAGCATCTATCGAGTGTAGCCCTGACTGATCATAATGCATCTACCTCTCCACTTTAGTCCTCCTAATTCTTTTCTTGGTGGGTTTCGCTTTATTCTGTGTTGAGTAGCTTTGAAGATATTTGATTGAGTAAAACAAATTCAAGTCAGTCACACTACAGTGGTTTGAGTAAGTTCTAATTCAGGGGTTCTTATACTTCTCCGTCCCAAGGCCCACCCAGTAATTACTACAAAGTGTAGAGGCCAATCAGATAACTAGAGTCAACTTTTATAAATACAACTTGTCCAAGAAATTTGGTTAATGAAAAATTATGATATGTCCAAATTTAAACCACAGAGCTGTGAAAGCACCCCAAGAAACCTCTCCATCAGTGGTTAGCCAGCGGTTATGTTTTCTCATACTGAAGATGCAGCGCTTTTATTTGTATGTGTACATTAGTATACATATATTTATATTATATACTTGTTAATATAGCACTAATATAGTGTTAATATAGCACTAATATGGTTATATATGATGTTTCCGGCCCACTACAAGCTACTGCTCTTTTGCGTAATATGTACTCAGTGAATTCAAATAAATAACTGGGCTAATATTTTTAATGTATTACTCATATTTAACTTAATGTGATTATGTTCTTCTAATTAAAGTAGAAGTTTTTTTTCTATGTAATTTTGTTAGTTAAGTTACTAAGATGTTCAGTTTTACT
Source organism: Semaprochilodus insignis (assembly GCA_034552555.1). NCBI lineage: Eukaryota > Metazoa > Chordata > Actinopteri > Characiformes > Prochilodontidae > Semaprochilodus > Semaprochilodus insignis. The sequence goes on along the minus strand of CM067490.1, from coordinate 12,134,166 downwards.
CAACAAGTTTAAATTGAGCAAACAAACACTTATGAAGTAAATCTGACAATTTTTCTTCATAGTATTAAAACAACACCATTGACTCAGTTTCACTGATGTGCACAAATCTGTTAAGTAAAGTAAACAACAACAAAAAAGAAAAATTAAAACCAACAACTGAGCAATTTTATTTCTTTGAGTGTGGTGTGGTACTTCACCTGAACTGTTTCACCTCTCACTTGGGAGCGTTAGCAATTTGTCATTGTCAAAAGAATAGTTGCACCCAGAAGGAAGTGTGGGATTGCAATGCTATTCAGAAGGAAGATAAAGGTACCAGGAACAATTAATGATCATAAATTTAGACTGATATGGTCAATATATATTGAGCTACTCATACAGAAGTAGTGTCTCTCAGCATGGTGCTGTGCAGTCATCTGCCAATGATGCTGGCACTAACAGGGTGAATGACTTGTGGAGCCCATTACTGCTCGTTGATGTCTGCAATTGCGGCTGTTAGGACACTCGTTCCACAGTCTATAGTGTTTTTAGAACTAGCACTTGTTTAAATCTAGTTTTTGGTCTTTTTTCTCTCTACTGGAGACAATATTTGTACTGTGTTGTGGCTTCAGGCCACCATAGTCTACATCTACATTCACAGAACACTTAAAGGGGAACACCAAAAGAAAGCAGTCTAGAGCGGTGTGGTGTTAAATGCTCTGCTTAGAATCCACAGTAGTGGTGATAGGAACCAGACGTCCGCCTCCTAAAGCTCCATCCAAGAAAATGATCACAGGAAATGGTCATGGATAATCTGCCTTATGCCTGAGCTGATGGATTTGTGATAAAGGTTCAGTCTCAAACCTTTTTTGTCCAATTTAAATTTGAGTCCATTCATGAAGGCTGCATGAAGGGTGTTCTAAAGCACTGTTTTGCCATCATCAGCATAATGTTAGTACAAAACTAACAAGGCTCGCTGCTGGTTTTGGATGGTACATAAAATGGGTATATTTGTGCTGTAGACATGGTGAGCCAGGGATCCCATCACCACCACCACTGTTAGATATAAATCTATGTAAAAGTTTAGAAGTTTAAAAGTCTAAAACTTTCTCTGCAAACGACCCATTTCACAACAAAGCAGTCTGAATGACTCTGTCTGCATCTCAATCACTGACTTTCAGAGACACTTGAGAGAAATCTGTTAAAGTTCCCTTTAAATGAAATCACCCTTCAGGACAGGTGGCTCAGTTATATCTAAACCTGTACACGCATGGTTTCAGAGAACACTTACTGGACAGCGGGTCTAGTAGAAATGACAAATGTTTACCTTGAATTGTCAGGAAGACCAGCAGGAGGTTCTTCCATAAATCCATGTTTCAGCCTCGTACTCAGTAGTAATGAACTGACTGCCGTTCTCTCGCGTTCGTTGCTCGCATTGGGGGATACAAACACTTTTATTTCCCACCCCTATTCGCACAAGCCCCGCCCCTGCTCTTTTCCCACGCCAGCAGAGAAAGAACGACTTCCTCTGAGGTCAGAAAGGTATTACGCTGTCACATTTGAAGATATGACTCTTTGAGAACTCAGAGGGGCGTCAGCACCACACTTCTCACTGCTCTGCTGCTCTTTAAATGTATTTAAGTTTGAGGGGATCGAACCAATCTACAGCAGCTTTGTATGGAAGTGAATGAGCTTTCAGACAACAGACTATTTTAAGTGCATGTCGTTTTCTCTTTGCAAACAGCTTTAACATAATAGAGACCACTTGAATGTGTTTTTTTCAATCCCACCCGTGTTCCGGCAAAATACTGTAGATGAAGCTGCTAGCCGAACCCCCGTAGGGCGGGGTTTGACGGAATGTGGGTGGGGAAATTAATCAAAACTAAGGCTACAGGAAACACAGCTGTCTTGACGACCTATTCCCACATACAAAGCCCACCTCCAAGGAAGGCCACCTTTTACGGGAAGGATCCGTTCATGAAATAAAGGCCTTTTATGTGTACATCACATCCAAGGAAATGACTAATTGGAGTAGGAAATAGCTGTGAATAAGCAAGAGTACGCGGGCAGAGCAGTCAAAATAAAACCAGATAACTCAAATCCAAGGACATATAGAACTGCAGGGGAACTTCTTAGTACATCAAGCATCCGCCAGCACAGTGACTGAAAAGTACAGTTAAAGTTAAAGCCGCCACTTTAACTGTACTTTGTGCCACCACTTTAACAGCATCATTGCACTCACTGCACTGAACTGCACTTTATGCCTAATGCACTATTCATATTTGCTCAATCTATTACTACACTATTCATATCTGAACAGTTACTGTACATACTGTATATAAACTCAGCCATGTTATTTTTTTACTCTGTATACTTACCATTTTTTACATATTTGCTCTCACAGTACATACAACCTACACTGTATTCTCTCTACTCACTCTGTATATAGGTATATAAGATTTATACTAATTACAATGTTATCTGTATTTTTCTATCTACTCCACTGTCCACAATTATACATATTATAACCTCTGCACCGCTTGCCATGGTTACTTTCCTGCACTTTATAAGTAAATCATACAGTATTTTGCACTTCTGGTTAGATGCTAACTGCATTTCATTGGCTCTGTACCTGTACTCTGCACAATGGCAATGAAGCTGAATCTAATGTTACATAATGCAATGTAGTGTAATGTAATGTAATGTAATCTACTTTACGGTAATCTAATGTAATCTAATGTAATCTAATATTTAGGCTCAATTCTTTCAATAGGCTCTTCTCTTTTTTGATCCTTTTGTTCGAATGCTATAACCGTCAGTAGCCCATGTGCTGGACCAACATAACAGATTGAAATAAAAAAAGTCATTAAAAAAAGAATTAGGAACTAAACATGTGCTACATATCTGAGTAGAAATGAAAGTCAGAAGAAAGCAGGAAAGACCTTAGGAGCTTTCAAGAGGCCGTCATACTGTATATGGCATACAGTCAGGTCCATAAGATGCAATGTTTATAATTGTGCCTCTGTACACCAGCACAAGGGATTTGACATAAAGCAGTCAGGTTGAGACTGAAGTGAAGACTTTCAGCTTTGAAGGGGCCATAGAATGGAAAACGGTATTTACACTATCGTAGTTGAATAAGGAAAGCTCAATACATAGAACTGACGTACTGTGAACCTCTAAGATTCTTCAGATACAAATCCTGCACTTACAAAAGAGGTAAACTGTTACATAAGAATCTTAAATATTTAATATTTAATATTTACACCCCCAAAATCTTCATAAAACATTAGCAGAGCAACAGGATGGGGAAATCTACCATTCCAGGTAGTCAAGGGGATCACTGCACTTTTCATTACCTTGACAAAGAACCAAACTGCTAGTGACACAGTCTTCATCTTTAAACGAGGATGAAGTTGCTTCCTATTTGTCAGCTTCTGAATAGAATGTTCAGGTCCACCTTAAATGTTATAGCCTGTACTGGCTCCAGAATGTGACACCAAGGTTTCTTTATTTTTTAAGAGTTGGTATCTCTTAAATGGTAAGATCTTATCAAGAGTTTAAATATTGTCTTCCATCACTCATGCCTCCTGAATCTGGTAGAACTTGAGGTTCTAAGGAGTGTTCCAGCTTTGAGTACTTTTCTGAATATGGGAAACCAATTATAACAGAGGTCATTCATTTTAGATCAGTTGTAAAGGCACAACAACAAAAATAACCTGTTTCATTCTAAGGGAGGACGGCTGGAAATGGACAAATGGCAAAATTAAATGTGCCCATGTTTGATACATAAAACCACACAAATTTTATATTACTGGACCTTTTCACAGGCCCAAAAGGACAGTTGATTGGTAAGCAGTTTTCGCTATTCCTCATTATAAATTAAGAAGATAAAAGGAGTAAAGGTCCAGAACTCTCAATATATGGTCCAAAAAAGTGTTTTGAACAGAACTGAACACAGTTCTTACTAAAACTTCACCACATTACCAAACCCTCAGTACAATGCTAGAAGAGCAGCATAGACCAGCATGGTTACTTGTTTCCCGGCTGTTTAGCCAACACTGAGCAGTGGTTCTCACATACTGCTTTGCATAATATAAGAGCATTCGTTGATATCTTCGCCATCCGTCGTCCCCACACTGTTTCTTCTTCCGCAGTCCTTGGCCTGGCTCAGACTTCTCTGCTTTTTGTTTTTGAGTACGGAAATGGCACTATTCCTCTCCAGACCACTTGGGTGGGGCACTATCCCTCTTCTGACATCACATCTTGTCATCATCTCTAACACTGACACTGTGTTCCTGCGGAGTTCACCACTTCATCATGAAAGCACTGAACTTCACCACTTCACCATGTTAGTACTGAGCTTTACCACTTCACCATGTTAGTACTGAACTTCAATACTTCACCATGTTAGTATTGAACTTCACCACTTCATCATGGTAGCACTGAACCTCACCTCTTTGCTGTGTTAGTATTGACCTTCACCACTTTTTCATGTTTGTACTGAACTTAATCAATTCATCATGTTAGTACTGAATTTCATCACTTCATCATGCCAGTATTGAACTTTACCACTTCACTATGTTAGCACTGAACTTAACCACTTCATCATGCTAGTACTAAACTTCACTCCTTCGTCATGCTGGTATTGAACTTTACCACTTCACCACATTAGTATTGAACTTAACCACTTCATCATGCTAGGGCTGAACTTCATCACTTCATCATGTTAGTACTGAAACTTACCACTTCATCATGTGAGTATGGAACTTCCACCACTTCATCATGTTAGTATTGAACATTACCACTTTATCATGTTAGTACTGAACATGACCACTTCATCATGCTAGTACTGAACTTCCACCACTTTATGATGCTAGTGTTGAACTTCACCACTTCACATTAGTACTGAACTTTGCCACCTAACCTCGTTAGTATTGAACTTCACCACTTCATCATGTTAGTATTGAACATTACCACTTTATCATGTTAGTACTGAACATGACCACTTCATCATGCTAGTACTGAACTTCACCACTTCATCTTGATAGTATTGAACTTTCCACGTCACTATGTTAGTACTGAATTTCCACCACTTCATCATGTTAATACTGAACTTCCACCACTTTATGAAGCTAGTGCAGAACTTGACCACTTCATCATGTTAGTGTTAAAACCACACTACTACTGACACTCTAATTACTACAACATGCTAATACTGAAACTCTATGTAATTTTCTCCACACTGCTTTTGATACTCTTCTAGCTTAATAATATCAAAACTCCACCTAGCATATGAACAAGCATGCTAATACTATTTTATGACTGTTGTATCTCAAAGACCTGCTGGTTTTACAGCAGATAGGATAGTCAGATGAACTAGTCATAGTTATCCATTAACATCTGCACTGATACTGAGCTTGTGAAAATCAGGCAAAGGCCTGTCAGACTGGGTGTGGATGTTACAGAGGCATATCTTGAACCAAGCCTGCACGAAGGGCTTTATTCACTCACATACCTCATCAGTCATACATTGGCACACTCACCCTGGCATGGTTGGTGTGTCATTAAATTAACTGATGTGCTAAAAGAATCATGGCGCAGGGGGGACTTTTTGCTTTAAGGCCTAGATATTGGTCTGTTTTGGACTGTAGGCAAGACATGCCAAGGCAAACTTGTGGCAAAGACAGACTGGATTTATACATTTCTATAGTTTCACAATCCAGAATTAGGCAAATATGGATCACAAATGGACTTTAATGGAAGCCACATGCAGATTTTGAGAAATGTGTTGCTGTATTGTTGTTGACAGCATATTGAAAAGAGTTGGAGCACTGAGATTGCAAAAGAATTTAAACAGAAGGGTTAACCACATCTCTCTCTCTCTCTCTCTCTTTCTCTCTCTCTCTCAAATCCCTAACACATACCTAAATTCCACAGACAAATAAAATACCATTGTCCATTCCCCACAAGTCATGCCAATCATGTGTGGCATGTACCCATGTTTGGAGAGAACATGCTTTTGAACACATTTTGCCTTTTTAGAAAGACAAATACTTTTGTTTAGAGTGTGAAATTTAGCTTTCTGCATTTGGTTATAAAATATATCTTTTTGTTGTTTTTGTATGGGTTTGTGTGGCATGTTTTTTAATGCTATATACAGTAAACAAAATGCATTATTCTTATTTAACAGAGCACAAATAAAGGGTAATTGAAATTCTAAATAAATACACTCATCGTCAAAACAATAGTTGCATCCAGAAGGAATCAACCTACAGGAATAAAACTTGGTGGGTAGGTTTGACATGCGAATGACTCAAGTTTCACCCTCTGCTCACTACTTCTGTAGGTGTAGCTCAGTAAATATTGCCCATATCAGTCTAAATTTATCATCATTTATTGTTCCTGGTAACCTTTATCGAATTGCATTGCAATTCCACACTTCCTTCTGGGTGCAACAACTCTTTTGGTGAGTGTAAATATGTATCTTTTGCTGCTGTCAGAACAAAACCTCATATCTCCATTTTTTTAAATAATTAAAATACTTTGGCATGTGTATCAACATCATGATGAACAGAATAACTGAAAACATCCAACATTAAATACATACAAAATATTTATCCACTTCCAATTGAAATTAAGAATGATTTCTTCTGTAAAGCTACCATTTTCATGATGACTGGACAAAAAGAAAATGCCCCAAAACTACGTGGGAAAACGTCTGGTTACTTTGGCCCACAGTGAAAGTAAAGTATGTTGAGTTATCATATTGGAGATAAGAGGTTTTGAGATTTGCTATGGAATTTCGGAGAGCATATTCTATGCACATTGAAAATGCTAAGTCACAATACTGTCATTATCTCATATGCATGACTACATGTGCCTGTGAATTTTGTTTTGTGTTACTGTATTTAGTGATTTGAGCTTAGAATAATATACAAATCCTAAGGACACATATATAAAAATGTGACACGGTATTACTGGGGGGAAAAAACGTATTAAAAGTATATAAATTAAAGATTAAAAATATCTTGCTACTAAGTTTCTTCAAGGGGATTGTTTGAATAAGAGAAGAAGCGGCACTAAGAGAAGAAACAAGGCATTAGGATTCTACATGGAGTATTACACATTCCACAGTGACCTCCAGTGGGCTTTTGAGGAATCTTAGTTTGGAGTCTCTGGAAAACATCCTGAACCACAAAGTCACGCTAACTTCCGAATAGAGCTCTGTGCTTCTAACTGGAAATGACATGATAATTACACAATAATATGTGCAAAGTGCCCAATTTCACTTGAAACATTTTCTTTACATATTCCAAAAAAAAAAAAAAGAAAAAAAGAATGAATATGCTTAAGGACGTTTAGAGCAAAAACAATGTGGTCTATATATTTACCATCACACGCAAACTTTAGATGAAGGCTTTCTCTAGCTTTTTTTTAGTCTGTTCTTGGAGTCTGACAAAAAGAAGAAACCCGAAAGAACTGACTGCATTAAAAGTGGCCTAAAGCAGGTGTTAACTCATTAACTGAAATCATTAAAAAGACAGACATTAGTGAACGTAGCTACAGCAAACGCTGAGTTCCCTTGTCAGTGCATGACTGAAGTATTCTTTCTATTCCCAAGAGAAACTCTAAAAGCAGAACAGTGAAGCAACACTAGATTTGCAGAACCATGTGGATTGAAACATACAGTAAGTATGTCTTAAGAACAGCCCAGCTGTATTGCATAAAAGAAAAATTCATAATGTAATCTCAAATCATACTCTTACTGGAACCTGAAGTTGATCCTGACAGCTCAACTGGAAAAAAAATTAGTCACTTTACGTGTTTAAGGTGGTAGTAACTTCAGGCTCCTGCAGATGGCGTTGCACGAGAATAATGGGGCTATTAAATACCTCCAGGGTGTGAGTGAAGGGATTCATAGATTGAGAAGAGGTGGAAAATGTAATAGGGTCTACAGCTCCCAGTCTCATGACTTATCACTATACAAAACATAAAACTCCAGAAGATATATTACATACAGTATTGCCTGCCTTTAATTTCCAGTCAGTGGGTCTACTCTTTCCAGTTCCCTTTCAGTTTTTTTAAGAAATCTGCAGGGATATTTTTCCTCTCCTCTGCAGCACTGTCTTGGAAGTTGGTTTAACATTTTCTTTTTCTTGGTTTAACATTTTCATTTTCTTGTGACAGTGACCAGACGTCACTATCACAAGCCATTTTATGCGCTATGCAAACCCACCAGTGAACGTTCTGACTGAATGTTGATGATGGGACAATAGTGGTCAGTCTTTTTGCGTTATAACACTATTCACTGTACCTCTCCACTATAAAAAAATATGCTTATGGCCAAAATCTGATCTTCAAACTACTGTAAAATAAAGTCTCAGGAATCAGGCAATGTGTTCATGTGCCAACTTTCTTTGAGGGAGCGTTTAGAGGAACTGAAGTCGCCAGATGTCTGCTTCCTATTAACACCACTATGAAGAAATGTGGCCTGGAAAGTTTTTTTCTAGAATGCAATATTTCACACAAAACCATTTGGAATGGCTTTGTTTACATCCTAGGGGGTCATTTATGCGGGGATTAAAAAAAGTCAGAAACATTTGATCATTTGATTTCTGCACCTTAAAAGTGAAATGTGATTAGATTTGGTCACAGTGCTGTAAAAGACACAAGATTTTGTTTGTTAAATGCAAGAGTGAGCATGTTTGAGCCTTAAAACCAGAAAGAAACACAATGTGGCACAACTGCTTCACAGTGCAGTTACATGCGATATAAGACATGCGATAACAAAGTTTAAAAAACTGCTTCGTCACAGCGTTGCTGTCAGAACAAAACTTTGCATCTCCATTATTGTCCTTTTTTATTTCGCTATATAAATTGAAAAAAATGTCACCTGTTGTTTAGACTGCGTGACAATTTGATAACATGTAACATATAACATTAACATTGAAATTTAACTGGAAATTCTACCGATTTTCCAAAATATCTGTGTAATTCAATCTTGGTGTAAATTCATTCAGTGGTTTGATGTGAAATGATCCATTGTAGAGAAACTTACAGATTCTGATTTCGTTACAGTGGTGGTGATGGGAACCAGGAGTCACAGTATCTACAACAAATATGGCCATTTTATTTACCCTCCAAAACCACCAGTGAACTTCCACGTGTATTCTGAGCTTTTATATGTAATGGTGATGATGGTAAAATAATAGTAGCTACTGCTTTCTATAGGGACCATGTGCCTCTCCACCATTATTATTTTCAGTTTTATTTTTAAAACCTAAACTCTAAAAAAAATCTTTGATGAATTACATTAAAACAAGATTTCAGGCATCCTGCATGTTGCATAATAACTTTAGGTGAGCAAACTTCAGACGCCTGGTTCCTATCATCACCGCTTTGAACAATTCTGACTTTTTCTAAAACAGAGCATTTTGCATCAAACCACTCGGAGCAACTTTATTAATAATCACTACAAAAAAGTTCTAGTTTAAAATGATCATTTCCCCATATAGAGTTACTCTTTTTGGAGACATGCGGCTTTGTGCTAACACCAAAAATAATTTTCATCCGATGCTTGGCATTGTGCATAGTGATCGTGTAAAGAGGCTTGTGTGTAACTGCTTCGCTATAGAAACCCATTTCATGAAATGCACAGTTCTAGTGCTGATGTTGTTTCTGACTATTTTGTGTGTTCTGATCAGTAGCAAAAACATTCTGGCTGATTTTGTTATTTTGACTTTAAGACACATGTAGATGATCTGTGCTCTGATTGGCCAGTCCTGTATTGTGCCTTATTCAAACAGCAGTCCAGGCCGAAACACACTTTACGGGTGGAGCTGAACTGCTTTAGACTTAACACAGTTGCTTGATAGTTTGTGAAGCTTGTCTTAGTTCGTGAATTCTTACATACAGTGGGTGAAATAAGTACTGAACAAGTAAATATAAGGTGTTATTGACGTGAAATTCTCGCCAGATGTCGGTAACAACCCATCCAATCCACACATGCAAAGAAATCAAACCATAGATGTCCATAAATGATGTGTAATAATGAGAAATGACACAAGGAAAAAGTATTGAAAACATGAAGAAACAGAGGTGCATGGAAAGTCATGACTGAAATCTATCAGTAATTAGAAAGCAATCCTGACACTTAGTGCAAATTAATATCAGCTGGTTCATCTGATGGCCTATAAAAAGGTGTCTCATTACCAAGGTGCTACACAAGAAACATCTCATGATGGGTAAAACCAGTGAGCTCTCTCAAGACCTTCGCAACCTTATTGTTGCAAAACATGCTGACGGCATGGGTTACAGAAGAGTGTCTAAACTACTGAAGGTCCCAGTGACCACTGTTGGGGCCATAATCCGGAAGTGGAAAGAACATCATTTCACCATAAACCGGCCATGACCAGGTGCTCCCCACAAGATTTCAGACAGAGGAGTGAAAAGAATTATCAGAAGAGTTGTCCAAGGACCAAGGACCACCTGTGGAGAGCTACAGAAAGACCTGGAATCAGCAGGTACAATTGTTTCAAAGAAAACAATAAGTAATGCACTCAACCGCCATGGCCTGTATGCACACTCACCATGCAAGACTCCATTGCTGAAGAAAAATCATGTTGAAGCACGTTTAAAGTTTGCTCAACAACATTTAAACAAGCCTGTGAAATACTGGAAGAATATAATCTGGTCAGATGAGACCAAAATTGAACTCTCTGGATGCCATAATACACATATGTTTGGAAGTCATAAGGCACTGCATATCACCCCAAAACCACCATACCAACAGTGAAGTTTGAAGGTGGGAAAATCATGGTGTGGGGCTGTAGTTCAACATACGGCACTAGCACGCTTCATAAAATTGAAGGAAGGATGAATGGACAAATGTACCGAGACCTTCTTGATTAAAATCTGCTGCCATCTACCAGGATAATGAAGATGAAACGAGGGTGGACATTTCAGCAAGACAATGATCCCGAACACACAGCCAAGGAAACTCTCAATTGGTTTCAGAGAAAGAAAATAAAGCTGCTAGAATGGCCCAGCCAATCACCTGACCTGAATCCAATTGAAAATCTATGGAAGGAACTAAAGCTCAGAGTTCATAGAAGGAGCCCACAAATCCACCTTCTGGATTTGAAGAGTGTTTGTGTGAAAGAATGGGCCAAAATCACACCTGAGAAATGCATGCGACTAGTTATTCCATACAGCATGCGTCTTGAAGCTGTCACCAACAAAGGCTTTTGTACAAAGTATTAAATAAATTTCAGTAAGCATGTTCAATACTGTTTCCCAGTGTCATTTCTCATTATTACACATGAATTAATTTATGGACATCTATGGTTTGAATTCTTTGCATGTGTGGATTGGATGGGTTGTTACCGATATCTGGTGAGAATTTCATGTCAATAGCAGCTTTAGAAAGATATTTACTTAGAAAATTGGTGACATGTTCAATACTTATTTCACCAAAAAACAGTTTTTCATTTAATTTATTGAATTAAGTTATCTAACATGAAAAGTCTGTGTTGGTAAAAGGAGATGCACCAACTTACCACGCTGTTACCACGTTCTCCCCATGTCGGCGAGGGTTTCCTCCCACAGTCCAAAGACGTGCAGTCAGGCAAACTGGAAATGTAAAATTGCCCCCAGGTGCGAGTGTGAATGTGTATGTCTGCGTGTCTGCACTGCGATAGATAGGCGGTCAGTCCACGGTGTTTCCTGCCTTCTGCTCATTAAGTGTTGGGATAAGCTGCAGCATATCGCAGCTGTCCAAAGAAAAACAATATCTCCATTTTTGGTTTACTTCATTTACATCATCTGAACACAGCAGCTGTTGTTTACATTGTGTGAAAAAATTCAAGATGAATGGATGAACACAAATGGCCCAAATTGCTTGGAAATTGTATGGTTCCATCGACTTGCATTAAAGTTGGCATTTAGGAGAAACTTGTTTGTCTTTGAACAGCAATGATATAGAAGCGCATTGGTTATTGTCACATCATAAAAAGAGAGAATTTCCATAACATGGACTATGAAATATTCATTAACGACTATGAAACTAATACACAACTTCAATCATGAGTGAGGTGGGAAACTTGGCCCACCAACATATCCTAAGAATTTCAAGGGTTTAAAAGGCGTTTACTGCTTCTAAAAACTATACAGTTTGGCTTCAGTTAAAGTGATTTGTCTCCTAAAGAAAAAGCATCATCAACAACAAAGCGTGAGAACCGGCCAAGACAGCAAACCACATTTCACAATGTATACGTCAGGCGAACTTGGTAATAACGTGGTTACTAATAAATGCAACAATGATGACACAAGACCAGATTTTATTCCACGGACTGGATGGACTACAAAGTTCACAATACAAGTTTCATGCATTCAACAACAAAAAAAAAGTTCTTCCTTATGAAACTCAAATGAGGTATTACATATTTTACTTCGGCACACTGACTTCAGGAGGGTGAGCAGATTGGCACAATAAATCCATAGCACAGAAAATAAATAAATAAACATAAAGACGTAAAATATTAATACATAGCAAATAAATACCAATTTTACCCAATAAGTAAACATTCTCTCCTTTGCAACACAGAGGGTTTCAATGTATGCAGAAACTGTCAGGCAACGTCCAACCAATCTGTACAGAGAACGGCTGGGTGAGCAAAACAAGGCGTATGAATTAAAAAACAAAAGGGGTTTTCAGTTTTACACGTAAAAAACTTAAACTAATATTGCTCAGTGAATATTTTAACCTTTTGAAGATGTATACAGTGCCACCAGTATTACTAAACATATGGCTTTCTCTACAATATAATCCATATATATATATAAATCACAGCGTACAGCAAGATCATAGCACACTTGAAGATTTGGTAACACTTTATAGCATTAAGTGGAGCCTCGCTTTTGTCCGCCAGGAATTACAGGTCACATGCAAACAGCTTTATAAACCCCACCAGCTAGCTCACCAGTGCTAAAATGATATAGGCAGAGTTACAGTGGTCCAGCATTTACTGTGGATCTCGCTTAATCACTGGTGGTGCAAACTGCTCCGTCCACAAAAGGATTGAAGGTTTCTTTAATAAACTATTTATGTAATCACAATGTTCTTTCACATGTTAGTCTGCACAGAGATCTTACTGCAGTATAGCGACAATATTCACAACAAATATACATGACCATTTGGCAACAATTTGATAATGTACAGAGACCAAAAAGCAGCGAAATAGAAGCATGAAATACAATGCTAAGAATATGATAAGACATCTGAGAGTGATGTTGGAAGGCAGAGGTGATGTGGGGTACACAATATCAATGAGAGAGAGAGAGAGAGAGAGAGATAGAGAGAGAATAAGACAAAAGAGAAAGAGAGAGAGAAGAATGGAAGCTTAGTGTTTGGAGTCTCGAGGGTAGAACTCTGCCAGTGTGCTCTGAGGGATCCTCTTCAGCATCTCCTTGGGGAAGATTCTCATCAGCTGCCAGCCAATATCGAGGGTTTCGTAGACACTTCGGTTTTCATACGCACCTGCAGAACAAAGCAGCAACAGCTTAGACTCAAAGGTGAAAAGCATTTGAAATAATCACATTTATTGATGGGGAAAAAATAATCTGACAACTTGGCCAAAGTAACAGAGGTTTCGTTTTGCATTTTGGCACATATTCAGCATGTCACAGCAGCCACAAGTAACGTCATGTGTACATTGCATTTCATGTGTTTCCACTGTAGTTACTGCTGTTCAATTTGGCACGAACTCCTCTCCAAATCACAAAGACTGAAGACTCAAAACTAAATGAATACTAAAGTGCTACAAAAGAGTTCTGCTTGACTGGCGGACATTTTTGCAGCATGCACACACAAGCACACAAAACGTTTTTGCCACTAAAATCATGTGGAAAAGCCGCAATGATGTTTTTCAAATAGGCAAGATGTGAAACAAAGTGTAAAAACAAATGCTCCGCAGAAACGCTTTGCTTTGCTGACCGTAATAAAGTATTAAAGCATTTCCTGACACATACTGGCTTCTCTGATGACGTCTTGATTACAGCCGACAAAGCAAAATGCTTCTGCTGCATTTTTGTTTTTGAGAGGTGTAAAACATCAGGTCGCATTTAAGAGAAAATACAGTTGTATTTGATACAGAACTGTAGTAACACACCATGCTGATGAGGACGTCTGAACAAGTGATTTTTGGCAGATTCTGCTAAAATGTTTGTGTACCAACGGACATACCAGTCATGACCAGCATTAATAGTCTAATAATAATAATAATAATAATACCACTACTACTACTACTAATAATAATAATAGGCTTTAATAAAAGTGATCTTGAGGGGCCAGATGTGAGCTAGTCAATTGCTGGATTGCAACAATTTTGTTGCAAAAAAGGGTACATTACCTCTAAAACCCATGGCTGACCTCAACCTCAACCTCTCTCTCTCCCTGTCAGTTGTGCCAGCATGTTTCAAACTGGCCACCATTGTGCCAGTTCCAAAGACAGCCAAGATTACCACCTTAAATGACTGGCGACCAGTTGCTCTGACCTCCATCATAAGCAAGTGCTTTGAGAAGCTGGTTAGAGACTTCATCTGCTCCTCACTACCTGCCACCCTGGACCCACTGCAGTTCGCCTACTGACAAAACAGATCCACTGATGATGCAATAGCCCTGACACTGCACACTGCCCTCTCCCTGGACAAAAAGAACACATATGTGAGAATGCTGTTTGTGGACTATAGCTCAGCATTCAACACCATCGTCCCCTCGAGACTTGACATCAAGCTTCGGGATCTGGGTCTGAACAGTTCTCTGTGTAGCTGGATCCTGAACTTCCTGACGGACCGACGCCAGGTGGTAAAGTTGGCTGGCATCACCTCCTCCTCACTGACGCTTGGCACTGGAGCCCCACAGGGCTGTGTTCTCAGCCCTCTCTTGTACTCCCTGTATACCCACGATTGTACAGCCAGACACAGCTCCAATGTCATCATCAAATTTGCAGATGACACTACAATTGTGGGCCTGATCTCGAATAACAACGAGGAGGCCTACAGAGAGGAGGTCAGCTTTCTGACACACTGGTGCCGGGAGAATAACCTTTCTCTCAATGTCAACAAGACCAAGGAGCTGATAGTGGACTTCAGGAAGCAGGAGAGAGTGCACACCCCCATCACCATCAATGGGGCCGCTGTAGAGAGGGTCAGCAGCTTTAAGTTCCTCACAGAGGAACTCACATGGACTGAACACACCACACGGGTGGTGAAAAAGGCACAACAGCGCCTCTTCTTCCTCAGACGTCTAAGGAGGTTTGGCATGAACCCCCGCATCCTCAGAACATTCTACACATGTACTGTGGAGAGCATTTTAACTGGCTCCATCACCACCTGGTATGGGAACTGCACTGCTATCGAGCGGAAAGCTTTGCAGAGGGTGGTGCGGGCAGCTCAGGACATCACCGGGGTTCAGCTTCCAAACCTCCTGGATTTATACACCAGCCGCTGCCTGAGGAAAACCAGGAGGATTCTAAAGGACTCCACCCACCCAAGCCACCGTCTGTTCTCACAGCTGCCAAGTGGGAGGAGGTTCCGAAGCATAAAGTCCAGAACCAGCCGCCTCCGAGATAGTTTCTTCCCCCACGTCATCAGGCTACTGAACAGCCAGTAGTGCTGTTGCATCGGTAAATAGACCTGGTTCAGCTCATCTACACCAAAATCATCTATATGATGATCTCCATGGACAATCATCACTCTGCACTTTACATCTAGCATATTTATACTTGCACATATAGACTGACATACTGTTATATTCATCTATATTGTATATCTGTAGTGTATGTATATATGCGTATATATTCTATGCCCTGTATATACCCTGCATCTCTCATCTACCTCAGCCTTACCATAGTGCTATATGTGTACATCTGGATATATCATAGGTTTTATTCATAACTTTGTATTACTGTTTATAAATATATATAATTTATAATGTATATTAGGATAACAGAGATTTTGTGTTATTAGTATTGTATATATTTATTGTCTATGTATATTTTTTGTATCTAAGTACTGTAAGGGACTTCGCACCTAAGTTTTTCACTCACCTTCACACCTGTGAAAATGTGACGTGACAATAAAAGTGATTTGATTTAATTTGATTTGACACATCTGACACATTTGTTGTCCACTGGACAAAGTAAATACATAAGTGATGAGTACAGATATATATAGTACATATATATAAAGTGGATGAGTACACCATCATCCCTTATTTCTGGACAGGTTTAGTAATGCAACTCTCAGTTTGCTCCCACTCTAATAAGTCCACATTCCAACCCTGTCTGGCCCAAAATTTCTGATGGCTATCCCAAAATGTTCTCATGCCAAGACTATGCCTGGCCCTGACAATTTCATTGCCAGTAGATGGGACTTAACTAAGGCAGGCAACATTTCAGCAGTGTGGGAATATTTCAGGCAAAATGCTACCTGTACCTGCAGTATATTAAGGGGCTGGGATGACTGGCAATCATCAGACTCAATTAAGAATGGCAAGATTCAAATGTATTTTTTTAAATTTATTTGTTTGTGTATTTGTATGTGGGACTACAAGCTATGTTTTTCCTTTTCCAGCTTAGTAAATGTTGCGATGCTTATTGTGTATTGTGAACACGCCTTGAAGAATTATCATATTTTTGCCATATTGTCTACCCCTTGTGAAATCATACACAGTCGAGTCACATTATTATGACAACTTCCTGCCTTTGATGGCGGCAATGCATAGCTAATGAAGGAAGTCACGTTTTCGTAGCATTCTCTGGGCCCACTTATCCATGTGGAAGGCACTCTCAATCGATTTGGGTATGAATCCATCCTTGCTGATCACATACACCCATACAATGCTGCTTGTCTTGCCTGGGGCAGATGAGATCTTCCAGAGAGACAATGTGACAAGACTTGACCCCCTAATTCCCCAGACTTGACCACAATTGAGCATCTGTGGGACCACCTTGATTGTCGTGTTCGCGCTACGGATCCTCCCATGCACCCTCCAATAGATGTGGGATGCACTGCAGGCAGCTCGGCTCCAGATTCCTGTGACAGCCTACCAGGATCAGCCTGTCTAGCTGCTGTCCGTGCTGCACACGGTGGCTACTCTGAATATATAATATGACTCGACTGTGTATTAATATCACCTTGCAGTACATATGTAGTGGTTTAGATCACGGCTGTGATGATTACTTTTGTGGGATGTGACATTACTGCAATACTGTGGTTACGTGATGCCTACTGCGGAGTTGAGCATGGCAGGTGTGAAAGCACCTATGATCTCACCATGATTTAAGTCATAAGCTTCTACTACTTACCCTGAGAGATGAAATTCTTCTCAAACTTCTGCAGGAACTCCAGGTACAGCAAATCATCAGCTGTAAGGGCTTCTTCACCGACCACAGCCTTCATGGCCTGCACATCTTTCCCGATAGCGTAGCAGGCATACTGACAACAGAAAGACAGTTTTATACACTCCGAAATGCTTCATTATAATAGCACTTCATTAGTAAAAGATGTTTTGTAAAGTATGCTAAGCCCAAGAAACGTCACCAGCTGGTTGGACACATCCGAGTGGTCCTTGCGGGTCATCCCCTCTCCAATAGCGGATTTCATCAGTCGAGACAAAGAGGGCAGCACATTGATGGGAGGATAAATCTACATAAGAAACACACAAGACTTCATCTAAACAGCTGCACTAGCAACAACTAATCTATGATGAAGCATCTTAGACATCATATGATGGCATACCATATTTAATTCCCTTATATGAATTAGTCGTAGGCAAAAACTTATATGCCCCTGGTCAACCGATTATGATGTGTATTCTTCTTGTTGTCTGTGCAAAAGTTATGGTAGATTTTATATGGAGATGTTCAAACTTTCACATATGACGCCAACCAGAAACATGAATCATGTTCACGGACCTGTCTGTTGTGAAGTTGTCTGTCCACGTAGATCTGACCCTCTGTGATGTAGCCGGTCAAATCGGGAATAGGATGTGTGATATCTGTAGTAATTAAAAAAAATATATAACATTAACCTTTATTTTATCGTACGTTTAAAGTAATTTCACAGCTTATGCATTACAAATGAAGAATTCAAAATGGGATGAAAAAATATTGATAAAACAATAATGATACGTAATACATCGTACAAACTAAAACAAAGCAAACTTTCTTAATCAGCCCTTTGAGCAGTTGGGGGCTAAAACATGAGGTCCCTCACCGTCGTTGGGCATGGTGAGGATGGGAATCTGAGTGATAGAGCCATTGCGTCCCTCTACGCGGCCAGCTCGCTCATAGATTGTAGCCAGATCAGTGTACATGTAACCAGGAAAGCCTCGACGGCCGGGCACCTCCTCTCTAGCTGCGGACACCTTGGAAGATAAATTACATCATCACAGGAGTCACGGGATAAAATACACCTCTCATATGTAGCAGCAGCAGTGCATAATGCATATTTTAATTTTCCTATTAGGCTCTCCTACAACAGAAACAGAGCCTGACGCACAGTTTATAGGCATTTTGCCAAGACAGTGGCTTATATCATGGAACAACATTCAACCTGCGGCAAATTTTGTCTTGTACAGCGCGGTTACAGTTGCGATCACATAACATTAGAAATACTCCAGGAACTCTAGCAGGAATTGGCATCATTGTGGCTGTAGTCAGAATAGATTTCAAAGAAGAATGACTCGATATGTTTTCATGTGTCTACTATGCGTCTAGTTTCAAAAATGCACATTTCAAATTATCTGTCTTATCTGCAAAGAAAATGATTAAAAATGATACGCGGTATAAGTGGAAACATTCAGATGTGTGGTCAATATATCTAACTGATTAGATATATTCTGAGAAGCTACAAGGATATTCAAGACTGTATTTTCCTTGTTCTAAGTAATTTTATCTACTGAAAAGATTTGGCTTGTTTTGCTTATGTGTGCAGCCTCTGACCTCTCTCAGGGCCTCTGCGTAGGAGCTCATGTCCGTCAGGATGACCAGAACGTGCTTCTCACACTGATAGGCCAGGAACTCGGCAGCGGTCAGCGCCAGGCGTGGAGTGATGATGCGTTCAATCCTGTATATGGGAATGAACTCATTATCAACAGCTCATTCCCAAACTTCGAAATCATACCTGAATTTAGATTAGAAGCAGATCTCAGAGGATCTGAAGGGGCTCCTGAAAGGGGCTCAGAGCATGCTCACGTGGGGTCATTGGCTAGATTCAGGAACAGGCACACGTTGTCCATGGAGCCATTCTCCTCAAAGTCAGACTTGAAAAATCGAGCAGTCTCCATGTTGACCTAAACACATAGTTAAGCTATTACAAGGAATTCTAATTCTTCAGTCAACTGAGACCTGCTGATAAAGTATACATTTCAATTCAAAAGATCAAGCAAGAAAAAGGGACAGTAGAAGCTCTAGACTGGTCTGGTGTGGTTCCGCTCACCCCCATGGCTGCAAACACAATAGCAAAGTTGTCCTCATTGTAGTCCATCACGTCTTTGGACTTCTTCACCAGACCAGCCTGCCGACAGATCTGTGCAGCGATCTGAAATCAGATGCACATATTCAATTTGTATAGAACACTATTATTATCATCACACACATAGTTGTAAAGATATTAACGACTTTTTGTTAGACACAAACACATTTTGCTATGTTTTACCGTATTTATGTCTATTTGTATTTATTCAAATGCTATATTGCGTTTTTGCTGCCAAAAACACACTTACTGACTACTATATTTCTGGAAGCCTTATGCACCAAGTGTTATTGGCAAGACCTTTGGTTTAAAATAGAAGTGGGTGATACGCCATCAGATATATGATCTGACATTTAATGACTTGGAACAGACAAAGTGGTGGCACATTTTAAAGATACTACCAAAACCAAAGAATCCAATTACTTCTATCCACACACTGCACTGCACTAAACCTAATCAAAGAGGACAAATTATACTCACTTGCAGCCAAACATGCAGTTAGGATGTGATTTTTAAGCAGTGGTGATATCCGCAATATGGTCAGGAAAGTTTACTGCGGAATATTGTAATGTAATTTATCATGATAATGCTAAATATTGTCATACTGAACAGCTCAAGCATAAATATCAGTAAATAAAAAAAGATTGTTTTATTGTATGCTATTGTAATGTCATATCATTTATTTTGCAAGCCAAGGAAATCTTTTTGGCATTACATTTTGACAACATAAATGGCAGCTATGAGGTTTTCTACAAAATCAAGCCTAGCTGCTTGCAGACGGATGTATAAAATTATTCTCATACGCTCGTCTCGTACAACTTCACAGATTCCAGATAAAAGAATGATAAGAAGCAGTTAATAAAAAGGAAACAATTTTAGCTGTGTCCAGAATGACGAACAGAGCTATAGAAGATTTCACAATCAGTGAGAAAGCTGCAGAGCTGTTAATATTCAGAATACACAATATCGCAAGAGTGAAGGAGGCTCTCATATTAAGATAACCCGACAAAAAAAATTTAATACATAATTATAGTTAATTATCGTTTCATTTTGTTCACAAAATTCTTAAACTATTTAAGAAATCATTCATTAATAATAATAATAATATTAAAATCCTCATTAAACAAAATATATGACTATGGCAGGTGATTCTGAACTTTTAAACACTTGGTGCAAATGAAACAGAGCAATTAGCTCAGGGGTGACATGTCATAACACTGTAATACCTTTTTTCATATTGTAATATGCCTCATTGAGTTAAGTGGCTCGTTTTCAAGGTGACATGAATCAGGCATGTTGGAGCTGGGGAAACACTAAGCCGTGCAGTTTGAAAGGACGCTGACAAGTCATGTAGCTTAATCAAAGCTTAGCTGTAGACGCTGTAGAGTCAAACATGAAATAAAAGTTTTGATTTTAAAAAGATTATTCTTTTGTTTGTGCACAAAGCCGCTCGGAAGGAAGCTGAATATAATTCATGATACACTACCTCGTTATGTGGCAGACCAGCTGCCGAGAAAATGGGTATTTTCTGGCCTCTGGCGATGCTGTTCATGCCATCGATGGCAGAGATACCCGTCTGGATCATCTCCTCTGGGTAGATACGGCACTGTGGGTTGATGGGCTGGCCTAGAAAACAGAAATCATTCAGAGAAAACCAACATTTAGTCACAGGTCCAGCTAGACGCACCACTGACAAGCATTCTTTATCTAATTCAGAATCCAACTGGAAGGAGGTGATAAAAGCTTTTCTCAGTTGGAGACAGAACATTGTTTATTCTGTCTCAGTCTAGTTCATGTGAATTTCACTGCTTTCTCCAGACAGAAATTTCCAGTTGTTGTTTTTCATGCTAGCTGCACTTATTTGGCTACTCTACTCCACTTTTTAAAGAACCATGGTGCTGAAAGATTTTTGTTTCTGAACGCAACCCGTCAACCATCTACAGCCTAGCTGATTACCCATAATGTCCAAGTAATCCTCCGCCAAGACCGCGGGGCCTCGATCGATCGGCTTTCCAGATCCGTTGAAGACACGGCCTGAAAATATACAGGGTTTTAATATATATGTCTTTTCGTGTTATTATCTAGGTTTTTTTATTGTGTACATGTCCCTGTTACTCTTCTCACCCAGCATGTCCTCCGACACCGGGGTACGTAAAATGTCCCCCGTAAATTCACAGCTTGTCTTCTTGGCGTCGATCCCTGATGTTCCCTCAAATACCTACAACAAAAGTTAAAGATCTACATGAAGAAAGAGCATTTCAGCGCTCATGTACCACACAACATTCCCTTACTTAATGCTCCTCATACTAATCACAGCCTAATACATCCTCTGCATGAAACACACCTAAATATGGTATTGTGAATTATCGCACTACATCATGAAAGACCTTTGCTGTTAATGGAGTAATCGATGATTCTTAGGCTGCTTGTATGGACCACCGAGTGTATTGATGAAGAACCCGGTTCTGTTTAAATGGGCTGGCTGATTTTCTTATCTAGAACTAGGCTGGTCAGCCTGAAAGATGCTAAACAGTCCCATTAATAATATCACAGGCTAGAATTAAAGTACTTATGATTCATTGTAATACTGCAACATAAAAAATTACACAGAACGTCACTTGAATGTCTTACACGCTTCAAATGTCCGGCTGAGTCTCAAACAGCTCCATAAACCCTGAACAGTGCGCTAAGTTCTTAAATTCTGGCTTTCTTAGAAAAACAGTACACTATTTACATGTGACAGGACACTATTTATATCCGTACTATGCATGAATGTTGTCCAAATCCCAAATGACTACATTTAGCTATACTATGCACGGTTGAGCTGCAGGAAACAATATTTGACTTTCTATGTAGTGCACTATATAGGGAGCAGGGAGGATTTGACATTCAGCCCCAGCGTGCTATGTAAGACTTGTGGTGGTAACATGGTGATCAAAAAGTTGAATCCTTGAAAACGTATTTCAATAGTTTGCATTAAACAGTGTTATCATATGTTGATCATTATATGACAAAAGTTAAAACGTTTACAGGACGACCACAACATTCAGTGACGGACGACCGAACAACCAACAGGAATGAACCTTGGTGCGCCGGTTCGACATTGTGAGACGAACGAAGTTGCGAATGGAGTTTCATGCTCGGCCGCTCATGTGACGTACGTAAGGACGGGTCTTGTCGCTGTAATTGACTGACCCAACAGTCACGACTGCGGACATTCAGTGAGCAGTAATGCCCTCCATGAGTCATCCTGTTAGTGCCAGCATCATTGGCAGACAGCTACACGATGCAGGACTACATGCACGCAGACCGTTACGACGACTGCCCTTAACACCACAAATGTTTCATCATTTATTGTTCCTGGTAAGCGTTATCTCCCTTACAAGTAGCAGTGCAATCAGAGACTTCCATGTGTTCTCTGTAGAGGATGTGTTAATTTATTAGTTTGGCCTATGGGCCAAAGCTGGCCCTTGAGGATGTTTGATTTGGACATAATGAGAGAACAAACATATCTGCATCCTATAAATAACTTTTGACGTATGTTAATAACATTAATTTTGTAATTTTAGAAAAATAATGTAATTTTAGAAAGTACATTCACTCTTCGTCTTTATTTGTACACTGTTTTGTCCTAGAAGCCCTTTAGCCCTAAACATTGGACATATGTCATGACAAAAACAGTTCTCTAATGAACCATCTGGTTCTTTAGCTAACCCAAAGTGGTTTTCCTCTAGCACTGTGAAAAGAACCCTTTTTAGGAGTGTACTGCACTGTAACGTTATATAGGCATCAAAGACACAGGTGTCAAAATATCCAACAAATAACTGCAAGTAAAATGCAAAAACACAGCAAGTTTTTTACCTGGACAACGGCTTTGGAACCAGTGACCTCCAAGACCTGCCCACTGCGCTTAGTGCCATCGGGAAGGGTGAGGTGGACGATCTCAGCATACCTTGGAAACTGCATAAGGTGCAGTAAGATGTTACAAACGCACAATTCTTTGTTACAACTAACATATTTCTATCTTAATGGCTCCTAATGGCTGTGCAAAATAGATGCTCTGAATGTGTTATCAATTTAACAATGTCTACCAAATACAACAAATTAATCTATGGAAGTTCCTGTGGTGCTTTATCACACTGAGCCAAAAGCATCCCATTGGAAAAAACATAACCAAAGCATATTCATATCTCTGACACACAGTCATGTGTGCAGTCATTCATGTTTCATAGTCATGTGAGATTTTCCCCAGTGGTGAGAGCCATGTGACCATCACCCACCCCATCTACCCCAACAGGGAGCAAAGCAGGCTATACTGGCTTTAGCACAGACCCCCTGGAGTTTGCTATAAGTCTTTCTATATTTATAATGCAGCATGAATTTAATGTGTTAATAATATGCTAACAACATGTGCCTCAGTATCTTACTGAGGATTATATTAGTGTACAATACCTTTACTTGGTCCAAAATCACCAGTGGGCCATTGACACCTGATACGGTTTTATATGCTGTGGACACAATGAAATATCAGAACGTTCATAGAAAGCAAACCTTTAATTCCTTTAGCAATTTTAATTCCTTTAACTAAGATATACAAGTATACAGTAAATATACAGTAAATCCAGCACATGTTCAGAGAACAGCAGCCTGGGAATAATACATACGAAATCCCTGTAATTATGATTTATATAGGTTACCTTGGCAGTGGCCTGACTCTATATTAGATATAATAAATCATCACATAAAATGTGGATGACAACTTCAGGACCAGAAACAAGGGCTATTCCTTCATTACTAAGTACCAATTACTACAGCCTTATTCATCCGCACCTTCAACAGCTGCTTTAAATTACACCACAGATATGCATTATAACACCATTACGTCATTAGTCCTAAAATGGGGCTTGTGATGTAGTGACCAGGCAGGACAATCAGCTGACAGCTGCCAAATAAATCCATGAGTGATTTCACAATGTTGGTGCCAAAATGCACATGCTTCGCTAAGGTCTAACCTTGAAAACATTAGTTTATCAACAATAAATGGCATGACCTTTTTATGAATTGTTCCCTCCCATTTAGTGTGAGGGGACTGACATGTTATATGGGTGCAAGAAAAATTGCATTTTTTTTAATATCAAAATCACAAGTTGAAAGAGTGCAAGTATAATACAAGTTGAAAGTCATTACTAACAGTGTTGTCTGAAGATTTAAATGGAGAACATTTAGCCTAATAAAAAAAAGCTTGTAAAATGTCTGTAGATGAGTTAGACCAATCAGAACCAAGCCAACACTTCAGTACTTCATGCTAGTAAACATGGATATTTTGGTTTCCTTGCCTAAAAAATACCTATTAACTGCATTTAAATCACAATTGTAATATTGGTCAAAAAAGTAAGATATTTTCCCAAAACTGCTGAACCCTAGCCTGATGGACACTATGAATTAAAGCTAGATGTGTCAACTTTTTGAATCAAACTTAAATTATGCAACTTCTTCGGCATCAGGTCACTTAATTCTGGAGTACATTATTTTTTTGGGCTAAACAGGTTTGTGCCACAGGATGGAAAGCAAACCCAATCCAAAGACTGAGACAAAATAATGTTTTTTCTTAACACAAATGCTTTTATTTTTATTTATAATAACTACATGTTTGTCATTTTAACATGGAAACAGATATAAATCTGAGCATGGCACAGATTTCATGAGGTAATACTGCAGATGGAACATCAATTAGTCTTTACAGACATGCAAAAACATCCGTAACCCTAAAATACATACAAAAAAAACTAATCTTTTACATTTGCAATGTTTATTTTTTGCTATGCATTGTTAATTGTGAACTGATAAATAATATATTATTTAAATGAAAAACTCTATTAGCCGATCTGATTGATGACACTGAATGCTGTGGCCTCAGAATGCAATTACTACAGCCTTATCCTTACATAGTTCAGCGCTTTAACCATGTAATGAATATATCTTTTTAGCTAATGCAGCTGTAAACATGCCATTTGCAAATGTCATATAATAACGTGAGTCAAGCATTCAGTGTATTCAGTTGGCCTGTGATGCAGGGGTTTTATCTGCGTCCTTCACAGTTACATCCAGCCCTTCTGCAGAGACCAAAGCCTGTACACAACCTAAAAGACCTCTCTTTTAAAACGTCTTCAGCACTTGCCTGATCAATCAACTATACGATGCATTCATTGATGAGCTTGATGAGAAAGCGTAACCAGCTGCGGAGCTGCCAAATAAATCCACCTGCCTCTGTGTACACGTATTATTGTTTTATATTGTGCTGATGCAGAGGGCAGGATACTGGAGCTTACAAAGGCATCACGCAGCTGCTGAACACAACAATACAACGCAAGAGGGAACAGAGACCAGCTAAACATCTAACCACAACTCGATTTTCCAGCAATCGGGTGCATTTTGAGGTTTATCTCCTTTCTGGTACTGTCATTCATTCACATTCTAGCTATGAGTAGCATCTGCTGCTGCTGCTGCTGCTGGGTCCCCTGCAGCTAGACTAGCTAGCTAAAGGCTAACCATCAATGTTTCGCATTGAAATCGCTACTTACTCAGTCTCGGCTGAGAGATGTAGTCACGACTGACCGCAAGCGCATGTTCTCGGGCAGCGACGACGTTCTTGTGGCCGCTGACAGCCGAGGAAATCTCGCTTACGGCTCCGCTCACCATTCCCCGAAGAGCCTTCATGGTTAGCTTAGCTAGCTTATCGCCGTTAGCTTCTGAGGGTCGTGACAGAAGCGCTGCTGCACATGCGCAGTGGAGATTGCAGGCACCGTCTTAGTGACACAGCTCTTCTTCTGTTCAATCCGATATTAAAGGTTAACTCTACTGATCTTGTCTCGACATTTCTGCATAATAGTTAACAATCTATTCAGAGGGGCTGAATGTGAAATGATCTGATCTAGAGAAGCTCGCCGGGTCAGAAAAGGGGTTAGCTCACAGCTGTGACATGGAAATTATGAATATGCTGCCTGATGAATATGCTGCAGTTTTGTAATAAGCTTTGAACTTAAAAGTACTTTTTAAAATCTATTAATGGCAGCAAAAAAAGACTGTTTACATTTCAGTGAACAAATAAATTCATTAGTTTTGGGGAAAAAACACAGTATAACATATTTAACATTTAAGTTAAGCCTTCTTATACAGATACCGGTTCCTTTAACCCACCTATTTTCATGCATCATTTACGTTGGCATGGATGTTAAGCAATGCATCTACTAGAGGGCAGTCCAGAGTGAAAAGATTCTGACAACAACAAAATGCGACCAAACTGAAGCTCTGTAGTGTACTGTAGATAGCCGGATGGCGCACTACTCAGATCTTCGTGGTGTACTGCATCCTATCATGCGCCGCGGCCTCACCAGCTCTCAGCCTGCTTCAGCCAAAGAAGATGGTGGCGGGTAATGCAGCCAACTCCGAGTATTACATTTAATAAAAGATGAACTCATTTTAGAGGTTCAGTTTTAGAGTGGAATAGTTGAGGGTAGCTAACAGATAGACTAAATGTATTTCAAGTGAACTGAGCAGCGTTAGCAGCAGCCACCTCTAAACACTGGATATGGTAATAACAGCTCTGAGGTAAATGTGAGGTAACTGGTCATGTGACTGTATTAGTATACTACACTTGTAGGTCAGAACTTGTTACTGTACTGCATACTCCACGTGGGGGGTATGTTGGGGTTTGGGGGTCTATCCCACTTAAAATGTAAGATGCAGGGTACATATCACTTGAGGCAAGTGTTGTTTTATTGAACAAGGCAGTGGAGGAGAACTGCTGCTCAGTTTACGGCAGACATGGCTGGGAAGCAAAAAGGTCACTTCTGGCCACACAAATCCATACAAGCCACTCCACAGTTTGGCATAGCAAAGTACAATAAGCATGTAAACCAGTGCTAAACTAAACAGTAGTTAATTTACAGTTAAAGGTTTCACCTACTGTGAGTGGCCGTTATGCATGGCCACGCTTCCCATGGCACCACAAGCCTGTATAAAGTCCTGTTTTCAGCATTTTTTGGACACATTTGAGAATACAGTCATGTTAAAGCAAATCTTTATTAAGGTGGACGTGTTTTAAATGACACAACAGTGACACTACAGAAACACTACCTTGGGAGACACTTTGCCTCCTGTAGACGAAGAGAAATGACAAACTTAAAGAAGAAATTACACAATTAAATGAAATTTCATTTTCTCAGACTTCACAAATTCCCAACGATATCCAGAGAAAGATTACTATTGGCTTTAAAAATAAAAAATAGAGAGAATATGGGAAGTAGTTGGTAGATGGACGCACTCTAATATGGCGTAAATTATATTTTTTGAGATATTTCTCATGATTCTCCCTGAGGAATGTCTTCTTACCAAGAAAGTAACATTTTGTTCATTGTAAGTATTGCTGATTAATGAGTTGTTTGATTAAGTCACAGAATTCACTGCTGTATTATTCTAATCTCCATTTTGGTGACTGTATATAGCACCATATAAAACTCGCAGTGAAAGCTAGCCAAGTAAGTAAACAGTCAATTTTAATATGCATTAAAACTTTACTAAAACTTTATTCTATATGCATTAAAAATCGTTCATTTCTTTTTAGTTGAGTGGCAGCTTCTCTCCTGCTGTGTGTTCAGTAAAGGAGCATTTGTTTAAAGCTCTGTCTTTCCTGCTTTATCTTAGACACAGATGTCGTACTCGTGTCAGAAGTGGGAATGCACACCAGAATGTCCGGTGAGGAACGAGCTCAGAAGACTAGCGATGAAAAAAACAAGCCTGCATGTTTGTTTACTGGGACAGCAGACTTTTTGATGCGGAGAGGCTTCTTTGTGCCCCTGTGCACCCCAGGGACTCTGCTTGGAATCCGCCTGACTTTTTTGGGTCACCAAGAAGGTTGATCAGTGAACAGGGAGCTGTGCAACGTGTGGTGCAGTGTTTGTCCATGGAGTTGAATTGTGTGACTGGAGGTGACCTGCCTGCTATCTCGGCCGTTGCAGCATTTTCTTCTCCTGCTGCTGTGAAAACAGCATTTACTTAAAGCGCTATGTTTTCTTACATCTTTGTCTATGTTAAAATTAGCTGTTCTACCTTGTCGACAGAAATAAGTTTACATTTCACAAAGCCCCTTATAAAATATTCAATTTGGAAATATTTTGTCATATATTTAGGTTGGAAAGCTCAACCTAAATATTTGAAGCTGTTTTGACATACAACATCTCCATAATAAAAAAAGAAAAATATATAGAAATTTTAATTTAAGACCCCAGATCTGGTAACATGCAAGCTTTTCAGCTTTTTGAACTTGTAAGATCAAAGAAATATCTGGAAAGTGTGAATAGTGTCCTATTCACAGTGTCATTGGAGGCAGGCATGCTAATCGAGTTTTAAAAGTCTTTGCTGATTAGGATCTTATCTGCTAATAATTGACTTAACACTGTTACATGGAGGAATCCAGTGTAATGTCCTTATCTCACTTCACAAAATTAGTACAAGATAACAAAGGAAAATTGGTACATTTTCATGAAGAAAAAAAGATGATAATGATCTAACACTATATCCCCTCAGTCCTTGGGCAATGCACTTTAAATGTTTTAAATGACTTTAAAACTTTCTTCTAACTTGTGAAACTTTCTTGTCACAGTCAGCACTAATATAGAGAACCAATTTCAACTGTTTCACTGCACACAAACTATATACCACATATGGCGTACTGTACTGTATTCCCACAGCAGCCACACAGTAGTATGTAAGCATCATCTTTAGGTGAAATGAACTTTATAAGCATCACACAACGTAGCCGTATCTGCTGTCATACTTTGCGGCAGTGTAGCTGGTGCTGGCAGAGGACGGGTGGTGTTTGTGCGTTTGGCTTAGTTGGCTGTAAGCCACTTTCGAGTGGAGGCTTGAGCCGCGGCTGGCTGGACGGCTCTCAGGTGCTGGAGCATCCTCTCTGAAAAAGTCCAGCACACACAACGTATTACTTTCAGGGCTGAGGAACTAGTTATAGTGGAAATGGAGTCATATGCAATGACCCTGGTTAAATAACATGTTCTCTTGATTTTCTAAGCGAAAATAACTACACAAATAACTACGCATCCTTTACAGAGAACACACATAAATATGACATTTTTCTGCTAATTTTTCTGCACTTGCTGATTTACTGGGGGAAAAAACATGCCAAAACAATTAAAACATTTTATGTTTTAATTGTATTATTTTATTATTATGTATTAGCTTTATTTTATTTCTACCTTGTGTCTTCAAAAGAGTAACTTTACAGGACAAGGAAAAAAACTTTCTTAACTCTTAATGGCAGTTAATGGGGGGTGTCATTTTGAGCCATTTCTTTAGGTCCATTCATCATGAATTTTTGACACAGCATAAAGGGCAATTGACCTTTTCAAATCACGTCAACAAATTACAAATGGTTTTGTCGTTACACTAAAATCCATTTTTTAACAAAACTAATGACTGAACATCCCATTTATTTAAATGTCTGAAAATAGCAAAAGAATCATAACACTACCCAACCTTTACCAAATGTTTTTTTGAGCAGAATTAAAAAGCGCTAACCAGTATGCAACTAGCAAACCCAGCTTTGAACAGTTGTACACATACAATAATCTTATTTTTCATTAAAATACAAAACAGTTTACATAAGTGCATTAAAATATGTTTGTTTAGTAGTGACTGTTCTTAATGTTCCATGCTGATTTTCAGACTTCGGGACACATTGACTTCAAATCAATGGGATCTAGCTCACAATGTGGCCATGAGGGACAGGCGTAGACTCTTAATATCCTGCTCTAAAATGTAGGGGTGTGGCTAAAATAAGGCTCCAACCACAGACTAAAACTCATTGTTTCAGTAGCAACATGAAAACGTGAAACAGCACATCGGGCAATGTGGGATGTTTTAATTTTAAAATGTAAACTGTTGATAAATCTAAATCTTTCAACTTCACCTTAAAATAAATTAAAAAGATTCTATTAAAACAACAACACTGAATAAATACATTTAAATAATAATACATATAAATTACATATTATTTTGGGTTGGAATTTAGGAGTTAGGGTTTGAGACAGCCACCTTGCAATAGAAAGTATCCTTTAGGTGATGACTTGTGTATATATAGAGCTTATTACTATCTCAGTCAATGCTTTAACTCAATTGTTGTTTAAAAAGCTTTTTTACTGTGGGGTCACAGTCTGAGCTGATTCAGTAGAATGACACATATCCAGGTTTCGTTTTAAACTGATCTGAATAAGATGGACAGAACCAGGTAGAAACGAACCAGAAACGTTCTGAACACTACCTTGCCCTGCAAGCCAACAGACCCCACAGTGTATCCAATATGCACAACACAGTCAGTACCTGATCTCGTTGGAGAGCTCTTTCTCGTAGCGTTTTGGTTCCCATCTGAAGACAAGGAGCCATATGACCAGGAGGATGATTATAATAAGCAGCAAGCATCCACACACAGTGCCAGCGATCACCCCGGCCCTGTTAGGAGCTACACATACACAAAGACGGTTAAGGTATAACGGTCAAGATGTGTATGACTAACAACTAATAAAATCGCTTATAGAGTGTATGTAAAATCAATCAGGGCTGTACAGTATCAGCCCTATATCAGAAAACAATGCTGCAAACAGTGCAAATGCACCCTGGAAGGTAGAACATGGTTCCTAAAGCTGCACTATGTAAGTGTTGGTGATTTTCTGCCCGCAACATTGGGAAGAACATTTTGTGGCCTTAACAACTGTAAGATGATATCAAGTGACCTACAGCAAGAATGGCAAGCGGCAGCTGGGGTGAAATGCACAATGAGGGCAGTTCAGAACAGGCTTCTGGAGGCCATTTTTGACCATTAGTCATTTTCTAAATAAAAAGATGCTCTAAAATACAATATTTTCATCTGGAATTTGGGAGAAATGTTTCCAGTAATTTATAGAATACAACAACACTGCTCATTCTGGTCAAACACATACCCATAAATTCTAAAACTAGAGAAAATTATTGTTTTGAGGTGGTCTCTTATTTTTTTCCCAGAGCTATATATATATTCATATTCATATTCAACTTTTCTTAATGAATAAACTCAAAAAGCTTGGTTCATGGGTTCAGGTACAAGGTTTACGAAGTCTGTGCAACTAAGAAAAAACAACTTTTAAAAATGTCAAAGGAACGTGATACAAATCTCAAAGTAAAGGTCCTCATGTACTATATAATGGATACCATCATATTGACAGCATTTCAACCCAGAAAAAGTAGTTTATTTCTATGATATTGCTGATAAATAATTTTCATAAATGTCATGGTATGAGATTATTAAGTCTGCATCAATCAAGTTATGCTATGTGAAAAACCAGACTAGGCTCAGAGAAAAATGTTTTACAAACCTGATGTAACTTGTTCTGATTGCGCTGTTTGGTTAAAATGTCACTAAAGGAGAAGTTCACACGGTTTACCGGACTGAAAGGAAACTTACCATTTATTTATTTTTATAGATTCTGAATTATTCTTTCACAACAATTTAAAGTAATTTAACTGCTGTATGCCATGAGTAAAGTGCTAAACAATTAAGAAGTTTTCATGGCCACCATTTTTATCATGTACACAGTGTTCATTATCTATCAAACACATCCTTAAAAAATTCACAATATATCAATACCACATACAACAGAATAGGTAAAATACCATCCAGCCCTTTTGTCAATAGACTAGATATGTTGGCTTGACAGGGTCACTCACGCTTTATAGCTTGTAGGTTCAGTCGACAGCGCTTTTTCCCAACAGCATTGGATACCTCACACGAGTAGATGCCAGCCAAATCCACAGAGTGATTGTTTATTAAAAGCTCTCCCAGAACAGAGTCTGATAGCAGAGAATGAAAAACAAACAGATCAAATCAAAATAAACAGTTTGAATTGTCCCACTGAACTCCCAGTCTTATCACAATGGCTTATTATTCAATACCAGCAAAGAAAAGGCCCTGAAACCTGACCTTTTAGCGGTTATGTAGAACTTCAAGTTTCATATATCATTCACTTCCCAAACCATTTATGGAATCCAAGCAGCAAAAACATCATGTACTAAATTTTTTGTTGTGGCGAATCCTGCATGCATTTATATATGTCAGTGCATTTACATATATCCACCTATCCAGCCTACACCAATTTAGCCCACCCACTCACAATGAAGTTAAAAGGATTTTTTCAGTCGGGTTGCTTTTTGCATATTTCAGTCCTTAAAAGCACAGTAGCAATTGATGCAGTTTGTAGTAGTCGTAGTAGCAGCATTAGTAGCAGAAGTATTAGGAGTAGTATTAGTAGTGCAACAGTTGTAGAATGAGTAGTAGTGGTAGTAGCAGTAGTAGAGGTATTAGGAGTAGTATTACTAGTAGCCAGCAGTAGTATTAGTATTAGTAGTAGATGCATCAGCAGCATAGGTAGTAGTACTAGTAGTAGTAGTAGTAGTAGTAGTGGTAATGTTAATTGTAGAGTAGCAGAAGTAGCAATAGCAGTAGTAGTAGTATTAATAGAAGTGGTAATAGCAGCAACAGTAGTAGTAGTACTAGTAGTAGCAATAATAATTGTAGCAGTTGCAGTAGTAGCAATAGCAGTAGTAGTAGTATTAATAGAAGTGGTAGTAGCAGCAACAGTAGTAGTAGTAGTAATAATTGCGGCAGTTGCAGTAGTAACAATAGCAGTTGTAGTAGTATTAATAGAAGTGGTAATAGCAGCAACAGTAGTAGTAGTAGTAATAATAATTGCAGCAGTTGCAGTAGTAACAATAGCAGTAGTAGTAGCATTAATAGAAGTGCTAATAGCAGCAACAGTAGTAGTAGTATTAATTGCAGCAGTTGCAGTAGTAACAATAGCAGTAGTAGTAGTATTAATAGAGATGGTAATAGCAGCAACAGTAGTAGTAGTAGTAGTAGTAGTAGTAGTAGTACTGGTAATATTAACTGTATAAGTAGCAGAAGTATCAATAGCAGTAGTAGTAGTAGTATCAGCAGCAGTAGTACTATTAATAGTATCAGTAATAGTATCAATAGCAGCAGTAGTAGTATTAATAGAAGTGGTAATAGCAGCAACAGTAGTAGTAGTAATTGCAGCAGTTGCAGTAGTAACATTAGCAGTAGTAGTAGTATTAATAGAGGTGGAATAGCAGAACAGTAGTAGTAGTAGTAGTAGTAGTAGTCATAGTACTGGTAATATTAATTGTATAAGTAGCAGAAGTATCAATAGCAGTAGTAGTGTCAGCAGCAATAGTACTATTAATAGTATCAGTAATAGTATCAATAGCAGTAGTAGTAGTATTACTAGAAGTAGTAATAGCAGCAACAGTAGTAGTAGTAGTAATAGTCGTAGTAGTGGTAATATTAATTGTATAAGTAACAGAAGTAACAATAGCAGTAGTAGTAGTAGTAGTATCAGCAGCAGTAGTATTATTTATAGTATCAGTAGTAGTATCAATAGCAGTACTAGTAGTATTACTAGAAGTAGTAATAGCAGCAACAGTAGTAGTCGTAGCAGTAGTAATATTAACTGTAGAAGTAGCAGTAATACCAGTAGCAGTAGTAGTATTAATAGAAGTTGTAGCTGCTGCTCATGAATCTCAGCCATTGTTATCATCCTTCAGCACTAGAGGTCGCACTCACTCTGCATTGTGGAGGAAGGTAAAGGACCCCCGCTCTCTCTCCTCCACTCATATTGCAGCGGCCCAGATCCCTGGTCAGATTTACAGCGCAAGGACACAGGATGGCCAACAGCCTCGTCGCCCTCCACCCAGCACTTGGGCACCGACGGTCTCTCTGACACAAAGAGAGCAGCAAAATTCCACCATTCAGTTCAATACCATTCAATAAAACTCCAGGCTGCAGTAGATAATGGGCGAACTTTCACATGAACAGAAAAGTTGTTCAAAGAAAAAAAGTTTCCTTCAAGAGTTTTGAACAAAGTGGAGGACAGACGTGATGCAGCAAGGGTAAAGGAAGACACACGCAGCGCAAAAGATTGGAGGCACTATTAGGTTGCGAGTGAATGTGAGATGGCTGGTAGCCTAAGAAAAGTAATACAGAAGGAGATTGAATTGTACAAGTAAAATGGGGGGAAATGCTGAGTGTGGCAAAGCTGAAAAGAGAAATCAATATGGTGGATGTTCAAAGAGGACAGACAAAATAATGAAAACGGCATGTGTGATGCATCTAGAGATGCAGAGCATTCTGTGTTTTAGATTTGTGCCCTGTAAACTATGTACGGTGTCCTTCAGGCCTCAAAAGGTGTATAGTAATGTAAGGTATTATTATATATTACTTATTTATTTGATATTAGTTGTAACAATAGACCGGTTTATGAATAATGTTAGAAATGGTAGATGTAGATATAATTAGAGGAATGATTGGTTTATAAATTAAAAAAAAAAAAAAAAGCAAAGTAATTGAAGGTGCGAAGTGGCCCAAGAGGCGATATCATATGCCTGAAAAACAGTGAAACAAGGTACCTGATATTTAAAGGGGAAATAAAAGAGTAATCAGATCAGGAGTCAGGAAACTCCAGGTCTACATGAGACAGGCAGTGATCGGATTTCTGCTTTGCAACGAGCTAATAAACTCACACCAGATGTCACGTAAACATAAGGTAAAACCCAAACTTCATGCACTGCTTTTTTTATGAGTCACTTTACCTGAAAATAAACAAACATACATTTAAACAGTATTTAAAAAGAGCTGGATTTTAGCTTCGTATTTGGGTGTCTCAGTGCATGTATACTCTTACTCTGATTTCTTTCAGATTGCTTAGTCTATGCACATGCAGAAACATACTGTGCTTAATCTGAGCTAAGAAACTGGAGTGTTTACATGACCTCTTGTATAATGATATAACTGCAGGAATCCAGTAATGATCAGAAGTGCAGTGCATGGTTATATGACACCTCTGAGAGTATTTTGGTCTACAACCTACTTTTAAAATCCAGCCATGGTGGATATATATATATATATATATATATATAATGGTTAGAACATGGCTATTACAAATGGCTATTACATTGTAGACATCATGACCCCTGGTTCCCATCACCCCCACTGTATAGAAATCAGAGTCAAACTACTCTAAATGATTTTGATCTCAACTGTTGAATTATGTGGAAAATGAATAACAGTAATGGTGAAAATTCTCTTTACAGGAGCCACATCTTGGATCGCCCAATCATGTTGCTCTTTTCCAGATAAAAGAGGCCTATTAACCTAAAATTGAATGCCACATGAACAAAAACTCAAAAACATTTCAGAAATCACAGAAAAAAAACCAAACAAAAAAAAACCACAGTACATAAATAGCCCACAATAAGCATGTTTTTTGCATGTTCTGGCTACTATCCATATGCACAACCGCAGAGGCCTCTTCCTGCCTGTGGCTTGTTTAGTGTAATAGAAATACTGTAGTAAACTCCTGTTTTCAAAAACACAAAACTACAAAACTAACACAAACTAAATAGCATTAATGGGAAAACAATTTTTCTTGTTTTTTTTCATTGTTTAAATGAGAGTTTAGAAGTGTGTCCCTCCTATTGTGTGAAATACAGGGAACCAGGGGGTTGACTGGCCATTTCAGTGTTTACTGGCTGCTAAGTCATTCACCATAGCGGTGCTGATGCAGCTTCAGTGGCAACAAAATGTTAGTTTAGTTTAGTTTAGTTTCTTCTTCTGGAAATACTCTTTTCTAGTTTGGTAATGCGGCTCTTCCACACAATAACTGAAATCTTTGGTCATCAGTTTAAGAAATGAGTACCTGGAAATCTGGTTTTAAGAATTACAAATATTATAAAGTTATAAATCAAGTTTTTCAGAGTTGTTCCAGGCATAGTTACATTGATATTGGGTGAATCAATTAGCTAGAGCGCCAACCTGAGCCAGACCAGTGCTGCCTCACTAGTTAGTAATTAAAGTTCACTGATGATAGGTGAAGGAGCTAAACAGTGGACAGCGTAATATCATAGCAGGTTTATTTTAGGGACCACCCAGAATTTAGAATTTTAGACGTTCAGGAGATCCATGAGTTTATTCAGGAGGTCCAGGATGTCTTTAGGAGAAGCTGGACCCAAGGTGAGTTAAGTCTACTGTTGTGTTAATTTTATTCTACATTTATTCAATAATTTTATTCTACATTCTATATTACATCTAAAACCACAACTTTCATCATAACACTAAGAACTACACCTAAAACTAAAATAAAAACTAAACAGTCTATTATTTTTCAGAAAATAATAAATTTAAATAAAATAAATCTATTATTGTTCCCCTAAAACTACATGAAACCAATCTGAAATCAAAAGTCAAAACAAAAAGCTGAATAAAAGTAAAAACTAACAAACATTTCAAAACTACAGTATAATATCACTGATCAGACAGGGCAGCCAATCAGAACAGAACTCATTTACATATCAGCCAGATAACACACAGCTTTCTCTCATATGTGTTAAGAAAACAAATTAAGTTGATATTAATTGAACTGGCCCATTTTAGAACATATTCTCAGCGTTAAATCACTCAAAATCAAACAAGTTAAGTTAAATACATGTTATTTTTTCCAGGTCTCATAGGATTACCAGCTGGTATCACAAACACATTCCCAAATAAATTCAATGTTTGGCACTTAAAATAAGACATATCCCAAACTGCAGAACTATTTTGAGTGAAGTGAATGTTTTTTTTGAAGATTTCATGCCTTCAAATAGAATTTCTAAGGTGAACTAAAATATTGAAATTTTATCTCGTGCCATGAGAGGCTTGAGTCATTTTATCCAGATCCTCTGTGTGGGTACTGAGCTTGTCTTTCCTCTTATTCATTGTACACTCATCGTCAAAAAAATAGCTGCACAAATAGTTGCACCCAGAAGGAATCAACTGACAGGAATGAAACTTGCTGGGTAGGTTTGACATTGTAAGACACGGAAATGATTCACGTTTAATGTTTGGCCATGCAAGGACGGGCCTTATCACTGTACCTGGAATAAACAGCCACCCACCAGCCACAATTGCGGACATTCAGCGAGCAGTGATGCCCTCCATAAGTCATCCAGTTAGTATCAGTACAAATGGGAGACGGCTGAACGATGCAGGACTACATTCACACAGACTGCTATGACAACGGCCCTTAACACCACATCAGTGTCGCCAAAGACAGCCATGGTGTCGTGTCAGACTGTGACTCAGAATGGCAGCAGGTCATCTTCAGTGACGAGTCCCGCTTTTGTGCTGGTGGAGACGACCAATGAATCCGTGTGTGGAGGCACTGTGGTCAGCGCCAAGATGAATGGTTTGTTGTCATGCATCACATGTCGAGAAGGCCTGGTGTCACTCCACTTCTACCACAAGATCTGCAGGAATTGTGTGAAAATATTCGAGCTGCATAAGATGGATTATCACAGGACACCATTAGGAACCTCTACAACTCCATGCAGAGACATCTGGCATGTTGCTTTAGCAAACATGGTGGCCTGACGCCATACTGAGAGACACTACTTCTGTATGTGTAGCTCAATAAATATTGCCCATATCAGTCCTACCTTTATTGCCCTACCCAGTCCTACCTGGTAACCTTTATCTTCCTTCTCAATAGCACTGCAAACCGACACTTCCTTCTGGGTCCAACTATTCCTTTGACGATGAGTGTATATACCCATTTATAACAGAAGGTTAAGTAAGGATTCTTTAGTAAAGGTGATGGTTTTATTTCTGATACAGTATAGAACCCTTTTCAAAAAGACATATTATTATGTGGAAATCCATTCTATAATTCAATAAGTTCAAGAAAAGAATTCATTTTACTTTAAACAACTAAATAACTCTATGAAATAACTACAAAACTAGCTTTACACCTCTTTCTCCTGCATATGAAGATGTTTGTTTTTAGAGTCACTGCATGTTCTTAACTGATGATATGCTTCTTTGTTTGCTTCTTAGGTAAAGCATTACTGCATTACTCACATAGCAGTGTTTTAAGAAAGGAGGAAAACAGCTTTGCAAAAAGCTGCCAAACTTGTTCCATTGTGTGCTCATTGTTCTGTCTACTCTTTGCCAAAATCAACAAAAAAAGCAGCCCACAAGAAAGTACAGGTGTGCAGGGATACGTAATAATGACCAGTGCCTGCTTGTTATCATTTGTCCAGTATCTACAGACTATGCAATGAGTATTTATCTAGTAGGTAAGTTATTAATTGGTCCCTGTAGCAAATATAACCCCTCTGCATTACCTAAAACCACCAGTGAGACTTTGTGCATGTCCACTCCCGGGGATTTCTTCACTTTGCACTGGTATGTTCCAGCATGAGCATCGTCCACCGAGCTGATGGAGAGGGACGCATCCCCCTGAGTGGGGTTACCGACTGCAAAGTCCACTCCTTCTATTAATGGCGTGTCTCCATGAAGATATTTACTTCCACCTGAGTATGATATGATCTGATGGACAAAACATACACAATCAAAAACCATCTTAAATCTAAAATGTCCAAACATTATAAAACTTTTCAACATGCAGATATTCTGATTTTCTATAAAGAAACAATATTCTACATTTTTATAATTTCCCCCACTTATGATGTTTGTGTGAATTATGATTTTTACATGATGATAGTTTACAGCTTTTGTCAGCTAGCACAGGTTACGGTGCAAAAACCAGTCTGCTTGAGTTGTCTTGTCACAGTGGATGTTTTCAGATCTAAAGCGAGAGTGGAGCTTGATTGTCTCCTCTCTCTCAAAAATTAAAACTTTAAAGCTGCAGTGTACGATTCTGGAGAACAACTGTTGAGATTTTAACTCAACAACAAAACATGGACCCATCTGCTATTAGTGCTCACTCAGAAGCTCCGCCCCCAAATTCAACATTTTTTTTTAGATCTTCATGGCCACAAAGGTGGCTGTGATGCTAACCAGCTATCACAATCACTGTCCGACAAAACGGGATAAAAATAAACTGGCCCTATTGATTCTGTGAAACAGCAAAAAAGCTATTTTCCCCACCTGTACAGCAGAAACAGAGCAGTCCTTTTACATGCCTTTCAACTCTCAATGAAGCCAGTGTCGGACTCTAGTTCCCCAGCTTCTTGTTTGAATTTTCCCACTTCACCTTAAATGAAGTCGGCTTCGCATTTTCCTATGAACTATGAAGCGTTTTCCTATGGGCCAACTTCAGCCTCGTCAACTCTAGGAGGTCTCTCCACCGGTGAAATGCCTCACTAATGTTAACACGGCTTGTCTGGCCTGATCGAAAAACTTGAGCTAATTCTTTGCCATCTCTCCTTCTTAACAAACCATGGACATCTACAGATCCAGGGCTGTGTACCCTGGATTTTTCCCAGTTGGGAACACGGAACAGACAGCTAGCAGACTTTGACTGAAAATTTAATTAAAATCAAATACTGCACCTTTAAGTGCTTTTTATTTGCTGGGGATAGTTTTGGTGGGTCTACTGGGTCTTCCATGTGGTTATTAGGAGTCTTATTTTTTCTGTAGCTTTTAACCCTTTTTTAAACAACAGTTTTGAAAACTTCTGTTTTCACATTGAATTGCTCTTCCATATGCCGGTGGATCATCCTACATCTAATCTCATCAGAAACACCTCCGGATAAATCAGTAACTTATTGACTGGAAGAGTTTTGACTAGAAGAGTCTCTGACTTTTGCACAGTACTGTATTTTAATGTAAGCAGTTACTGCAGTAGCACACCCAAACCCAATGCTCCTAAAAAATAAAGCTACCAAAAAAACACTTTATCTATAAAAGTGAGCTCACCAGCTGGTCTTTCTTTGTAGTATCTGGACTGACCAGTGACCATTCTATGTCCAGCTCTCCTACATCTTCAGGATCTGGGGTGTATGTGCAGTCCACTCTTGCCTGTTCCCCCTTGGCCAGCTGTAAGGTCTGAGGCCCACTGGAGGTCACCCTCATAGCCAGAGTCACTATACACCATGATTCAAACACATATGACAAATACAGAGCTTAACAACTGTCTCTGCTTAAGGATGCGCCTGCTTTTGTTCGCATAACAGCACAGCCATCAGAATGGAGAAAATGAACTGTACTTATTCTGAAAAGTTCTGCAAATAAAAGCCAAGATCTTTCTCAAGGGCTGTCTTTTCACTCCAGGCTTAAGAGTGTCAAAGTCATTTTTCTCTCTCAGGACAAAATTGCATTCAGCTCCAAACATTTATTCCAGGAAACGGTCTGCTTAGTGCATTTTTCACTTCTGCTCAAATCACTGTTTTTCTTCCCTTCATCCACCTCAGATTCTAGCAAAACAAATGGCTGTCTTTAACAGGACACTGTGAAACTGCTTACATCACATGTAATGTAGGATTGTATGCAAAGGTTTGGTCAAATGATATGTTTTGTTGTTGTTTATTTGCTGAATGTCTGTGCAAATGTTGTGCATATTTTATGTTAAAGTTTTCCCCAATATGTTAAAGGTGCAGTGTGTAAGATTTAGGTGTGGGGGGGGTCTATTAATTGGAATTGAATATAGTACACAAAATCATGTTTTCATTAGTGTATAATTACCTGTAACTACAAATCATTGTGTCTTTGTTAGCTTAGACTGAGCCTTAATATCTACATAGGAGTGGCTCATCTTCGAACAGAGGCTACATGTTTCCACAGCGGCAATCAGACAAACCACACACTGGCTTTAGAAAGTGACCTTCAAATTTGTACATTGAAGTGGCAGCTTGAATTTGGTGGATCGGCTGGAAGACACCTAAGGAAGAAGAGACTTTGGTTTGAAATGTCCTGTGATGCATGTATCACTGGAGCTGTACTTAAAAATCCAGGTGGGACATCTTGATACCTCAATTCTCCTTATCAAAAATACTACCAGCACTAAAACTACAAATTCTGCTTCCTATTCTCTAGCATCTTGCTCGATTTTTCTTGGTGCAGCAGGTTTATTCTGGTTTCTGAGGCAGAAATAACAAGTTGAAAAATATGAAGAAGCAGAAAACATGATGGGCAACGTAGGTTCCTGGAAAGGAAGGGGTGGGTGAGGGGCTTTGGAGGTTACACACTGCTCCTTTAAAATTGACAAACAATTAGAAACTGAGTACTTATATCTACAGGAAATGTCTAAAATCCCTAAGGGCATATTTTTACTTCAGCAAAAGACTTCATTTGCATAGACGTATTTAGTGTTCTGCATGCAAATTAGGTAAACAGTAACTTCCCTGGAAACCTAGTTTTGTCTCGTTGACACCACCTATTACAATAACTTCCTCTTGGTGTCATTTTAGGAAAAGCATATGCAAACAGTGCAATCAAAACATACTATTACATTCTTTCATCATAGAGTAGTAAAACACAGGAAGCATGTGTTTATTATCTATATTAACGCAGACCTTAATATCATATGATACTGTGGCTGATCACCAATATCGCTCAGCAGTACTCTACAATGAGGTAGAGAAAGACTCGGGTGAGAACATACCTGAACCAAGAGATAAGGTCAGTAAGGCAAGACAGAGCCAGGACCACCATGACTGACCAGCGGTCGCTCTTTCTAGATTTCTGTGTAAGCTGATAGAAAGAGAGACAAAACATAAGGCAGATTTCACATAGTTGTAAAGATAGAGAAAAGGGTTCTGTGGAGCAATGCTATAGAAGAACCACTTGGTTTGCTTTAAAGGAATAACTTTCTCCTTTACTCCAAACAGAGTTGATAAGCTGAGACATGTTTGACATTTGGAATTTGCTTCCTTATTTTTACTGGAGCTACAAGGGGATAATGTTGCTCACCAGAAGTTCAACTCCAAATGCATTCAGCATGGGCCTTAATCTCAGCTCATCCCTCCAGCAAAAAGTCCAAATAATGATTTTTTCTCAGTTTTAGGACTTATTATTTCCAAAATGTCTGATTAAAGGCTATTATCAAACCGAATGACTCAAGTTGCAAAATAAACAGTCATCTCTTAAAGGACTCTGTGAAATGACTAAAACCCCACAATACTGCCAGGCAACATACAGTCATGTACCATCTCAAAAAGTAAAAACTGATTGTCCAAAACACAGTTTGAACCTGAAAAAGAAGAATAAATATTAGCCTTCCATACTAAAAACACAAGTATATATTCCATTGGTTGTAGCGTAATTGCAAAGTTGTGTCTGTGTTTTTCCCTGGAACTTTTTGGCAGATATCACACTAAATTGGTCAAAAAAGTGTTGGTAGACCATCAGAAATAAATGCATCTTTTAGTAGATCAGCCCCACGTTGGTTGGTTAGTCCAGAGTTGGCTTGTTGGTAATTTATGGTAGTTTATTGGTAATTTAGGCAGTGCTGCATCTCTAGTTAGTTAAGAAAATGTCAAATTCAGATGCTCACCGATCATGGATAAAGCAGCACAGTTGAAGAACCCCCCCAAACTGTAATTTTGAAATTTTGAAAGTTACTTAGGGACTTCTGGCGCCCCCAAGACACTCAGATGCATCTTGCATCTGAAAAAGCTACATAAATGTGATTTGCCAGTGAATCGTTTCCTTTAAAGAACCATTGTTGTAAATGAGATGTGTGGTAATAATGATCATTCTCACAGTTAAAAGAACCCCCACACGATGCAAAGTTCCTATACCAATGAAAGGCCAAGAAACCTGCGGGATTGATTTTTTGACTGTAGTTTCTATGCTGCTGCATGATTTGAAATAATGTTTGGGTGTTCTTTTGTGTGAGACATCCCACTCAACTGCTTGGGGATCTCAAGACAATTGCTTTTGACTGTCAAAACGAAGAAACCAAAAGAAAAAAGAGAAAGAAATCATTTTCCAGCATTAGCCAGAAACACAGTGAGTCAGTGTGTTTGCTGATGATTAGACAAAATGCCTGTCCAAGCACATTTCCGTCGAGACGGAGATCCTACATTAGCGTGAGGTCTGACCGTCAAAACACAATTACAATAGAGTCACACAAAGAGCTTCTCTCTGCTGGGTGTCTGCTCGCACTTCAGACTGTACAAGCAATGTCATGTTATGAAACAAAGATCTTATCAGGTTTCTGCAGCTTTTCTGTTTCCATAAAAAAGCCAAACAGGGTTTTCTGGAGCAATGCCATAGAAGAAGCACACACAGTTCCCTGAAGAAGCTTTCAGTGGATGGTCCTTCAGAGAACTATTTTCAGACGTGCTTCAAGTGCATTAAGTTTAAAGAATCTCCACATATTAGCCTACAACCATACAGTCCTGGACAAATGTTCTAAAGGTTGATGCTTTAAAAAGTCTCATAGTCTAAAGACAAGCATTTTTTTATGGCCAAAACAAAACATTTCTGTTTTTAAAC
Source organism: Semaprochilodus insignis (assembly GCA_034552555.1). Lineage (NCBI taxonomy): Eukaryota > Metazoa > Chordata > Actinopteri > Characiformes > Prochilodontidae > Semaprochilodus > Semaprochilodus insignis. The sequence continues at coordinate 12,090,311 of CM067490.1, read as the reverse complement.
AATACTTTTCCATAACTTTTTCTATAGTATATCATCACTGTCCAAAGGAAAACAAGTATCTCCAACACTGCAACTTTACAGGAGAGGCCTAATTTCATTTTAATGTAAGTCAGCGGAACCAGACTTTTTTCCAAGTGATTTGGGCCATTTCTGTTGGTCGATCCATCATGTAATTTGCACACAGTGCAAATGGCATCTGCTGTGTTCAAATGTTGCATAAAAGTCAAAATCACCAAAAATGGAGATACATGTTTTTCACTGGACACCGATGATAAAAGCAATATAAGTGTAAGTAATATAAGTATATAAGTATATAAACAATTTTATTTAGATCTTTAACTGTGTCCAGGTACAGTTGCTGTATCATCCTCATTATATCCACATGTTTTTTTCTCCTGCAATAATGCCACATGAACTATTTCATATCTTTATTATCCCAAAATATTTCAGTGTACTCAAACTTTTGACGAAGACTGAAATCAGAATTTACCCCTTTCCCATTTGTCCTGGTACAAAAATCCTGTTATTCTTGGTTTTCTCAGGCTATAAAAAAACAATTATATCATGTTTCACTTCCTCTACCCATCATCTATCATGATTAACTATCCTGAAGATAAAATGCTTAATTAGTTCAGAGGCCCTGCCTGCAATGAGGTTTGATATTCCATTCACATACACCAAGAATATAGCACGGTCAGTTGGATGATGTGTATATTTTGTGTAAATTATATTACTGTAGAATAGTTTTATGAATACATAACATTTATCACATAATACTACAATACCTCCTTTATATAAATGCACTTTAGTGCATTGAAATAAAATTTATTTTAGCCATTAATGCCTCCCACTGTCAGGTGGTGCGACCATCCAGCCATGTGTGCAGATATTTGAGTTATATAAGATGTATGAAGGTATATTTAGTTGGAAAATATTACATAGAAATGAGTTTCCTCTGAAATCATAACAAGCATCTTTAAACATGTTCAACTACTTGCAAAATGTTTGTTTGTTCTTTTAAAAAAGAGTGACGTTCATGGTTCGATGCCAAGGTCAATACGCCTTTCACAAATACTGGAAAAACCCAGCCATTTTTAACCAAACTAATTTCTTTTAGTTGCCATTCAGTTAAAAGTATTCTAATACAAGGCTAAAATGAGGGACCTCAAAAATGGCTTTTAATGTCTACTGTGAAGAAGGGTAAAGTCATGGTCATACTAACTCAGTTTATCAAATCAGGCGGTATGACCTCAGGAGAACCGTGAAATTACATGACTATTATACTAACACCTGTTTATTGAAAAAATAATAATTAAAATCGACCAGACCACCCTTCATTTATTTGATAAACCGCCATTAAGTACAAGTTAAATTCATTTTCAGGTAGATATTTCTGGGGAGATTATAAGATATAAGATAAACCTCATGTAGAAAACAATTCTCAGAACAGTGGACTGACCAACATTTCGGAATCCAGACTTCAATCTGGATTACTTAGATTAGCAGAAAATGCAACCAACTTCTAAACTAACTAACTAACATCCCTGTCGATTTCTTCGAAGTTAAACTGAAAGCAAATCTCTCAAAAAGAATGAAGACTATGAGGCTATTTTCACAGTCCTTTCCACTTTGCCATATATATATTGTCACTGTCCAAAGAAAAACATGTATATCCAACATGTATAAAACATGTATATCCAACATGCATAAAACATGTATGTCCAACATGTATAAAACATGTATGTCCAACATGTATATTTTAACAATTTTTATGTTTATGCATCATTTGAACACATCATTTGAGAATTTCATGATAAACTGACCAATAAAAATTGCCCAAAACTGCTTGGAAAACACTGGCTGTACTGACTTACATTAAAATTACATTAGGTTTTGTCCTCTCCTGTAATGTCACTTGTTTGGAGTTACTTGTTTTTCTTTGGACAGGGACAATTTCCGAGGCAAAGTGCTTAGAGTAGTTGCTCAGGAGTGCAATATATATATACAATCTAATTGTGTACAATCTAATTTTGTCTTTTTGAATAAGACATTGATGGATAAAACCCATTATATTTTTCCTGAGTACTGTGATGCTATGAAAGACTCGGATTCACAGTTATTACACAAGCAGCCAAACACATACAAAAAGCTCATTAAACAGGTATAGATATCATCTCAATGCAAATGCAACTACCAGCCTGGATGCAAATACAGCACCGCAGGCCAAAACTGGTCAGTGAAAAAACAAACAAAACAAGTTACCTGTTCATGCTGGCAGGTGCTTGAGTCGAATGAAGACACCAGGTTCAAGCCCGAAAAGTGAAGCCTCTGGCCATGTGGCCTTCCTGCAGTGACACATCAAAAATGCACCTTTTGTCACACGCTCCCATTTCGGCACGGCCCACTCCTTTTAGCCGTACGGCCTGCCTGTACTCCCAAACCTATCATGTACCACTCAGTTAAATAACAACAGAGAGGGAAAAAAGTGTTTTACTTCCTTTTCAAACTCACAAACAGGTTGCCTTGCAGCTCAGCTACAGGTTTGGCTGGGCATGGATTATTTACGAGGCTTAGAGTAGTTGCTCAGGAGTGCAATAAAACGGCAAAACATTTTAATTGGGGACACGAGCTGATGTTGTAAATATCCCCCACTAAATTCTCAGACCGAAACACATTAGCATAATTAAAGGACTCCCACCTGAAAGAGCTGCGACGGTCTCTTATCGGAAGGCCCTCCAGCTCTCTGCGGCAGTGAGCGCGTTGTGTGTAGTTTGGGATATAAATGATGCCATGGTGACACAGTCATGCTCTTCTGGGACAGGTCTCAGGTGACAGAGCTCTTACTCCACCCAGGAAAACAAAGGGGCGGGATAAAGTGTGGCTAATCAGAAGAGCTTGAATAACAGCAAACTTGTAGGCCTGTTTTTTGGCATGTACAGCAGAGCTGTGCTGTGCAGAAGTCAGAGACCACACTTCATTTGCTTCATTCCAACTCAAAATGACCATTAAGTACAGGTTATTTATTTCATCTGTATTAAAAGCTACAGATAAATGAGACTACCACCTGAATGAGCTGTCCCCATCAGATAAACAGCACTTGCTCCTTGCTCTTGTGTCTATACCCAATGTCCACTCACCATATAAGAGCACTGTGTAGTTCTACAATTACAGACCATGGTCCATCTGTTTCTCTGCATACTTTGTATACTCTGTTCTTCAATTGTCAGGACCCCCCATAGGACCACCACTAAGCAGGTATTATGTGGGTGGTGGATCATTCTCAGTACTGCAGTGGCAGTGGTGGTGGTGGTGTGTCAGTATGTGATGTGCTGGTACAAGCTGATCACATACAGCGGTGCTGTTGGACTTCTGAAGCACCTCAGTGTCTCTGCTGGATTGAGAATAGTCCACCAATCAGAGCTATCAGCAAAGCTACTGCTTAACATCTACAAGGTGGACCAGCAGGATAGGAGTGTCTAATAGAGTGGACAGTGCGTGGACAGAGTGTTTAAACATTCCAGCAGCACTGCTGTGTCTGATCCACTCGTACCAACACATACTAACACACTACCACCATGTCAGTGTCACTGCAGTGCTGAGAATGATCCACTGCCCACATAATACCTGCTCTGTGGTGGTCCGGACCAATAATTGTATAGGTGCCAGGGCAACATCAATAGGCAAAAGGTAAACTTCAAGAATAATTAGAGCAGCTCATTCATAATAGAACAGAATGAGGTTTTTAGGGTGCTGAAACTGACACATACAGAGACTTACTCTAGCATAATATTACACACAGTCATGCATTCACACAGAGCATGAGACAAACACTACAAATTATACAGTAGTGGTATAAGGGAAAGGTTTGTTTTGGTGCTGTTTTTTAATATTCAGCCTTTGGAGAAATGGAGGAGCCTGAGCTGTTTGGCCTGAGCTGTGTTCACGGACACTAACAAGCACATTATTGAACGATAATAGCTCAGTCTAGTACACATGTTTTTTTCGCTACTGCTTCCCACAGCTATAAGCCTTCAGTGAGGAAAGGAGACACCACATCAAAAATATCTGCGGGTAGGTTTCACTGAAGAGAGACATTCAGAAAAGCAGATAATCGACTGAACACTGCTAAAAAAACTGCTATTTGGATCCATATATGGACAGACTCTCCCAGAGACCACCACTTTTGCTATAGTCAGTTAATCTGTTAAATAACTTGTTGAAGACTAGGAACATGGTAGATATATGGAGGCTGCAGCACCCGACTCATAAAGATTTCTCCTTTTATTCTCACATTCACAAGTCATATACCAGGATTGATTATTTTTTGTGAAGTACCATAATATTTTGATTTCAGATCATTGCCCAGTTACTCTCCAACTTAAATGTAATATAGCTAAAGCAAAATATAATTGGCACTTTAACCCTCTTTTGCTCAAAGATCCCCTATTTAATGAATATATTACTTTGAGACTCAACGAATTCTTAAAGATCAATGATAACGGCGAGGTTTCAGATAGTACCCTTTGGGAGTCCCGGAAGGCAGTTATGAGAGGCCATGTTATATCATTCGAAGCTCAAAAAAAGAAAAGTAACAGCAGCAGACTCTTAGAAATTCAAAAGGAACTTACAGTACTTGAACAAAGGTATAAATCATCTCTTTCACAAACAGAATACAATAAAATTATAGGACTAAAATATGAATACAATTCAATTCTTGTGGAAATTTCATTACTTAAATTAAAACAAACATTTTGAATTGGGGGATAAGCCTGAAAGATTACTGGCCAGACAGCTAAAAGGAATGCAGTCCAAACATGCAATACACAAAATTAAATCAAAATCTGGGGACCTACTTACAGATCCAAAGCAAATAAACAATCGTTTCAGGGAGTTTTACTCTAATTTGTACTCTTCCACTCTCCAGGTCAACGAGGCAGACTTTAATTCTTTTTTTGACAACTTGACACTACCACAGTTATCTGCATTTTGCAAAGAGGAATTAGATGCTCCACTAGTAGAAAATGAGCTCATGGAAGCTATTCAGTGCTTCTCTACAGGCAAAAGCCCCGGACCTGATGGATTTGCCTGCGAATTCTACAAGGCTTTCAGTAAAAAAATTGCCCCTTACATGCTGAGGATGATAAATGATTCCACAAGGAATAACAGGTTGCCCAATTCCCTATACGAAGCAAACATTATCTTACTGTTGAAAAAAGGAAAGGAGGATTCTGACCCTGCCTCTTATAGGCCGATAGCTCTCTTAAACTCTGATCAAAAGGTTCTGACTAAGGTATTATCTATTAGACTGGGTAAGTATATCTCCAAGATAATTCATACAGATCAGACTGGATTTATCCCAGGGAGATTCTCTTTTGCCAATACACGTCTTCTTAATAACATTTTATACTCAGATAAAATAAAAGATAATGACGCTGCAATCATATCCTTGGATGCTGAGAAGGCGTTTGATCAGTTAGAATGGCCATACATGTTTGAGGTGCCTAGAAGATTTGGATTTGGCGACTTTTTCGTTTCACTGGTTAAGATGCTGTACCTTTGTCCGATGTCTGCTGTTTTCACTAACGGAGAGGGCTCTAGTCCATTTGAATTACATCGAGGGGTTTGTCAGGGCGATCCTTTGTCTCCCCTTCTTTTTGATTTGGCAATTGAGCCATTGGCTATAGGAATCAGAGATCATCCACTATTATATGAATAGATATATAAACTCATATAAACGGGATTAAATGTGGAGAAGTTGAGAGCCTTGTGAATTTATACGTGGATGACTTACTGGTATTTATATCTGATCCAGTTCGGTCTGTTCCCAACTTATTAAATTATAAAGAAGCTTTTAGCAGACTTTCAGGTTACTCAATCAATTAAAAGTGAATTCATGAGCACTGGTAATAACCTTAGTCCTATTTTCTTGAATTCTTTGCCATTTAAAATAATTGATGATCATTTTAAATACCTAGGCCTCAAGATACCAAGAAATCCCAAACACCTTTTCAAATTAAACTTTTTACATATGATTGCCAAATTAAAAGCATATATTGAGTATTGGCAGTTACTTCCTCTGTCAATGATTAAACATATCAATGCTATTAAAATGGCAATTTTACCACGATTCCTATATATTTTCCAGAACATACCCATTTACCTCCCTTCAGCCTTTTTTAAACAATTAGATTCAATTATTTTCTCATTTGTTTGGGCCAGTAAACCCCCGCGAATATCAAAAAGGCATCTACAAAGGTCTACAGCACTGGGAGGCCTAGGTCTACCTATGTTCAAACAGTACTACTGGGCAGCCAATGCCAGGGTTCTTACTTTTTGGCAAAAGGAAGCCACGGACCAATCACTGTCTGAGGAGGCCCCTCTGTGGCTAAGATTTGAGGCCCAGTCCTTAATAAAACCCTCGTTACCAGTTCTGTTGTTTCCTATGACAAAGCCTATCACTAAAACAATGGGTAATAATTTTATCATCAGAAACTCTTCAAGGATTCTCAAACAAATCAAGAAGTTTCTCTCTTTGCCTTTAGTTTCCATGTACACTCCTATAGCTTACAATCACTTTTTTCCTCCAGCTCAGCTAGATAAGGTGTTTATAGCATGGAGAGATGAGGGTTTAAAGTGCATCAAAGATTTTTATATAGATAACAGTTTTGCTTCTTTTATTCTAACTTAAAACAAGATTTAACCTTCAGTCTTCTCACTTCTTTCGATACTTGCAGTTCAGACATTACGTTCAAAAAAGTATATTGGCTTTTTTAATCAAACCAAAACAACACATTTGTTATGACTTGCTTCTTTCCCCCCCGATACTAGACACTTGGTGTCCAGCTTTGTTTCTGTTCTATCTCCACCAGATAACACTACTTCTCTAAAGGAAACTTGGGCCTGTGAGTTGGGTACTGCAGTGTCTGATGATATGTGGGAAGAAAGCTTGTCTAGTATTAATCGTTGTTCAATAAACTCCAGGTATAGGCTTATTCAGTTTAAGGTGCTACATAGGTTTTACTTTTCTAAAACCAAACTGAATAAAATTTACACCTCTGTTTCCCCATTGTGTGACAGATGCCAAACTTCTGAAGGTTCTTTATCTCGTCTTTTCTGGTTCTGCCCTGTGTTAAATGATTATTGGGTTAATATCTTCAATTGGTTTTCAGTAGCATTCAAAATAGCTATTCCCCCAGACCCCAAACTTGCTATCCTCGGCTATTTTGATGGATCTGTTTCCTTATCCCCTGCACAGCAGCAAGCCCTTTTAGCGGGTATGGCTGCAGCAAAGAAAGTTATACTTCTGTCATGGGAATCTCCAGTTGCACCATGCTTTTAAGAGGTGGCTAAACGAGATGTTGTTTATTATACAAATGGAGCAGTTACATTGTAATGAGCCTAAATCTCAAAAGCGCTTCTATAACATCTGGGGACCTGTTCTGAACAATCTGAAGGGGAGCTAGTTTGATACCAGTCCCAGCCTGATATTGTATCACTTTTTCCATGTATTATTTGTTAACTTCTGTATAACTTTTATATATTCGACAGCCTTCTGTATGTGTGTGTGGTTTTTTTATGTTTTATCCTGTTAAAATAAATAAATAAAGTATTGGGGGAAAAAAAATCATGCTGAAGGTGCTGCTCCTGGTTAGGTCATTTAAGGACAGGTAGCCAATTAAAGGAAAAGTAAATGCAACAATGGCTAAAGCTCTTGGCAAGTGATCATCACAACTGCCGTCCACTCTAGAAGCAAAGCAAGAGTTAACACTGGAGCTGCTTTCCACCACTGGGGGCAGTTTAATGTTGAACTCGTGATGTTTCGTCTAGACTGGTAAGGACCGTGCATTTCCTGTGAAATGTTGACCCCTGTTGTTTGGAATATGAATTTGGCAGGTTGTGTTACCCTTCAAATTGCTCTGTTACAGGCCACTAGTTTCTTGTAGAAGAGCCAATAGGAAACCATCAAATGCATCTGGAATCAGACCCAGATCAAACATTTCATTATAATGTTTTACACTGTGAGATCAACCCATCAGGTAAACACAGCATACCATTACTGACTACTGGATACGACAAGGAACCAACAGGATCGTATAATGGTTTCTATGTTTTTCAGCAAGGTACACTTCTAAATCAGCTAAAAAAGTCGGAAGAATGCAGCATTCGCTATGTTGCCATAAGTTACTTTATAGTCTTCTGATGCATAGCAATTTTTCTGACTTCATACAAGTCTATTACAATGTTCAGTTTCTCTAAATGCTGCTGTGCATTCATAATGATATGGAGCAGCATCCTCCAAACCTACTGCAATGTTTATTGATTATGCTTTATTTCATTATGTATTCATGATCTGATCACTGTCAACCTGCTAAACATGCAGAGATAAAATCACTTGTAAACAGAGGGCACTCTGAGGGCCAAGCCAACTACAGCTGATACATTTTAAAGAACATTTCACATGTACCATTGATTGGTTGCGGTTTATGAATGATCTTTTAAGTACCACTATTATCTGATTTTTTTTCTTTTTCTTCTTCATATCCGCAAAATCATTTGGCAGTTTCAAGATATTGACACAATTCCAGCTCAGGAATATTTGGTCTCAAGATTGGGATGGTGTGCTTGTATACAGCTTTTTGATTGGACATATGGTTTTTGTACAACTATATTCATTCATTCATTCATTCATTCATTTATTCACTTTCTGAGCCACTTATCCATTTTGGGTTGTGGCGGTGCTGGAGCCCATCCCAGTGCTCACTGAGTGAAAGGCGGGAAACACCCTTGACAAGCTGCTAGGACGTTACAGGATAAAATTAGGGCACGTTAACATTTCCACCGGAGAAAACCGGAGCACCTGGAGGAAAGCCATGCCATAGCACCCATCAAACAACACAGCATCGAACACGGCACCAGTCAGAAAACACTACCCAGTGCAACTGAAGGGCCAGGATAACAGGCAGGTCACCTACAGCCACAACTCCTACACCTACACCTATAACATACAATTCTCCCTGACGGGGGGCACCAACACTGCAGCACATCACACAAATAACATGTACATGCACTAATAACATCCATAACAACATATTTACTGTTTAAAGTCTCTCTTACTGCAAGTCCAACACTCCCGTAGTGGTTGGTGTGACACTCCACATGGCCAGGCCTCCCATGTGTCCATGTCCTAATGAACCGTGACCTAATGAACATTTATGTATGTAAACATGTAATTTCTATACAACAACACTGTGTATGTCTAGATGTTGTTTTTTCTGTTTTACACACACACACACACACACACACACACACACACACACACACAGAGAGAAATGTCTGTTCTCTTCAAAGGTCAGGACCATTACAGGACCACCACAGAGCAGGTATTATTTGAGTGGTGGATCATCACTCCAGCCAACAGTGTCCTGTGACCACTGAAGAAGGACTAGAGGATGACCAACACAAACTGTGCAGCAGCAGATGAGCTAACGTCTCTGACTTTACATCTATAAGGTGGACCCCAGCAAGGTAGGAGTGTCTAATAAAGTGGACAGTGACTAGACACACAGTGTCACTGCAGAGCTGAGAATGATCCACCACCCACATGGTGGTCCTGTAGGGGTCCTGATCATTAAAGAACAGGGTAACATAAGTATGTTGGGAAACAGATGGACTACAGTCCGTTACTGTAGAGCTACTGTAGAGTGCTCCTATGTGGTACGAGCTGATAACATGGACAGGGAGTGTAGACACGAGAAGGATACAGCTCAGATAAACCCTCGGATATGCGCTGAACACTCGGATTCACTACGCGCACTTTTTAGATGATGGACGGTAGTTCCTTCGCTTGTTTTCTCGAGTAGGTGAAAATGTCAGGGTGATCATGGAGGGATATTTAGTTCAACAGAAACTTCAGAAGGAACATCGAATATTCGGCGAATGGCCAAAACTGTAACCAGCTCTACCGGAGTGATAAACTAAACGAACTTTCACCCTGAGTTTATCGAGCTGGCAGCTCAAAAGCCGCCAGCAGAATCAGCTGAAAGTTCAGCAGAGGGTTCCAGTCAGTCTGCAGCGGGTCCACAAGCCGAGCGGCTCCTTCAGCGATGAGTGCGGAGAAGTGCGATGTGGTCGTGGTGGGCGCGGGACTGTCAGGTCTCAGTGCAGCTCAGCTACTCAAGAAGAGGAACGAGAAGCTGAATGTGTTGGTCCTGGAGGCCAAAGGTGCGGCTACACGGCACTTCTTAACGCAGGTGAAGCTTCTGGTGATCGGAGCTTTTAGCTGTAATGCATTTTCTAACGTTTGCTCGCTACAGGCCGCGTGGGGGGCCGAACTTTAGTCCAGCAGTTGCCAGCAGCCCACGGCGTTGACACCTGGGACATGGGAGGCCAGTGGGTGGGCAGGTAAGTTGGCGCTGGTTCACAGGAGGCCGCACTAGTGGCTTCGCCTACTGACTCTATAATAGAGCTGCTCCTACTTTATATCACATCCTGCTACTCTGAAGAGTGCTGCAAAACCTGCTGCAGGAACTGAGTGTATAGTGGGGTATTGCAGTTGTAGGCACAAGTTTGAGCACATCTGGCCAAACCACATACACTCACCATCAAAAGAATAGTTGCACCCAGAAGGAAGTGTCGGATTGCAATGCAACTGGAAAGGAAGATAAAGGTTACCAGGAACAATATGATGATGAATTTAGACTGATATTATCAATATTTATTGAGCTACACATACAGAAGTAGTGTCTCTCAGTATGGCGTCGGGCCACCATGTTTGCTAACTCAACATGCCAGATGTCTCGGCATGGAGTTGTAGTGGTTCCTAATGGTGTCCTGTGATAATCCATCCAATGAAGCTTGAATATTCTCACACAGTTCCTGCAGATTTCGTGGTAGGGGTGGAGGTGGAGTGACACCAGGCCTTCTGGACATGTGATAACAAGACCTCAGTACCTCCAACCTCCACACATGAATTTGTTAGTCATCTGCACCAAGACAAAAGTGAGACTTTGACAGTCTGGCACAACACCATTGCAGTCTTTGGCAGCGTTGATGTGGTGTTAAGTCGTCTGCCAATGGTGCTGGCACTAACAGGATGACTCATGGAGGGCATCACTGCTCATTGAATGTCCACAATTGTGGCTGTTGGGTCACTCCATGCATGTTGGACAGTTTGTGGACGGTTCTCTCTCTCTGTGATTTGTGGTTTGATCCTTCATGTTGCTGGTGCATGCCTTCTTTTATCTACTGCTGCCAACAGCATGCTGGGGTAGTATCCACACGACTGGAACTCTTCTCCGAGGCATATTTCACTTGCAAAGGATGCTACCAGCACAGCAGTGCAAGTCAGAATGGAAAGAACATGCAACAGGGCGAACTTATATAGTCAGTCAGGTACAGCATTAAGGCCCGTCCTTGCTTACATCTAATGAACGGCCAAGCGTGAAACTTGAATCATTTGCATATCTCACAATGTCAAACCTACCCACCAAGTTTCATTCCTGTAGGTTGATTCCTTCTGGGTGCAACTATATTCTCGATGATGAGTGTATTGTAATGATTGTTAAAGTGAAAGTGAAAAGAAGTAGGAAGGTAATTGTGACATGTGCAGAAGGACACTCTTCCAGCTGTAAAGTTTTATAACCTATTTAAAGGTGGCATAGAATGGAAAACTGTATTTACATTGTTATAGCTGAACAAGGAGAGTTCAGTACATAGACCTTGCATACCGTAAACCTCAAACAATGTTGTTCCACTTTCAAATACAAATCCTGCATTTATAAAAGAGGAGCCGATTCCAAAATCCTGAACTGTTACGTAACAGTCTTGACTCATTAATATTTACCCCCCCCCCCCAAAATATAGGCTACATACAGCACCTAGCCCAGCAAACAACAGCAACAGACCAACAGCCATGAAAATTATGTTGAGAAATCTGTGGAGAAATCTGTTCCAGGCTGTGAAGGGGATGTCTGCACTTTTCATACCCTTCCCAAGCAACCAAAATGTCAATGGATGTGATGTTTATCTTTAAATGAGGCTGTTTCTTACTTCTTATTCACCAGCTTCTTAATGTAATGTTTGGTTCCACCTTAAATGCTCCACCATGTACAGACACCAGGTTGTAACTATGGTTTAATTTAAAGTGGAACGGAAAATTCACAAAACCAGCTAACTTCAGCTCCCACATTTCCAAAGTCATCAAAATCTAGCAGTAATGCAGCCAATCAGAGCAGACCTCATCATATTACTTATGAGCTCACCAAAAAGGGAAAAACACTCAAGTAATTCTAGGACTGAAGATAATTAATCCTCATATTAATTATCTCAAAATCTCTAAAGAAGATTTCTTTATGTATCTTGAGATAATAATTCAGAGATAATTATTCCATAATAATTATCTCAAAATAGAGATAACAGACAGGAGGGTTTTTCCCACCTTTTACAAAACCTGTGTGTTATTTATTCATTTATTCATTTATTTGCTTGTGTCTTTCAAGGGGACTGTGTACAATTTCCACTGTACAAATTCTAATCACAAAATGGCAGTGAGGCCATTTGTGGAAGTCAAGGCAAGATCTGAAAGACCAAGAAAACTCTCAGATAGAAAGGCAAAGCGAAACAAAAATATGACTGCAAAGAACCTGCAAACTGTATAGACCTTTGTGCACAACTGTATCTGGTTGCTTGGATGTTGGAATTTATGTGAAAAGCTCCACACTTGCAAAAGAAAGTTGCACAAAATGCACCAGCAAAAGTGCAGCGCCATGTTTTCACAGACTGTAAAAAACTATGTGCAACATTTTTTAATAGTAAAACTAAATACATAATTAAACAAAAGATAAATGCATAACAGGCTGACATCTAGCCAGTGTTAAATTAATTATGTTTACAATTTCTATTATTATAATTACCATTATTGTAGTTTACTGTAATTACTCAATACCTTCCTTTTTAATTATCCATGTGGTTGTTCAGACATCATGCATTCTGTAGCCCAGATTAGGAACTCTGGGTCCAAGCAGTTTATTTCTGTGGGGACAAATGAACAGTCCTGAACACTGAAATGACATTGCATGAAAGTGTTGCATGAACTTCAACACTGTTGTTCTCAAACTGTAGCCTACTACTACCAAAGCAACCAAGCTACAACATTTGATGTTGGTTTGCATGAGGCATTTTGGTGAAGTTTCTTGTCTTGTGACATCAGTTCAGCGTGTAAGATTATGTTAGTTTGCATGTAGAAACATTTGTATATGGACTCTTTAATGATCTTGCAATTCAGGAGATATTTTAGCATTCAGGGGAAAATGTATGTGTGGCAAAATTAGTTCAGTTTAAGCTCTGGAACAATTTATATTTACATTTACAGCATTTGGCAGATGCTTTTATACAGAGAACTTCACAAAATTGCTTGGTTGCCATTATGTTAGTATGCCTTCAGTACCAGTACACTATATGGACAAAGGTATTAGGACACACCTCTTAATCACTCAGTCTCATTGTCACAGGTATATAAAATCAAACACCTAACTATGCAGTCTGCCTTTATAAGCATTTGTGAAGGAATGGGTCGTTCTAAAGATCTCTCTGAATTTGCGCATGGTACTGTAATAAGGTGCTACTGTTGCAACTTCCCCAGTTGATATTTCACAATCAGCTGTGAGTGGTTTTACTGAGAATTGGAAGCATTTAGGAACCACAGCAACTCAGCCACAAAGTGGCAAACCACATAAAAGCTACAGAGTGGGGTCGGCAAGTGCTGAGGGGCATAGGCCGTAGAAGTTGCCAACACTCTGCTGACTCAATAACTGCAGAGTTCCAAACCTCCTCTGGCATTAACATCAGCACAAAAACTATCAGTACAAAAAAAATATCCTTGAACTAAAATATTGCTGGATATTGAGTCAGAACTGACACCTGATAAATATACAGAATTAAGACACTGGATATTCACAAATACAAGATGTCTTAATGCAGAGATTGGTGTGCATTTAATTGCTTATTGCAGAGATGGGTGTTCACCCCTTTGTCATTTGGGATTCTGCTGTTAGGCAGTCAGTATGTTTGTTGCGCCACTGTGGTGCTCGGACAGAGAAGCCTTGATTCTTGGGTTCTGTGCGTCTTGAAGGGTGGTGGGTCAATCCGAGTTTTACTTGAATCTAGATGCAGGTCAGAATGAGGGTTTTCTATCCACTTTTGGCTTTGTAGGTGAGGATCAGGAATTTAAATCTACTGGAAGATGTTGAAGGGAACACAGCCACGGTATCACATGGGTGAATATATGGTATATATATAATATATAAACACTGCAATAATACATATAATATGTGACTATATAACAGGGAACCATAGCTGCTACATAATTTATCACTATACTGACAACATATTGTCAAATTGTGCACTCTCGGTATTGGATTTGGGCTCCCAGGCCCAGTCTTGCTCCAGTGCAGTAGTCCACCTACAGTGCACAGATTTATGCAGACCTAATTTAGCTCCAGAAGAACCTGATCATTTGTCATGGTTGTGACTGCAAGGAAACATGAAACCGTGCAGCAGTGGAGTCAGGAAGCACTGCTGTGATGCATTAATAATCTCTACTCCGTTGTGCCTCTCCTCCCTTTAAAGTCTGCCATTTGCTTACTTTAGATCTTTTTTTACTCAGATATTTATTTGACTGAATTTGGAGACCTGCTGCACAGCAAGCACGGAAAAAAATGGACTGTTTGTGGCCCTCGTCCAATTTCTGTACCATTAGAGGAACGGTTTATGCTGTGCTGTCATAAAGTAGCCTTGAGATGAGTCACAAACAAGCAAAATGTTTTTATGTCTGCATATTTGTGAACCTGATGTCTTTGCTGGTTCTCTCTACTTTGTTATGCTTAGTTCACAGACCCATGTTATGGAGCTTATAAAGGAGCTCGGCTTGGAGGTCTACCCACAATTCACAGAGGGCAAAAAGGTCCACCACATGGGTGGCGCAAACGCTAAGATCAGCACCTATACCTCCAGCATCCCCTCCTTCTCTCCGCTTGTCCTGCTGGACTTCGTCCAGTTCCTCTGGAAGGTAGGTTGCACTCTTCCCAAATGCAATTACATTATTAACTTTCTCTCTGATAGGATGGTATTATAAATGGCTGATAGATGGCTATCATTTCATATGGGGGAGATGAGGTTAAGGGTCTGTTCTTTTCGGTAATGCCTCAGACAATATGCTATGGCGTATTTCCATAGCAGTGATGTATAGCTGTAGTTGCCCACATATATTGTTAGGAAAGCTTTAATCTGGAATAGATGAAAGAGCACTGCAGGCATACTGAGCTCTCGATGGAGCTTTGTAAGTGTGCCCATTTTATGTTTGGTTTGGGAATCATTATTCAGACATTGATTGCAGGATATTATTAATATTACATACTTTGCCATTGTAAAGTATGTGCTGTGCAGTCAACATTGGGTACAATATGTACATTGAAAAAATAATAGTGGAAAAATTGTAAAAAAGTGACAAAGTAAACATATTCAATATATATGTAGAACACATATTAATAATGTACATGGGAAAAATGTTACTGTAATTGTTATTTCATGCTGTTCCTCACTCTTATGGGTTGGCAGTTTTGTTTGGTTTAGGTAATTCTTCTTTTCCGTTTAATGAAAAAGGTAGTTATTCAAATGAATACCAGATTCTTAAAGTTATTTTGGATCTTATGGTCGGCTTCAGTCCACTGCTGCTCCCATAATCCCACTGTCCTTTCATGACTAGTCAAATCTTGCAAATCTGACTATAAAAAAAATTAATAGCTTTGTGATTTTCAGTTGATGACACTTATGTAACTGGACAGTAAGGTCCAGTAAATTATCACACAAACTTATCACTCAAGAATATGCCCTCTACTCAGTTCACTAATACTCAGATCACAGTAATTTATCAGTCTACTCAGGCTTTAGCAGGAACTTTTGTCAAGAGTTTTGTCAACAGATTGTCAAGAAGCCAATTTTGTGAGTTCTTCTTTACAGTTAGTCTGTACATGTCATGTGCTTATTTTAAAATAGTTAAATAACCTAATAAGCAATGATGCTGTTTCTTTGAATGATGGTAAATAGTTTTCAAATTTGGAAGGTAAGTAGTTTAAAAGTGTTCTCCCAAACATGTCAAAAGTAACTTCTGTAACATCCTTACCATGTACATAGTATAGTATACTATATAATATCTAGCAAATATTTTGACAATTAATCAAGTAATCAGTGTTGTGTTTATTAAAACCAAATGGTCTTAGCTAAAAAATGTATTTGTCACTGAAACGTAACTAGCAGTGGTGTTCACTTCTCACATAGCTTAATCAACACTAAGGCCAGATGCACTGACATTTGAAGCTTATAACAGACATTACAGTGAGATATTCTTTACTTTGTATCCTGCAGTTCCTTTGGATAAACCCTACCTGAATATAATTGGTATTAGCCTGTTTGCTCAGGTGTTCAGCCTAAATATACTAAACCAAAGCCTTTGATTACATATAGATTCATATGCAGTTTATAACGGCAAGCATTTTAGTTTATGTCATATACATGCAATTTATACATGAAAGCTTCTGTGTGTTAATGTGTGAGATTCCACTGGTGTGGGTTTCCTCTCTTCCAGTGATGCACACAAAAGCTAACAGCTCTCCCTTGTGGAGAAGCTTGAGTCTGCCAGACATGGTTTTATAATGCCCTGCAGAGGCGCTGTTGATCTTTCAGATTCCAAAACCGATTCACTGAGAACATAAGTTTCAGCTGATTATTTTTATAATCAAGTAATTGATTGTGATGTAGTGATCATGACCTGCCCTGATTGTTAGCTAATTGAAGCTTTAAAGATGCCTGTATCAGACAAATATAACTTTCCCTTAAAGTTTTAAAGTGAAGAGTTTGGTGTAATGCGTAAGCATTGCTAAAGTTTTAGAACATACTGTTTACACTCAAGTGCGTGGAGTTTATTAACACACAAAAAATGATTTCAGCATCAAATTTCATCCCTTTACTCGCCAAGAGCGTCTCCAATGGTGGAATACAGAGCCGCCGGTAACTCGTTTTGCTTCCCGTTTATATCACTTCTCTTGTTCGCCTCTTGTTGATAATGATAGCATCAGCCATTGTTGCATTTGATGTTCTATTCGTTGGCTACCTGTGCTTAAATGATCTACATGATCTGCGTGACAAGAGGTTAGAATACACTAGCAGTAGTGGCAGCAGTCCTACTTCTTCATCCTCTCATGTTGGCCTGCTTTGACACGACAATGCAGTGACTCACAATTGGCTCTTTAGGTACAAAGTGGTATTATGACACAGGACGGGCCAGAGCTAGCTGGTTAATGTGCTAACTTCAGTAGATATCTCTGCAAGGTGATACATAGATGCCATATTTCAACATTGTATTAATTTTTATGTCATAAAAACAGCTCATTTACATATATTAGGCCTATACCAGTTTACACTGAGATCTTTCTGCCTAGACTGCATTTTAAATAAAGCACAATACAGGGCAACCTGTCAGCCTAACAGTAGTCATTTACATGTATTTAAAAGGCACGGTAATAAAAAGCAGCCCATTTAATATTACAACTAAACTAATGGAGAGATTGGGAAAAGGTCAGTGACTGTTTTTAGTGTATGAGGCTTTTAAATGCAATGCAATCTATGCCAGATTGAGGGTCTGAGTAAGACTGTGTCTGTGGAGGATCCCATGAAAACGCCTAATGCCCAGCAGCTGGACAGCATGACCCTTCAATCCTACATGGACCAGCACATCTGGACAAGAGGTGAGCACTAAATTACTCTTATTCAAAGCACTTACAGCGATGCACGAAAAAGCGAGCCATGGAAAGTGCACCTTGTTTTGCAGGTGGTGCTTTTTAGAGTAATTATTACCTTTGGGTAGAAAATTATAATGCATTTTTGCACTTGTTCTCAGGTCTTAGTGTTATTTTTTCCTGTGGCATGGAAAAAAAGCGCTGCTCTCCTGCTGTGCAGCCTGAAGAACCTCATACTGCTAGCATGTATTGCAGAGACATTAGCAGAGTAGAAAGCAATGTTGATGTTAGTGAGTTCTATTACGGTGCTGGAAAACAGGGACAGGCAGCAGTCTTCGCATTTGTGTTCAGATGCACTGCTTTAACAATAGGTGTGCTTGTGTATTGTTTTCTGCACCGCTCCTGCAGAGCTGACAGAGGAGCTGTGCCTGTGTAGCCGCTCCGTGTTTGGAATGGAGCCTTCCCAGCTCTCCTTCCTCTACTTCCTCATGTACTCAGCAGCAGCGGGGGGCGTCATGCAGCTTCTGGAGACCACACCGGGTTCCGCGCAGGAGTTCAAGGTCAAGGTGAGAGAGAGATAAGAATAGATAAGAGAAGATAAATGAGTGTGAGGGGGCAAAGGGAGGAATTCATCCCTTAAACTGCAAAGAACCTCAATACTTCAGTTCTACACTCTCATAACTACGGAACATGCATGAATATTTCCTAGTATTACCGCTGCTAATAGTAGCTATGTTCTAATCCAGGCATATTTTAAACATGGTCATATCATGGGAAACCCAGTTTTCCTCACTAAGAGTTTAATCTAGTATGTAAACTAGAGCAGCAGTTCTGCCCCACTCATTGTAAGTTATAAGGACTGTTTCTGTCTGGGCTGCTTTTTGAAGCACAATACAAGACAGCCAGATAGACACCATTTATAAGATAAGATAAGATAAGATCCTTTATTAATCCCGCAGTGGGGAAATGTACAATGTTTCAGCAGCACAGAGGAAAGAACAGAAGTGTCTGGAAATATACAAATAATAAATAAGATCTATATATACAATAAGTACAGAAAATATAAACAAAAATACTACAAATTTAAATCTAGAAGACTAAGGCCAGAGGAAACATTGCACATGGTGATGGTAAATAGATTATGCTTAAGGTTAAGTATTGCACATAGTAGCGCACTAGAGCAGTAATAAATAAAGTAAGCAGTTTTATTGCACATAGTAGAAATAGAAATAGACTGCTGAGTTATACTGCACATAGTAGAAATAGACTACTGTAGAAATAGATATATAGATAGATAGATAAATAGATATATACATATCACTCTTGAAGGTGCAGTAACCCATATTGAGAAGCATATATACAAAATGTATAATACTAATGATATAGACTGCAGGAGGCTTCAGCAGGAATTAGCTCTGCTCCCTCCACAGTGACTACACTCTTTGATGCTGCTATGCCCCCTTACCCACTCCATACGGTGGACCTATTAGGAGTTTTGCAACATTAGCCATGATAAGTTATCTAAATAGGTGAGGTGTGAGAAAAGAGGGACTTGGTACTGTGTTAGCAGCTGATGACTTTCTAATCAGCTTAGTCCCTCCTACCTGTTTATCACTCTGCTGTGGTGGACTCTGATGTGCCTATGTATTAAATGATGAGGCAATGTTTCCAACGTGGATGAAGAATAAAAGCAGGCCTACATACAATGTGTTTCCAAAACATACGCAATTATATTTCAAGATGGGGGCAGTGATGTCCTAGTGCACTCACAGAAGTTCTTTTAGAGGTTCTTCAGACTGGATCTCTGGGAGAACACCTAATAATTTTCTGTATAGTTATTTAACATAGCAAGACATATAGTATAGACTGAGACATTCCAAATAAAGAGAAAATACAGGTATTAAGAAAAAAAGTACCCTCTCTAATCAGCACAGCATTGACAAAGTTGCAAGACCTGGACGCACTTTTGTTTATGTATTTGGGTGGGTATTGACTTCTGTTGGCCTCATAGCTCCTGCACTAAAGTAAAGGAGCACATTTTGGGCATCAAATGTCTCGACTGATTGGCTACATCTGGGGCAAGTAGAAAAAAACTGTTTAAATGAGATTCTTCATTGAACCATTCTTTCAAGGTGCAGCCATTACTGACACTGGGGGCTCAACTGCACAGATACGGCTTGTGTAATCTCACCAGGAAGGCATTAATCAATATAATGGGATGCTTAGGTGCAGCCACACATCTAAAAGTCTCTGTGGTTTGTGCCGTACAATGTGCTTTGAAGCTCCATCCGGTACCTTAGGGATGAGCTGGAGTGATCCAGAACTGATCATCCGAAATCAATACCAGACCTCACTAATGCTCTTGTGAACGCTGAATGCAATCAGATCCTCACAGCAATGTTTCAGCATCTATCTTAAGCCTTTTTTTTAGAAGAGTAGAGGCTGATACTGCAGCAAGGAGGGACGTACTCCTTATTACTACTCTCCATTTCTGGACAAACGCTGTATGAGCAGATGTCGACATGGTGATCATTTACTCGATATCTGTCATACGTGATAGTCTTAGCATTGAATCTCACAGCCTCAGCTGAGTTCATTTAGGCTACTCATAGATCCCCCTTTAAATGTCTGCCTGACCTTGAAAACCCTCATCAGAAGGAGACGGGTGACGAAGGTTTCATGTGTCAGAAGATCCTTTCAGGGCCGGATGGGAAATGAAAGTAGCTTAGGCATGCTAGTTTTCTGCTCCATTAGAATCAGTGAACTTTCTCCTTGCTTCTTTTGTGTGGTGGTATTATGTGTTGGTGTTTTTGCAGAGGCAGCTGTGGGCTGTTATGCTGCACGCTGCTGTGCGGAGGCGTTAGCTCTCCATCTCTGTTGCTATGTTTGCATGCAGGTGTTGGGAGTAATGCTGGTTTCTGTCCACAGGGGGGCGCTCAGCAGCTGTCCGAGAGGCTGGTGGAGCAGCTCGGAAAGAACAATGTGCGTTTGGGTTCTGCCGTGACAGCTATATGGCAGGTAACGACTTCATCAGAGATGAACACAGATCACACAGATGTTCACAAAAAGACAAAGGCCAATTCCACAGATTTTTCAGAATCTTTAAGACATAAACATAGTGATTCAGAATTGTTCCACATGAAATGCACAGTTCTAGAATAGCTCATGATGGGATATAGACCAGAGGTAGATGCCTCTATAAGAGAAATTTATTGGTTTAAATGGTTATGTATATGCTCCCTGATGCATGAGACATTGTTTTGAAAAAGCTGTTGGCATAAAATGTATTACAATATACCAATGGTGGAGATGTACCTGCAGGGCTTTGAAAGGCAAAACAGACCCTAGATTTCACTAGGTTCACTGCTGGTTTTGGATAGGGAATAAAATGGCTGTATTTGTGTGTAGACATGATGACCCCTGGTTTCTATGGTAGCATATCTGTAATATGCAATATGCAAAATGGCAATGTAGTACTTTGCATTTAAAGTTCCCACTCATACATGCAAGTCTGGGCTCAAAATGAAAATTCAAATTCAATAACTCCTACATTTGCCATTTGGTGCACTAGTATTGACATTTCATTTACACAGAATACAAAGATGTTACATTCATCCTCAACAAAATAGTTACACCCAGAAGGAAGTGTCGGATTGCTGGGTAGGAAAATAAAAGTTACCAGTAATGAACAATAAATGATGATAAATTTAGACTGATAAGTGCAGTATTTATTGAGCTACACATACAGAAGTATTGTCTCTCAGTATGGCGTCGAGCTAACGCAACATACATACGTCTTGGCATGCAGTTGCAGAGGTTCCTAATGGTGTCTTGCGATAGTACGTTCCATGCAGCTTGAATATTCTCATGCAGTTCCTGCAGATTTTGCGGTAGGGGTGGAGGTGGAGTGACACCAGGCTTTCTGGACATGTGACAACAAACCTGACCGCGGTGCCTCTATGCAGGGATTCATTAGTCATCTCTACCAAGACAAAAGACAAAAGTGGGACTCATCACTGAAAATGACCCGCTGCCATTCCGAGCCACTCCGTGAGAGTCTGGCACGACACCATTGCAGTCTTTGGTGACACTGACATGGTGTTAAGGGCAGTCATCGTAATGGTCTGCATGCATGTAGTCCTGTGTCATGCAGCTGTCAGGATGACTCATTGAGGGCATCACTGCTCGCTGAATGTCCACAATCATGGTTGTTGGGTCAGTCAGGTACAGCGATAAGACCTATACTTAAGTTACATGCACGACTGAGCCTGAAACTTGAATCATGTGCATGTCTCACAAAGTCAAACCTACCCACCAAGTTTTTAATTCCTGTCAGTGGATTCTTTCTGGGTTCTACTATTTGTGCAACTATATATTACATATTAAAATACATATTCATGCCGTATGTGTTTATGCAGTAATGGTGTCAAAATGATCATAAAAATATAATTTAACTCTTATGCATTTTCATTCTTTAATAATGTTTTTGAAATTGCACCATAAAAGAGAACACCAAGCTAAAAGATGTCAAAACTCATTTGTAAAAAAGGAATGCAGTGCCTCCGCTCTTTGCTGTTACATATTCTCACCTACTGCTTTCGTTCTTTGGCAAAAAGCCTTTGAAAATGCATTTTGACACGATTGCATTTTCCTTTTCACAGACTTCCCAACTTGTCAACCATCCCATCAGAGTAGGGCCAACAGCACACTCAGCACAAAAAGCTTTATCTAAAAACATGCGGGCTGAACATTTTCTAGCTACCCTTACGTTAGCAGATGAGGTGAAGAAGAGAGATCTCATGATGCTGAATGTCTTTACACGTGACCCAGTGAGAAAGTGTTTTATTGAACGTGTGGCCAAGTTTTCTGGTTTATCAGTCTGGTTCATAAAAATTAGGTTGAACTTGGCTTCCTCCTCAAGTTTTCCGGTCCACCTTAAACAGTGCAGCAGATACATACTGATGCCTCTGTGCGCCTGAATGTTACAGCAGCCCCATTTAAGGTGGCCATCTTTCATTCGCTGAGAACAGTGGCTAAAAGTGAGGCTGGACATACACTGACATACAAAAAGTCCTGGGATAGCAGTATGTAAATTATGAAGTGGCTTAACCTTAGGGGACGGCCACATCTGCATAAGTAGTGAGGTGTAATCTTGTGAATGAAGTTGAACACTGGCCAGGGTGCTCATGGCAAGGCGACGTGAATTATCAGAGCTCGAACGAGGCGAGATAGTGGGTGCCAGTTGGATGGGAAATCCTATGTCTGAAGTTATGTGGGCATTTAACATTCCCTGGTTCACAGTGTCACATGTGTACCAAGAATATGTCATAGAAAGCATTACCACCACAGTGGACAGCGCAATGCCACCTACTTAGAAATGCTGGTGCAAACAGACAAGCGACTCTGGCAGAAATCACATCCACGTTCAATGCAGAAGGCCCTACACACATATCCTGCAGGCCAGTGCAGCGGTCTTTAGCTTCTATGGGTTATGGGAGCAGAAGACCTACCAGAGTACCTCCGTTAACACCACAATACTGAGTTTGTGTGTGGTGCAGACCTCATGAAGCTCTGTCAACAAGGCACTGTGCTGACTGGTGGTGGTTGCATGCTGGTGTGGGGTGTGATCACATGGCATGGGTCCACTGGTCCACATAAACACGTCATTGACCGGTACCCACTACTGATTCATTTCACTGATTGGTGACCGTTTGCTTGTCCCCCCCATGAATCCCCACAGTGACTAGGCAGTTTGGCTGAAATTTTTTGGAGAAATTCTACTTTTAAAGGGGAATTTGATGTAGTTTGATGTAGTAAGAACATTGTTACTGTTTCAAAATTAACCCCTGTTACTCCCCAGTCCTTAAAGCTGTCTTGTCTTTGTGATGTCAAACATACAGTGTTTATGTTCTAAGCCCTACTAATGCATGTTACTAATGCATACATAATGAATTTAAGGCACTAGGAAAAAAAAAAAAGAATATATATATATGTATTTTTTTCCCTACATGTGAACAGGCTATACAACAAGTAGTGCAGAGCTGAATGAGATTACGCTTGGATGTGCAAGTATAACATAAAGACAAGTGCACATAGACAACAGGTAGGCATATTAACGGCATCGACAGACATGAAATAAATAAAAAAAAGGGTCAAATTTAAAATGTTGAGTGTTGTTTAGAAATTAGAAAATATAAAATGTTGCGCATTGTCTGCACTGGTGCGTTATCGCACAAGATAAACATAATACCATGGTATTATTGTGACATTGTAAACAGTGTATTATACTATACACTATATGCTGTAAACATTGAACCAATCAGCTCTGGTATTATTGCACAGTATAGTAGAAATTGTACCCTGACAGTGGTGAGTTCTGGTGCTNTAAATAAAAAAAAGGGTCAAATTTAAAATGTTGAGTGTTGTTTAGAAATTAGAAAATATAAAATGTTGCGCATTGTCTGCACTGGTGCGTTATCGCACAAGATAAACATAATACCATGGTATTATTGTGACATTGTACCCTGACAGTGGTGAGTTCTGGTGCTCAAGTGCTCAAGAGAACCAAGGAAATGTGGAATTATTCCACAACAGAACTGCATATGAGTTATTATAATAGATAATTCATGTAAAGTTTACGTTACATTTAAACATCACATCTAAACTTTACATTGTAAACATCGAAGCAGTATCTTGGACCGAGGGCAGCCAATCAGACCAGGCATCTTTTGCATATAGAAGTCTTGAAGACCCAAGGAACCTGAACCTGTGTTTTCTTTCTAATGAAATCTTTCTAATAATTGTAGGTAAACAGTAAACCTATGGAGTAATGTTCCATGGTCCAATAAATCACAAGTTCACCTGCGGGTCCCACATGATCCGCTGAATAATAAGCAGGTTGCATTTTGTGGTTCTGTGGCTATTGCAGGTAAACGGACAGCGCTTGGGTGGAAGGGCGGGTATTGTGGTTGGCTGTGTGAAGCGAGGATCATAGGCTGCATGTAGAAGCAGCCAGGCAAGCAACAGATGAGATGCAAGTGTGCTTCAGACAAAAACATGTTAGAAATCACAAGCAGCAAAACACATGAAACTGCATAACATCCAGTAAATAATGTGAGCACAAAATCTTACTTTTGTTACCGCAACAATTTTGTATAGGCGTTTTGACCTGTCTCATAGCCATTCATTTAATTTAACTGACTTGTAGACGTCTCGTAGAGTTACTGGCTAATAATAAAAATGCTGACAGATAATAATGTTAATATCGATATCAAGCTGTTTGTGTGTCAGCAGATTTTAGCTTCAAATCACACATCTTTCCTTCTATTTTGCAACACTGAAGCATTTATTTGTGTGGCTCAGTACATGGAGGTGTGATAAATCTGAAGGCAGCTACACTAGGTCACAGAGTTTGCATGGACACATCCTCCACCAGTGAAGCAGACTACAGCGAACACCAGTAGGGGCGGATGAGGACCACATGCATGATGCTGATATATTTCACTAGTTGTCTCTCTTCTCCATGTTAACTTGGTGGTCCTAATCTTGGGTAATGCTTCCGTAAGCATCCCCCTAACCAGTCACGTAAGTGGCATCTCTTGCCCTGCTCATACAAAACAGTTTCAGAGTCAGAGAACTAAAGGTAACCCAGCATAACCAAAAGCTTGCAAGCTAGACCACCTGTCTGTTGCTGCCTGTCCCATTCTTTCCTTTATCCATACACCAACATTCTTTCCGGGTCCACTCATTCTTTTATCCATACACCAACATTCTTCCCTGATCCATTCATTCCTTTGTCCATACGCCAACATTATTTCCTGATCCATTCATTCCTTTATCCATATGCCAACATTGTTCCCTCATCTGTTCCTTCAAGCATCCATTTCTTCCAATATCTATACACCAGTATTGTTCCTTTATCTGTTCCTTCCATCATCTATACGCCAACATTGTTTCTTCATCTATCCATTTCTGTATCTATACACCAACATTGTTCTTTTATCCTTCATTCCTTCATCTACACACCAACACTGTTCCCTCATTCGTTCCATACACCAACATTATTCCTGTATCCGTTTGTTCCTTTATCTATACACCAACATTGCTTCTTCATCAGTTCTTTCCTGTATCTGTACACTAATGTTGTTCCCTCATCCATTCATTCTTTGATCTATACACCAACATGTTCCCTCATTCCCTTATTCCTTTATCTATACACCAACATTGTTCCTTTATCCGTTTATTCATTAATCCATACACCAACGTTGTATCATAGTTGTCTTGTATTTTTCCATTCAGGCTTTGCTAAATGTTCCATATGATTCCATATGGAATATCATTAGGCTAACAGACCTATTCAGTGCCCAGTCACACTGCCTTGCAAGATGTTTCATTTTCCTTCTCTGTGTAATAAGGCTGTCACCAAAATCGTTGTCGATTACAGCCATCCTGATTTGGACCTGAAGAGGGAACTGCGCCAAGTCGAACTTCATTTTAGCAGTTATTACATTAAGGTGAGGTCAATTTGAACAGGACTAACATTACCAAAGGAGTTCCAGGGTCAGCAAATAATACAAGGTAATTTGCTCTGGAATTATTTCTGACTTCTACAAATGGCAGATTCATAGTCTTCCAAAAATCACAGATCTTGTAATAATCACTCTTACTGGACCTCAGATAATACTAATCCAGCTCCAGTAGGGCTTTGAAGACGGAGTAACGGAACAGCCTGTTTAATTATAAGAAATAGGTAGAGGCTGGCTCAAGTTCTAAGTGAGGAAATTTAACCTGGTAACACAGAGCTTGTGAACAACCTTTAGGTATGTTAGACCAATCAGATCCCACCAAGCCTCTATGTGTTGTGACATCACCACCAACCTTACTGGAAGTCGGGCGTGCTACATTCAGGGTTCTGGCCTGTAATATACTGTAATCATTCATGAAAACAAAGTATCAATTTTTAATTAATAGTATACAATCAAACAATCACACAGTGGTCCAAGTTTTATTGTTTTATTGTCCGGCCACTAAATAGCTGTGTTGTAATCTTCAGCCATTAGTCTCTTCCACTCCAACATAAAGTAGTGTAAGAGCTCACTGCTAACATTAGCATTAGCAGTGCATAATGTGTTGTTTTTTTACTATGTCGGTTTTCTTAAAATTCAATAAAAAACACAGTGTATTACCTTGCTTACAGTATCATGACATAATTCAATATATAGAGAATCGGAAGTTCTTGGCAAGGAAATTTAACCTAATCACGCAGAGCTTGTGAAGTGCCTGTAGATATGTAGACCAATCAGATCCCACCAAACCTCAATATGTTGTGAAACCCCACCCCTGACTTACTGGCAGTCTGGCACACTACGTTCAGGGCTCAGGCCTCAAGTGGAATAAAAAGGATATTCTGGTCTATTGACCACAAAAAACAGACCTGAACCTCAATTCAATGAAAATAATCACATGTTAAATTGCAGTCACAAAATAAATCTGACAAATTGCAGTTGCACATTTTCCTCAAATCATTCAGCCCTACCTCAACATTTCTGTTGGATTAAGGTCTGGATTCCAAAATGCAACATTTCTTTATTAACCATCCGTTTTTAGGGTTGTTGTCTTTGTGCAGGACCCACCCTCTGTTGAGGTTCGGTTAACAGATGGATGTCTTAACATTATCCTGTAGGATTTATTGATACAGTCCAAAATTCATATCTCAAATATCATAACTCAAATTCATATATCAAATGCTGGCAAACATGTACTGGTCCAGTAGCAGCATAACAGCCCCAAACGTTGATAGTGCCACCACTGTGTTTCACAGTTGGGGTGAGGAATGCCGTGTTCGGTTTTGTGACATATCTTACTTCAACCATAAGCGTCAATTTTTGCTTTGTCCAGCCTCATCATATTATTTCTGTAGCTGTTTGGCTCATCCAGATGATGTTAAGGAAACTTTGAACAGGCAGAAATGATCTAACTGGAGAGCAGTGGATTTCTCCAAGCTATCATTCCATACATACTATACTTGTCTAGTGTTTGCCCAATTGTGGGCTTGTGAACAACACTGACATGTGCAAGGGAGGCCTGCAGATCCATAGATGTTACCCCAGGGTTCTTTGGGGTCTCCCAGAGCATTATATGCCTTAAGTCACATTCTTGTTGAATGGTCATTCCTGGGATGTGTAACAGTGGGGTTGAATTTCCTCCATTGTTACATTACGTGCCTGGTAGTGTATCACTGATGTCCAAACTTTTCAGCAGTAGGTTTGGAACCTTTTCCAGCCTAATAAGCACTGGCAAGTCACTTTCTGAGGTCCTCAGACATCTCTCTCGACAAAAGCACAGCATTCACTAACAAGTGTGTGTGGTAAGGACCAGACTTTTGAAGACTAAACAGTGTAGGGTCAGCCACACTCACATCACAGTCATCCAATTAATTTGACCCGAATTATCATCTATCTCCAAACTGAAGAGGTTCTAGAGGTTCACATACTTTTGCCAACAAATTAATTGTTTCAACAATGAATTAATGTTGGATTGCTCTGCTCAGTGCAGGCACAAAAATCTATATAATTGTTTTTAGAATCATAAAAATTTGGACCACTAAATCTTCAGCCATTAGACTCTTCCACTCCAATGTAAACAAGTAGCCTAAAAGCGCACTGCTAACATTAGCATTAGCAAAGTTATGCATAATGTTTTTTGTTTTTGTACTATGCCAGTTTATATATATATACACCTTGCTTACAGTATCACAACATAAAGCAATATATAGAATCGGAAGTGTCATGATACCATACCGTGAGGTTTTTGCTGATACAAAGCCCTAGATTTTTCAGTTAGCCAGATAACTTCAGCCCAAAGCCAAGCCTGTCCAGTAGGAAAAGAGCTGAGGCACCTTCCTATTGGATGTTCCTCATCTTTGCGTTTAACCTATCTGCCTGATTGTGAAATACCCACCAGACCTCACTGAATTTGTTTAGGCTGCTGAGAGGTTGAATATGCTAAACTTGTAAGACAAGAGCTTTAAAGGTGGCTGCAGGTTTCTTTGAAAACTGAACGCAAGTTGAGCTGAAGCTGGAATAAAGGCGAAATGCAGAATAGGTAATGAATAGCTGTTGAGGCTTGTGTTTTACTGTTATATATGTTTTCTCCTTTGTTATTTTTGACATGGAAAATTTAATAACTTGTACTTAATGGTTGTTTTGAGTGGAAATGAAATAAGAGAAGGATGCACTTCTGCGCAGCACTGTATGTATCACTGTCATCATCCAGTGTGGGTGGTGTGTCTGCAGTAGGCTATTTGATGTGCATATGTACGTTCCTCTGTTTACACTATGGGAAGGCGATATTGCAGAAATATAACATCAAGATATTTACTTTTTCAGAGGCTTGCGAACAAATGGGAAGAGACAAAGTGCACCAGCAATGTAATGGCACGTTTCAGAAAGGCTTTAAAAATCAACTTCTTTCATGTCAGTAGTGTTTCTTTCTTAATTCACCGTATGCAAAACAAGAAACAAAACTGAAGAAGGAGCTGGAAAACAAACAACTGATAAAAAATAATGAATAAAATAAGATGAGGGTATATCAGTTTGACATCCAATCAGATGTCTATAACTAAATCTGCTAGATCCATTCAGTTGTTCGCAGTTTTAAAAGTGCCGATAATACTCTGATAATACTGCGATAGCATAACAAATATTATGGTGCAATATCACAATATGTATTAACAAATCATCATATTACCCACCTTCAGGTCACTGTGATGATAGATATGGGTTAGTAACAAATGCAAACGTGAACCACCAAAGCTGTAAGAGTGGAGTAAATAAACAGTAAACAAGCCGTTAGACTAAATTGTATGTTACATTTAACATCAAATGAACACTGTTGCTCACCACCACCCTCTAAAGGAGTTATTTACTCACTGCCTCCCTCTAAAGGAGTTATTTACTCACTGCCTCCCTCTAAAGGAGTTATTAGCAAACATCAACTAAACAAACATTACTCACTGCCTCCCTCTAAAGGAGTTATTAGCAAACATCAACTANCTAAAGAAATATTACTCACTGCCTCCCTCTAAAGGAGTTATTAGCAAACATCAACTAAACAAACATTACTCCCTCCCTCTAAAGGAGTTATTAGCAAACATCACCTAAACAAACATTGCTCACTGCCTCCCTCTAAGTGAGTTATTAGTAAACATCAAATAAAAACAAACAATGCTCACTGCCTCCCTCTAAAGGAGTTATTAACAAACATCAACTAAAGAAACATTACTCACTGCCTCCCTCTAAAGGAGTTATTAACAAACATCAACTAAAGAAACATTACTCACTGCCTCCCTCTAAAGGAGTTATTAACAAACAGTATCAAATAAACTACTTTATTTCAAACTTCTTTGAATTCTGTGACAGACACATTTGCTGTGAACTTATCAGCTTAAATAATTGTGATTTATGTAATAGTTGTTGATTCTGTACGAGTCTTCTGAAAGCTGTCTCTATTCATACTCTGTGTGTTCTGAACACCTCATAGGGTTAAGACTGTGTGTGTGTTTGTGTGTGTGTGTGTGTGTGTGTGTGTGTGTGTGTGTGTGTGTGTGTTGTCCTCACAGAGTGAAGACGGTGTGGAAGTGAAGACTGCTGCGAGTACGGTCACCTGCAAGGCTGTCATTGTTACATGCCCCCCTCATATGGCAGGTAAGTGTGGGTGAATACACTTAATAAAACTCCTCTCTGCTGCAGTGACGCAGAACAGCTGTCAGTCATGCAGCCTCCTGGTATGCTAAGGGCCCACCCCCTGGTCAGCTGATTGGCTGCTGTGGCGTAGGCAGCAGCTTCAGGGAATCTAGGACAATTCAAGCCTCTGAACCCCTTAAATTTCATTTATTAAAGGAATACTCCAGCGTTTTTCAACCTTATCCCTGTCTGGTGCTTCCATAGTGTACAGTCAGTTACTACAGGCAGTCGTTTTTTGCATCTCCTTGTGCTTATTAAAAGAAAAGAAAACCCACTGACAGGTGCTGTAACATCTGCCCATTGTCCTCTATAGTAAGCGTGCTTTGAGTCAGCGTGTTTTTCTTCTGTCCTTTTCTGTTCTGCACTGGAATTATTGTCCTTGGTAATTGACCATATGCCATAAATGCAGCTAATAGAGATGAGGGTATAAAAGGCTGCAGTCGTGCATATTGACTAAGAGCTCCTTTTCTAAGAGCCTTTCTAACATTGTTCTTCTTATGGCGTGGTAGCTTTTGCTGTAATCTGGTAATTATTTCTGTCAGTTTAATAAGCGCATCACTTTTAGATTAAATAATGAAACGTCTAAATGCTGCCTGTGTTAAGGTGACTTACAGGCTGCTGTTATTGTAGTGTTGTATTGTTATTGTTCTGGGTTCTGTTAAATTGGCTGTATTTTTTAACACACTTGGATTCAACATTGTAAGAAACCACAAATTGATATTTACTTTAGTGCATATTACTTCTGCGGACGGCATGATTTCAGGCTGTTTAATCATTCAACTTGACAGCTATTGCAAAAGGTGCAATCTATCTCTGAATCACAGGACCGTCATCAGTCAGCTCAAACCTAAAACTATAGTACTGTGCAAAAGTAAAAGATAAAGGCGTTTGTTTTGTTTCCTGTCAAAACGGCCAATAAAGGTGATGTAGAATGCCTTTATTATATATTTAACTTGTTCTCTGATCTATACATAGAATAATGTGACTTTGTTTGGGGGCAAAAATGCCCAGATGCTTTTTTACATGCCCATTTACACCCTATGATTTGGTCCTAGTATGAAACGAGTTGTTGAGCTCATGAATAATTTGATGAGCTGTGCTTTGATTGGTTGGTTTAGAGTGAGACACTGCAACGATCACACACAGACCTAATAAAATGAGCCTCGGTGTAAATCAGCTCCGCCCTCATACAATTTAGTTTGCTATGTTAGTTACTTGGACCTTGCTGCTAGCTAACGTTAGCTGTACTAGCTACTCGCTTTCAATCTGGACATCAGCACACAGTAAACTAAAGCTGTTCCTCACTATGAACCTTTCAGATTAAGATGATCTGCTTCAACCAGCACACAGTGATACAATCACACAGCATGGCTGCTACTTACAGGTTACTGTTGGGGTTGTGATGCTAATAAAGGTGGAACTGCTCCTCTCTTCAGTCTCTACAGTGTCAAATGCTGAGCAAAGCTGCTTGATATTGTCCAAGATTTGAGAAAAAAGGTTTACAGAGCAACTCTGAATTAAACTCGTCCAGGATTCTGTCAGAGTGGTGGGGTTGAAGTGAGGCTTCATATTTGCCAGCTTGTTTTTTTGTGAATTTTCTGTTCTGACTTAAATGGTGCCACAATAACAGTCCAGCCTCTATACAAGCTGTAGCATTTAAGGTAAAACTGAAAATTGGAGTAAGTGAATAGGAAGCCAGCTTCAGCCTCATTTACAGATGAACATCAGTCTTGCCCGCTGATGGTTTGGTTCCTTGGAAAGGTAATGAAAAGTGCTGACATAGCCTGCACAGCCTGGAGGGTGAGGTTTCTCCATATAGTTTGCCATTTTCATTGCTGTTGGAGGTGGAAATTCAGTCTTAGATGTTGGGTTATCATTCTGTTTCTCACCATCCCAGTAGCTGTAATCACATTCAGTGATGTTGAGCTCTGGACTCTGGGGTGGTCAGTCCATTGTTCTGAGAACAGCAGCAGCTTGATGCTTGATGCGTCTTCTTTTCTCAGTGAGGAGCTTCTTGACAGCTACACCCAGCATTGAGTTGTCTTTTCACAGTGGAAGCATGGACCGAAACACCTGTAGATGATTTCAGATCCTGCTGCAAGAGTGGAACTTGATGTTCTCCTCTCTCTCAAAGATGGAAGTGCTGTTTATCTGAGGGGTCCCCAGTTTTTAGTAGACCTTTTTTTTTTTTTTTTTAGTAGACACATGAAAAATGGATAACTCTTTCTTAATGGCACTTTTGAGTGGAAGATAAATAATTGAAGTGTTGCCTCTGACTGGCACTATACTGTATGTAGTAATAAGACTGAGGAATTATGAGTGTGGACCCGCGGGCAGGTCCTTTAGAGTTTAAGGGGTTAACGAGACAGCGTGTGAATTATCCCGAGTGACGGGGCTCTGGGAAACAGCCTCTAAATCATAGCCGAGCTGACGGCTGACAACGAGCCTTAAAAACCGCAGGCGCTGCCGAGCCTCAGACACCTGTCCAAGTGCGTTCGGGGATAAATAATGGAGGCAGCGTTGCTCGAAGTCATCCGCGTGACTCGTCCCCGTTTCACACACGAGCATCCTATAAAGTGCCAGCTTTGCCTTGAATTGGAGGAGCTGCATTTATGAAAATCACTCGGTTGCAGAACGAATCTTGCAAGAAAATACAAAGAGGCTTCATTCCAAATATGTACAGTACACACACACAAACACACACGCCAGATGTCTTCACCGGCTCCAGGCAGCAGTGCATCCACCATACGCCTTATCTTTTGAACCCTTCTACTTTATTAGCAATGCTGTTTTGTTGATTCGGCTCCATTTCGCTAATTCTTCAGAAGCAAAAGTGCACTTTCATTGTGCCCGCATCTCCATGAAGTTGAGCCTCCGAACGTTTTTACTTCAGATGTTCTTGAGAGATAATCTCTTTGTTTTCAGCATTTCCAGCTCCTGCTGGAGGAGGCACGGCTGTGTAGCCTACAGCTAAGAGGAGTCGTGCCTGGCGATAACCATATTAGTCCTGCACCACGATGCACAGAAGCCAACAAACAGAGAAACTTTGAAAATTACAGCTTACTGCCTTTTTCACCCGTTCATACGTCTTTTCGTTTGTTTTTTTTTCCCCAGTTTTCTCCCACCTGCTATCTAGGTCCACACTTATCACACAATAACTGCAAACCCGGGAGTCTGAGCGATACCACGTTCTTCCACGCAGACACGTGAAGCTAGTTACTGTGTCTTTCCAAAACTGCTGCTCCTGCAACATCATGGGTGATTAGTGATGAATGTTTTCCGAACTATTGTTAAAAGCGCATATAAAAACTCCAATAGATCACAAACAAAAGATCTATCTATCTATCTATCTATCTATCTATCTATCTAAATATGGAATGAACTTGTAGATGTAACTTGTGGCTGTATTATCTTTGGCTTTTGCTATGTTTCACTTTCCTTTTTTCCGTTGTTGTTTGGCATTCATTGTGTTTACTGCGTGTGCCCGAGGGCTTAATTTAAAAACAAGGAGTGAGAATTTAAGTAATGTAATGTAAACAAAGAAGAAAGGTTTGTGGTGAATCTTGTTAGCAATGCTGAGTGAATCAGTGACAGAGGGTTAGGCAGCGACAGAGGACTGTCAGTCGTGTGTGTTCATTGGAATATCATTGGCACTCAGACCACTGTTAATAAGAAAGGAAGTTTTTTTGAGGAGTGCTTTTTATATATGTAACAAATGGTTATCAGTGTAAACTGTGCGTATGTGTGTGTACATATATATACAAAACAAATGTTTTGATAGATATTTGTTATAATGTCCTAGGTAGCACATCCATGAATTAACTGTGTGTAAAGTGTGTGTTGGGTGTAGAGTGAGTGGTTTGTTTGATGTGTGGTTGCAGAGTGTATACTGACTGAGGCGGTTGATCTGATATTTCTGATGTATGCTAGTGTGTTGCTATGGTGTAACAGATTAATAAATTATTTCTAATGAACGTATATCATCCAGATTTAAGCTGTGTGCACAAAATTTTACACCCCAAATTTGACTGTACATCCATTCAAAAAGCTGTCTAGAAGCATGCCATTCCTGATCAGACTGAACATTCCGGAACCGGAATTCGCGCATGTTTAGCAGTTTAAATTTTCTTCACAAGATGAAGCAATTAGTAGTACGCAATTAGTATGCAAGTCACTTCTGTGGTCATCATTTATCATTTAAAGCAGAAGCACACCAGCAGGAGCTGACAAACACAAGTGTTAGTAATAGCATTTTCCAAAGCAAGTGATGAAAAACGGTTTATTAGCAAATATTGAGTTACTCAAAATAATATGCTTTAATATGTAAATTACATGAAGTCAGTGAATGCCAACCAATATATGCTATAGATATGCTAAAAATAGCATAGAAAGTAGGTCTACAGCAAACCATCTGTGTGTTTTGTTTTCAGGGGTTGGGTGGTAATAATGTATAAATAATAGGAAGATATATATGTATAATTTATATATTATTTAGGTGTTATATATAATCCTGATCCTTTCTTTTTAACAGGAAAAGATCAGGCTGATTATTTTTTGGATTTCTCTGAATTTTCTCTCAGATTTTGCAGAACAGGTCTTCACCTCTCAACACAGGGATCAAACGAGTGGCCTTTATTCCCAAAGTAGCACTGTCGTTAATACTGTCACGCTTGGGCAGCACTGATCTTCCAATTATGGAGAACGTGCTCTGGTTGGAGGCTTTGACTGCTTGTCAATTTTCTTGCTGTTTCTTTTCAATTAACAGTGAACACATATTTGGTTACCATAGCGTGCTAATACTTTTGGTATGTTTATCTTTATTGTGTCTTCTTTTGTATGAAGAGCAGATTATTCTCTGAATTCTGCATGTTTTCTTTGCCATACTCTTGTTAATAGCACAAGTTGAAAGTCCTTGTCTCAAAGGCAGGAGTACAATGTTGTCAGATATCAGCGATGATTGATATTGACGTGTGCTGTTAAAAGCGATTGGCCAGCACTGATTAGCCAATTATGGAGACGACTTGCTGCCTTCTGAATTTGCTTCAAAAGAAAAAGCTTGTGTTTAATGTGTTAAATTATTGCAAACCAAAAAAGGAAAAAGGAAACGTGCTCATTCTGCAAGGCCCCAAACATTTAATGGACAGTATATGTAACATATGGTCAGCGTCTCTGTAGGTGATAGGAATGAATGCCGCATTCCACTGTATTCTGAAGCCACCTTCAGAACAAAAACCATTCCAGTGCTTTTGTAGCCTAAGAGCTGTTCTACAGTATGCTTTTTTGCTAATTATTATTTTGGGTGATCAATTTCTCATTAGTTTTCAGCAGTGAATGTGTCAAGTATTCAGGATGTTGCAGTCTTCAAGTAGATGCATTCGAGAGGAGACAAACATATCACAGGAAAATAAAACACTAATATGACTGTTGTTACGCTAGTGGAGAGCTACAAAAGTGCAAGTAAAGAAGAGCAGAGTTCAGCCCAATGCTGGATATTACATATAGCTGAACAGATTTCAGTATGACACTGACACTGTCTTCTGTAAATTTTGACAGCACTATTCTTAGATTTCCCCCTGTAGATTGTTTTTTGTATCATAAAAGTACATTTTTTTCATCATAAATGTCACAGATTGTACTCCTGTATTATTGGAATTTCTCTCTTGGTGGCTGTAATAAAGCCCAATTGGGAGAACTGAACCAGCTCACAGTGGTTTTAGCCAGGCTAAACTACGGCCCTCAAAGTAAACAATAAGAGATGCTTATATATATTAAAAACATAAAATAATTTGAAAATGAATATTTTTGTGCACAGATCAAAACATCCTGCAGGATACTGTAAATAATACACACAGACACACACACACACACACACACACACACACATATATATATATATATTAGGGCTGTACCCAACAGAATTTTGTCAGTCGAATCGGATTTGCCCATCCTGGCCGACGATTCGACTATTCGTTCATGTTTTTTCTCCATATACATTATCTAGTAATCAGTAAATCAATTTGCATACGTTTCAGATCTGATGTCCTCATTTAGAAAGTCAGCAGAGTCACAGGAACATATTTTTGAACTAAAAGAGACGTGGCATATGATGAACCATCTGAACCGGAGCCTGATTTAATTACAGAATACAGCGTTGGGCAGCAAGCAACATATTTATGCTAAAAATTAGCGCTTATAGCCTGTCTTTTTAATTTCACTTTAAACAGCTTCTTCAAGAGGGTGACCCTTCTAAATATATATATATATATATGTATGTATTTTTCATATCCCCAGTCAACCAGTCAAATGCCACGTATTGTGAATTTTCTACATGAAAATATGTTCAGTTATTGTGTGAAAAACACTTTCTCTGCAAGCAGAAAGACTTAAATGAAGCTATCAAATTTTTGTGTACAGTTTCTGTTTGTCTATTGATTTATCAATTTTGATCTAAATTTATTAATATGTTAAACTGAAACACTAAATTTGATTAAAATTTCAGCTTTAAATGTTGGAAAAAAACTAAATATGTGCTATAATTGTTTTCTTGTTTTGTGTTTTTTTTTTTGTTTTGTTATATGTTAAATGTAGCAATAAAACAGTAAAAACAATCATTTTACTTCCAAATATGCAGAAGTGACAGTTAGCTTTATTGCCATTTCTTCCCATCACAAATGTGTTGAGAAAAATGAAATATAGTTTCTCAGTGACACAGCGCTACATGTAACATAGAACAGCAGCAGATAAATACAATTTAATAAACACAGACAAACTATACCTGGACTATGCAGTACATTCTTCTGTACAGTATACCCTAACTACACAAGTATACCACCACTGAGCACAGGACAGCAGAGAAAATAGACCACATGTTGGTGCACGGCAACAATGCTAGTTTGTGTACAGTGTGTGTGTGTGTGTGTGTGTGTGTGTGTGTACACTGCCGAGATAATTAACATCATTGTTTAGTTATGTAACCAAAGCAGATGATGGTAAACTGACAACTGGCTGTGCATATAAAGTGAGTGAGGTTCAAATCTGGTTGACACTATATACACTATATAGGGCTCTACAAATTATGCAAGGGCATTGCTTCCTTATTGTGTCAAGGATGAGTGGATGAATCGGAACAACAGGAAAAAAAACACAATGAGACTAAATTGCAGTCAGAGCAATCAAGTAATCTTGTGTTCTCTCCTCTGGCACAACTAACTAAGCATATGTACATATGCATGTGCACAAACTTTGAGTGGGCCTGATGCAGCTGATATAGTTAATAATAGTATTTTTTATAATTTGAATTATGCTGTTGTAACTCATTCTGTTCTATACATCGATGCTTAGAGCGACAGATGGAGCAAACTGTTTTAAAAGAGGGAGGATTGTATTGGGAGCAGTGGGGTGTCAGCTGTGAGTGTGTGGCAGGTGCATATGGTTTACATGGCTCATGGGTCAGGTAGGAAGGCCCCTTTGCAGAATTTTGCCTTGGGTCAAAGGCAAAAGGAGGTCAGAACTTGCTCTGATAAGGTTAAGCCACAGTAAAGCGTCTGAATGTGGAAATTAAATTGCACATTTTTAGCAGCCCTCACCACTAGCCCCTTTAGGCTGTCACAGTTCTACACTCATCACTCTTTCTAATTCTGCACTCATCATTTAAAGAATAGTTGCACAAATAGATGCACCCAAAATGAATTAACCGACTGGAATGAAACTTGGTGGGTAGGTTTGACATTGTGAGACATGCAAATGTGTTAAGTTGGCGTAAGCAAGGATAGGCCTTATCGCTGTACCTGACTGACCCAAAAGCCACAGTTGTGGACATTCAGCGAGCAGTGACGTCCTCCATGAGTCATCCTGTTAGTGCCAGCACCATTGGCAAAAGGCTGCCACATCACAGGACTACATG
The DNA here is from genome assembly GCA_034552555.1 of Semaprochilodus insignis. Lineage (NCBI taxonomy): Eukaryota > Metazoa > Chordata > Actinopteri > Characiformes > Prochilodontidae > Semaprochilodus > Semaprochilodus insignis. The sequence goes on along the minus strand of CM067490.1, from coordinate 12,051,876 downwards.
CTTGCAGACCATTACTGACAACTGACCTTAACACCATATCAGTGTCACTAAAGACTGCAATGGTGTTCGTGCCACATTGTCATGGAGTGACTCAGAAAGGCAGCGGTTCATCTTTAGTGACGAGTTCCGAGTTGGCACTGTTGTCACGCACCACACTTCCAGAAGGCCTGATGTCACTCCACCTCTACTGCAAATCTGCAGGAACTGTGTGAGAATATTCAAGCTGCATGGGATGAATTATCACAGGACACCATTAGGAACCTCCAAAACAATGTCGAGACATATGCATGTTACGTTAGGGACAGAAAGGTCTGTCTGCAGACTGCAATACAGGGGCAGAATGTGTAGGGGTGGAATCAGCCAGAACAGAGTGGGCAAGCTGACCAGTCAGAGCCTACTGGTCTCATCTGGAGGTGGGGCTTTATGTCACAGCTTTTTTAGGCAGGACTGTTTTGGACAGAGGGTGAATACAGATGTACGGTATGAGAATACTGTGTTTTTGGAACATTGGAACATGTAAATCTAAATTATGCACATTTGAGAATGAGCATAATGGGTCATCTTTAAGGATAACTGCTTTAATGGGCTAAGTCTACAAGTAACATTTCAGTCATGTCTATGCTAATGTATGCAAAACGAGGATGCTTGACCTTCACTGTGTGCGATGCCATTGCCACTGTGACATCAAATGTGCATATGTCAGCAAAGGTGGGTCTTCCCGATTGGGAATGCTGATTGTGACTCTTTGGTTGCCCATTTCCAGTTTGGAGGTCATATATTCCAGAGTTCCAAGCACAGTGGAGTGCAGCAGTGGCCTCTTCCACATTATATCTTGTCTCGGCTGTCTCGGGTTCACCCTCTGGTCATCCATCTTTTATAATATTGAGCATCTGTTTCTTCCCTTCTCTCCCCACCTCTCTATCATTCATGAACTGCTCAGTTTGACTCTATATTAGTTGAGTTAAAGTTCTCTTGTTTGCTGAAGCCACATTCTGAGTGTGTTTACTCTATCTGGAGTCACTGAACACAAGCTCTCTCCATTTATTTGCTTCATATTCTAAATGATTTATATAATACAGAGTGTGCTGTGTGTGTTAATATTCTCAGCTTGTGTTGTGATAATGCTTTAAACAGCTTATACGGCAATTGGCCGTAACATGAAGGCACTTTAACAGTCATGTTCTGTGTTTCTTCTAGTGTGGATGTGTGTGGTGCAGAGGCTGTGTGTGTGTGTGTGTGTGTGTGTGTGTGTCAGGAATGTAGGAACAGGCAGGAGATGTGTATGTGTATGTGTGTGGGCAGTTTCCTTGCTTTCTTCCTTTCTTTCTGTTGTGATGTGTATGTGGTATGTGTGGGTGAGCTGGATTTCTAGGTTTGGTGAAGCACATGTGGGTGATTAGATATGTATCTGTGTGTGTGTGCATGTTGTCTTTCCTGGAATTATAGGCCAGTATCCCATATTTGTATGTACCTTTCTGCTGATGCTGATAAACTGATAAATTTATAAAATGTATTACTTTGGGACCTGGTTGAAATGGAACTGCTGCCGAACACACTGGTGTACATCTCAGCATCACAAGAACTCTGTGTCTGCAGTGGATCCTTTATAGTCAAGAGGAGGTCTTGGAACAGCACAGTATTAGGACCAATCACAGTCAGGTGAAGGTGAGGAGGTTTCAGGACAAATGACAGCGTGATCAGTCTCAATCACAATTAAGTGCAGATCTCAGAATGAATGGCACAGTAATCAGGATCAGTTACAGTCAGGAGGAAGTCTCAGAACAAATGACACAGTGATAAGGGCCAGTGACACTGAGGGGGAGGTCTCAGAATGAACGGTGGGGTGATTAGGACCGATCACAGTGAGGAGGAGGTCTCAGAACGAACACTAGTGATTATGATCAGTCAGAGTCAGGGGGAGGTCTCAGAAATAACGATCTGGTAAATAGGACCAATCACAATCAGGAGGAGGTCTCAGAATGAACAGCTTGGTGATTTAGACCAATCATTGTCAGGGGGAAGTCTCAGAACAAACAATGCAGTGATTGTGACCAATCATAGGCAGTGGGAGGTCGCAGAACAGTGCAGTAATTGGAATAAGTCGCAGTCAGGGTGATCAGGAGGAGCTCTCAGAGTGCATAATGCATTGATTATGACCAATCACAGTCAGGAGGAGGTCTCAGAATGAGCAGTGTGTTGATTAGGACCAATCACAGTCAGGAGGAGGTCTCAGAAAGAATGTTGTGGTGATTAGGACCAATCATGGTAAGGGGGAGGTCTCAGAATGGATCAACCACAGTCAAGGGGAGGTCTCAGAATGAACAACAAGGTAATTAGGACCACTCACAGTCAGGAAGCATCCTTAGAGCCAATGACACAGTGATTACGACCCATTACAATCAGGGGGTGTCCTCAAAATGAATGACTGAGTGATAGTGTGACTGAATGAGTGATTACAACCAATCACAGTCAAGGGGAGGTCTTGGTACGAACACTGCAGTGATTGGGACCAATAATCAGTAGAAAGTCTAAGAATGAACACAGTATTGAATAGGACCAGTCACAACCAGGGGGAGGTTTAAGAATGGATCACCACAGTCAGTGGAAAGATCCCAGAATGGATCAACCACAGTCAGAGGGGGGTCCCAGAATGGATCAACCACAGTCCTCAGAGTGAATGTCACAGTGATTATGACCAGTCACAGTGAAGTGGAGAACTTGGAACAAACAGTGAACTGAAACTGAGTCCTTACTTTATTGAACATTATTATAATCTATCATAATTGATTCTAACATATCAAACGGGATGCAGTTGAAACACCACCTGCAGGTCGATGCATGATGAGGTATCAATGCATTTTGACACCCTGAAGTTGCAGTCATGTGGTAGCTGGCCGCCAGCCGAGCATCTCACTGCTGCCTGGCCTCTCGGCTTCGGTGACAGAGCATCGCTAATGACAGGCAGTGAGAGTAGTGGCAATATGCCCCACCAAAATACCACTTAGAGTTTTTACTTGAGACCCTGTTTATACCGTAAGAGGACAGGTATGCAGTGCATTAGCATTAATTTCCCTGCCACAGCCTATTTTTAATGAGTTTTCATCACTTGCAGAACTTTGAGCGAATATCAAATCAATATTAAGCCTGTAAGGCCTTACTTTAATTTATTGGGCCAGTTTTCTAGCCACAGATTAAGTCAAGTCCAGGAGACAGGGATTTTTCAGTGGACACGTCCCAGTGACAGCCATTTTTAATGGTTACCCCTTAAAAGCAATGGGTTCACCAAGCCTGTGTACATACCAGGGGCCTTTAGTTATCCAGCACTTCTATCCAACACAAAGTATAAGCTAATACAGCTACAATAATAATAATAATAATAATAATAAATACACTATTGTTCATAAGTTTGCAGTCACTTGAATTAATTTTGTAGTGTTATGTTTATATACAGCAAAATAGTATTTTAGATGCTGTATTTGGTGTTTCAAGTAACTGTAAATGAGAAATAATATACTGAAATTGTTTGAAAATATCTTAACAGAGAGATAATTCAGACGTGCAAAATATTTGCAGTTTTTCAGCATTGTTGGTTCTTAATAAAGTGTTTTAGCTAAGATTGTCATAATAGGAAGACTGGGAGTCAACACATTAATGCAGTGACTGCAGTGATATCAACATCATTTAATGCCATTGCTTAATTTATTGAGACTTACCAAGAAATTTGGATAGATGGAAAGTTTTTCTTTATGGAAAATATAATTTAAATTCATTTTATGAAATATGTGAAAAATATGTGAATTTTGAAACACTTTTTTTGGTAGACTGACATTAAATATTACATATTAAACCATTTTTATATATATTTTATATATATCATAAATTAATTAAATCCATTAATTGACATGAAATCCATGTCAATTAATAAAGTGATAAAGTAATAAAGTGATATAGATGTCACAGGGTGTCCCACTGTACCGCCAATGGTTTAGATTCTTTAAAGTAGCCATCTTATGCTTTAATGACAGCTTTGTACAGTCTTGGCATCAGCTTCATGAGGTAGTCGTCTGGAATGGTTTTCCAACAGTCTTGAAGGCCCAGAGGTCCTGAGCACATGTTGGCTGCTTATCCCAAACCATCTCAATTGGGTTTAGATCAGGTGACTGTGGAGGCCAGGTCATCAGACGCAGCACTCCATCACACTCCTTCTTGGGCAGATAGACCTTACATGGCCTGGAGGTGTGTTTGGGTTATTGTCGTGTTGAAAACCAAAAGATGTTCCCACTAAGCACAAACCAGATGGGATGGCATGTTGCTGCAGAATGCTGTGGTAGCCATGGTGGTTAAATGTGCCTTGAATTTTGAATAAATCACCAACAGTGTCACCAGCAAAGCACCCCCACACCATCACCCCTCCTTCTCACATGTAGAAATCATCCGCTCACCCTTTCTGGGTTTTTAGAGGGTGGGTGGAACCAAAAATCTCAAATTTCAACTCCAACCAAGTGCTCATGGTATGTGCACCTAAAATTTCATCACATAAAGAGAACCAAATCGTAAAGGTTTACATACTTTTGCCACTGGCAGATATGTAATACTGGATTGTTTTCCTCAATAAATAAATGTCTACTTTTAGAACTTGGACAAAAATCTGATGTCTGAAGTTTAGGTCATACCTATATATATTTAATTTTTATATTATTCTTATTTTATTTATTATGGTGTGAGCTTACTGTGAAATCCATGTCAATTAATAAAGTGATCATTTTAAAAACCTTACTCCAAGAAATGAATAGCTTTGGGCAGTCCCAAAATGCATGCAGAAATTTGCCTAAAGTATCATTATTATAATAATACTTACTATATAAAGATGGTAAGCTACTCCAATTAAATGCCTTTTTTCGAGGAGTTAGATCAATTTTACCACACAAACTGGTAGTTCAGATTATGACGGGAATCAGCAATATTTTTCCTCCAGATTGAACTCTGTACTTCTGAGAGAAAGATCCTATATTGCTTATTATATATGGCTGTGTTCAGATGTGAAAGTAAGCAAGACTATATAAAAGTTTACCGAATCCATTCTACTTTAGGATGATACCTCAGCCTTGAGCCACAAGACATTTTATGGGTTTTCAAGGCGGATCTCAACCTAAGATAATGGAAAAATGAGTGATTCATGTTGTGGAATAAGGTCTTGAAAGCTTAAGTGTTCTCACCATTATTATCTTCTCATGTAACTATGTTTTTATGAACCCAAGTCACATATCTGGAGGGGAAAAGACTTGACAAGATGGAGAGGAGGAATGAGGTCGCGGGCTGCTAGTGACCTGAGCTTTGCATATACGGGTTAAGAGTTCTGAAAATGCCTTGGAGGACTGAGCTACTGTGATTTAAGTGTGGGTGCTTTCTGTGTTGTTAATTAAGTGGCTATTCTTGCGTTTGCCTTCTAAAGTGACGGCTCGTGTTTATTGTGTGAGTGGGAAGCGTTTCTCACCCTGCACCCCTCCTTCCCCCAACCCCGCGCAGATCCCTAAAAGCAGAGAGCTTGAGAGCAGTGCTGCAGAAAACGTTGGTGCTTCTTCTGCTCCATTAGCCTGGAGCGATGCAAACTCAGCCCATCCTGCTGTGCGCTGTCGCCCTGGTAACCTCCATCAGGAGGTGCCAGCAGCCGGAGGGAAAAAGCAAGTGAGATGCAGAAAAAAGGGCAGATGTGAAAGTGGGGGAATGGGACGGTTGAGGGACAGGCGTGAGTTTGCAGGTTGTGTGGCGCAACCCCCCCTACCCCACCACCCTCCACCCCACCTCCACGGGTGTTGGACAAGCAGTTTAGCGGAAGATGAAGACGCCTCCCTCCCTCCTGTGCTGAGACAAGCAGACGGCCACTGTCTCTCCATCACTCAGTGGAGGGGGGATATGATTGACTGCCAGAGAGGGATCTTCTCACGGTCCACAAGAGCCATGCATCCGCCACGCTTTGCTAACTCTGCCCAGACTAATGCTGCTGCTCAATTTGTCTTCAGCTTCTTCGTCATTTATTTGCACTTGTAAAAATAAAGATGCCAAAAAAGAGCTCTCTGGAGTACTGCCACCGAAGAACCGCTCTTGGGCTCCCTGAAGAACTTAGTTCTTTTGATTAATCGTTTTTGTAAATGAGAACCTCAACTTAATATAAAGGTTCTAAACTAATTAGGTCCAGATTTTTCGTAGTGACTGAATTTCCAGGTCAATGTACACTTTCTCCTGACAACACGTAAAGCATGTGCATGAACAAAAACAGCAAAGTGGAGCTCCCGTTCCCCTCAGAAGCCTCCAGGAATCCATGCCCTGTATGTACTAACAGTGATATCTTGCCAAGTAAAATGATCTCATGTCTAGTTTATATTGCTTCTGTTTCCTACCTTTATATTGTGGTAAGCTTACCAACATTTTTTTTAAACTTACTTCTAGATGTTTGTACTTGTTTTATGTGAATTTAGTAGCCAAATTATTGCACTATACTGGCAGATAGTGTCACTTATTTTAAGACATTTGCTTGAAACAGCCCAAATTATCTACAAGAACACTGAGATCATTTGACTTACTACAGTAAGTTAAAACAAGGAAAAGGTCTGGAAACAAAACAAAAATAACAAAATTAGCTTACAACGATCTCACTATACTGGCAGATAATTTTGCTAACTTTAAGAAACATGTTTAAAAGTCAAATAAGCCAAATTATCTGCCAGAATAGTGAGATACTGGTTTTTTTTTGCTGTGTAATGCTGTGATAGCACAGGCTGCTAATTAAATAAGATTAAGAAGTTTTTTTTAATTAGCTGGCAAATATTTCTAAGTAATCGAAGCTGATAGAATATTCATGAGTGCTGTTTTCAGGAGTAATGTTTTGATTACTCATTCTCATGCACATTCTTAAAGACTGAAGTTCCTATCAAAAAGCTTGGACATATCTTCTCATTCAGTGGTTTTTCTTCACTCGTTCACTCACTCATCTTCTAATCTCCTTAGTCCTGCTATGTTGTGGGGGGTGCCACCGTACCGCCAATGCTTTAGATTCTTTAAAGTAACCAGCTTTTGCTTTAATGACAGCTTTGAACACTCTTGGCATTAGCTTTATGAGGTAGTCATCAGGAATGACTTCCAAAAAGTAGTGAAGTCCTTGAAAGAGTCAGTTCCCAGAGGTACTGAGCACTTGTTGGCTGCTTTTCCTTCCCTTTGCGGTCCAACTAATCCCGAACCATCTCAGTTGGGTTTAGGTCAGGTGACTGTGAAGGTCACGTCATCTGACGCAGCACTCCGTCACTCTCCTTTTTGAGCAGAGAGCCCTTTTATAGCCTGGAGGTGTGTTTGGGGTCATTGTCCTGTTGAAAACCAAAAGATGTTCCCACTAAGCACAAACCAGATTGGATGGCGTGTTGCTGCAGAATGCTGTGGTAGGCATGGTGGTTAAGTGTGCCTTGAATTTTGAATAAATCACCAACAGTGTCACCAGAAAAGCACCCCTGCACCATCACCCCATCTCCTCCATGTTTCCCGGGAACCACACATGTACAAACCCTTTCTGGGTTTTACCAAGACAGAGGGTGGGTGGAACCAAAAATCTCAAATTTCAACTCATTATACCAAAGTACAGATTTCCGCAGGTCTGATATCCATTCCTTGTGTTTCTTGGCCCAACCAAATCTCTTTCTCTCTGGTTGTCCTTCCTCAGTGGCTTCCTTGGAGCAATTTGACCATAAAGGCCTGATTCACACAGTCTCCTTTGAACAGCTGATGTTGATGTGTCTGCTGCTTGAACTCTGTGAAGCATTTATGTGGGCTGTAATCTGAGTTGCTGTTAATTTGTGGTTTCTAAGGCTGGTAACTCTAATGAGCTTATCCTCTGCCAGTTTCATCATGGCGTTTGATGGTTTTTGCAACTGCACCTGAGGATACATTCAAAGTTCTTGCGGTTTTCTGGATTGATTGACCTTCATGTCTTAAAGTAATATTGGTCTGTCGTTTCTCTTTACTCTTGCAAGCAATTCCACAAATGAACTCTTGACAAGGCACACCTGTTAATTGGAAAACATTGTAGGTGAGTACCTCATGAAGCTGACTGAGAGAATGGCAAATGTGTGCAAAGCTGTCATCAAAGCAAGGTTGCTACTTTGAAGAATCTACAGTATAAAACATATTCTAGTTTAACAATTTTTTGTTTACTTCACAATTCCATATGCATTATTTTATAGTTTCGATCTCTTCAGTATTAATCTACAATGTGGAAAATTAAAAAAAAAAATACTGAATGAGAAGGTGTGTTCAAGCTTTCGACTGGTACTGCACTTATGCAAACTGGATGCTGTTCTTGGAAGGAAAGTGGCATGTCTGCGCTTTTGTATAAATATCAACTAATGTTCTTATTTATAGCTTGCTTTTATAGCTCTACTAATTGGCTCCAGTATAACAAAAGATTGTCTATTGTAGTTTCTGTTAGACTTCAGATGCAGCCCTCTCTGATGGGCCCAGCTTACAGTCATGCACGTGCAAGAACCTGGTTCATTGTTAGTGATGCACCGAAATGAAAAAATTCTGTCTGAAGTCCAAAATTCCAGACACATCAGCCCAAAAACAGAAACCCAACAGCAAAAGAATAAATTTTTTTGGTTTGCTGTTTTATTTATGCTTATAAAAGGTAACACACACAGAAAACACACTGAATTATTGATCAAATCTGTCTATAAGACAGAACTGAGCTGACAATAAACAAAAATATTCACATATTATAAACTAGGGCTGGCAAACAAGATAATAATGTGATAACATGGTGTGTAAGATTAAATCGGGGATCTATTAGCAGCTATGGAATATGATATACCAATACTATGTTTTTATTAGTGTATAATCACTTGTAATTGCACTTGTAATGACTTGTTGTATCTTCGTTATCTTAGAATGGGCCTTCGTATCTACCTAAGAGTGAGTCATCTTCCAACAGAGGCTGCTGTGTAGTACTCTCAATGTTTCAGTGTTCACAGTTGCCCAGAACGGTCAAACCACACACTGGCTGAGTGACTTTGATGTTTTTACATTGAAACTGCAGCTTGAATTTGGTGCGGCTATAGCACCGGCCAAACAGTATAGAAACAAGAACAATCCCAATGGAAACAACAGCTTAAATCTCGTTAGTACCAGCATCAAAAATGGTTGGAGGCTGGATTTAGCTGCTTATTCACTAGCTTCTTGTTCAAGTTTTCCTATTCCACCTTAAATGGTGCTGCAGTTGTAGCATATAAATAATGGTGCTACATTATTTAGCATCAAAAACACAAGAGAGTGAATCCTCACCAAAACACAATGAAGCAAAATGAAATTGGGAGAGGCGACAGAAGAAATATGGATGCAAGCTGTAGGTTCTTCGAAAGGAAGGGGTGGTTGGGGGGGTTCAGCTGGTTATAATCTGTAACCTCTCTGCTGTAAGTTCCACACTGCTCCCTTAAAACAATCTCACTTTAATTCAGTTAAAAAAAATTAGTGCCGTTAATGCAGGTTCTTTTGGACCATATGAGTCACCCCTAGTTCAGGCTGCAAATTGATTGCATGCCACTCAATGCTTCAAGTGAATCAGATTGTATTAGAAGTCGCTCAATACTCTCTCTGAGTCAGTGAATGATTGAGAAAGGCCTCTTAAATGGGAAGTTCCATTTCAAAAATTCCAAAACGGCTTGCTCTACAAAACTAAGGCTGTGTGTAGTTACTGTCAGGCTGAGTTCAGCAGAGTACATCCAGCCTACGATACCACATGCAAGCCAAGCACACATCTGACACCAAGAGAGTTAGTACTGGTAATATGGCACACTCAACAGTGTTCAGCGAAATACAATGGATGCTTCGACCTCCAGTAAATTAAAATTAGGAATTTACATACTGAAGGCCTGCACAATATAACTCATCCACTCAGCCTAGTAATTGCGTAAATGCATGTAACATAGTTGCATGAAGCATATTGTGTCCACCCTTTTTAATTCATGAACTATAGATTTTTTGCACTTAAAACTCTTTAATTTAATAATAACTGAAAAAAAAATTGAAAAGATAAAAAAATTAAATAAATTTGTGATAAATTGTGATTAACTACACAAATCATTCAATTAATCACAATTACTCACTTGACAACCCTAAAATTCACTAAACTGTCAAATACATATTACTAAAATGATTCATAATAAATATAAATTTTGTATTGTAAATGATTGTAATATTATTAATAGAACTTTCAGTTTGGCTTGTGCCACCTTGACAATAGAGAATCTTTTTTCATTTAACAAGGAAGTGATGAAGCTGCCTTAATTTTGGGTTCTCAAAAATCATAAATAGTTAAAAGGATAACATATCACTGATGTGGTGCATACACTGATCAGCCATAACCTTAAAATTACCTCCTTGTATCTACACTCTTTTATAAGCTCCACTTACCATATAGGAGCAATTTGTAGTTCTACATTTACAGACTGTAGTCCATCTGATTCTCTGTATACTTGTTTATCCCCTTTTACCCAGTTCTTTAATAGTCAGGACCCCCACAAGACCACCACAGAGCAAGTGTACTCTAAGTTATTAGAGTGGTGGATCATTCTCAACACTGCAGTGACACTGACGTGATGGTGTGTTAGTGTGTGTTGTGCTGGTGTGAGTGGATCAGACACAGCAGTGCTGCTGGAGTGTTTAAACACTCACTGTCCACTCTATTAGACACTCTTACTTTGCTGGTCCATCTTGTAGATGTAAAGTCAGAGACGATAGCTCATCTGCTGCTGCAGAGTTTGTGTTGGTCATCCTCTAGTCCTTCATTAGTGGTCACAGGATGCTGCCCACAGGATGCTGCCCACAGGACGCTGTTGACTGAATAATTTTGGTTGGTGGGCTATTCTCAGTCCAGCAGTGACACTGAGGTGTTTAAAAACTCTCCAGTCTCTGGTCTTCTCACCCCAACACACACTAACACACCATCTGCCATTTCAGCATGAAGCTGACGGAGAAGAAGCTTAACAATGATCTGCTTCAGATGGATGACAGACATTTCTGACTAACCAGCACAGCACATGCCGATGCTATGGTGTTGTAAGCTAATGATCACTGAATATTAATGGGGCGTTTTAGCTGCGTGGCTAAGCTGCTTACACAGCCACTTGCACCGCTTATAGACGTGAATGAAGATGCGTCAGAGTGGGCGGATGCGGGTGCTTTTTTTTTTTTTAATATGACCATATCATGTGGTACGGGCTCTAGACTGGGAATCGCTTGTGGGATAACTTGATCATTTATGATGAGCGCCCCCTTATGGATCTTAGAGACATAGTGCTGACTTTTTTTCGCTACTTATTTTCATGATTTTGCTTTCATTCGAAAAATAAAACGTATTCCAATATTTGACTCACTAATACATTTTTGATGTCTGATACGTTTTTGAAGCCTGATTCCCAATGACATCCCTAGAAGGGAGCGCGCTGGAGAGACAGTGAGATTAAGAAAGAGAGACAGAGGAAAAGGGTTATTAAGAAACAATGAAAGAGAGAAGGGAAGAGCGAGAACAGTAATGGTATGGAAATGCAATGCTAAACAGCGCTCCATGTACAATTAGCAAGCCAAATCATTTGTTCTCATTCCTGACAGAAGAATGTAATCAGACTATCTGCCTGATTGCCTCCGCTTCATGAAGCTCATTCTCGCCCTCCATGTCTCCCTCGTGCCGAGCCGCGCTCGTGTCGTTCGAGCGGCTTTGAAATGTCAGGACTGGAGCGAAAATTAGCATTAACCACAATTATAGCACCCCCTACCACCCCGCCCCACCCCTCTCCGACACGCATATGAACTCATTTCTCTGCATCCTCTTTAAGTCGACAATAGAGGGGTGCAGTGACATTTTCACTTAGTGTCTTTCACACCACTGCATCCATACCATAATAATACATGTCCATTGCTGCATAAATGACTGTGTTCTGTGACTTGTTTACAGTAGATACAGTAGATACAGTAGACAAGCTTTTGTCTGCTTGGAGGCGTTGATGAACTAATTAACCTTTAGATATCATAAATGAGTTATCATTATGGTTTTGCTACATTAATGACCATGTTTTTCCCTATTATAACCCGTTTGTTTACAGTAGCGTTACTTTACGGTGTGGGGTGGACCAAATTATGACTGATTAAGTAAACCTTTGACTCATTATTGTTCTAGTGCTACACATTACATTTACATTTAATAATTAATAAACATAGTTACATAATTGCTTAATGGATTCCATAATTGTGCAGTCATAATATAATCTCTCATGTTGCATAGATTGAAAATTTAGAGCCAGCACTTTTGACACTCGTATTAAAGAGCTTTACCCTGCCTCAACATCCTTCCCAGGGTGAACAAGACTGGGCTCGCAAACTTTTATATTAGATCTTTGTGGCCATAAAACCCTTCACAAAGCCCTTCATCCACTGTACGGACAAATTAACAAAGTTTCTGAAATCAGGTTCTTTTTTGCCAAAAATGGCACCTTAGTTTACCTGTGTGGCTTCTTGGTCAAACTTTCCAGTTCCGCCTTAACTGGTGCAGCAGTTGCATGTAACTGCAACACCATTTAAGGTGGAACGGGAAAAAATTCAGACAAAAAGCTGGCAAATAGGAAGCCAGCTCGCAGAGGTCTCTCCACTGTGCCCCTCTCCCAGAGGTCTCTCCACTGTTGAAAAGTCCCACAGACAAAAACATGGCTCTTCATCCTGACCTGAAGACCCTTTTTTTCCTCAGTCTTTGTTTTTTAAATTGTCTTTGTTCGGTTCTATTTGCCTGTTTTTCAGCCATCTCTCCTCCTTGACAAAGGGTGAAGTTCAGCACTGAGCTCCTCCCCATTCCCCCGTCCTGAGCACAAGCATGACAGCTCTACCGATTGGCACTCCAAACACCAGATTTTTACCAGTCTACACACAGAAGCAACAGCTAGCAGACCGTAAGGAGATATTTGATAAAATTTGACAAAAAGTGAACTGGATTGAAATTGTGTACAGCGCCTTTAATATAAAATTTTAACACAATCTTTAGATTAGCCTGAAACATGTCCTTGACTGACTGGTTGCCATGTGAAACTTTATTTGAAGAGCCTGTGTTCTGTATCTTCTTTCTCAACATTTGTCTGACCTTTATGTAGGTTTTACAGACCAACACCTCTCCTAATCCTTTAGAATTAAACAGTTTTTAGGAATGTTGTGCTTAAATGACATGTTCTGATTGGCCAACCCAAGTCAGAATGTACAGAACAAACTCTTAAGTTTAAATTGAAATCTGAAAATTGGAAATTGGAAAGAAAATAAACTTCATCTCATCATTTTGTATGTGTGGATCCTTTGGAAGGCTGCAGTGATCCATTTACCGAATTGGATCATTTTTGTACCCTGGTAGTTCATGTCCTTGGTCACTGCAATGCTCCAGAAACACACTCACAGATTAAAATGAAAAGGTTGACTTGAATCACAATAGGGTTTACCACGATGTACAAAATCAGGCCAAAAGTGGAAAAAAGTATATAGTGTCTGGGGGAGAAGTTTGAGAGTAGTGAGTCACAAAAAGGTCCAGGATCCAGAAACAGAGGATCCAACATTCAGCAAACAAAACCAAATGCTCAAAGTCAGGTAAACAAAGCTTGAGTTACTCATGCTTAAGGAGTTATTACACACTATGTACACATTAGGTACATTTCAGTCACAGGTGACTCATTATATGTCTGGTAAGCTTATAATGATTGTTTACATAAAACGTCCAGGAAATCACCAGGGCAATTTTGGTCTCTCGTGATATTAGTCCTTTACACACGTTGTACCTCATAGTATATAGTAACTCTCTTTTACTTAAAATGATATATATCCTGGTTTAAGTTAAGTGTTTGTGAAGTTTATGAGAGTTCAGTGAGGTACAGTGGAGGGCAGCCAATCAAATCAGAGGTCATTTACGAATATCAGTCTTAAAAACAGCACATTGTCAAAAACAGACTATTAAAGGGGTAAAGAGAGTTTGGAAAATAGTCATATAAAAAATAATTATTAATCCATACAGTCACCATCCATAAGCTGACCCCAGGGTAAAAAATAAAATGGAAGAAAAGTGTAGAACATGGGCCCTTCAGTGTATCAGTATAATGAAGTTAGTGCTAAGTGAGTGTTCATATCCCTATAAAGCTGCTGTACTGTGTGAAAAGGAGAGAAATGGTTGAGGTGAAGTGTAAACAAGGCCAAGGCCACCGGCTCTGTGTATTTCCAAATTCTGTGGAGTTTACAGTGACAGGTAAAAAGACGAGTTGAGGGCTTCTTTTTGGCAGCTGTGAGTCGTGGGCTGCTGCTGAAGCTCGCTTCCGAAACAAGGTCGTTCTCACGCGGAGTGTTTCCTGACACCCACAGGCCCAGTGGACCCTCAGGACCACATATAAACGTACTGGACAGCCTGGTCCACACTTACAGCCTCCAAATGGATGTGCCTTAATTATGGCTTTTAAGAAGGCACACAAGGTAGTAGCGTTAAATCACAGGGATTTTTTATAGATTGGCAATTTCATGGAGAGCCAGTCACTGGGGCATTGGATCCAATTTTCCAGAGTGCTGTCCGATTAGAAAGGAAAGGCACTCAGATCGATAAGATGGGTTGATCAAAGTGCTATGAGTTATCTTTCCATCCGTACACGGCCTCAGTGTCCTCACTCTACAGCTCCTCTCTTCACTTTCTCCATTCCGTCCTTTCCTTTTTTTTCCTTTTCCTCTTCTTTATCTGTGTCCTTATCTTCCTTTTGCAATTTTTCTGTTTCTACTTTTAGCTGGCTCCTTCTGTTTATGCGCCCCCACCTCTCTCTCTCTCCCTTTATCTTTCTTCTGTCTCTCTCTGCCTCTCTCTCTTGTTTCTGCCTCTCTGCCTTCTCTTCTCTCTCACCTTCGCTTTCTCCTTGCTTCTCTTCTTTCTCCTTTCTTTTCCACTCATTCTCTCTCTGTTTGCCTGTCTGCCTGTATTTTTCTTTCCCTTTCTCTTGTCTTTCTCTCTCTCTTCATCTTTCTCATTCTGTCTTTCTTTCTCTGCCTCTCCTTCTATACTGCCCTTCTTTCTTTCTTTCTTTCTTTCTTTCTTTCTGTCTTTCTTTCTTTCCCCGTCTCTCTCTCTCTCTCTCTCTCTCTCTCTCTCTCT
>CM067490.1:11969466-12036343 GCA_034552555.1 Semaprochilodus insignis | reverse complement strand
CTCTCTCTCTCTCTCTCTCCCTCTCTCTCTCTCTCTCTCTCTCTCTCTCTCTCTCTGAGACTTCTCTGCAGTCGTTGTGGTTAAGAGAGAGATGATCCTCTTTTCCTCTGGATTTTTTCTCCTCCGGGTTGTTTTCCTGGCTCTTGTTGGAGCGCTGAGGCTCTAAACACCTCTTCTCCACAGATCTCTGATTTACTGTGCCCTCACTGGCTCGCCAAAATCAAAGAGTTTTCACTCCTTCTGAAAAATAGATTTAACCCTTTGAAGTCAGAGTGTCATCAGTCATAGCGAAAGCATGCTGTAGTTTAAGGCAGTTATTTTTCATGCTTAGCTCAGTGACACGAGCAGAGAAACGCTGTTGAACGTGCAGATTCCAAACTTTTCATCCACACCACGGTTGTAAGTGAAGGAGGAGACTTTTGGATATGATTATATTGTTGTTTGTAAAGTGATATTTACACATATTCACCATGTTTTTTTCTTACTTGTTGATGTTGAAACAAACAGAAGGTAGTCAGAAATACTGGATCTCTACTGGATCTACTGTAAACAAACCAGCTATAATTGTACAGGGCACAGTTATTAATGTAGCAGTGGAGACACATTATTATGGAAGTGGAATGGGTGCTTACGGAAGTGTTTACACGGAGCAGACAGAATCATGGTGGAATATATTGGTCAATTATTGGTCATTGGAACACATTATTTAGAGGGCTTGCTTAGTACATGTTTACTGTTTACCTCATTAGGAAGGACACACAGATTCAGGTTTCCTGCATCTTTAAAGCAGATGCAGAGAAATCAGTTCATGTGCAGTCTAGCCTGGTATGGGGTAAATGGTAAACATTTATGTCAGTAGGGGTTCGTAAGGCTAACAGAGTACTTGATATGAATACCAGATTTACTATTGCGGTGTTCATTATGTTGCTTTACAGAACAACAGGAGAGAAATATACGCCCAAAGGTCATTATGTTGCATCCACACCCTGGCCCGATTCTGGTCTCATTTGGGGAGGGACTCGTTATAGCTGGTTTGCTTTCACACACAAGAATTCCATCTGAACTGTGGCTCGTCTGCACAGTTCAATACTCTGCTTTTCTACAAGCAGGTATACTAAGTAGTAGCTTTGTCAGTTTACTGCTATTTCATATTTACCTTTGGATAAAAACACTTAAGCGGTAAAGGACAGCCTTTTTCGTCCACAACAATCATTTCCCCGCCATCCTGAAACTTAAAAATGGAAGTGATGCAAGAAGTTGAAGCTGTCAATAACCAGTCACTCAACCCCATATGCAGCGCCAGGAGCAGATAGCTTCCCCTTGCACAGTGGACCAGCTGGAAGCAAACCCCAGAACAGTGATTTCAGAAGGATCAGGGATCAGTTCTCTAGACTGCTAACTGTCTGTCTGTCTGTTAGTAGTGTAACAATACATATATATTTTTAAAATAGATACGATTTGGTGTTGATACTTTGTGTTACAAATTTCTTGATTCTGCAGAGCTCTAATAATTTTGATCTACATGTAATATACAGCATAGTTGCACCCAACTATGTAATTTGGAAGGAAGGTAAAGGTTACCAGGAACAATAAATGGTGATAAATTTATTATAAATTTCAATATTTATTGAGCTACACATACAGAATAGCAAACATACACATAGCAAACATGCATACATCTCGGCATGGAGGTGTAGAGGTTCCTAATGGTGTCCTGTGATAATCCGTCATGATTGCTTGGTGACTCATGGAGGGCAGCGCTGCTCACTGATCGTGACTGTTGGGTGAAACTTGAATCATTCTCATGTCTCACAATTGCAGACTTAACCACCAAGTTTCATTCCTGTCGGTGAATCTGAACCTGAATCGTTTCGGTTGTAACTATGAGTGTATGCTTAATAACATGCATTAAAATACATTTTTTATTTGAAACAGGAGATGCACAGTAACATGTCTTTCTGTAAAATGGTGATCTGATCTTTTACAACACCCAGATATCTAGTTTTGGTCTTTGACAGTGGTTTCCAGGAAGAACTGTAACTGAGGGAAGCTTGGAAGAGAGAGAGAGTATCAGCAATACAGTTTTGTATTTGAACACATTGTTTCCAACATTTATTTGCTTGACTCTTTACTGCCTTTCTGTACCTGTACTGTATATTTGTCCATCTTATGGATACTCTAAATTGGTCAGAATGAACGTCCATGCTGTTTAGGTTCCTAAATGAGACATCACACCACTGTGTCCTGACTGTGTCCTGTTTTTCCTTCTCCAGCCCAGATCCAGTACCGGCCTGCACTGCCACTGGAGCGCCAGCGCCTTGCCCAGTACATGCCTGTGGGTCACATGATCAAGTTCATCATTACTTATCCTACTGTGAGTGGCACATATTGTATTTTCCCTTTTCTTCCACATCTGCTTCGCTCTCTTCTGACCTCTTTCCTTTCTCGTTCCCTGTTCTGCCCTGCTTTCATCTCTCTGTTCTATCCAACCTGATTTTCCTCCGTGTTCAGTCACTCTTCCCAGTGTCTTTGTTTAAATGTCACAGCATAATGCTCACTGGCTGCTATTCATTCACTGTTGGCCTTTATGGGTTGTACATTTAAGAGTCTGTAAATAGTCCCTTATATGCCGAATGTTAACATGCGCGCGCCATACGTTGGTCTGGCTATATTAAAGTTTGATTACAAACGCCTTTATGAAAGATGCATAGGACTTTTATGAGCTATAAGTTATGGATGGAGATCTCATAAGCATTAGTAACATTGGATGGAAGCTGTGGAGCAGCCAGCATGTTTTTGAATTTGGAGAAGATTGACTTTAAATTGAATGAAACTAACACCCTCCAGCCATGCGCAACCGGGCTTTGAATGATTTTGGTATGCTGGTCGAAGACAAGGGCTGTAACATGCTTACACTGAATTATCAAGCCATTGTTCTAGCTGTAATTCAGAGAGACTAAAACAATTGTGCAGTGAGCTCAAGAGACGCTGTGCATGCATAGGGATGTGTCATGAATAATCATGGATGCATGAATTTAGGCAAGCATGCACGTTTATGCCAAGAATGCTGGGGTCTCCTCTCTGGTGCCTCTCCAGTTAATTGTCTTTAATTCATTGTGGGAAGCAGTAGGTGTATAGCTGAGCAGGGTTGTGGTATTACTTGTTCCAGATACAGTCCTATGCAAAATTGGAAAAAATTCAGATTCTTGTGTAATTTTAAGTGTAAAAAATGGAAACACATCCTCTACAGAGAGGGTCATCCCTTCATCCATCTATCCATCCATCTATCAATCTAATCATCCATTTATCCATCCATCCATTTGTCTATAAATCCACCAATTCATACATCCATCCATATTTTTCAGTCCATCTATCGAGCCATCTATCCATCAGTTTTTGTCCCTCTGTCCATACGTTGATCCATACATCCATCTATCCATATTTGTAAATATGTCTGTTTGTCCATCCATCTGTCTGTTTGTCCACACATCTATCCATCCCCCATTTGTTTTTACATCCATCCCTACATCCATCCATCAGTCCATTTGTTTGTCCATACATCTATCCATATTTGTCAGTTCATCCATTTGTCTACCCATCTGTCTATTTGTCCATCCATCTGTCCATACAACCATCCATACAGCATTCCGTCCATATTTGGACCATCCAATTTGTCCATCCATCCATCCATTTACTAATCAATGACTTTAGCATACAACACTAGACAAATACTGAAGTTCACAAAGTTCAATTATCCATCCATCAATCCATCCATCCATTAATGAGAGCTTTAAGAACTTATTCTCTTTTTTTGGCCAGGCATTTTGGAAGCAGAAGGGCTTTTCAGGGGAGATTGTGGCACGCCCTTCTGAGGACTGTCCTTTTGGAGTCACCTTCGATGCCACAACCCCAAGAGGGAGCCCTGCGCTGGTGGGGTTCATTGCCGGGGAGCAGGCGTGTTACTGGAACAGTCGAGAGGTGAGAAACTGAGAAAGAGCGAGAGAGAGAGAAGGTGAAAGAGTGTATGTGTGAGAAAGCGAGAATGTGTGTGTGTGTGTGTGTGTGTGTGAGAGAGAGAGAGAGAGAGAAAGAACATGTGAGATGCATACGGAGAGAAAGTGGGAGCTTGACAGAATAAGAAGATATTGTAGGAGAGAGAAAGGGAATGATACAGAAAATGAGAGACAGAGAGATAGAAGAACAGGGAAACTGATACACTGGCAGAAAGACAGTGAAGATAGAAAGACAAGAAAAAGAGAAAAAGATGGAAATGGAAAGAATGATAGAAAGACAGTGAGAGAGGGGAAAAGAAAAAACTGAGGAAAAGAAAGAGTGAGAGACAAAGAACAAAAGACAGAAGACAAAGAAAGAGAAAGGGACAAGTTAGGGAGCAAGAGAGACAGACAGAGAGAGGGTCAGAGAGACTGAATAAAGAGAAGAAAGAGTGAGTGGGGGAGAGAGAGAGAGAGTCAGAGTGAGTGAGTGAGTGGTTTTAACAGCACACTGAACTCTGAGCTCTGTGTGAAGAGATTGTGCCTCCGAGGCGGTGCTGTTGTGCTGTTTGCAGATTCTCCCGGGTCAGAGTGAGAGAGGGATATTTCCACACAGGGGGGATGGAGGTGAAAATGGATGCAGTTTTCACGTTTACAGCTCGGAAGACTTTTCCTAAGTGATGACTTTTAGCACTCTAAATACAGTATATGTATTTCACCATGTGCAAGTTAACTGAGGTGTTTGTGTAATTATCGCCAGTGGAAATCCTATACACTTTGATTGTTGATTGTTGCTGAACTTGAGTGTTTAAAAAGGGTTAAACTTCAGTCGTCCGTCTAAAAGGAATCATAGAATGCATTTATTCAGCATTTTAATTTGTTCTCTGATGTCTGCGTAGAAGGTATGTGACTTCGGCCGTCCACATGTGCTTTTACATACCCTTATAGACCATATGATGTGGTCCTGGAATGAAATGAGCTATTGGTGAGCTAATTAATAATTTAATAAGCTCTGCTCTGATTGGCTGGTTAACAGTGAGACACCGTGATGATCGCACAGAAACAATGTTGAAATAGACACAGACAGGAAAATAAACTGAACCTCTGTGTAAGTAAGCTTGGTCTTCATACTATACAGTTAGCTGGTACACACAGTGATACGATCACACAGCATGGCTGCTACTTACAGGTGGCTGTTGGGGTCGATGCTAATAAAGGTGGAACTGCTCCTCTCCACAGTCTCTTCAGTGTCAAATGCTGAGCAGAGCTGCTCGATATTGTCCAAGATTTGACAAACTGTCTGGAGTGAAATGTGCAGAGCAAAGTAACAACTTTCAATTTTCTGATTCACTCTAAATGGTGTCACAGTTATATTCTGGTTCCTGTACAAGCATATACAGTGGAGGAAATAAATATTTGATCCCTTGCTGATTTTGTAAGTTTGCCCACTGACAAAGATATGAACAGTCTATCATTTTAAGGGTAGGTTTATTTTAACAGTGAGAGATAGAATATCAAAAAGAAAATCCAGAAAATTACATTGTATAAAATATTTAAATTTAATTGCATTTTGCAGAGAGAAATAAGTATTTGATCCCCTACCAAACATTAAGAGTTCTGGCTCCTACAGACCAGTTAGACGCTCCTAATCAACTCGTTACCTGCATTAAAGACAGCTGTCTTAAATTGTCACCTGTATAAAAGACACCTGTCCACAGACTCAATTAATCAGTCAGACTCTAACCTCTCCAACATGGGCAAGACCAAAGATCTTTCTAAGGATGTCAGGGACAAGATCATAGACCTGCACAAGGCTGGAATGGGCTACAAAACCATAAGTAAGACGCTGCGTGAGAAGGAGACAGCTGTTGCTGCCATTGTAAGAAAATGGAAGAAATACAAAATGACTGTCAATCGACCTCGATCTGGGGCTCCATGCAAAATCTCACCTCATGGGGTATCCTTGATCATGAGGAAGGTGAAAAATCACCCCAAAACTACACGGGGGTAACTTGATAATGATCTTGAGGCAGCTGGGGCCACAGTAACCAAGAAAAAACCATTGGTACCACATTACGAGGTAATGGATTAAAATCCTGCAGTGCCCGCAAGGTCCCCCTGCTCAAGAAGGCACATGTGCAGGCCCGTCTGAAGTTTGCCACTGAACACCTGGATGATTCTGAGAGTGATTGGGAGAAGGTGCTGTGGTCAGATGAGACAAAAATTGAGCTCTTTGGCATTAACTCAACTCGCTGTGTTTGGAGGAAGAGAAATGCTGACTATGACCCAAAGAACACCGTCCCCACTGTCAAGCATGGAGGTGGAAACATTATGTTTTGGGGATGTTTCTCTGCTAAGGGCACAGGACTACTTCACCGCATCAATGGGAGAATGGATGGAGCCATGTACCATAAAATCCTGAGTGACAACCTCCTTCCCTCCACCAGGACATTAAAAATGGGTCGTGGCTGGGTCTTCCAGCACGACAATGACCCAAAACATACAGCCAAGGCAACAAAGGAGTGGCTCAAAAAGAAGCACATTAAGGTCATGGAGTGGCCTAGCCAGTCTCCAGACCTTAATCCCATAGAAAACTTATGGAGGGAGCTGAAGGTCTGAGTTGCCAAGCGACAGCCTCAAAATCTTAATGATTTAGAGATTATCTGCAAAGAGGAGTGGACCAAAATTCCTCCTGACATGTGCGCAAACCTCATCATCAACTACAAAAAACGTCTGACTGCTGTCCTTGCCAACAAGGGTTTTGCCACCAAGTATTAAGTCTTGTTTGCTAGAGTGATCAAATACTTATTTCTCTCTGCAAAACGCAATTAAATTTATATATTTTATACAATGTAATTTTCTGGATTTTCTTTTTCATATTCTATCTCTCACTGTTAAAATAAACCTACCCTTAAAATGATAGACTGTTCATATCTTTGCCAGTGGGCAAACTTACAAAATCAGCAAGGGATCAAATATTTATTTCCTCCACTGTAAATGTGTATGAAAATGCCAACTTTGAGTAATATTTGTTGCTGTTGCTGTTATTTGTTGTTGTTGTTGGGGATGATGGTGGTGGTGTTTTTGTATATACATTTTGGTGATGTAAATAATAATGAGACTGTTATGTAACAGTTCAGGAATTGGCTCTTATTTTCTAAATGCAGGATTTGTATTTGAAGGAGGAACGACAGTGTTTGAGGTTCACGGTATGTCAGGACTATGTGCTGAACTCTTCTTATCCAACTATAACACTGTAGTTGCAGTTTTAGATTCTATAGCACCTTTAAAGAGCAACAACACCCTTAAGTTTCAGATAACCCCCCAAGTTCTGGATATTTGGGAGTTAAATAGGGCCATTCAGAGTGGTTTGATGTGAAATGGTTCTAAGAGAAATATACTGACTTAGATTTCTTTACAGTGGTGGTGATGAGCATGGACGGATTTCATTTCAGTGTTGGGGCAATAAACAGAAAAATATAAAAATATATACAGTAGATGCCTTTTTATCTGTTGTTCTCTATGTGAGGTGATACGTCTGCACATCCACCATGTTGGACTCGCTTGTAAACAAATATGCATGTACTGAGATATGATTTGCCCATAACTTCCTTATTATTGGTATGTTTTGTATGGCACTATATTTGTAACGCATCTGGCTTTCAAAGAGAATGTTAATTAGGAAGCTGACGAAGCCATAAGAGGTGTCTGAGTCAATTAATATTTAGATTTGCATTTATCAGATGCTGACAGGCAGTGATGGGATTTCTCTTGAGCGAAGAGACCAGATCCAGCACTTTGCAGGCAGCATGTTTATGATCTATGTTTTAAAAATCTGATCATTAATGTTAAAGTAGCTGGCATAAAAATACATACCAGATGGAAGAGTGTCTTTAGTCATGGTAGAACTCAATCAGAGTGCAAAGTGCAAAGCAGATTTCCTTATTTTGACAGTTTGCTTACACCTAAATAGTATGTACATATGAAGTGCTAAAACGAAAACTAATACATACTAACGCACTGGCTGATCTACACTCATTGTCAAAAAAATATCTGCACACATAGTCGCAGCCAGAAGGAGCCCAATCGTCAGGGAATGAAACTTGGTGGGCAGGTGTGTGGAGGCACCGTGATCATCACCAAGATGAACGGTTTATTGTCACACATCACCCGTCCAGAGGGCCTGGTGTAATTCCGCCTTCACCCGTACCGCAAAATCTGCAGGAACTGTGTGAGAATATTCAACCTGCATAGGATGAATTATTGCAGGACACCATTAGGAACCACTTCATCATTTTTTTGGTTCCACATAACCTTTATCTTCCTTCCAAACAGCGTTGCAATCTGACACTTCATTCTGGGTGCAATTATTCTTTTGACAATGAGTGTAGTTTACATGGACTGCTCTCAGTAGCTTTTATTTCTGTTTCATAACTGTGAAAGGTGCTGGTAGCTAGGTCCAGAGCAGCATGATAGATTTTGGGTCTGCACCTAACGTTAAAGTGTCAGTTTAGCATGAGCGCCAATAGAAACATCAGCAAGTCTGTCAATGTATGAATCACTTCTAATCTTCATGCACATAAACAATGCAGTAAAACCCCCAAAGCACAGTAAGACAGTGCTAATCTAATATGAATATGTATATGGATTTAGGAGTGCTGTATCCATTCATCCATGCACACTTACTCAGCATTAACAACCACTGTAAGTGAGTATAATTGCTTCACTTCAAGTTAAGATCCCAGTCACACTAACCACACGGTCAGGTCTCCACATAAACTTGGCACAACCATGAGTGTTGATAACTGTGTTCTCTTCGTTGCATAATCTTGTCACATTTTCTGACTGCAGTATTTTTGTGGTTTTACCTCAGGGGACGGCTTGGGAACGCTCACACCTGTATAAGTTGTGAGGATTTATCTTGTGAGTGAGGTTGAACAGTGGCCAATGTGCTCATGGCAAGGTACCATGAATCAGAGTTCAATTAGGCATATTAGTGGAACGCCTTGATTGGGCTTAATTCGGGCAAATATGTAGGCCACACCATCGCTTGGTGCATTGTCCTGCTGGAATATCCCATCATTGTGGGGGTACATGAAGTCCATGAAGGGCTGCAAGTGGTCACCAAGTAGTGAAACATGGCAGGCACAGTTTATTGACGCATTTAGGTGGACCAGTGGACACAACCCCTGTCATGAGAACATACCCCGCACCAGTATGGAACCACCACCAGCCTGTACAGTGCATTGTTGACAACTGGGGTGCATGGTTTCATGGGGTCTGCACCATACACAAACTATACCATCAGCCCGAAACAGTTGGTACTCACGCTGTGTCCGGTGTCACTCACATGCCCCACTCACAAGATAACACCCCACAACTTATACACGGTGTGGGCATTCCTAAGCCGTCCCCTGAGGGAACACCATTTCATAATCAATTTACATATTAACGTACCTATCTTAAACTGCTGCTCTGTAATGGTACTGAATGCAGCCCAACAGCACTGTTGACCGCCCCAAAATGCTGATGCCTCTGACATATCTGGCTAAACCCAGCGTGGCATCTGTGTGTGTATATCTGTGGTCTGGGGATTGTAGGCAGTGGGCCAAACCACCGTGAGAAATATGAAGGGGGGTGCAATCTTTCAGAACAACATTGTTTTGCATCTATGATTAGCACAGATTATTTGAATTCATATTATCATATTATTTAAAACTATATAGTTATGTTTTATGATGATAAACTGAAGCAAGGACAGCTCTTCCTCCCAGGAAGTGGAGGAGGTCAGGGCCTGTAATTTTTGCATATGATGATAGGAACCAAGGGTTGCAATGTCTACAATACAGAGATTTTATTTACTATCCAAACCCCCCAGTGAACCTACATGTGTCGTCTGGGTTTTGCAGTTGTATGCAAAAGTCAGGGACATCAAAATGTTTGCATATGATGATGATGGTAAAATTGTAGTGAGTTTTCTATGGGGATTTTTTTTGCCTCCCTACACCATAAATGGATTTTCAGGCCAAAAGGTATTCATAAAGGTGTCGTTAGTCAATATCCTGATGATTGGGCAGCACTTCATATAATACCTTTCTCTGAGGGCCTTTTAGAAGTATTTCAAGCTTCAGTCATCTAGTTCCTGTGACCATCACTGTGAATAATCCTAACTCTGTAATGTCCTCTAGAATAAAGTGTTTCACATCAGACCCCTCTGAATGACCTTGTTTACACGGTGACGTTTTAATTATGCAGACATTGTTAAAAATGGATTCCTTTTAAACACATTTCCTAGAATATTCCAGTATCCGAGCGGAGAACCATTTAGGAATCTTTATTTTTGAGAAAGTGTGTTCCGAGGGTGATATCGCTTCATTTGTCGCTGCGTGCTCACACACGCAGTGTTCCTGCAGCCCCACACTGTCTGAGAGCTAAGAAGGAGATGATTCCATCTAAATGGGCTCTTTGAGGCTACATGTCTGATAACTGGGCCCTGTTCCCTCCGCTGCTGATAAAACACCACACTGGTGGCAGTCATTCATTATAAATGCAGCTCAGTCTGCATCTGCCTCCGTCCTCCTGCTGCCTTCATTCAGAATTCAGCAACATCATCAACTTTCAAGACAGGCACGCTCATCCGCATGTTATGTTCCATAAACATGACGTTCTAAGCGTGCATCCCTATTCTTAATATTTGTCTGTCCCTGTATGAACTGGGAGTTCTGATGTCTGTACTTGCCTGTCAAAAGTTTAGAGACACCCCAAAAGTTACTTTGCAGTTGAAGTGTTTAATGTCCATATGTGCATATGAACCTGAACATGAAAATGTAATAAACGCAAACACCTCTATTAAGAATCCATCACTTTCTGTCACTTTAGTGGCCCTTGTGGTCATTATACTAAATTTAATAGTTGGAAATGAATGAGTCCAATAAGAATAAAATACATGCCGATTTTGTTTGCCTGAAATGGCTATTTGATAATACATGCAGCTTATTTGCATGAAATAATTGCTACAAACTATTGTTCTTTTGCTCCAAAACTCCTAAAATCAAGTGATTACTTTGGTTTTACTGTTATATTCAAATGCACTTATGTTGTTGTGTAATTGTTGCCTAATTGCATAATTGCCCCTCTCTCTGCATGAGTAGGAGGGTCCTCCCTCTCCCCACATCACTCAGCATTATGCTAGCCAACACAGGCTTCTGTTAGCACACTGTTTCTCGACCCTGGTCCTGGTGGCCCACTGTCCTGCACATTTTAGTGCCTGTCCTGCTTTAACACATCCATTTCAGTTAATAATGTGCTGTTAATAAGTTGATTGGTTGGATCAGGTGTGTTGGATGCTGGGGAAACACCAAAAAGTGTAGGACAGTGGGCCTCCAGCACCAGTGTTTAGAGAAAAGCTGTGTTACTGGATGAATTGGCTGTTAGTTTTTTCCTCCAACCGTGCTGAGCTGTCCAATGGTGTTGTGCTGATAACAGTTTAAAAAGATGTGTTAAAGCTTAATGTGTGTTGGAGGAAGCAGATGCTAGCATTGGGATTGAATGGAATTAGCAAAGACCAAATTGGGGTGAAAATTGGTTAAATTGGTTACAGTCTAAAAACAAAGGGAAAATATGTGTAGGATGCTCAACAATAACATTTAAAGTTAATTTAAATCATAATAAAATCTTATCACATACAGAAGTTTGAACACCCTTGGTGGAATTACAATGTTTTGTTCATGTTCTAAGTGGCATTGAGTTAACACATCCTCTACAAAGACTGCAAAGTGTTTACTTCATATTTTGGGAACAAGAACATAAGTTATAAAATGTGCTTTTGCACAGGCCACATTTTATCTCTTAAGTTTTAAATTGAGCATATAAGCAACAATTGTGCGCTAAACTGTTCTCTCTAAATGATGCGTTAACTTGTACACTTGCAACAAACTTGTAACTTGACAAGGGCCACCCGCTGGTCCAAAGACATGCTGCTGCTGTTGGGTTTTTTTTTATTGGACAACTACTGCTTTTCATTAATATGTTTCAGCTGGTAACAATTCTTTTAACCCTAAATGTTACAGTGAGTAGCTGCTCATTTTTTAAACAATCATGTTGACGTATCCCATGCTCATAGAAAAGATTGTACAGTGTTTCAGCGGTGTTTATTTTGGTAAAATGACTGGAATTGGGTTCAGAACTCTCCAGCACATTTTCAAAACCTGGAAGGACAGTGGAGAACCGTCAACTTGATGGAAGAAATGCGATCAGAAAAAAAATCTTGAATGACTGCGATTGAATGGTTAAAATATATATAAGAAATAAAAAAAGATAGTAAAACTCATGGCTATGTTTAATAATGAAAGTAAATGCATTTCCACGCAAAGAGAACACATAGAAACAGCTGTGTGGACATAAGAAAACCTGTTGTTAGTAAGGCTAATTGGATTAGAAGGTTTTAATTTGCTAGCGAGCATAATGACTGGAATGATTGGACTGACCCTATTCCAGAGCAGGCAAGAAGGGAAGCACATGAAGTGCTGCACCCATCATGCTCATGATTTGAGCTCTGCCTTTACAGCATGGAGATGAAATGAATAAAGTTTGGCGTTATATCAAAGGTAGGGCTTTATTTGGTCATTTGGTCAGTCTTGGCAAAGATAAATGTCAAGATCTACAACGCTTTCTATGTCATATTCTAGTAAAGATGTTTATTTGCATTGCAAATGTTCTAGAAGTCCCCAAACGTTTGGCAGGGTGTTCTGCTTCGTCATGCTGGTGGATGCTGTAGCATTCCTCTCACCCGAGGGATTTTAGAGAGTGGACACGCAGTGTGAGTTTGCAGGTCCGTTTTATTAGCATTAGGTATTAATGCTTATCCTTGCCAGTCCGTACAGAAGCACTTGTCCCTGTTAGCTTCTGTCTGATCTTCTTCTTTCTGATCTCAGTATGTCTGAACTTCTGCTGCCCTTAAGCCACAGACTACTCGCTGCTCCTCAGATCCACTATCGTGTGGTCAGTGCGTGTCATCTGCCAACTACTTCTCTGGGCTTCATGACTCAGTGCAGGGCATGCAGATGTTTTGATTTCATGTGATTTCGTAACATCTGTCAGTTTAGTGTAGTTACAGCTCAGCAGCTGATGCGGGGCCTGATTTTGCTGACATTCATAACTCACTGTAGGGGAGGGTAAGGGGCAGATTTATTCTGATCGATTAGACACGCAATGACCCGCCCCAGCAGGCTGCTCTGAAGTGCATTTTGATCCTAAGGGCTCGTGCTGGGCAATATCTCATTTATGCTGGTCTGCTGTGATGTTGAAACACTGCGGCATTGCTTTTCACATTTGATTTGCAATATTTTAGCAGTATAGTTGATAGATATTTAACATTTGCATCAAGGACATGATGTTCCTTATCTGTTGAATATATTGACCTGACAGCTGAAAGGGAAGTCCACAATTTTTTTTTAATCTCTGCCTAATTAATTAAATTGTTGAGATGTTAAGATGTACTCTCAGTCACTCAGAGTGGTTTGATGTGTAGCGTTTTATTCTAGAGGAAGTTGCAGAATGAGAATTGTCCGCATTGGTGGTGATAGGAACCAGATGCCTGAAGCGTTTAAAAGCTCACATTAAGTTATGAGATGAATTGGTAATGAATTCGCTCCTTAATGCTAGAGACAGTTTTGCTTACAATGTTGTCCAGTCATGGAGAAGAGGTACATATGTTTTCCCAGCACATCAGACCACCTTCCTATTTCATGCTATGTTGTGTGTTGGGTGGTGTTAGACCTTCTTTTAGCCTTTGTTAAGGCTTGTGTTGAGGTGTCTGTTTAAAACTAAAGAGCTTCCCCTGAAAAATAAAATCATGCTATGTTTAAATACCCTCCAGTCACCAGCTTTACCAGCCCCAGCTTTCACCTTGTCAGAGCACCTGGTTTGTTTTGAGGTTGGCTTTCACCAGCTTTGAACTTGAGGTCAGTAGCGAGAGCACAATGAATGACAACAACGGCTAATTATAGCTATGTAAATGAATCGTGTGTAAGTTCTTGTTAGGGAAACATACTAGGAAAGGTTGGGTCCGCTAATGCTGATGTTGTCAAAAACACTCTGAAATGATGGGTAACGTTGGCCACGTCCCAGACTGTACACTGCCACACTAAATAGTATGTAACAATATTAGATCACCATTAGAAGTGCTTTCGCTAGTGTAGTGTGTGAAGCTCTAAAGTGTGTTGTTTGAGACGCAGCCTCACTGTCTAACTATAACATTAACCTTAAGTAAATGTTTTGGTCATTTCATTACAGCATAATGAATGAATGAATGAATGAATGAACGAATGAATAAATAAATAAATAAATAAGTTACTGAGGTTTTTTTGAAGAGTAGCATTATTGCCTATATACATAATAATAATAATAATAATAGTAGTAGTAAATTTTACTTATAAAGCATGTAGAAAACATGAAGTGTTTTACAATTGAAGAGTAAAATTAAGACATAAAAGCAGGAAAAAGAAAAGAATAAAGACTGAAATGATCAAATAATAAAATAAGATACATTAAGAGGTAAGTACAATAAATAAATAAATGAATTAATGATAACAATATTTTAATTGATAACTAGGGTAAAAGGTTTTCAAATTATTATTCAATTTGAGCTGAACTTGAAAGGAGAACAGATACAAAACTTGGTTAAAAGCTGAACAGCAAAAAACTGTTAACTATATTTAAACACATATGCTTTTAAATGTATCCAATAATCATCACAGTTGATCATTAGCCGAGCCTAAGATTAGTGACCCTGAAATCTGCTTTTGCCTAGCTAATATTTTAGGGGATGGGGTGGGCTTTTTTATAGTAGGAAATAGTGGCTCCAACCACATTGTGTTTTTTTTTTATGTTCTTGATTTATTCTGTTTTGATATTTTGCTGTTTAAGCTCATTAATAACCTGGCTTTACGTTCTGAGCCCCCCCTTACACTTTTGATATGATCCATTAAACTTTGCATCCAAAATTTCTGAGCATATTGTGCTTATCACCACTACAACTCTAACTATGCGTTTCATTACAAAGTGAGCATAATCTTTACTGCAGTGCAGCTTGTAAAACACTAAATAAAAATCATTGTAGTTGGAGACTTATTGCTTTTATTACAGTATTTTTATATGCAAATCTACAGGTTCTACACTCATCATCAAAAGAATAGTTGCACCCAGAAGGAAGTGTGGGATTGCAGTGCTATTCTGAAGGAAGATAAAGATTACCAGGAACAATAAATGATGCTAAATTTAGACTGATATGGGTAATACTGCATACATCTCAGCATGGAGTTGTAGAGGTTCCTAATGGCGTCCTATGATAATCCATCCCATGCAGCTTGAATATTCTCACACAGTTCCTGCAGATTTTGCGGAAGGGGTGGAGGTGGAGTGACACCAGACCTTCTGGTGTCCGTCCAACAGACTATTCATCTTGGAGCTGACCACGGTGCCTCCACACACAGATTAGTTGCAGTCTTTGACAGCGTTGATCTAGTGTTAAGGGCAGTCATCATAACAGTCTGTGTGCATGTTGTCCTGCGTCGTGCAGCCGTCTGCCAGTGGTGCTGGCACGAACAGGTTGACTCATGGAGGACATCACTGCTCGCTGAATGTCCACAGTAGTGGCTGTTGGGTCAGTCAGGTACAGAGATAAGGCCTGTCCTTACTTATGTCACATGCACGGTCGAGTGTGAAGCCTACCCACCAAGTTTCATTCTTGTAAGCTGATTCCTTCTGGGTGCAACTATTTCTGCAACTGTTCTTTTGATGAAGAGTGTATTTTGCCAGTTATAAACTATCGTGATGCATATCATTTGTCATGAACACATCTCAAACATATTTGGAAAATAACGTAATTCTGAACTTTCTAAAACCGCCCAGTGCTACTAAGGCCCTGCACCTTTCTTATTTCCTCTAAGAGAAACAATGATAAGCCATCACGACTGGCTATGCAGAGAGATCTAAAAATGAAAGGGGCTCTATTCTTGTTTCCTTTCAGATGGAGGAGAGGAGAGATGCTGTCGTTGCTAGACTGGTGAAGTACCTAGGCCCAGAGGCGGCCTCCTACGTCCACTACGAGGAGAAAGTAAGTGTTGAATTTGGCTTGCATCTGACACGACCTCTGAGTCATTACCCTACGCGGTCACGAACTCATCTTTTCAGCGCGGCTTGATTAAGGCTGCTGTGTGTTAATTGGTAGACTGCAGTGCAGCTCAGTTAAAACAAAACGTGCTAACGTGTTCTGACGAAGGTTCCCTCTTGATGTCAGGCCTTAACGATTAAGTCAACCTTATGTTTGGACAGGCGAATGTCTGATGATTGCTCGCCACGGTGGCCAGGCCTGTAGTCAGAGCAGAAGTGGCATTTTGACAGGATGCTAAAATAAGTTAGCTAGCCAGCTAGCACACCTGGGCTGAGGGAAGTGCCTTCTACCTTGTAAGAATGCTTTTTTATTATTGTTCGCTCATGGCAGTTGGACAGAGAAAGCACAAAGATGCTGTCCCACACCAAAATAAGGGACGGCATCTCAACAGGACGTCCGTGACTCATGCTTTGCTTCTGACTGGCTGCCTGGACGTCCCCTGTGGAGGTTAATATTGCATGGCAGGATTTTTAATGCATGACCATTCATGTTGACTCCACATGTGAAGGTTGTGACAACTTTTAAGGCACAGGAAATCCCTCTAAAGCAAATAAATACACCTCAGACCATGAGATCAGCCTTGCTATTTCTGATAGAGCACGAAATGCTCTGCCTTCAGCCTGATATTACTTATTGCTGAAGGTCTTGGAGTATAACGCATGGAATTAGGTCTGCAGCTGCTGCTGAACCTGACCAGATGTCTGGGCTCAGCTTCTTTACCCCGTAAAGCTTCAGTCAGGCCCGTCTCCGCGCCTCATGAATTAGTCAGAGCATGAAATCTCTCGCTGTTCAGAGTTTTACATCTTCAGTGTGAAGTTGGGAGGAGAACGGAAAAGCCGCTAAAGACGGGCAGAGTTAGTCGCCTCTCGCCTGACACCCCCGGGTCTCTCTGGCTTCCATTGCATTGTCAGGAAGGTGCGGAACTCTTGCGGCTTTTTTTATACCTCTCATATGGCAAATCTGTAGGAAGAGAGAAGAAAGCTCCTTCAAAAGTGTATGGCCACATCCAGAAAAGTACCTTCTCCTGTCTGTCAGGGCCAAAATGGCTATTTATTCCCCAGGAGGACTTCAGAGGAGGCCTGTGCAATGCAGGCGGCGACACACGAGGCGTAAGTGAGATTGACAGATGGACACGTCGGCCTGACAGTCGTCACAGCGCCGATCTGTGCTGCAGTTTTTCTTCACTGCTGCTGAGACGGGTCACGCAGTGCTCTAGTGCTGAGCCAAGTGCCGCTCTCGCCTGAAGGAACTCCGCAAGAGGGGAAAGGCCAGAGTGCCGCTAATGCTAATGATCTCTGTGTGAACTCTCCCAGCAGCTAAACAGAGACAAGTGATATTAATTAAGGTGTACACACATTGCCTGTTAACGCATATTTGCAAGTGGCAGCAGTTCCTCAGTGCCTGGAGTGTTGATATGTTGTTGGACCATAATAACTGTATTCATAATAACTGTAAACTTAATATACAGGACTGTTAAGAAGTTTGGAATCCCTGTTCTCTGACTTATAATGGGGGGAATACATCTCTGTCATTCCAACGCTGGGCCTGGCGGGCCTGAAATAGTGCTATGTTACTTTGGAGGAGCGTGCATGAGACCGCTTGCAAGAATTGTGTAGTGGTTTACAGGCACCGTGTCACACATCAACAACTATAGGTCTTGAGCTCGCTATTGGACTTTGTCAATCTCATGCCAAATATACCATGAAATTTTGAACCTCCTGTAACATAATCCTGTAATATTACTCTACCTTGTATGTCAACATGGTTCTTTCTCTTCTCTGTTGTCTTTGCTGGTGTTGTGTTGAATTCCAGTACAATCTGACTCCCATTCATGTGTAAATGCATCACACTGTCATATGGATGCTACAGACTACGCTAGCCATTTTGGTTATTTACCCATGTAACTGAA
Source organism: Semaprochilodus insignis (assembly GCA_034552555.1). Lineage (NCBI taxonomy): Eukaryota > Metazoa > Chordata > Actinopteri > Characiformes > Prochilodontidae > Semaprochilodus > Semaprochilodus insignis. Next base: position 12,018,270 of record CM067490.1, on the reverse strand, counting down.
ATGGTGAGTGTAATCTGTAGCGTCGATATGCCTGCATGTGTTGGATTCTGTACCTTCAGGTCCTCAACAAATGTATGTGTACATCTGTCCATGAGGGGCTCAAAACGCTATTTGTATTTATGACAGTGGTGTAGATGTGAATTACACTCTGCAACTGTAGGGGGACCGTGAGAGCGAAGAATACCAGGCCGCTTGAGGATGATGACTGCCAACTAGCCAACTTCACTGTAGCTAAATTGTTACTATGCTGTGATGTGTTTCTCTCCTATCAAAATGTCTCCTTATGTTAAAGACTTGATTATTTTCGAGGGGAAACAGTAATGTGACAAACAATATATTAACATCCTGTCAACTACAAGAAAACACAGCTATAGACTAATTAACGCAACATTTGGTGTTCAGGTTTAGTGTTTGAGCTGTGACGCTCAAGGTTAACGTTTGTTAATCACGGGTGGAGGAGGAGGAGGTTGTTGCAGAAACTTTTGATTGTAACAACGAATAATATGGAACAGACACTGAGTGAGTTTTCCTTTGTGTAAGTGGTGAATAAGCTAGTTTAAAAAACACAAGTCCGTCTGCTGAAGAATTTGAGATGATCTTGCTCACTTCATTGCAGTTATACTAGTTACTATAAGCACCTGACCCACTTATCTAGTTGTAGTAATAATTAGGTTTTTACAAAATAGTTTATTCTTTAACTCCACTACATCTGGGAGTGGATGTTGACTCTTGGGCAACAACTCTCCTGAGTTGAGTGAGTCTACTCTTTAACTTGATTCTGTGCTCTTTTTCACTGTGACTGGCTCAGAGGACCTGGCATCCGTTTGTTTAATTACAGCAGGTAAAAAAAGGCTGCAGAGAGCTGCTAAAGCTTGCTAGCGTATAATAAGCTTCTCCAGGTCATAACCATTAGAACCTGAATTAGTCTGACATAACTTGGTGTAATTCTGAAGTGTAGGCACATCACTATCATCGCTACTACTGTAGCGAAATGGTTTTGGTTATACCTTGTTATCAATTACCTGGGTACTGTTCTTGTTAAATGTAAATTGAGTCAAGAAATCACCTCCATCGACTCCAGGAGCAGATGGTGAGAGTCTCAGCAGACTCATCACTAGGTAGTAGTAGGTGATTGTGAAAGTGCAAGGAGAAGCCCACATTTTCAGCTGTTCACTCTACAACAGGGTTTGTAAACTGTGTCCCTGAATAGCCAGTGCCCAGCACAGTTTGGTAATTGAACACACCTACTGAACTTGTCAGTTAGCTGCTGACTTGAATCAGATGTGTTCCCAGAGCCATTGCCCAATAGTCGACTCCCAGATATATAGGAGTTGAAGAATCTGTTATGGATGTTGTGTATGTGGGAGTCAACCCCGCATCACTATTACTGCATGCTAACGTGGTAAAGTGCTTATAGGAACTAGCACAGCTGCAGTGTAGGAGTGTAACAGGATAATGCTCTGTTTCTATATTTCTATATTTTCGGTTTTGCATGCAACGAAAATCTTAATCTTTATTAGGCAGATTTGTGGTTCTCCATCCAGCTTGTTTCACTAGCTTGTTCACACAAGAGAACACTCACTCAGCATCTGGCCCATATTCTTTATGCTTACAATCAGAGATTCTACAATAACCTCCTCCTCCAGCACAGTATATTAAACCATTTGCTAACCTTGAGCAAAGCAGCACAAGCAGCAAAGCCTGAACCACTTGCACACATTACTTAAGAGAAAAGTACTAATCACTCTGCACCTGAGCTTTCTTTTAATGGACCACATGCAAATATCAGGGTTTGTTAGGTCTGCTAGAAAAACCAGCATAGAGCAGTATGACTGGGCAGTAGCAGTGGATGTTAATATGCTTGTCATCAGCAAAGCCAGCATAGAGTGGAATACAGAAGTTTCAGCACACCTGGTCAGAATTTCTGTTACTGTGAATAGCTGAGAAAGTAGTAAATGAAGTAAAACAAAATGCTAAATGCTAAGCATTTCTACATGCTAAGCTATAATAGTCTATTATATTTCTTTTGTACAGTTTTACAGTTAAATGTGTCAGACATCCAGAGCTCAGAGCTCTCAGACCTTAATTAGCTTGTTAAGGCTATGGCTTGTTCAGTCATCACAAGACCTGGTGATGAAAATTTCCAAGCTTCATAAATACTCTGACTGCTCAAACCTCAGCCCAGCTATCAGCAGCCATGGGGTCTTCTAAGCAACATTCTAAACATTAAATTAATTGATGCCCACCAAACAGAAGAAGCATTTCAGGTAGCCATTTCCTCAGTTCGTAATGTAATTAAGAAAGGACAGAAAACAGAAATGGTGAACTTCCTGGAAGAATCATCTTTTCCTATGTCCTCAGCATCAGAAGTTTGCAAAGGAACATGTAAATAGTCTTTTGGAAATCAGGTCATATTTTACTAGCTATGCAGAAACTATGCAGAACAGACATTTTGATATGACCCAAGCAGAGATGTCCTCATGCTGAAAGAATAAAATAGCCTGCAAGTTTGTTCTGAGCATGTCGGCTGGTTGTCCGTTCACTGCACAGAAAACTTGAGAGCTTGAGAAACTACCCGGAGGCACATCCAGCAGTATGACCATACTGGGTTACCTGCTAAACCAGCACCTAGGAGAGCAACGCATTGCAGCATTGCCTGCAGATGACAAGGAGACAAAGAGGAACTTGAATTTGAGGTATCTGAACAATCTTGTAGAACCCCACAGTTCCCTCACTCCCAGCAAATTCACTCTACTCTGCATTCGTTCCACAACACTCACATAATACCCGAATGCAGTAGTGACATAAAAAGTCCAGCGGGAGACGCAGCCAGTATCTTATGAACAGGCCTTGATATGACCCAGTCAAAGATGTCCTCATGCAGAAAGGAATAAAATAGCCTGCAAGTTTGTTTTGAGCACGTAGGCTAGTTGTCTATTCCCTGCCCTAAGATTCCTTTGCACAGAAAGCTTGAGAGCTTGAGAAGAGACCCAAAGGCACAAGAGTTGGCAACCCTGCATAATGAAAAAACATCTAGCCTAATAGTAACTAAACTTGATATCTGATAGCGTGCCCACTCTCACTTCACCCCTCCGTCTCATAAGATGAATATACATGAAGTAATTGGCGAAAAAGGGAGAAGATTAAAGATTCAGACTTGTTTTTAACCCATCTTAATGTTGGATGTGTTCAGAACGATAAACAGAGCTGTGGAGGATTCTACAATGACTAAGGGAGCTGTAGAATATTGAGGATGGAGTTATAATGAAGTTACTTCCAGTCTAAAACCCTGTTTATGATATACATTCTGCATTGTATAAGCTATTTTGATATGATGTGAGAGCACAGAGTATTAAATGGAAGTGTAAGCAATGTTTTCATCCATTTTGAACTTCAGCTTAAAGCAGATAAAGTGTAATATCTGGAATTAAAGGAGTCCATTCATAAGTCTGCTGTCGGAGTTGTACGCTGGCGATTTGTAAAAAATTGGAGAGCTGACTGCAAACTCGCACAGAACTTCAAAGCACAGAGAACGTTCAGCCAAGTCTGGTTTTATTACTTTCAGAAACTGTTTTAATAAAATCATGTGGAATGAAAAAAGTATTTTTTAACCAGTAAATTCATTTCTGAAGCTCATTTCTCAGTTCTTGATTTTCAGATTACAGCGCCAGCATGAATTAACCAACTCACCCAAATAGTCAAATGCATACTCAGAAGAGCCCAGATGGGTTTTCTATGCACGTTGTGTAAGAGGTTAGGGGTTATATAATTGCCAAATGACTGGAGCTTCACACTTCCAATTTAGGAGCTGCTGAATGAGAACATGCAGAGTGAGATAACACTTTCTTTTACAGTCCTAGTTCTAGGTATTAAACAGGTTAGTAATTATTTTGGGTGTCATGATTTCAAGGTGGGTTTCAAGGCACTCTCACTGAATTACACTGAAATGCCCCCCAAAGGGGTTTGAGTCAATTAAAATAAATAAATAACTATATATATATATATATATATATATATATATATATATATATATNATTTCTGAAGCTCATTTCTCAGTTCTTGATTTTCAGATTACAGCGCCAGCATGAATTAACCAACTCACCCAAATAGTCAAATGCATACTCAGAAGAGCCCAGATGGGTTTTCTATGCACGTTGTGTAAGAGGTTAGGGGTTATATAATTGCCAAATGACTGGAGCTTCACACTTCCAATTTAGGAGCTGCTGAATGAGAACATGCAGAGTGAGATAACACTTTCTTTTACAGTCCTAGTTCTAGGTATTAAACAGGTTAGTAATTATTTTGGGTGTCATGATTTCAAGGTGGGTTTCAAGGCACTCTCACTGAATTACACTGAAATGCCCCCCAAAGGGGTTTGAGTCAATTAAAATAAATAAATAACTATATATATATATATATATATATATATATATATATATATAACCTATAACTAAAGCTGACTGAAGAAAGTAGTGATTCTTATTGTGGTTTTGCTTACCCGGAGCAGTGGCTGATCCAGGGCTCAGCCCAGCTTATTGTAGGATTGCTGTGAGGTTTCCTTACACAGATTTGTTTCTTAAAATGTGCAGTTTTTACTTTATAGAAGCTGATGATCTACACACCTACACATTCACAATTCGTGTGTCTTGTAGACAATATCACAAACAAACAAAAAATACGTTTTCCCAAAAATGGCATACTTAAAACTCCTCTCCATTTCATTGAAATAAAAAAAAATTCAATGTTTCATTGCATCTGCACATGGAATTAGTCCTAGAGATCATTCTATCCTAGTTCATCATACACACAGGCACTACTGCCTGACCCTGTGCCTTTTATTCTAGTCTTAGAACATCCAAAACAAGATTTGCTACCAATTTACCATCTCTAGTTCATACAAATACTCATCATAAAATCTAAATCTAAATTATATTTAGTTGTTTTTTTCCCTTTTGAGCAGGATGATGGAACCGCATTTCCCTGCAAAAATTGGAAGTCACAATTATATTCCTTTTGTCCGCACCTTCTCAAAATTAAACTGCGTCCTTGTTTACATACTCAGTTTAGCGATATTTTTTCTGTAGGCCACCTTAAACATTCAAATGCCCACCCAAAGATGACATCCTAGTAATATCTCTGTTCTATACCCACCATATCTCATCTCTAATGTGCTGATAACACAGATTTTTTTACTGATGCTTTAAAATGCTGAATACTTAGTAATTTAAACTGTTCTTAACAATAGTGAAATAACCCCTGGTGGTTTTCATATGGTCTCATTTCAGGAGGTCTGATACTAACTCCAGTGGAAACAAAATGTTTGGCTTAGCCATTCTTCTGGAAATCCTCTTTTCTGGTTTGGTGCTGAGCTATTCCACATGTTAATTCGGCTCAATTAATGACACACATCTTCTCTTGTATCCTCTGTTTTAGAAATGAGTAGCATTTCACTCTTTCATCAAACTTGGAAAATTGTGCAAGTTTTCAGATTTACAAATATGCTATGGCTCAGTATTTCAGTGGGCATAGTTCCAGTTGCTAGCTATGAAGGACCAGCTGCGTGAACCAATTAGCTATAGGTATTTTCTTTTGACAATTTTCATGACTGTTTGAATATTATAAAGTTTTGAGTCTAGCTAATACTGAAAGCTTGAGTGTCATCCAATACCAATAGTGAGCATCGGCCAATACTGTTATAATATTTGCTAAGATGTAAAATGAGATATTTGTATCTATAGCACTTAAATTGAGCACGAGCCGTTTTGTTATAGAATTGAATCAGATACAGGTCTGTTTTTGTTTACCCTCCGACATCCCATTTGGGCTTTTCTGCTGATGTCTGCCTGATACCGATTCCTGACTGGTCGTCACCACCAAGACAAAAGCGGCACTAGTCACTGAAGATGACCCGCTGTCATTCTGAGTCACTCCATGAATTTCTGGCACAACACCATTGCAGTCTTTGGCGATGTTGATGTGGTATTAAGGATAGTCGTCGTAGCGGTCTGCGTGCATGTAGTGCTGCGTCGTGCAGCCGTCTGCAAATGGTGCTGGCACTAACAGGATGACTCATGGAGGACATCTCTGCTTGCTGAATGCTTACGTCACATGGACAGCCGAGTATGAAACTTAAATAATTCGCGTGTCTCACAATGTCAAACCTGCCCACCAAGTTTCATTCCTGTCAGTTGATTCCTTCTGGGTGCAACTATTCGTGCAAATATTTTTTTGACAATGAGTGTATATGATAATGTGGTCCTCATGTCCCGCACATTTTACTGCTTTTTTCTCTGGTCTAAAGCAGTGGATTCAGTTTGGCAGCTCATTATCTAGCTCTTTATGAGCTGAACCAGGTGTATGAAAGCACAAAAATCACTAGCCTGTGAAGTGAGTGGGTACACCAGCACTGGGGAACACTTACAGTCAGTTAAATAATGAATGTGAATTCAAAGTGCATGCTTTCAGCTTTAATTTGAGCATTTTTTACAACCAAATTGGGTGAACTACAACCAATTTCATTCAAAGCCCCCCTTCTCCCAGTTTTAAGGTGCTCAGTAGTAATTGGACAGTTGGCTGCTCCGCTGTTCCACAGCCAGATGTGCATTATTCCCTCATTTTTTCATTTACAAGTAAGCAGATAAAAGATTTAAAAAAAATGAATAAACATGATTTTAACTGTAAATGGCATTTAAACTGTAGTGGCATTTGCATTTGGAATCTGTTTCTGTTAACTCTCAATATAAATATATTAGCTTAGATATTAGAAGTTGCCAATCAAGAGGTGATTGGAAGTTATTATTAATTATCATTATTAGGCTGAAAAAATCGAAGCAAACCCATCAGAAATATTGCAAAACCATTAGGTGTGACCAAATGAACTATTTTTAAAAAAGAAAGAATGCATGGCTGAAGTCTGGAACACCATGGAAACAACTGTGGTAAATAATAAGAATTCTTTAACTGATGAAGAAATAACCCTTTACAACAGTTGCCCAGATGAAGGACACCCTCCAGGAAGGAAGCATGCACTATATGGACAAAAGTATTGGAAGACCAACCCACCTACAGGCAGGCTGCATGGCTAGGTGCCTGAAGTTATGTACCTCTTGCAATGGAACTGAATGAAACACCTGAATTCAATGATTAAGAGGTGTCCTATGGATGTCTTATGGGCGAGTACTTATGAACAAGAAGTAGTACCAGAACGATAGGTGTATCAGGTAGTGTTGTGTGTGGGCTGTATGACTGCCAAAGGAAAGCGTTCTCTTACATTTAGTGCAGATGTGACTGCTGGCAAAAGCAGCAGGAGCAATTCTGAAGTATTTTTTGCTCAGATTCAGCTAAATGCAAAACTTGTTGGATGGCGCTTCACAGTACAGATGGATAATGACCAAAAGCTTACTGCAAAACCAATCCAAGAAATTTTAAAGGCAGAGGCGAGAATGTTCTGCAATAACAAATAAATCACCTGACCTCACTCGAATCGAGCATGCATTTTACTTACTGAAGGCAAAATTGAAGATACAAAAAACAAAGCACATACTAAAAATAACTGCAGTAAAAGCCTGACAGAGCATCACCAAGGAAGAAACCCAGCATCTGGTGATGTCTGTGGGTTTCAGACTTCAGCCAGCCATTGGTTGTAAAAGATGTGCAAGTACCAAGTATTAAAAATTACAGCTTAATTCATGATCATATCAATTTGTTCAGTTTTGTTTGTTGTTTTTAAAATCTCTGAAGTTGCTAAAAAGGGTTCTTTGCAGTGATGCCATAACAGAACCATTTTGGGTTCCTGCGAGTGTAAAGTATAAAATGTGGAAAACATGTTTAAAGTTTAAAGAACGTCCACATAACGTGAAGGTTCTATACAACTGTTTTACTTGTCATTGTTCCATGCTTACTGAGCACGTGAACATGTAGTTGTTCCATGCTTACTGAACACGTGAACATGTAGTTGTTCCATGCTTACTGAACATGTGAACATGTAGTTGTTCCATTCTTACTGAACATGTGTACATGTACTTGTTCCATGCTTACTGAACACGTGAACATGTACTTGTTCCATGCTTACTGAACTCGTGAACATGTCATTGTTCCATGCTTACTGAACATGTGAACATGTAGTTGTTCCATGCTTACTGAACTCGTGAACATGTCATTGTTCCATGCTTACTGAACATGTGTACATGTACTTGTTCCATGCTTACTGAACTCATGAACATGTACTTGTTCCATGCTTACTGAACATGTGTACATGTACTTGGTCCATGCTTACTGAACACGTGAACATGTTGTTGTTCCATTCTTACTGAACATGTGAACATGTAGTTGTTCCATGCTTACTGAACACGTGAACATGTAGTTGTTCCATGCTTACTGAACATGTGAACATGTAGTTGTTCCATGCTTACTGAACATGTGAACATGTACTTGTTCCATGCTTACTGAACTCGTGAACATGTACTTGTTCCATGCTTACTGAATATGTGTACATGTACTTGTTCCATGCTTGCTGAACATATGAACATGTAGTTGTTCCATGCTTTCTGAACATGTGAACATGTACTTGTTCCATGCTTACTGAACTCGTGAATATGTCATTGTTCCATGCTTACTGTTCCATGCTTACTGACCATGCTTTCTGAACATGTAAACATATCGTTGTTACATGTTTACTTAACACTAGTTAAGCATTGTAACCATTGCTAATGCATTACTTCATGTTAACTAATGCATTACTTCATGTTTTTTTTTCCAAACAATACTATATGCAAGAATTGTTCAGTAAGGGTGTAACAATTTCAATACAGTATTGGATAAAAAAAGAAATATAAGGATCAAAATAGGTTATTTGATTCTGTATCACTGATGGATTTTTCTGTCTATCTGCCGAATATCTTTTATTTACCACATTTTTATGGACAACAATGGACATCAAGGACATCAATACTGGGCATCTAGGAGCTGTGTAAAGTGGGAGGGAAAGGGTCAGGGCTTAGACCATACACATAACCACTGGATTTTCTCTAAAAAGCTTAAAATTCTGAAGATTGTGGTTATTAGGGCTTGCTTTGTACAAGGACTAAGAGGACTGCCATGGCCAAACTATTTTTTACAGTTTTTATTGTATGACTTGATATTTTTCTCTATTGTACAGTTTTGTAAGGAGCGTAGTCCTTGGGCTTCAGTGTTATATTTTCCACTGTACTTGAGGGCACACAAAAGTGAGCAGTGAAGGTAACCGTAATTGGTAATGTGTTAATTGTGAGTTTACATTTTAAATATTGGTAAAGATTGGTAAAAACTTGGAGTAACACCTAAATTAGTAATTAATGGTGAATTCGTAGGAAATTGAAAGTAAATAATTCAGAAAGGTGTTTAAAGCTGGGGCCGCTAATATTTTAAGCAGTATACACATAACATGACATCATGCAAATTGATTTACCTTTTAAATTCTTTGTATTATTTACAAGCAGAGCATGTCATGATGTGCCATAAAGTGGGAAGAGATGACAATACACGGACATTAACCGACACATTAAACTGCTGATCCACACCCTGATTTCTCTGCTCTCTCTCCTTCTGGATAAACATTATGCAATATTAAAGATAAATGACTTTAGGTAGCATTAAGTAGCTTTGGGGCTTAGAAATGGTCTACACCTTTGAGCACAGTTTCTGGCTTTGCACCTCAGCCTGCGGATATGTTAACGCCACGCTCCCAAAGTGGCCAGCAATGGGCAAGGGAGGGGAAAAAAAAATAAATAATGAAGCATTACACTTTTATTCTTCTGGGTTCAACAGTGAGCTTGAGCATGTTTTGAACAAGTGGTTACGGGAACAGTGAGTGAATATCACTCTTCCCCTCCAGCCGAGGGAGTGACCTCATCAAAAATGTAGAGACCTGCCAAGAGGCACGCAGGAGGAACGGCTAGGTTTTATGAGATGGGATGCGACATAGCTTGAGGAGTTTCACGGTCACCCTGATGTTGTGTGCTTGAATTTGGAGGAATATGCAGCTGCTGTTATCTCCAGTACTCTCAAATGCATAACTGAACTGACTTAGCTACAGTTACAGGTAAAAATGTTATTATTCGTGCCATGTATCCCCTGTCTCAAATTCTTAGGGACGCCTAGCTGTTTTCAATGCTGGAAAAGTAAACCATTATCAAATCATTCTTTAGGAAAATCTTGGTGCTGGGAGGGCAAACAGTGTAAGAAATCGATACACTGGAATAAAAGGGTCATTGTTTAAAATAGCGCTGAACAATTAGAGGAAAATATCTGATTAAAATTTGTCTGACCAGTAGTCTGTCTGTGATTTGCATTTATGTAAATGAAGGTTTGTTATTTTGGCCAAGAAGACCAGAATATCTGTTTGTGATGTAAAGCACACCACCTCATCTGTGAAGCATAGTGGAGGTAGTGTTATGTGTTGGTTGCATGGCTGCCAGTGGAACTGTATTTAGTGATGTGACTGCTGACAAAACTGCAAGGTGAATTCTGAAGTGGCCTAGTATCTGCTCAGATTCTATCAGATGCTTAAACTGTTTTAGACAGTGTTTTACAGAGCAGAGACAATGGACCATTATTAAATATTGATAAATATAAAATTCCTGTCATTGTTTAAAGGTGCCAATTTGTTATCTGATGTTTACATAGAAAGTATGTGACTTTGGTCACCCAGATGTGGTTTTACATGCCCACTTACACTCTATGATTTGGTCCTAGAATGAAATGAGCTGTTGTCCCTTTTTCGATTTGGTTGTGAATTATTTGATGAGGTCTGTCAAAATAAACACAGACAAAAGAACTTATGTGTAAATAAGCTCGGTAAGCTTGGTTAGCTGTGCTACTTACTTGAAGCTTGATAGCAGCTAACGTTACCTATCCTAGCTACTTGCTTGATCTCGACATCAACACACAGTACATTAAAATTGTTACTCACTATGAACCTTTCAGTTTATGATGAGCTGCTTCAACCAGCAAACAGTGATACAGTCACACAGCATGACTGCTACTTACAGGTTACTGTTGGGGTTGTGATGGCAATAAAGGTGGAACTGCTCCTCTACATAGTTTGCCATTTTCATTGCTGTTGCGTTGTTGTCACTGTATGTAAATTTGGAGGCACATATATTAATCAGTCAAGTCTGCTCTGAAGATGTTCAGGATTTATCATCATTTGTAAATGCGGGATTTGTATTAAATGAGGAACAACAAAGTTTGAGGTTCACGGTATGTCCTGAAGTATGGTATGTTCTGAACTCTCCTTGTTCAACTTTAACATTGTAAATACAGTTTTCCATTATGTGGCACCTTTAAAATGTGAGGAAAGTATTGTATTATTTTGTCGTTTTACATTTCTATAATTCTGTTGTTTTAGCGGAGAAAACAAGAATATCTATTTTTTTAGTGTGACAGAGTGCCAGATAATTGTGGTTGTGATGTCAAACGCACGTGCGTATTTAGCTGCTTCTAATTGATCTGACTCATCTACAGGCTGTTCACGAGTCCTGTGATATTACGTTCAGTCTCCTCATTTTAAACTGTGTTATTAATAGCGTTGTTTTGACAAAATAGGCTGTAATTAAAATTCCAGCTCTTGCATTCAAATTGCAGATTCAATATGAAAACAGGGAATCTTTCAGGCCTGGTTTAAAACGAAGAATGTTTTGGAGTTGCATATTGTCGCTGTCCAAAGAAAAACATGTATCTCAATTTTTGTCTGTTTTTAGTTTTATGCTTCATTTGAGCACAGCAGCTGCTGTTTACACTGTGGGGAATTTCTTGATGAATGGACCAACAGAAATGGCACATAACTGCTTGGAAAAATGTCTGGTCCCATTGACTTCCATTCAAATTAAATGAGGTTTTTGCCCTCTCCTGTGAAGTTGCCATTGTGGAGATACTTGTTTTCCTTTGGACAGCGAAGATATTCAATATATGTTGGACAGTTTCCATCTGCACCAGAGGGGACCCGCAAAACCTTAAAGCCTTTTCATGTTGAATCCAAGTTTTACAGACAAAAAGAACAAAAAACACCAAAAACATTCCACTTTAACACTAATGCCATCTTTCATGTTGCAAATCATATTTTTTTGCTTATTTTAATGCTCAGAGCTGAAACAGAGCCTTGAGCTCCCTCATGCACGCAGTGCATCAGAGGAGCTCTAGCTCCTGTGAGTCAGTGGTTCTCTCTGTGTTGTTGAACTTGCCACATTCTCAGGAGTATTGCATTTGATGTGAAGGTTTTGGTGAATCAAATCTGTAAACAAATGGCTTGGAGTGAACATATCTAAACGTATAATTAAAGTTACGCGAGAAAAATGGGCCAGAAATAAAACTGCATAATGTGAGAATTGGTGTTTTTTTGTTTTTGGGTTCCACCTACAATTGCAGAGTGTAATTCACTTTTCCACCACAGTCACGCTCCCCTCATGTATAGACTTAAGCTTGCATTTGAACTGAAGGATACAGAATTGGACTCGCCTTGTGGACTCGCCACACAGATGCTTGTGATTTCCATGTGTAAATATTCAAAATGACAAAAGTGTTATCTGTCACTTCTATACGCCTGTGTGATGTGGTGTTGGCACAATACTAGCAAAGACGACATCAGGAGAGAAAGAACCATGTGGACTTAAAAGGTAGAGTATATAGAGGATTTTATTATTGGAGGTTCAAACTTTTAAGGCTTATTTGGTGTGAGATTTACGAAGACTGACCAAACTTTCTGGCATGACATGAAATTATTAAATAACTTTTGGCATCCAGAAAAGCATCCTTTTAGCTCTCGCCAATGAGTAAAACCCGAGATTTACTCTTGCTCCGGTCTCTGGCTCAGTCACTTCCTCTTTTCCTCTTCCTTGCTTCCTCCTTCAGTCAGTTTGCTGCCTCTGCCATGATGTCCATGCTGGAAATACCGATATCGCTTCTTTTTACAGCTCTAGCTAAAACGTTGTTGGTGTGTGACGCGAAGCTGTAAAGCGTTGTGCATTCCTTGCAAGAGATCTTGTGTCAGTCCATTAAAGCCACATAGCACTATTGCAGGTGTTCTGGGCCAGGAGTTGCAATGGCAGAGTCACCATTTTCCCTACGTTTGACTACCATCAAAATGATTTTGACGCTGTTATTGTAAGGTAGAATTGTTACATAATGTCTGTATCAGGGACAAAGAAATATAACATCTTTAATATGCAGGTATATTTTTCCACACCCCTCCAAAGTTCAGTCTTAGAAGTTGATTCAGCGCTTCCTCCTCACTAGCTAGGTAACGGCAAGCACACTCAGTGATGTTGAGGTCTGGACCTAGGGGTGGTCAGTCCGTTGTTCTAAGAACTTTGTTTGATGTGTCTGGCTACTTTTCTCAGTGAGCTCTTTTTGTTGAGTTTTCCAGTAAAAGGATGCACAGAAGGATGGACACCCCTGTGGATGTTTTCAGATCTGAAGCAAGAATGGAGCTCGATTTTCTCCTTGTTCTCTCAAAGATGAAAGCTTTAAGTGCCGTTTATCTGATGGGAACAGTGTTGGTCTTATATCTAATCTCTTTAGAAATATCTCCTGAAGAATGAATCGTTTGTACTGAATAGTTGTTTTGACTGGTGTGGCGGGAGAGAGGTGGAGTCACTGCCTTTTCCTCCGCATATCAAGCAGGCGGGGCACCATGCTTTTATAAACTGAGTAAGCCTCCTTTGCTGTATGTTTTGGTTTATTTGTTCTGGTGTGTGTAAATAAAGCACCCTGGTTCACTTGGGCTGGGTGTTTGTATGTGTCTTTGGGCCTCAGCGAGGCTTTCCTGGTGAGTGTGCTCAGCCCCTCCCCCAGCTGGGCAATACTGAAAACAAAACTTTTTTTTTTTTTGTGTGTGTGTGTGTGTGTGTGTGTGTGTGTGTGTGTGTGTGTATGTGTTAGTAAGTGCAGACATTTTTCTTACTTAACAGACCAGCAACAGTGAGAAAATCCAAATTTCAAAAGGTGACAAGGTGTCCCCAAGCATTTGATAGATGTCTTGGAAAAAGGTGTGAAAATGTTTTCTTGAGGGAACAGTGGAACACAGATAGCACATGATGTCTGAATGAGCAAATACGACAATACACCATGACTCTGCTGTCTCAGGCAATGTTTCATTTTGACGTGGAAGCTCTTGGATCTGTGATGTTTGCAATAATGTGGAATGAACAACAGTGTTGCTGGTTTGGAGCTCCTGGAAAGGACGGAGATGTTCAGATAATACATCTGACAAGTGAGAAGAGAATCAATACAAGCACTGCTGTGCACTGAAATGTTCTTTGCACTGGGGTCAGAACCTGCTGGAGAGATGCTGGACTGTAGAATAGGAGCAGGACCCTGGAACTGGATTGTTCCTGACCGCTTTGGATTTAAGTGAACCTGAACAGCCCAAAATAAATCTGTTCTTTAAATGTACTGTCTGTACCCTTTTAAAAGTTCAGTGGGTTTGAGTTTAACAGCAGGCTGTATGGTCTGTGCATCCAGTTTAGTTAACTTGTCCAGGCCAGACGAAGACGGCGCAGAACCCATGAATGAATCAGGAATGCATGCTTTCGGATGTCTTACAACATTCATTTCAGTGTGACCGTATGGGTTCATATAAACTTATTCTTTTCTGACAAGCCTCAAGTGCACTCTTCTGTTTGATTTCTGTGAACCCAGTCAAAGACAAAATAGTAGGATAACATTGCAGCCTAGCAACACCTTAGCAGTGACCTTGGATAGCACAGAAATAGTCAAGCAGCTCATTAGCAACCACCTGGGACTGTCAAGTTTATTTGTTTATTCATAAAAAAAACCCATCTAGTTAGCCTAGAACCTTTACATCTACAGTTGAGGAATTCAGTTTCCACTTATTTCAAATGTAGACAGTCAGCCAAGACATTTGGTGTCCAAATTAGCGCTTTTCAAATTACACATTTTTTTTGTCTAGGTGGAAATAAGACATAAGAAAAGAACATCTCCACAGTGAACAAACTTAAAGGAGCAATATTGTAAGATGATGGAATATTAAATTCATACTTCAAACAATAGGGGGTGACATGTCACCAAAAAATGCACAGACCCTCCACCTCCTACTCCTAAAGGTCTAGGAGAAGCATTGTGAGTTCAACATCAAACATCAATTCATTCACCCATCAGAAGTGTCTCCAGTGATAGAAACCACCAGCAATGTAAACTCTTGTTCTGCTTCTATTAATAATACATCTTTTGTCTGCTGCCAAACATGGATTCTTGCCAGGGGTGGGCGGCAGCGGACACTTGCCAAGAGCTTCGACTATCATTGCATTTACTCTTCCTTTCATTGGCTGTCTGTCCTTAAATGAAATAACCGGGAGCAGAACCTTCAACGTGATTGACAAGCTGTTAGAATATGCTGTTGGGGCAGCAGTGCTACTTCCTTATACTCTCATGTTGGGCTGATTCATTTGGACTCAACGCTACAGTGACTCACTCTTATACATAGATACATAGATGTTTTAACATACCCAAACTGTTATTTCTTCAGATTCTGTTGATAGGTTTAGGTAATTTTGGAATGTTTTAAACTAAAGATTGTCTATATCGTTCCTTTAAAACCATATTCCTAAACTTTATTGTCCTTCTCTTTTTTCCTGGTATTTATTTACTTCAACATATTGGAAATAATAAAATGTAAAATGTGCAATATGTTCATAATTGTGCAATTGTGCAAGTCTGCAGAAGTGTGTTCTCTGTAGATAATGTGTTAAAAACATTTTCAACAGAATCAACAATTTGACCAGGTGCACCCAAATTTTTGCATGTGACTGTAAGAATCACTATTCACCCACATTTTACATCCTCTCTCAAACCACACCTAGGTCTTCATTAAGGTTGTACAGACTTGTGGATGTGGTTTAGTACATAGTATCACTTACTACCAAGCACTTTATCAGGACCACCTCCTTGTATCTGCACTCTCTGCCTATTTTATCAGCTCCACTTACCATATAGGAGCATTTTGTAGTTCTACAATTACAGACTTTAGTCAGTCTGTTTGTCTGTTTCTCTGAATACTTTGTTCCCCTGTTCTTCAGTGGTCAGGCTCCCCACAGGACCACCACAGAGCAGGTATTATTTGGGTGGTGAATCATTCTCAGCACTGCAGTGACACTGATGTGATGGTTGCATGTTAAAGTATATGCTATAGACAATAGGTCATATGCTGCTGCACAGTTTGTGTTGGTCATCCTATGGCTAAATAGCTAGTTCTGTTATTTATGGGCTATAAAAATGAATCTGTTTATTCAGCCAATTGTTTGTGGGGTTACCAGATCTCCAAGGCCCTATGTATTTGTGTGGTTTGTCTTGTGGTTGACACTGCCACTGGCACTGAATACACAATGTTAGTGAGATGAGCTTGTAACTCCGCCTTACTGTGTTTATTTTGCAGGACTGGGCCAAAGAGGAGTACAGCGGAGGATGTCCTGTCAATGTCATGGTTCCAGGCATGCTAACGTACTATCATCCCGGCCTTCGAAAGCCTTGCGGCAGGTGAAACGACACTATACCAATAACAGTAAAAAACTTCCTTAGTACTGACCTGCACCTATCAGCCCAGTTTAATGTACATCACCTGTCAAAAGTCTGGGGACTTGCTGTCCATCAATTTGACATCACTGCACTACACAAAAGTGGGGTATGTGTTCTGTTGAATTATGCTACCTTGTCAAAATGTGCTTCCATAGCGCATAACATTAACATTGAAACACTTACACTGTGCTAATGATATGTACTACATGGCGGTCATATCACTTTGTGGTTTGTCAACCTTCTTGATTAAATGCATGAACAGAAGTGTAAAAGAAAAAGAAGTGAAGACCCCTTTCAGTCTAGTAATGTTGAGCAGTGTACCCTGAGTACAGGTCAGCTTGTAGGGCTACCACACTGGCAAAGCCTGCTGGTTTGCTGGAGGCTGCCAGTCTGATGACAGATTAGTCTGCTGCAGCACTAGCATAGCTTAAACATAGCAAAATCTATATTTTGACTGTATAGTGAACTCCAGAGAAAAATGGTAATATTCTTATCAGCTTTGGAATGTATTTCATTAACCCATGATGCATCAGAGGCAGTTTTCAAAAACTCCATTCATTCTTCTCTTAGAATATCAGATGTCCTTGATATGAGCATAATTGCATGATGCTGACTACTATGCAAACAGTTGGTGACAAGTTCAGTTGTGCATGTGCAGTGCTCAAATCTGCGGCAGGAGCTTTCAGCCTTACCGAAAACTAAAGAAAAAGAGTTTGACCAATCAAAAAGCTGGGTTAATTTCCCGCATATCAAGCAGGATGACAAACAGCAACACAAAATGGGTTTTATCCCTCTCGTTCACTCTCCTCACTCTGTCTGGCTCCTTCCACAAGGAAGGACAGAGCTTTTATCTCCTTTGCACAGGTGAATGGGCTGAGGTGGATGTGGAAAGTTAAAATTGCAAATTAAGTTAACTTAACACACACATTCCTGAGCTTTATATTAATAATGTCTGCAGGAACAGTAAGTAACAGCAACAGTAAGTTATATTGTTTGTGTGTTGCAGATTATTAAACCTGACTTTTAATAGTTCTGTATTCATAATTATTATTGCAGCCAAGTGTTGTGAAAGCATGTAAACTGATCCTCCGTTTGCATGGTGGTATATGGACAACAACAAATCACATTCTAGGCAGCATTTGTTATGGAACAGACACAGCAGTGCATCCTCAAAATAAACCCTCGCGCTTCTTCTGATTACCTTTTGAACGAGAGAGAATATATATATATATACGAGAGAGTATATATTACAGCTGGCCAGGTCAGCTACATTCAAAGCTTCTTTAAGTTCAACTCTTAGTGGAGCTACCATAACCACAGCTAACGATCTCTAAAGTTAACTAGCCTTGATCTCAACCTCAGACATACATTTTAACAGATAATAGTCTGCACCAGCGGGACTAAAACTCAGGAGAGCACAGAGCTCTTCTCTGCTTTTCTCAACCTTAAATAATCCATCTACACTGATAAGGCACTGCTTTCATAATCGTCTATTGTCGCAAGCACCACAGTCTTCATACCAGTGTCAGTATGGCTTCATGCAGCTATCACCCATGTACCATGGAATGATTGTTTTTTTTAATGCATATTACATGTACACGCTGCAGCTTTATATAGAGCTATGCACAATATCTTCCCAAGGTTGGCAGGTCTGCATTCCTGAGAGTAATTAAAACCAAGAAACAGATTTTTTTAACTCATCTTCCCAGCTCAGTAACATAGTGTGGTTAATTGATGTCATGTAATCATGGAGTTGCACCTGCCACACATGTAATTAATAATTTTTTAATAAAGAAATACCTACTATCTGAGGTTTTCCTGGTGACCACTTACAGTTCTGGTTCTCTAATTTCATGTTCCATCTGTTGTAGTGACAGAAACCACTGTTAATAGACTTATTGTTCATTTTATGTCTCTGTAAAGTACTAGCTAAGGTAATTAGCTACCTTGCCAATTGGCTTATTGGCTGAAATGTAATAATATATTGCACTTCTCTGCAAACAAACTCAAAAATATCTACATTTACATAGAATCGTGTGTAGACTCAAACAAGGCTTTTATATTTCTCTCTCAAATGTGAAAATATCACTAAAAACGTTCTTTGGCCACTAGTATGAATTTGAACTGTGTTCGCTTCTTAACTAACTTGAGTCCTTAACAGATTGCAGATCTTTCACTGCATGTCTCCATCCAACAACATATGTTGCTGTGTATGTGACTCAGTCTAACTTGGTGGATTTGTAATGGGAAGAAAGTTTCTCCTAGTGACTGGGGAAGTTGGGGAAGCTTGTTGACTAGATGTGAGTTGACCACCAAGAATTGGCCTTGATGTTTACAAATATACAGTTTTGGTCTATAAGGGTTTTTTTTTTAGCCCAGTCTCCTTTTTGAACTTAAGATAAATTAGAAACATTTAGAAAAAAAATCAAACTTCACAAGAAGTAAAACAAATATTGTTGCTGTCCAAAGAAATATAAGTATCTCCAAAACGGCAACTTTACAGGAAAGGGGAAAAAACCTTTTTCTAAATTCAATTTTAATGGAAGTCAGTGGAACAGAATTGAGATTTTTCCAAGCAATTCTGTTGATCTATTCATCATGAAATTTTCACACAATATAAAAAGTAGCTGCTGTGTTGAAATGAGGCACAGATGTAAAAATCGACAAAAAAAGACAAGGTGACAGTGACACAAGACAGTCCTGCTAGTCCTATTACCTGCCACTTGCAGAGGACTGATGGAACACAAATGCAGAATGAGGAGTACGTAATTGAGGAAACAGAAGAGTGAGGGCGTGGTGTGCTCGGTCCACTAATGCGCCTCAAACCAATGGGCTAGAGGTCATAGGAGCAGCACTCTCCAGAGAAAAACAGTCGCTTAATCCATTTGTAATGGGTCCCTAAATGAAACTTAGGCCATGAAGGATGCAGCAAGGGAGTGCGCACCGCTGGGCTGGTGGAGATGGGAGTTGGGGGGTGGGTTCTGGCTAGGTAATCCATTTCCATAATAGAATTAAATCCACAGGGAAGAGAGTGATCTCATCAAATCAAAAGGTTGAAGGATGTAAAGACTCTTGGCCATAGCATCCTACATATTTGGACTGTTCTGTATACTGGAGCAATCCATAATCTGTCCTTGACCTAGTTGTAGATGGACCAGACACAGCTTGCTTACTCTTCTGAAATGCCACAAAACCTGCATACAGTCCTTCAGGAGCTTTAAGCCCCATTAGTGCTCAGTCCCTTTCCTCAGTGCCTTGAATAGTAAGCCACCTCTTAATAGAGGTGAATAATGGAAACAAATAGAGGGTAAGGGGCGGCATACCATTCAAGCCGCTAGGAGTAAACAGAGCGAGAAATGCTAGTCGGTTATAGGATTAACTTTATTTTTCTGGGTTTTTTTTGGAGTTATTTCTCCAATATAGTGTAACCCAAAAGCCACCCAAAACCCCCTTTTTTCATGTTTGATGGATCCACATGTGGCTAGACCACAGGTGAAAGGCAGTGTGGGTAAAAACATGCCTCGGGGGGCTTTCGCGCACAAGTAAGGCTGATGCATCCATAATGCATAACAAATAAACAGTGAGCAAGAAAAACATCCACAAGTAGAGGAAAGATGGACTGAAACACATAAAAATATAGCTCAAATATGGTGTTTGTTGGTGTGTGGAGTCTTTGCTCAGTATGCACCATACATTTCAACCCAGCTGCATTTTTCTACTTTCTCAAGACTGTCACCTCCTTCACGTGACTCGCACTGTACCGACAAGTGTTAATTCTGCTGTACGTGGGTGACATTGAGCTCGCGCTGCATCACCACGTGCGTGTTGGTCCACATTGCAAGCCTGAAGAAAAACCTTTAACAAAAGACGCAGTCGTGGATTAAGAGTAGAATGGCTGTTAGAGAGGAATCATAGCGCTTTAGGATCTTAAGCCGTTTCTGACGCTGTCAGGAGAATTGAAAACTCTAAGCTATTTTGCGCTTTGATAGACACTTGAATGAAGTCAGTTCAAAGCTTTTTTGTGTAACGCTGCTTGTGGAATGACTTTGCATCTTCTGGTCATGAAACAAAGTTGTCTAAAAAGAGGGCCTTACTTATTGAAGCCGTTAAGCTTCATAGGTTCCTGGTTTACAATTTTGAGTGTATTATACCAGAGTTTCTCAAACCTGGTCCCGGAGGCTCCCTGCCCTGCGCTTATTAGTGCTTTCTCTGCTCCCAGCACACCTGACTCAACTTATCAGCTCATTAACAAGCCCTTTCAGAGTTGCAGGGGGTGTGTTAAAGCAGGGAATCCACTAAAATGTGCAGGGCAGGGTGCCTCCAGGACCAAGCTTGAGAAAGACTGTATTATACTATTCAAAATAAAATTTGTTTGATATATTTGGTAATTTGTTGTATGTCACTAATAAGAAGTGTTTAAAGTGTCACTATTCACTACTAGTAGTGGTTTGTTTACTTGTAAACAAAAAAATATTCCTGAGTTTTAGTCCCACTGGTGCAGGCTATTATCTGTTAAAATGTATGTCTGAGGTTGAGATCAAGGCTAGTTAACTTTAGAGATCGTTAGCTGTGGTTATGGTAGCTCCACTAAGAGTTGAAATTAAAGAAGCTTTGAATGTAGCTGACCTGGCCAGCTGTAATATATACTCTCTCTCGTTCAAAAGGTAATCAGAAGAAGCGCAAGGTTTTATTTTGAGGACGCACTGCTACGTTTGTTCCATAACAAATGCTGCCTAGAAACACATTTTAAGTATTTATCATGTATTGTGCTAGATCAAGGGTTACAAACCTTTCACTCTCAAGGCCCTACATAGACCATAAAGCTTTTTCAGCCCACAAGATTGCTTTCAGTCATTTCAAACATTGTTTCAAATGCCAGCACATATAACACAATAGTCAATGTAGCCTGTCGATTTTCATTTGACTATGTGATCAAAAAACAAATTGTCTGTCTGTCTGTCTGTCTGTCTGTTGATCTAGATAACATTGGCCCTAATGCTTTCCTTCACACCTTCATTTCTAGGATCCACTGGGCTGGAACTGAGACGGCTACCCAGTGGTGCGGCTACCTCAGCGGGGCCATCCAGGCTGGCCATCGTGCCGCTCTGGAGGTCCTGGCAGAGGTCTGTCCATCTGCACTGTCTAAAGGTGACCTCCAAAAAGTGAGACCAGAGGTCACAGGGCCACCATCGCATTTGGCCAAGGCTTGGAACCGCAAGTCCACCTCCTCCCGCCTCCTCGTTGGCCTAGCTGTGGCCGTGGCCGCGGGAGGAGCAGCCTTGTTCTGGGCCATGCCTGAATTAGGCCGTAGTTGGATCGACCAGGCATTGGTCCTACTTCCGTGGAAGCACTGAGCTTTGCAGCTTCGGAATATTCTAAGGCATTTTTAATTGTTTCCTTAGAGCGGTTCATTATCGCTAAACACATATCGATTTTATGATCTAGGCAAAAGATAACCGTCGGCGTATTCCCTTATCTGCTTTGTAAGATATGATTCCTTAAAGTGCTGCATTAATAAAATACATGGAATTTTAGCTTTATCTGAAGTGTCGTTTTTTTGTGTATCTGAAGTTTCCTTTTTTGAAGTTTGCCTTTCCCGTGTAAATTCGACGATACGGGCACTAATGAATCAGCGACGATTCAAGCATTCAGTCAAAAAAAAATCAGCTGCAGGCTACCAAACCCATTTCAGCGCAAGGTAAGGGCTTCAGTATCTCCGGCAGCCCTGTGGTAAAGCTCTGTCATTCCCTGTGTGCTTAACTTAGAAAACTGGGGTCTTGTGAGCAGCCGAGTTTGTCAAGGCTGTTTGGGACATCCTTAATTTACTTGACGGCTCTGCCTTTGTGACTTAGGCGAGGAGGAAAGGGGGGAGAGAATCTTCAAAATGCAGGAAAGGTTTAGGCAAGCAGTGTAAAGCCTCGCTCTAATGAGTGCCAGAGACCTCCAGCTATAACCCGCTACTGCAGCGCTGGAAGGAAGCCATCTGAACTGTAAGGTACGTCACTTGGAGGCTCTCACACATGCACCCTCACTGCCCGCATGCATACTGTCCATGCTCCACTGAGGGTGTGATGGATGAGCCATTCATTTAACGTTAATGTCCCTGTGAAAGTGATTTAATCGTGAGCTCCGGATTGCACCACTGATGAAGAACCCAACTTGCCGCTCTCTCCCAGGGACCCCTAACTCAAACTGGACACTGGACAGCAGCGATCAGGCCAGAGTCACCCCCCGTGGCACCTTATCTGTCTTTGTTATCCGTCTTTTACAGAGCATCAACTCTTCATTTCTTTCCACCGGTCTGGTTCTGGCCCATCAAGATTAAACTCTGCCCTCAACAGCACTCCTTTGTAACCCGTTCAATTTATTATACCCTTCAGGGTAAGGGGGAAAAAGCCAGCGCTTCCTTTGGAACACAAGCCTTGCCTTTGGATAAAGGCCCACAGGAAAGAAGGCAAGGCCTCTGGCGACTGTGAATCTGATTTTCCATTCCATTTGCTAGATTAACTCTACATCCTGTCGGCTAGCCGCACATCTTCATCTGCCGCCTCTCCGTGGTGTGGATTGGCCATTATTTAGCCGTCCCACAAAAGCCACTTTATGATTCCCTCTCAGGGGGAGCTTGCTGTGCGTGTCTGTTATATGCTTTTATAGAACGCATTCTTACAGTACCGAGTAACTGAATGGACAGATACAGGGCCAGACAGTCTTCTGCCAAGGAGCCTGGTGAGATGAAGTGAAAATCAACAACAGCCTCATCGACAAGGAACACCTTTGAATGAGCAGTTACTGTTTATTTGCTAAATGTAACATATCGGGGGGACAAAAAGTTAGAGCACATATATATATTTTAGGTCTGTTATTTGAATATGCTTAATAGAAATTTTGGACTAAAATGTGCAGATGCCATATTTGAGTTTATTCTCTGTAGAGAATGTGTTTTCACTTTGTTTTGTTTTTGCATACAGCTGTAAATACAGTTGCAGCCAAAGCACAAAATGTACCTTGTGACTGCAACATGCACCCACAATGAGTTGAGCAAAACTTTACCAAGACTGTAGTTTATCATGCAAACTCCTCATAACTCCATCCACTAACTGCTGGCTCGTGAGATGCAGTGAAATATTGTAGCTGTCGGAAAGATCAGTATAAAATAGGAAATAAAAGCTTAATGAATTTGTTTGTTGTTGAAAGTATTTTGCTACAAAAAGCATCAAAAGTGTGAAAACAATAACACAGACTAATCATAATGCGGCCGCAACACTGCATATTTTGCATCTTCTTACAGATGTGCCGAGAGTAATATACACCCAGTTGCACCCAGAAGGAATCAACCGACAGTAATGAGACTTAGTGGGTAGGTTTGGCTTTGGGCCCGCATGTGGCATAAGAAAGGATGGGCCTTATTGCTATACCTGACTGACCCAACAGCCACGATTGCAGGCATTCAGCGCGCAGTGATGCCCTCCATGAGTCATCCTACCAGCGCCACTGGCACATGGCTGCACAAGGCAGGACTATATGCACACAGACCGTTACGATGACTGCCCTTAACACCACGTCAACATCACCAAAGACTCCAATGGTGTTGTTCCAGACTGTCATGGAGTGACTCAGAATGGCAGCAGGTCTTCTTCAGTGACGAGTCCCGCTTTTGTCTTGGTGGTCACGACCAACCAATCCGTGTGTGGAGGCACCGTGGTCAGCATCAAGATGAACGGTTTGTTGTCACAGGAGGCCTGGTATCACTCCACCTCCACCACAATATCTGTAGGAACTGTGTGAGAATATTCAAGCTGGATGGGGTGGATTATCACAGGACGCCATTAAGAACCTCTACAACTCCATTCAGAGAGGTCTGGCATGTTGCGTTAGACACTACTTCTGTATATGTATCTCAGTAAATATTGCCCATATCAGTCTAAATTTATCATTGTTTTCATTGTTCCTGCTAACCTTTATCTTTCTTCCTTCTGGGTGCAACCATTCTTTTGACGATGAGTGTATATCGCCGCTGTCCAAAGAAAAACAAGTATCTCCAAAATGACAACTTTACAGGAGAGGCCAAAAACCTACGTAAATTCTAATGTAAGTCAATGGAACCAGATTTTCTTCCAAGTGATTTTGGGCCATTTCTGTTCCTCCGTTCGACATGAAATCTTCACACAGTGTAAACAGTAGCTGCTGTGATCAAATTATGCATAAAAGTAAAAATCAACAAAAATGGAGATACATGTTTTTCATTGGACAGCGACGATATATAAACAAAGTTTATTTCAGTGTTAAACATTCTCTCACTATATGTTTGAGGCTTGTTCCTTCATCAACTGCAGTGTTAGTCACATCTGAAGTCACATCTTTTTAGACCCTAATACAAATTAAGCCCTTATTTTGGCAGGTGAAGAAATATCAGTGCCAAGCCCCCCAATGTGAGTTGCTCAAATATGCGCATGAATATGTATATCAATCACATGTGTAATATCTGTCGTGTCTTTAAAACACCCGCGTGAGTCCAACTGTAAGGTTAACGTGTCTTTTTATTAACAAAACTGTGTTCGGCCCTCTGTCCCTCTCTTACTCTAGTTCTCCTCCTCGAACGCCCCTCCCCCACACCGAGGTTCTTCCCTCTCAATATCCAGTTACACCACAATATCTAAACCTCTTTTTGCACAATTCTTCTCAAATGCATATGCATGAGGAGAAGCCCATTTTGCATTTTACCATGCACATGTCCTATGAACAGTCTGCTTATGCTTGTGCACCAGTTTTGTGGAAGATTTACACATAAAACTGCTACAAGAGAACATCAGTACATGAGGCACACATGTTGGGAGAGATACCAGAGTTATCCAGACTGATACCAGATAGAACCATTTTTATTAATGATGTGTGCGAAGATTTAAATATGTTAACAACAAAATAGATAGACAAGATTGCATTAGATAGAAATTGGCAATTTACACTTAATCCATACTAGGGTATGTTTTATGGTTATCAATTTTAAGACATCAACTGAAGCCTTGAAGGTCCAACTGCTTCTCCCTCAGTTTGCCTTCCAGCAACTTTAAATCTTTAACTAACCTCATAATTTGATATGTCCACCCGTTTTATGTTTACACCTGCTGGAAACCTGACTGCTAGCCTACAGGTGCCAGAAGCCAGGATAAGCTTGCTGGTTAATGCTAGCTGACGTGGTAAACTAACATCAGTTTCCATTATTTTGCACTGTTGAAACGCTGATGGTACAAAGTACAAAGTACATGTGGTCAGTGCTGGTGATAGACTAAGGGCTTGAGGTACTAAGTGTTCTGATAGACTAAATGCTTGAGGTATGGACTGACAGCCATGATAACTTAGCGTTAGCACACTAATGAGCTCTCACCTTCACGCCGCGTAGTATGGAAGAATATTTGCACGTCTTGAATTGAGCCTTTAGATAGCCCCCCCACCTCCCCTTTCAGTCAAATTGATGGTGTTGGAGATGTAGCCTCTGGGAAGCACATCAGAATGATCTAAGATGACTTGATCTAATATACACGCATCATCAAAAGAGTGGTTACACCCAGAAGGAAGAGTTGGATTGCAGTTCAATTTTGAAGGAAGATAAAGGTCCCAAGAACAATACATGATGATAAATTTAGGCTGATATGCGCAATATTTATTGAGCTACACATACAGAAGTAGTGTCTCTCAGTATGGCATCGGTCCATCAGGTTCGCTAACACAACATGCCAGACTTCTCAACATGACGTTCTAGAGGTTACTAATGGTGTCCTGCGATAATCCATCCCATACAGCTTGAATATTCTCACACAGTTCCTGCAGATTTTGCAGAAGGGGTGGAGGTGGAGTGACACCAGATCTTTTGGATGTGTGATGCGTGATAACAAACCGTTCATCTTGACGCCTACCACGGTGCCTCCACACATGGATTTGTCGGTCATCTCCACCAAGACAAAAGCGGGGCTTGTCATCGAAGATGACCTGCTGCCATTCTGAGTCCCTCCATGACAGCCTGGCACGACATCATTGCAGAAAGTGCTCTTCATAGCGGTGTGCATGCATGTAGTCCTGCGTCATGCAGGCATCTGCCAGTGGTGCTGGCACTAACAGGATGACTCATGGAGGGCATCACAGCTCACCAAATGTCCGCAGTTGTAGCTGTTGGGTCAGTCAGGTACAGCGATGAAGCCCGTCCTTGCTTATATCACACAGCGGAGCGTGAAACTTTAATCATTTGCACATTTCACAATATCAAACCTACTCACTAAGTTTTATACCTGTCGGCTGATGGGTGCAACTATTTGTGGAACTATCTATTTGATAATGAGTGCGTATATGCTCAAGTATTGGTAGGGACAATCCCGTCCTTCCAAACTATCGTTCCTATCGCCCATGTGCAAACCTACACCCATGCTGCATAGGTTTATGTCAGTTAGCATGAAAGGCTTATTTAGGTGACATGTAGCCCGATGAAAGTCGAGTGAACCTTCACATTAAATAAAGACTGTATACCAAGGACTGAAAGTGACCTTTCTAGGGATCTTTATTTTTGAAAGGGGTGAGATGATCCATAACATAATGTGAATCTGATTTTGTAGATTAACTCCATCTGATCACATGTCACTACCTGTCTCTTCTCCATGTTGTCGATTGGCTCTATTAGCAGTCCCACCAAAAAACACTCCTCTCTCAGGGTGAGCTTCTTCTTTTCAGCCTCAGGCTTGAAGACTCTGGACAGGCTTTTCCACACTCTGGCAGCTTGCCCACGTCAGCCCCCGTTTTTGTTTATGCAGACGCGAAGATATGGACCCACTTCAGATTAGCTTGGTCCATGCCAGGTTTTAGGGCAGCCCTCAGGAGGCTGAAATGATGAACCGGACTGGACTTGAAGGTCGTGTCAGTGTTGTTGTTGGTGGGGTTTCATGTGTGACGCCATGCAGCGGCCTGTGAGATTGAAAGTGGCGTGTTTGCTTACAATTATAGCGCCTGTGCAGGGGCATAGTACAGTTACAGTGTGGGGATTTCTCACTTACCTGACTTCAGCGTGAAGAGAGTCTAACTGGACGATTAATGTAGAACTACGGAAGCAGTTAGGGCAACATCAAGTGCAGCCCAGTACTTTCATAATTATGTGTGGAGGTAAAACTGCTGACTTGTTGAGTTCATCTAAATGATAATGAGCCGGGTTATTGGATGTTTATAACCCGTTCCAACGCAAATGGAGCCATTTTTCACAATTGCTGAATACGTGTATTAATTTCGTAAATTTTAGTGTACAGAAACAGCTGCAATCATTCCAGCAGTTCAAGCGCACCAAAATTTTGAGGCTAATCCAAGTTTGTTCAGGGAAACAGTTTAATCCGATGCTTTTCCGGTTTGTATTCAGCCCTTGCCTGTACCATCTGCTCAACCTCTGAGACCTCATCAGTGGCTTTAGGGGTGTAACACTGCAACGCTTCCATATAATTTAGTGGGTCCTTGGTCTTGTTTGAGCACAGACTCCGTAATGCAAACAAAATTTGAGCAGCTGAAGTTAAGTAGCTAAGTAAGAGTTGACTCATGTACCTTCCGCAGGCCTGATAAGAATTTCAAAGAGCCTGGTCCACTGGACAAACATCTCCAACTGCAGTTTTGAAATTTACCTTCATCTTTGTTTATAGTACTTGGAGAGCATTCCATTGCGCTATGGGTCAGC
This sequence comes from Semaprochilodus insignis, assembly GCA_034552555.1. NCBI lineage: Eukaryota > Metazoa > Chordata > Actinopteri > Characiformes > Prochilodontidae > Semaprochilodus > Semaprochilodus insignis. The sequence goes on along the minus strand of CM067490.1, from coordinate 11,990,006 downwards.
CGAGGTTTGGTGTTGTCGTAAGCACTGCCATGTCATGCTGCTGCATCCCTTCAACCTTTTGACCTGTTTGGAGACCCCGTGGTCACTTGACGGGCACAGCATGCTGATGTATGCTAGGTTTTTTTTTTCCCATGCTGCATCTCTCTCTCTTTCTCCTTCTCTCTCTCTCTCTCTCTCTCTCTCTCTCTCTCTTTCTCTCTCTCTATCCTGAGCAGAATTGGCAGCACTGCTATCCCACTCCCACGTCACAGTGACAAGCTGTCAGTCTGTAAAATGATCCCGCTTTTTTTAACCTCCACCTTCTTCTGTACTCTTTTTGCTCCAATACCAGTGCAGGTTCTTCAAAGCCCTGCCATATGCAATATGAGATTAATATGTTCCAGCTCCTGCTGCGTATGGCTGAATGCTTTTATTGTACACAGTCACGCAGTTCACTAGAAAAACAGCAGTGTGTTCAATTTCATTTAACATCATTGAACATCATTATACCGATACAGGTTTGTGGCATATAATGAAACACTGTCGGGCTACTTCTCTAGTGCAGTAATAAAAAAATCCTTCCGTCATCAAAAGAGTAGTAAGAAGGAAGTGTAGGATTGCAATGCTATACGGAGGGGAGATAAAAGTTACCAGGAACAATAAATGATGATACATTTAGACTGATATGGGCAATATTTATTGAACTACACATACAGAAGTAGTGTCGCTCAGTATGGTGCTGGGCCGCAATGTTTGCTAATGTAACATGCGAGACGTTTAGGCATGGAGTTGTAAAGGTTCTTAATGGTGTCCTGTGATAATCCATCCCATGCAGCCTGAATATTCTCAAACAGTTCCTGCAGATTGTGCGGTAGGGGTGGAGGTGTAGTGACACCAGGCCTTCTGGACATGTGACATGTGACAACAAACCGTTCATCTTGGTACTGACCACGGTGCCTCCACACACGGATTCATTGGTCGTCTAAGACAAAAGCGGGATGTCAGTGTCACTGAAGATCCACTGCCATTCTGAGTCATTTTAGTCATCTGGCATGACAGCATTGCAGTAATTGGTGAAGTTGACATGATATTAATGGCAATCAACGTAACCGTCTAAGTGCATGTAGTAACCGTCTGCCAATGGCCCCGGCACTCACAGGATGACTCATGGGGGGCATCACTCATGGAGGGCATCACGGCTTTTTGGGCCAGTCAGGTACAGCGCTAAGGCCAGGCCTTGCTCACGTCACATGTGTGGCCAAGCATGAAACTTAAATCATTTGCATGTCTCATGTCGGTTGATTCCTTCTGGGTGCAACTATTTGTGCAGCTATTCTTTTGATGATAAGTGTAGATAAATAAACAGTAGTGCAAGTAGACACTAGGTGGATAGGCATGAAGGTCAGAGGTAAGGTGCAAACTGTTGTTTAGCTAGAAATATGTAGTCTCTGAGCAATTTATAGCTCAGGTGATTCATCGGGTGCATAATTGGAAGTGTACAGTGTGTTGAGAGAAACCAGGTCAGGTGTGCAAATTATAGCGAATGTTTGTAGACACCAGGGCTACAGTGCAGGTAAATGACAATAAGCAGCTTAATGTTTAGGTACACCGCTAGACGGTGCAAAAATGCCCAGATGTGGTTTAACATGTCTATTTACACCCTATTTGGTCCTAGAATGAAAAGAGCTGTTTTCCCTTTTTTAATAATTAGATGAGCTCTTCTCTGATTGGCTGGTTTACAGCGAGACACTGTGATGATCACCCTGAAGCAACATGTTGAAATAGACTAAATAAATCCCTGTGTAAATGATCTTGGTTCGCATACTACTTACTAAACTATGTTGGTTACTTAGACCTTGTTGGTAGCTAAAGTTATCTATACTAGCTACTAGCTTTTGATCTCAACATCAACACACAGTAAAGTAAAGCTGTTACACACTTTGAACCTTTAGTTTAAGATGATCTGTGCACACAGTGACACAATCACACAGCATGGCTGCTACTTAAAAGTTACTGTTGGGGTTGTAATGCTGATAAAGGTGGAACTGCTCCTCTTTTCAGTCTCTTCAGTGTCAAACCCTATGCAAAGCTGCTCCGTATTGTCCAAGGTTTAAAGAACAGTTTGGTGTGAAATATGCAGAGCAAATTAACCACTCTGAATTAAAGTTGTTCAGGATCTTGTTGAATATGTGGGAGCTGAGGTTTTCTGTCCACCTTAAATGGAACAGAACATTAGATTAGAAAGCTGCTGAATAGGAAGCCAACTTCAGCCTCGTTTGAAGATGAACATCACGCATGCCCGCTGACAGTTCAGTTCTTTAAAAAGATTATGAAAATTTCCCTTCACAGTCTGAGATGGTGCATTTCTGCACATATAGTCCATGGCTTTGGGTGTAGTTTGAAGGAAGCAGCCGAATTTGCAGGTGTAAAAAAAATCCCAGTCTACAGGAAATTCTCCTCAGGATTGTGCCAGGGAAGGCAGCCACCAAATCTGGCCCAACTGCACAATTCTTTGATGCAAGAGAACAATATTGTGGCCTACATCCAGAAACTCGTTCAGTCCATGTCAAATCCCATTTGTGCTCTTGGAGGTATTACACGCTATTAGGTTTGTTTCAGTCACAAGTGACAAATGTTTTGTCAGGGAACCTTATCAAGTTCATGAATAAACATCTGTATGATCTATTCTACCGAATGCCACACTAAATAATGAATCAATGTAAAATAATTAAGTAAGCAGTTGGGTATTCTTTTTTATTTGCTAGTTTGCTTTTCAGCATTTTTTAAAGATTGTTTTATTTTCTGTTGAAAGAAAAGATTGACAGTGGAAGTTGTACGATTTACATTTTAATAAAATAGCCTTATTCAGTAAATGCTGTCACAAATATTTTAATGTCACTACTGAAACACAAAAACTTTTAGGTGGAGCCTTACTCTAGCCACGCCCCTCATTTTAGAGCAGAAAATAAGACTGCATTGCTCATCGCCACATGCTAAGCAGCTACATCACATTATTGTGAAGTACGTGTGTCCCAAAGTCTGAAAATCAGTATAAAACATTATGAATTGTCACTACCGGGCCATATTTGTCTGTGTTTTAATGTCATGTACTGACTAGCGTTTTTAAGTCCGACTAAAAATTAGCAAAAATTGTCACAACTGTCGCAATCACTCAAGTTTTGTTACTGTTATGATTGTCTTATTAGTGACCAAATGGAAAGTTTGATTATTTGTTTTGTTAAAATAAGCATAGTTATAGGTGAACATAGGTATAGGGAGCAAAATGATTTTAGTCTAAAGTCTAACTTCTTACTGAGTTTATCATTATGAGAAATTTAAATAAAATATAAAAATCTACATTGTGCCATGAATTGTGTGCAGCCCATATTTTATGTTACATTTTCCGCTCCAATATGTTAAATTCAGTAAATAAACAGTAAAAGTGATTTAAAATGTGCAGACATGTGTGCAGACAAGATATGTAACATATTTACACTTAGTCAATTGACAATGTCTTTTGAACAGGGGTGCCCAAACGTTGGCATAATACGCTTAGTTGAATAAAACATCTCGCTCTCTGTACAGTATATGTATAGATAGGCACTTTGTAGTCTTGTTATTCATAGCACTTTTTTTAACCAGAACAGAAGCAATACAATTGCTATGCTATTGGCTGTAGACATATACACATGTCTAAATAAAACCCTGTACGCATCCCCGAGGCCAATAAATAGAATAAACACTGCTGCATTAATGAGACATGATTATGTGTTTTGATGGGTCTCATTATTCTAATAGATTCACTTTATATGCTGCATGTCTGCCAATCACTTAATCCCTAATAGCTTGAATATAATGTTGTTGTGAGTGTGATATGTTTTTCCCCCTAAGTCTCACAGTTTGCTGCTTTTTTGAAGCAGCTCTTCATTAAACCCCTACACGCATGCAAAACCTCCTACACAGGCAGATTAAGGACAAACATCTTTGATGGTTGGCTCCGGTTAATGTCCAAGGTCAAATACCTCAAAAAAAGCGTTCTTTAAATCTGGCTCCTCTAAAACCTTTTGGGTACCAAATCAGCGATGATTGAATCTAATCACAGGGAAACTTTTCTCTGCACAGATGCATCTAATAGCGCCCCTCATAAGCCCTCAGTGATTTGAACGAGGTTATACTCGCAGGAAAAACGCAGAGCAGGGCTGAATTCTGTTACATTAAACACTGTCACCTTCACTGTTTCCATGGAAATGGTTGAAGATTCCCGATATGAAAAAAATCCATATGCGTCGAGTTTTTAACCTTGGTTAATGACAATGTTTTCTCAAGCGTGCCTTTGGCAATAGGCATAGACTTTGAATTGAATAATAACCCATTAATGTTCAACATTTACATGTATTTTGATGAGGAAACTTAAAAAATCTTGTAAAAATTCTTGTATTTGTGACAACAAACATGTTTATAGTTACTAAAGTCAGCCATTTTTACTGAGATGAAACTGATCTGATAAATAAAAACAGTTCAAATAAACTAAAGAAATGTGATATAAAATGGTTATGTGCTTGCAGACGCTTTTTTCTGCTTCTGTTGATTTGGCTGTATTCTGTTTATCTAAAGGACTATTTTTTTTTTTTTTTTTTTATCCAGCAAAAAAATGTCCCCTTTTCAACTTTAGGAAGAATAAAAGAATACAACTTTTTAATATTTTAGTGGACAGAGTTTCTCTTACTTATCCTCTAAACAAGTGCAGCCCAAAACAATGCCTTTCTTCTTCTTCTTTTTTTGATTACATGTATGTTTCATACTTTCATTCACAAGAGTTAACCAGATTTTAACTTTATGTTGTTTTCTTTAAAAGGCAGCGCTTCAGTATCAGGAGACAATATAATGTGTTTTTGATGCACTTTTAAAGTCTTAAAGGTTAAATTTGACTGATTTCCCCCCCAATTTTCTCCATAACTCAGTGATTAGGGTATAAACAGTCATTCAGTCAAAAGTCTTTCAGAAAGATTTGACAGGCAATAATTCCTTTGTAGAGAAACTTACCAACACAAATATGTGTAAGTGTGATGATGGAGGTCTCATGTCTACTATCCATATATAGCCTTTTTTATTTATACAACTAAACAAATGTTTTCTTTTGGGACGATTTTGCCTTAGAACATCCATTATGTGTCTGTCCACCATGATTAGATTAAAAAGCACTGATTAAATATGTTTTAGTCCAAAAACTTCATACAAAAATTACCCTAAAATAATGTTTTAGACACCAGGCAGCATATTCATAACTATTTCATGTAATCACTTTCTGTAAGGGAGCTTTTATAGGTTGACATCTATTTCCTGTCACCACCACTAACAACAATTCTGGCTTTGTAACAGTGTATCATACCAAACAACTCTGAACGCCTTTGTTGACTTGGTACCTGTTTAACCATGCACAGTTTAGGAAATCAGTGGAGTTTCCTTTTAACAAGTCAGGAGCTGAAAAATAACTGTCTGCTTATCTACTTTTATATGCATGAACTACGGTGAATTTATATGTGGGCATTATAAATCATCATCTTGAGTAGTAATGTGCAGACAGTTAAGGAGTTAATTGGCCTGATAAGTTAGTGACCAACCATTAGCTTAATAATAAGGGTGTGATAAGGCACACATAACTTGGGTGGGAAATGATTAATTCACCCTAATCGTTCCTTTATAAAGAAGTAATTAGCAGCCAGCTGCTGACTTAGTAATAAGATGACAAGGACATTATAAGGTCTTTAATCCCATGTAATTAATAAACTATATTTAATATAATAAAAGAAGAAATTAAAAACTCAAACATATGGTTTTATGTTCAGCTCAGGCTCAGTGGGCTACAAGGCAAAAAACACAGATATTGACAATAGTGGGTTAATGCAGAGTCTCTCTTTCTTCTCTGTAAATAAAATCAATACATATTTCAGTTTTTATAGAGAGAATGATGAATATTTCTCCTGTTTTTGGAATGCTGCCTTAAACTTCCAGCCAAAAACAGCATCCAAATAAGCCTCGCTGCAGTCCTTAGGATGATGTTTGCAAAGATGGATATTTTTGAGTCTTCCTGCCAGAAGAGGCTGAAGACGATCCTGATGCAAGGGAACGGAGAATATGGGTTTTTGTGGTTTAGGTTCATTAAGAAAACAATACAACCTGCAAACAAAAAGCTCTGTCGTAATAGGCTTTGTAAATGTTTCAAGATTTATTTCACATTTAAAGTCTGACCGCTGCAGGGGTCATGTCTGTTCTGGTGTTTTATGGGTTTCAGGAAGGAATGGACCGAATAAGACTTGTGCTACTCTGAATCTCATTATGCTGAAGGTCATGTTTAATAATGTCCACCTCACAGCTATTCTTATTGGCGACAGTGGTTCAGATTGGAATTTGCATACGCGCCTCTCGGCCATGGCTGTCTCTTAGATCGTCTTCAGCCAGTCATAATCGCAGAGGCATGAGTGCTTCAGATTTGGAGTAAACTAACATTTCTTAAGCTAAAGAGTTTAAAGAAGGTTTCAAGAAAGGAAACACTTCTTCAGTTGTAGAAGGAAAACTGGAATGATATTTGATACTGTTTTTGGTTCTGAAGTGAAGAGTCCAGATGAGTTTCAGTGTTTCTTGTCCTGAAAATATCCTCCATTTGTCAAAATTTGAGTTTCTAAACTTCTCACAACACGCTAAGTGGTTAGCATAAAAAAAACCCTTGATAATCCATTGTGATTTCTCACTAATCCTGTTCCACCTTAAATGGTACACTTATTACTATTTTAACACCTCAGGTGCATGATCATAATTGCAGCACTATTTAAGGTAAGAAACCAAATGCCAAATAAGATGCTGAATGTCTGCACCTGAATGTACAGTATTTGCAGAACCATTTAAGGTGGAATGGGAAAATTTCAGCAAGAAGGTGACAAATAAGAAGTTGAATGTCAGGGCCAGAATGTAGCTGCTATTAAAAATATATTGCGAATTAGAAACTGACATCAGCTTTATGGTTTTAATGCCAATAGTATTATTGATAAGGACATTTTAAATATGAAAATATCCCACCTGGAGTTTTAAGTATGGAGCCAGTGATAAAACCTCTTCTTCTTACTCCATATTTCAGCTGGTGCTATTGTGCCACCAAATTTGAGTGTAAAAGCTTGGAAGTCACTCTCTACAATCAGTATGTGTTTTGTCCATTCTGGGCTACTGTAGAAACTTGGTGGCTCTGTGTTGTTGCCAAAAAAAGATAAGTTTATTTATGATTTCATGAGATCACCTGCAGTTCTTACATCATTCTGCACTCTGATGTCTTCCACATGAATGATGGGTGGGACTACGCATGACAGAAAGCTTGTCCAAGGGGAGGGATGATGCGAGCATCTGATGAATGATTCACACAGAGAGTTAGGGTCACACACAGTACGGTCTCTGATCAGTTGTCGCCACCAAGAAAACTGTGTAAAAAAAAAAACTGGAGTGCTAGAACAACGTGTACTTTTGCCATCTGGACTTGAAAGCTGACAGCTTGACGATCCGGGAGCGCCGGACACAGAACGAACTGTAAAAGTTGGCCCCTGCTCCAGAAAATGAAGCATGTCGCACACCATGCGTTAATTAGAAGTAGAAACTTTGAACTGGCTGGAGAAAGACAGCTAAATAAGCTAAAACAGCAGAAGGAGTTCCAGCTGTAGAGCTGCTTCGGAAAGCTTAATTGGGTTAATAAAGCATGGGGGCATTTATGCTGGAGATACCGAGGGGATTTGACCTTTAAAGCTGAAGACATTATAAAAAGGCCAAGAGTACTTGATTCTTGATATGCTTGGAATCATAGGCTTCTTAAAGTCTGATATAGTACCGGAAGTTATTGCTGTTTAAAGACTCGGCACTGTAAATAGTGGTCAAACTGGTGATCGTTTCTGCTGCTGTTTGTACATTCTAGTGTAGAAAGTTTAAGCACTGTGGCCTTTTCTTGTGTGTGAGAAAAATGACTTTACCCACCCCTTTGCAAAACCATAATGGCCTTAAAGTATCATGGTGCAATAACTGGTATGCTTTAATGGTATATTGTAATTCACCACTGTTGTAACTATTGTGCTTTGAGCCCTCATGTGCACATGCATTTGTTGATGAGCTGAAGGAAACAGATTCCAACTCCCCGTCATGTGCTTCCGCATCACTTGTTTCTGTGTGTAAACAAATGAAACCTTTAGAGCAAGTCCTGCCAAGAAGACTCCAATGCTGTATCACTAATTCATTCATTCATTTGTCTGGCCGATCGCAGTGCAGCACCTGGCTTTAAAAGGGTTTAATTTACGTTCCTGTTCTGCTGCTTTCAGGTGCTGGCATTTCAACGTCCAACCGCCCCCAACACTCTGCTGTTTGTTCCCGGTCCTGTTGTCCAGGGAGTATCTGTAAAGGTCTGAACTCTTCAATAACTGTTCCTAAGACGGGGCCTACGCCAAAAAGACTCTTTATTCCTGAAGTATTGTTATCCTTCAAATTGTATACCTATTAAAATATTTTCTTTCATAACTCCAGAAGGGGAGTTAGGATTTGACACAAACACCTGCAAGCACAAAACATCAAAAGAGAAAGGAACCATGTGGAGAGTAATTTTATAGTATTTATTATGGGATGTTTTAAGGCTTATTTGGTATAAGACTCACCAAGACTGACAACACTTTATGATGCAAGATAAATTAATTAATTTGTATGCTATCCTAAAACAGGACTCACATTAAATACATTTTGCCACCCAGAAAAATATCTTTGTGTCCTTTTATCTCTTTTAGCTCTCACCACTGAGTAAAAGCCAGCCCGAGATTTACGAGATTTATTATTTTGCTCGGCCACTCTCTCTTTTTCCCATGCTTGCTTTTTCCAACAGCATCTTCTTCAGTCTCTTCTCAGCCTCTAGAACGTTGTCCATGCTGGTGTGTGACGTGGTGCCGTAAAGTGTTCTGCAGTTCTCGTGATCAGTGTCATACGTGCTCCTCCAAAGTTACACAGCACTATAGTAGGCATCATGGCCCCGGAGTGATAATGAAAGGGATGCCAGTCTCCCTATTATAAGTCTGCATATCATCAAAATGACTGTAAAGTTGTTATTTTAAGGCTAAATAATGTTGCTTTTAAAGCACAAACATATGTAGAGCTTGAGTGTAGGTGGGAAAATGTGTTGTATTTATGTAATTTAATTGTGGATATTAGTTCCATCTGAATAGTTTGCTTCAGCAGAACAGAAGGTTGTACTGGTTCAATGACTCAGTTTAGTCCAGTTATTTCAGTCTTATTTTATTTGTGCACACAATTACACTGAAAAACATCTGTTGGATTTAAGTCACTGTAGACACTGGGTCTGATAGTACTGATAGTATTCACTAATAAACCCTATACATTTTAGTTCAGTTCTCAAAAAAAGTGCATTATGCATATTCAAATCAAGTTACTACATTCTTGAGCAAGAATGAAGAACAGGTCATGCGGTGTGACATAATCAAAAAGTCTATCATGGCAGAATTTTTTGGTATTTTTCCACCTAATTTGACATCTTTTACCAGGTGTTTCTTGACATTGACCAATAGGAGGACAGAGTGCTCTCTGGTGCACAAATGTAAACATGAGAGTGATGCTGCCGTTGGAGCTGTCAGGTGGTACAACAAGCCCTCAGCCAACAGAAGGTTTTTTTAAGTCCCATGTCCAGTTCACATTTCTATAAATTATTGCAACCGTCTAGTATTGTGAAGAAAGTAACAAAGGATAGAGGATTAAGTCACTATTACACATTATTTGAAGGTGGGACTTCCCTTTTAACACATGCTGTGATTTATTTGCTTTATTTGGTAAGAATATTTGCTTTAGTAATCTTATCTAAACTGAAATAAACTCTAAATAAAGCTATGTGTGTATGAAAGTGTAGAGAAGCTTTTTGACAGGTTTTATGAAGTTTTTTAATTAGCATGTTTAGAAATACAGTTTTTCTTTTCGTTGCCTTAGGGCAACAATAAGGGGTACTTTTCAAGGGTGTCAGTGTTGTCACATATTTTTTAATGTTTGCTGACAATGTGTTTGGATGTTGTCACATATTACCACATGTATTTGTGCACAATATACACTCAAAATGTACTTGTATTTATTATATGCTTAATTTTCCGTTGTTCAACAATTTTTTAAAAAAGGGATAGACGATTCTTGCTCTCTTTTACTGGTTTGTCTTTTTGCCCTTTGGCTCCCCAAGATGAGAGATTTTTTAGGTTAGAGAGTTTTCTATAGGTTACTTCATAAAATGTTAAAAACCTGCGGACATCTGCAAAGAAATTGCTCCAGCAAAAGAATAGCTTTTTGAAGTTTCACACAGAATGAACTCTCATTATATGAAGTATATGATATAATACAACATACTACATGATACAAACCTACCCTTGCATTACTAATATCTAAATGTTTTTATGTTTTGTTTTTGCTTTAATTTATTAATTGTAAATTAGTTTTTTTTTAATATTTTTTTTATAGTTTTGCTCTCTGAACATAATGATACTGAATTAATATTTTTCTCTATGATTCTGTAGCATTGCTACACAACATTGCCCATAGGCAACAACATTTTTTTTGGAGTGAGGGGGTTTTTAAAGTTACACTTATATAGCGCCTTTCACATACCCAAGGATGCTTTACAAGGATGCCTTGATGAAGAAGAAAAAAAGAGTAACATATAATGCCTTCTAATATAGTGCCTTTTATCATAGAGAATGAAAGTATACTGAGAAAGGATTTTTAACTGGGCTTTAAAGATGGAAAGAGAGGGAGAACAGCGAACAGATGAAGTTAAGGACATGGCAATAATATGGCACTAAGATTGCCTGAACTGGCATACGACAAAAATATTATCTAGTCTGATTCTAACATTACTTGTATCAAGTCAAGTTTTGTCAGAACTGTGTCATTATCTTTATTAAACTTGTCATTAAACTTTATTTAAAAATTCATTAAAATGTCAAAATAAATGACCGACATAGTCTAGTTCAAATGATTATTTAATCACACATTTATCCAATGTGCAAGGCCCAACCATCAGCAGTCTCAATGCAGGTTAGAAAGATTTGACAAGAAAAATGTTTAAAAGGAGAAACCAAACTAAAAAGCCAAAAGAAAAAAAATCTTAGAAATATTAAAAATATTTAAAAATATTAAAAACTTTAATAAAAGTAATAGAACTGAACTCATCTCACGCAGCTTTCGTTCAACAAAGAAAGTAAAGGTTTTTAACACCTTGCACAACCCCCATTATCCCTTACCATTGAGCTACACACAAATAAATAAATAAATATAGAAATGACAGCTGCATGGAATCTTAAAGCAGCAGCTTGGAAGGTCAAACTAAATGATAAAACTGATAAAAATAAAAATCTGAAAAAAGCTGCTTGCTGAAATGTCTATTTTCAGGTGTGTTAGCAGAGAATAAATTGACTCAACAAACAGTGCATGTATAGTTACTAAGCTAAACTGATGATCATTCCAACTCTTACACAGAGGAATCTGTTGAATCCATCTCTTCTTCCTTTTCCACCTTCTTCAAAGTTTTTATGACCATATAAGGATTCTGTTTGCCCATGAACAAATGCAGTTTACACATGAATAAACCCCAATAGTTCTATGTAGTTCTGTCAAATGTGCTAACTGTGCTGATACCTTATCAACAAATAGATTTAAAAGTATTGCAATGTAAAGGGTACCAATTCTGCTTTTCTGTTTTTCCCTTTCCTTTAGTGTGTTTTGTAGATTTTTGTGTATGTGAACAGCAAATTTATAAAACATAATACATGCCAGGGGGAGAAATTCTCTCCCACAGAAACCACTTTTCTTAGCTGCCTGAAATGCCTTGTTGGAATTCCAGTCTCTTTTTCTTTGTTACAAGGTGATATCATCTTGTAACATAATCCTTAAACTGGCAAGCTTGGCAGACCCTCACACCCAAAGCAACTACTGTAGACCATGTAGAGGCAAAACCACTCTGGCAGTTGAACAGTTAGGATGGCTTACTTGTATACAGATTATTTGTACAGAGACCAATCAAACTGGCCTCACTGGGAGGCAGGGCTTGAAGATACAGGAGCTCTAATAGAGTGTTTCAGACAGAGGGAGTAATATGTGCATAATGGGTCCCCTTTAAGATCATAGCACAAAAATGTGTCAACACCATTTAAAAGATGAAGCCCTTAGCCAAGTCACATAATGTAAGCTCCACATATTTAAACATGGCTTGCAGGTATTATATGCCAAAAATGTGAGGAATATTCAGATAATATGACAAATATACTAGATAATTATGCACTAGGAAATGTTTTAAGTTGGATTTACTATTATTTGATGGATGCATTCAGATTTTCCTTGCCATGATGTGCTTCTCCCAAAGTAGCCAGTCCCCATCTGGCTATTTCTTCCTCTTCCTCCACTGAAGTTTCCAGGTTAAGGCTAAATTGCATTGGGAGGTCCAAACTCTAACTGATGAACTAATTTTCCACTAACCATTTTGTATTTCATATTCACCCAACAAAATATAACCGTGTTGTAGGCGCCAGCATAATTCAATTAAATGCAAAGGAACGGTTTAATAATATCAGTGTGTCTATATATATTGAGACAATTGAGCTTTAATATTATGTGTTAAGTAGATTAACCCCTTAAAAGGCCAGGGCCCACCAGTGGTCCAAAAAATGTTGCTACACACACACAACTGAAACCTAAGAATAACCCAACCTGTGCTTGTAATTACTGAATAACAAGTCCTGGTGTGTAATAAGACTGGGAAGGTGTTAAAGAAGTAGTTCAGTGCTTTTTCTTAAAAAAAAAGCTTTTCTAGTTTAGAGTTTTTCCACCATGAAATGTGTGAAGTATACTCCTCATTCCTTTTTTCTTTTGTATAATAGTCCAAAACATAATATTTGACGTTTTTTTTTTCCTCAACCCATATGTGATGCCTGCAACCTGTTCCAAAATAATGGGATGGGTGCATGTTTACCACTGTGTTCCATCACATTTCCTTTAAACAACACTTCATAATCGTTTGAGGACTAATGACATCAACTGATACCAGATGATGTGATGATGTGAAAACTTTAGCTTACTGACGTGCCTCCTTTTACTGCGTCCTGCCTCATCAATGAAATAGTCACCAGGGACTATGATTCCAACCACAGGTCTACAGCTGTAGTTCCAACTATACAACTTAACCATAGTGTTTGCAACTGTTCGGTGGAACTATGGTTTTGGGAGACACCTGTGTTACTTAATGGTTTGGATGATGCAAGTTATCCATGTAGTTACCTTGATAGTTCCAGCTATGGTGTTGGGAAATGCACTCCTGGATAATCCTTTTCATCTTTGGCCTGGAGAAGACAATGTCCATTATTACCATACATAATCTTAAGGTGGACTCATCAGACCAAAATACATTGTTTCCAGTGAGCATCCGATGAGCTTGGTCCTCTGTATGTTGATGGCATATGGCTTCTGCCTGTGGGTAGGACAGTCTTAACTTAGCTTCTGTGGAGGTGGGGTGACTAGCAGTGTCCACTAATCATCCAACATCACTACCTAACATCACAAATACTCTTGTGGCTTAATGCAATCAAATCCTCACATCAATGTTCCAACTAGGGTAAGGCCTTTCCAGAAGAGTAGAGGCTGTTACTGCAGCAAACTTGTCTACAGCAAATGTCTGTCAAATCACATGAAATGTTGAATGAGCAGAAGTCTACAAACTGAGAAGCACATATGTTGCATAAACAAACAAACAAACAAACAAACAAGCAAGCAAACAAACAGACAAATAAATAAACTGAAAACTGGGAAAAAGTATGTTTTTAAGTTAAGCCTGTTAAAACCCAGAACTGGACACCGAACAGTAAGCTGGCTTCATCAAGCCACTTAATTATGGCATGCAGGCACAAGAGCGGCGTCCTGATGAAAGCGAGCTCTAATCAATGGGGCTCTTTTTAGGACAAGGAGGAAGCTAATCTAGACAAAACACGCGCGCAGTCTGAGACACATACGTGGGCACGCGCACTCCCTCGTTCCACCACTCTCTCACAGCCATTCTCTCAGTCTGTTCTTGCTATGACACTTCATCTGAAGGGCTTTAAAACGGCCATACCAAATTCAGAGGAATTGCACGGGAAAGATGAGAAGCCGTGGTGGGCTTCCCCCCTCCTCCTCTTCCCACAACGAAGGCCAATCGCCTCTCGCCGGAAGCTTGCATAAATTAGCTTAGTGCACAGACCGAGAGGAATGACACACGCATACAAAAAGGAAGACAGAGCACCGGTTTTCTAAATATAATACAGTAGTGTAGCCAATGGCTTTTTCCATAGCTACATGAGCTGAAGCCATCGAAGAGCCATCCCTTTTTTCAGAACAAAGACGCTGGCTCGGTATGAAATGGGATTTATTCAAAATAGCCAGTAACAAAAGAAAGGAAAGCCCGCCACTTGAAGCATGGCAATAATGTGTACTGTAACAAGGGCCTGTAATGTACTTAATGAATGCTTTTCGACCTAGAAATGGCATGTAGTCATCAGAAGTGGCCCCATAACAAAAATGGAAAACTGCAACCCTTGTAGTTTTACAAATACAGACAGTAGTCCATCCGTGTCCCTTTTGTCACTCCATTTCGTGCTGTTCTTTAATGGTCAGGACCACCACAGAGCAGGTGCTATGTGGGTGGTGGATCATTCTCAGCACTGCAGTGACACTGATGTGGTGGTGGTGTGTTAACAAGTGGCTCAAAGATTCACTGTCCACTCTAACAGACCCCCCTAACTTGCTGGTCCACCTTGTAGATGTAAAGTAAGAGACGATAGCTCACCTGTTGCTGCACAGTCTGTGTTGGTCATCCTCTAGTCCTTCATCAGTGGTCACAGGATGCTGGTGGCAAGATAGATTTGGTTGGTGGACGATTTTCAGTCCAGCACTGACACTGAGGTGTTTAAACACTCCAGCAGCACTGCTGTGTCTGGTCCACTCACACCAGCACTACACACACTAACACACCACCACCACGCCAGTGTCACCACAGTGCTGAGAATGATCCACCAGCCAAATAACATTTGCTCTGTGGTGTTCCTGTGGGGGTTCTAACCATTGAAGAACAGGGTAACAAAGTATGCAGAGAAACAGATGGACTAAAGTCTGCAACTGTAGATCTACAAAGGGCTCCTAAATGGGGAATGGAGCTGATAAAGGAGAAGGCTTGCCTTAGTGTTCAGTAAGCAAATATATTAAGGGTATGTGATATGGCAAAAATTTTATGAAAAGTTTTACTTTCTCCATAGAAATGAATGCGAGGTAAAATTAAAATCCATAATGCAAATGTAGTGCAAGGATGCCTCAGTGGTTTTAGCTTTGCCTGCTATAATACCCATGCAACAACTTGCCTAGTAATTACTCTTCACTTTATGAGCTTCATCAAGTAGGTACGTGCAGGTAAAACCGAAAAAGAAAAATATCATTGTCTTACTGTACTTATGGTACCCTTAATGAGCTCATTTAAAATTTAAAACACTTAAGTTTTTATTTCCCTTTTATGCCTATATTCTACTTAATGTCCTCTGTACTTTCTTTTTTTTATTAATTTCTATTTTAATATTTTATTGTTTTTCACTCTTTTATTTATGTAAAGCAGACTGAATTGCCGCTGTGTATGAAAACTGCCCTTGCATTGCCTTATAAGAACTTTCTCTTTGTCTTGCTGCAGTAGTGAACAGTTTCCCCAGGCGTTCTTTGGGTAGTCCAATCAGTGAGTTCTGATGAGCTACAGAGCCCGTTCAGTTAATGATAATGTTTTTTTCTGTCTTTTGAATTTGTGCATTTAATTGAAAACTGAACCGCCCCAGAGCTCATCAAGCCATGCTGACTGTTCCAGCTTAAATATGTTAAAAATATTTCCCTGTTGGACACAGCTCTGCTTCCATAGTACAGTATTGCTTTACTGAATCCACAGAACAAATCAAATTGGAAACTCATCAGATTCTGAAAGCTATTTATTTATTTATTTATTTATGAATAAATGAATGAATGAACCAGGCTGTTGAAGGAAATCGCTAGGAGTGGGACTGAAGGCTTACACAGAGAGGTGGGAAATAGCTAGTTACATTTACTTAAGTACATGTACTTGAGTACAATATTGATGGTAGTACTTTTACTTCTACTCATATATACTGGGGAGTAAAGGAATCTACTTTGTACTCAAGTTACGCAGCAGCCAAACATTTATTCAGTCATTCATTCATTTTATGTGATTAGCATCATTATGTTTATACCAGTAGTGCTTTATGATCGGTCACATGTCTAAACTTAGAGCTTTAGCATCATGTTTTGACCAAAAGAATCCTGAAAAGTGAAGAACAGAGCTGCACAACCTTCGGTTCCAATGCTGACAAATCCTGGACCTACTAAGAAGTTCCACTGCAGTTGTAAGTTTCTCAGTACTTAAGTAGATTTTCAATCTACTGCTTTTGTATTTCTGCTTAGGTTGTTTTCATGGATGAAACTTTTACCTTTATGTAATAATTTTATGCAAGTATCAAAACTTTTACCTGAGTGTTGATTGAGGCTCCCCCCGACCCCTGCTTACAAGTAGCTTAACCTTACCTGACAAAATATCATCCTCAAATGCTCCATCTGCAGATGAAGCTGGACCATCTTTTGCCGCTTTAAGCTGATCACAGCTACCAGGATTTCGCCTGTTTCATTCCCACTGGCTTTCTGCACATGCTGTTGTGGTTGTTGGTCTGTTTGTGATTGACAGTTTTTCATGTCAGTCAAATTCAGCCCTTTTCATAACCATGTGTCAAAAAAGGCAATTTTTTCACAAAGTTCACTGTTTCACAGCTATGAAAAATGTCCAGGTTTTGCGCAGTCCCTCAAGGACTTCACTCAAATTCAAAGAAACCCACACAATGTTTGCAAGGCCTTGCAATTTTGCCCCCTCACCACATTGTTTCCGCATTAAACATGCAAATGGTTGAAATGCTTTCACAATTATTGTAAGAGTTCAGCTTTTGTGGTACTTGCCAGAACGGCACGGACAATGCTGAGTTTGCATTGGGCCATGAATAATTCAGGTAAAGACAAGTCAAACCAATTCCAGAATGTTTTACATGAAAGGAGGATGGTAAGGTTTTGTTGTGGACCAAAATTGAAAAGGGACAGTTGACGCCCACTTCTGCACTGCACTTCACATGACTTTCTGTCCACTTTCATGGGTCATTTTTCACGGCATTGATCGCTGCGAAGAACATTATAAGCCTGGCAGGAAGGTACCTAGAGGCTGTTGCTCAAATCTTAAAGAGAGCTGCCTCCCTCACCTCTCCCTCTCTCTCTCTTTCTCTCTCTCTCTGTTAAATCCTCCTCCTTTTGTAAGGTGCTGCCTACTGTACACACCCTAAACCAACATTACATGCAGGGCATTTGAACTAAAAGTTATCATCTCATAACAAAAGATGAAAGGCGACTTCTATCAGCTGCATCTGCTTGTTCATCATGTTCGTCACAACCTGAATGAAGGATGTTCAAGAACATAGCTAGTGGCAAATGCTGGAAAGAAGCTAATGTTAACTTATTTCATATTGCAACATGTATGTTCCCTTCTTTTAAGCTAATGTTCAGATTCTTTCCACATCAGCATTTGATATTAAATAAGCTAACATTGGCTTCATTCATAAATGTTAGCCAGTTAGCTAATGTTAGTTTGTGTGATAGCACAATGTAAGGCAATATTGCACAACATGATGCAAATGTGACATGCTGTGCATTGTTCAGAACAATATGGTGTAGAAATCCTGCAGGGCATTGCTTCACATCACTTTTCAGATGAGTTTTGATAATATGGCGATTTAATTTGGTCATAGTTTAGCATTTATGGGCTATTCGTATTTACGCAGCCACAACTGCAGAAATACAATTTGTTTTCCTCTACAGGGGCAGTTCAGACCAAGAGGGGAAATGGGCTGTTGCTCGGGCATCTTTCGACTGGTGTTCAGACAAGTTCAGAGTCAAGTAGCACTGCTGGATGCTCTACTAAGAGAGGTTAGAGACTGCTTTATTTAATTACCTTTTCCTGAATATACACTGACCGAGCCCTTTATTAGGAACACTATACTGATACTGGGCTGGGCCTCACTTTGCTCTCTAAACAGCCTCAATTCTTTAGTTGATTCCACAAGAGGCTGGAAACATTCTTTTGAAACTCTTTTGAGGCCCATCATCACCTGGACATTTTCCAGGAGCACCTTCATGCTGCAATTCTCCCATTCTACCACATCCCAAAGGTGTTGTATTGGATTCAGATCCAGTGACTTGCGGAGCCCACTCAAGGAGAGTGAATTCATTGTCATGTTCATGAAACCAGACAGGTTTTGCTTTGTGACGTGGTGTGCTACCATGCTGGAAGTAGCCTAGAGCTAAATTGTGGTCATGAAGGGATACCCATGGTCAGCAAAAATACTCAAATAGGCTGTGACATTCCAATGATGAATGAAAACATTCCATACACCATTATACCACCTGCACCACAATGGATTGTTCATACAAAAGCAAGTCCATGGATTAAAAAAATGTACTGAGATTACATTTTCCCTATTCCAGTGGTTGATGCCACTGAAGCTACTGCATATACCTGCATGATTGCTGCCACATAATTGGCAGATTAGACAACTGTATGAATGAGTAGTTGTTGTAATAAAGGTGTTTTCAATAAAGTGCCTAGTAAGTATATGGCTGGTGCTTATTTTGGTTTACAGTTAGTTTCATTTCATCATTTCAGTGTAAGATACAAAAATCCCTTTCTTTAAGACTAACATCCCACCATCACATCACTGCAGCACTGAGAATGATCCACCACCCAAATAATACCTGCTCTGAGGTGGTCCTGTGGGGGTCCCGAGCACTGAGTAACAGGGCATGCAGAGAAACAGATGGAGAACAGTCTGTAATGGTAAAACTAGAAAGTGTACCTATACGGTAAGTGAAGCTGATAAAATAGAGAATAACTGGAGATACAAGGAGGTGTGCGTGAAGCCTACCTCTATATACCTGGGGGTCCACACATTTCTGTGTTTTTTCCTGCTTTCATGCTAAAACAACAACCACTTTGTGGTTATTTTGCATGTAAGTCGAAAGGCCCTTTTGAGTTCAGAGAAACCACACTGAGCTGCAAAACCTACCAGACTCTCTCATTCGTGTGTTCCCATATGGGCATAAATCAGAAGCTAAATGCTCCAGTTCCCGAGTGAGGGTTATTTTATGCATCAGTGTGCATTCACCCGATAAAGGTAATGTTATCTCTTGCCTTTGCTACTGACTAACAACCTTAGGGCATTGGGTTTGATCCCAGGTGGGCACCATGTGAAATGGATTCCATATCAGAAGCCCGATGAACATCCACTAAAGAGACTTGTCATACGTATCATTTCTTAAGCCATAACTAAATTATAACATATATTTTTTGCCTGGATAGAATTATGACTTAGACTTCCTTGCCAGGAAGCTTTGTGTAACAGCTTCTGCAGGATTGTAATTTCCAAAGTGTTTGCAAGGCATTGTGGGATGCACTTCCTCCTCTTACACTGGATTTACCTCCCACATCCACTTGAGAAAATACAGTTGTGCTCTTATTGTTTCTTACTTCAAGGATTCTTGCCTTCTTCTAAGTGTAGAACTTTTGTCTTTTGTCTCATTCATGTATTCATAGATGTTCAAGAATTGATTACAAGTATTAAGTGACTCTGATCCACATGAGGCTTATGGTGCCATTTCTTAATCTGCATTTGTGGTAGCCTTTCTTAACTTTGGTCCAAATTGCTCATAACATGCATATCCCCTACTGGTGGAACAAAACCTTGTATCTCCATCATTTTGGTCGTTTTAGATATTGAAAATGCTCCTTGCTCATTATATTGTGTGTACATTTCATGATGAATGGACCAAAAGAAATGGTCCAAAATGACTTGGAAATATGTCTGGTCACAATGACTTACATTAAAAGTAAAGTATGTGTTTTCCTTCTCCTGTAATGTTACCAGTTTGGAGACATGAGGTGTTGTTCCGGCAATGTCATATGACCATTTTTTCTTGACACTGGCTCTCAAGTTACTGATTTAGCTACGTTACATGTTAATACTCCATACTCTCTAAACAACTCTTACAGCCTCAGTGTAGTATTATGGATTTCAAATATATTATATTTAAAGAAACAAGCCATTAAATGAAATGTTTGTAGTGTATAAATTGTCCATGATGTATTTATAGTCTATAGGGTTTGTTAAAGTTTACACATCTCATATATATATATCCTAACTTTATATATATATCCTGTAATATCTGCTCGGTGATAGTCTTGTGGGGGTCCTGACCACTGAAGAACAGGATGAACAGAACAGCAAGATTAAAAAAAAAAAAAAAAGTATATATATATATATATATATTTATTTATTTATTTATTTATTTATTTATTTATTCTTGCTGCGGGCAGGTGTGGGAGACAAATTCCTCTG
>CM067490.1:11958812-11969175 GCA_034552555.1 Semaprochilodus insignis | reverse complement strand
AAGGTGAAAAGGGCCTAACAAAGTGTGCAGAGAAACAGATGGACTACAAAGTGGCCAAACGTCACAAATCTCTGAAAGCCTGTAAAGTTCCTGCAGCAAGCCAAAGCAGCTGCTTAGATTTTGTCATAAATGCTCATGTGGGACCCCTAGTAGCTCAAGTCCCTATGCCCAACTCCATATAACCCATGGAATGATCTGTGCCCATGTGTTCTGTAAATGTGTTGGTCAAAAATCATTAAAACTCATCAACACCCATTTCCGTTTGACAAATGTATATTTCTCACCATTGATTTGACAGTATTCCCATTATAAAACAGAACATATTAGCGGTGTACAATTTATACAGTTCATTACAAAATTGAATTATTAAATTATAAGGGGAGGAGCGTGGATAGAAATACAAAACCTCTATTTTAAAGTGACAGGCTATGTCTGAGCTTAAGGTCAATTCTTAACGTAAGCAAAACACGCACCAGCCTTTCGCACTTTCACACACATCCGCACGCACACGCAACACTGAATATGTTTTTTTTAAAGAAGCTCATAAAACGAACAAACCAAAAACATTATTTCATACAACATGGCCTATGTGCCATCACAAACAGTGCCGACATCCTAACCTCATGCACACGCGTCTTCACCTCCTCTCCCTTAAGCAATTATGTACAGACACACGTACGCGTCGAATTTGGAGTCAGTGCGATGAAGTCTGGAGAAGTGAAGCGCTCATGTCCGTGACCTCTCTGTTAATGCTGAGCAAATAGCGAGAAGGTTATGTAAACAATAATCAGCTGTCCTCGAATCACACAGCACGGTAGAGAGAGTGATGCTGAGAGGAAGAAAAAAAAAACATCAGAAAGTTAAGAAATCCCGTTTTAGGCTGCAAAGATAAGGGGGCTTATCGCAAAGTCATCTGGAATATTAATAGCTCTGACACACAAGATTGCTGAGGCATGGCGTCAAATAACAAAGAATAAGTGGTAGCATGTCATTTCAAGCCTACCTACATAGGGACTTCATAACACATTCATAAGCACTGAATTCCATACTAATAAAGCAATGCTTGAATTATTTATAAGCAGGTTATGCCAGGGATCATAAGCATGATGATGCTTTCAGATGTTAATTTACATTGTATTGACCTCATAAAGTCTTGAACCAAAGGCTATGACCATTTGCACCACTGTTATGAAGCATCACTCATCAGTAAGGATACTTATAGCCTAGATAAGAGGATCAATTGTCTGTGGAATTTGATGGCATTAAACACAGAGTATTTTCCAATGGCTAGACATAACCATATACAATATATGGCCACAAGTATGTGGACACGCTTCCTAATGATTAAGTTCAGGTGTTTCAGCTACACCAACTGCTCACAGGGGCATAAAATCACATAGACAAACGTTGGCAGTAGAATGGGTCGTACTGAAGAGCTCAGTGACAGTACTACAGGTTGCCACCTTTGCCACAAGTCAGTTTGCATTATCGTGAAACAGAAGAGCCTGGGAACAACAACAACAGTTCAGCCATGAAGCAGTAGTCCACGCCAACTCATAGAGTGGAGCCACTGAGCTGAAGTACGCAGTACACAAAAATCATGTATCGCATGACTCACTATAGAGCTCCAAATTGCCTCTTGAAGCGACATCAGCACAAGAACTATGCAGTGGCGCTTCTTGAAATGGGTTTCCACAGCCAAGTGGTAGCCCACAAGCATACGATCACTATGCCAAGCGTCGTCTGGAGTGGTGTAAAGCACGCCACCAGTGGAAACATGTTCTGTGGAGTGATTAATTATTCTTCATAAATTGGCAGTCTAGTTTGGCTTCAGCGGATGCCAAGAGAAAGCTACCTGCTGGAATGCATAAAGCTGTTTTTCAGGATTTGGGCTTCTTGTTTCCAGTGAAGGGCGATGTTAATGCTACAGCATACAAGGCATTTTATGCAATCATATGCTTCCAACTTCCAACTGCGGAAGTGGTTTGGGAATATCCTTTTCCGTTACAGCATGCCTGTACCACTGTGCACAAAGCCAGAGTGGAAGAACTCCAGTGGCCTGCACAAAGCCTTGGCCCTAACCCCACTGAACACGTTTGGGATGAACTGGAACGATGATTGTAAGACAGGCCTTCTTGTTAAACACCATTGTCTAATTGGATGGACACAAATTCCCACAGACATGCTCCAAAATTCACCAAGTGGGGCAACTCCACATTTATAAGAGTGGCTTTGGAATGGGATGTTCATTAAGCTCATAGAGGTGTGATCGTATGGTGTCCACATACTTTTGCCCATAATGTATATATATATGTATATGTACAAAGCTCCTGGACTATAGTACCAAGTATACATGGTACAATATTACTCCTATACAAGCAGAAGTTCTGTCTGTTTGTATTTCTACTTCAGTAAAAAACACAAAATAACTTATTTTTAAATGCACTTAAGTATCAATAGTAAAGTACTATATATATACTATAGATGCCATTTTATTAATGAACAAACTTTATTAAGGAGTTACTATCTGCAGCCAAACAGGTCTCCTTAATACAAACTGTACTGAACTTAGTAGACAAATAGTGTTTTTTCTAGACTTCCATTACTTGGGATCCATTACTTGGGATCTTAGAATAATATGGAAAAAACAAAAATCACATTGGTTTAAAATCACATCTCATTGTCTACACAATGTCTAAACCATCATTCTGCAATTACCGGCATAAGCTACTTTTAAATAGTCCATTATTAATATTATATGTTTGTTGTTCAGTGCTTATGCATGTGTTATAAAGTCCCTATGTAGGTAGCCCTCGTATGAAGTGTGACCAAATAAGTTAAGTCCAGCAATAGGCTTAATGACTGGCAGTCATTGGTTGTCTGATGGATAATGTTTTGTCCTATGGAAAATCCACTTCGCTGTGATGTTGAAGATATTCCTCAAAGTCCAGGGGATATCTTTCTGAAATGTTCCCACACTCATTCATTGTATGTGTGTTGGCTTCAATCGTAGAATAGAATAGAGTTCATCCTATTCCACCGCTTTCACTCGACCAAAGGCCTAGTCAGGTTAGGAACAAGAGAAAGAGCTGTCTAGGCAAAAAAGAGAGCTGATAAAGTGAGGCGTCTTGAAGAAATGTGACGTGCATGTTAGTACAATGCGTGATGGGGGCGTTCCTGCTGTCTTTTTAGATGTTCCTTCACATGTCCGTGGTGGATAACGTTCCACAGATGAGGAGGAAAAGAGAAAAAAAAATGGCAGCGTAGGCTGTTGAGCGATGCGATGGAGAGGCTGTAGGCTGGAACACACTGTTGCCTATTGAAAACTCATCGGTGAGGAAAACATTCTTAGCGAATGGTGGGGATGTCTCCGATCCAGGCTCCAGGGAGCGGCCTGGGACACGTGTATTCATTCTGGGAAAATAAACAAGAGACAACAGCGTTAACAGGGTACATAGCTCCGGGTTATTCCCTCACAGCACTCGTGTGATGAGCAGAGCAATTCATTAAGTCAACATTAATTTCAGAGCAAGGCTAATCTGATTGCGGTGCAACGGTAAAATAATGCATAACAGTCCAGGCATGTTAACAAAGGAAGAACAGGCATGCATGAGCACGCAAGGGATTCAGCAACAGTGCCAGTGATAAACAGCTCTCAACAAGTGAAAAGAATGCCCAGAAATGAGTTGCCATTCTTGTCTGCCATCACTCTTAAGATATTAATTAAAATTAGGGGGGGGGGGTGAATTAAACTGTTCGATCCAGACTGAGTGACCTTGCCTTTGTGAGCTCTTTATCTTAAATGGATTAAATAAACTCCTCTGAATACTAATCTGTGATATGCGCGCGATGATTGCTATCTCAATTACTCTCCAGTTCAACAGAGGATCTCTTCTTCCTGTATGAAAAGTAATGGAAAAGTAGTTTTGCTGCTTCTTTAACTTTGGTCCTCTTTCCCCTGTAGGAATTTCAGTGATTTTGCTGGAATCCGCAAGCTGCTCTTCTGCTCTTATCATGATCTAAATCTGGGAACTCTCTAAATACCAATATACTGTATGCTGTGATTGATATGTGTAACCTTAACATTATGATTCTACTGAACTTTAAATAAAGTTCATAAGATGTAGGACAAAGAATATTGTTCTGTCACCTCAATATTAGACCCGAATATGAACTCAAAGGCTTTAAAGGGCCTGTTTTCTCATTTTTATTACCTTTTATTCTTCCACCTGAGGTCCACTAAAGCCATTTGCAATTAAACATTTATCTGTATTATTATCTATAATTATCTACATCATCTATTTTATTATAGATAGATAATATAATACAGATGTCTATATTATTAGCTAATTGTCTACATTAATATCAATAAAAGAAGATAAATTTAGACTGATATGGGCAATATTTATTGAGCTACACATACAGAAGTAACATTTCTCAGTATGGCAATAAACCAGACGTCTCTCCAGGGTGATATAGAGGTTCCTAATGGCGTCCTGTGATAATCCATTCCTTGCAGCTTGAATATGTTCACATAGTTCCTGCAGAGAGTGACACCAGGCCTTCTGGACATGCGACGCCTGACAACAAACCGTTCATCTTGGTACTGACCACGGTGCCTCCACACACAAGTTCGTTGGTCGTCTCCACCAAGACAAAAGCGGGACACGTCACTGTAGATGACCGCTGCCATTCTGAGTCACTCCATGACAGTCTGGCACGACACCATTGCTGTCTTTGGCGACATTGACGTGGTGTTAAGAGCAGTCATTTGATGATGAGTGTACAGATACATATTATTTAATGTCATTCAGAGTGGTTTGGTGTGAAGTGCTCTGCTCTAAAGAAGCTCCACCTCTAAAAGCTCCTTCAGAGGAAGTTAATGAAATGGTTATGAATATGCTGCCTGCTATCTAGCTTTGGTTTAAAACATATTCATATCAATTTATTTCGATCAATTCAAGGTGGAGGGATAGAAGAAGGGTGTTCTAAGATGAAATAGTCCTCAAAGAAAAGACAGACCAATATTTCACTGTCATAACAACATATATAAAACGTCTGAAGTCAGTACAGGGTCAGTACACGGTCGACAGAGGGTCAGCACACGGTCAGTACAGAGGCTGCAGCCACAAAGTTGGACACTGCTTAACAGCCTATACTGTAGCAATCACCTGTGATACTATAGCAGCCATCTAGCAACACTCTAGCAACCATATAGACTACCATAGTTACTGTCTTACAACTTCTCTCAAACTGCTTATGCTGCGCGATGACAAAGTACAAGGTTATCACGTTTTAGGAGATATTATGAGATCTCAGCATCACTGAATGTGTTGCGGATTACTTGTAGAAAGTGCAAGCGACTTCTAAGACTGAACTTTGGATGTGTAGCTAAAGATTTTTTTGAGAAACTGAAAGCGAGTCTCCTGAAAAGAATGGAAGCTGTAATAAAAGTAAAGAGTGAATGTACTAATCGCTGATATTATATTTAGTTGTTGAGGCTTTTGTGTAATGTCATGCCAAATATAAAGTCACTGTACAAAGAAACACAAGGCCCTCAGTTCTTTTTTACTTTTACTTTTCTAGACCATTTGAGCTCAGCAACTGTCCTTTACATTGTGTGGAAATGTCATGACGACTGCACCGATGGAAATGCTCCAAACTACCTTTGAATGAAAACTCTTTACATTAACTCACACTGAAAGTAATGAACATTAAAGTCACTATTTTGGAGAAACTTACAATATGTGTCCTGCTTGTTTACCTAAAACTCAAGGGTGGTCTCTGACTTTTGCACAGCAGTATATGCGAATGACCTCTGCTCTGATTGGCTGCCCTGGATTATGCCTCATTTATAAAGCTTTCTGGGCTGAAACTCTCCAGGGTTGAATGGGATGCTGTATGCTGAATAGTGAATGTAGGTCGGTTGTAATAGCGGATATGTGATGGGTTTCATGAATTTTAGTTTAAAAAGGGCTGTGAATTTAAAATGGGACCTTTTTGCTTGGTTTCCACTTCATATCCACATCCATATCCATCCATAGTTTTGAAACTCACATATATAGACAGACCTACCTTCTTTTTTAACTTAACACATCTTTCTTACCGTGACATTCTCATAAAAAGAATATGCCAGTGATCTCTCGTTCAAATATGGGGCGCAGTTCTAAATCTCATTGCTTCTGACCCTGACGCCACGAGCCGTGAATTAAACTTTAATCTCCAACCCAAGTGACACAGAGTGAAAGTAGCAGTCAGAGTTTTCAGAAATTGGAGATGTCTGTTCTTATCGCTTTGCTTGATGACCTTGGAGGGGGGAGAAACAGACACCTGTGCTGAATTTTAGTTTTAATGGTATTTCAGCTGAAAAAAAACCCCTTTGACTTCTGCTAAATCCTAGTTTAATAGTGCTGAAGCTCAAATGAGGTTTTGGAAAGGAAAAGGCCAGGCTCAGCATTTTTCTATCCGCTGATGACAGTGAAAGGAGTCAGATGCCCATGATTTCCCTGCCTCAGAGCACAGGCAGAGCAACTGCCCTGCACTACTGGAAGGTTACGCATGCCTCAGGCATGCCTTTGATTCCTTTCGGTAATCAAGTGGTCTGCCTGAAGTGCTCCCATAGCTCAATGTTCTCCACTTCTGCTACTGGAGTCCACCTGCAGAGTGGTGGTGCTCCTGACCAGCATTGGGAAACACTGACACACTCACTTCCATTCAGATAAAACTACCACTTCACTGAAACAATGAGGCTGCACAAAATGTTCCTTGCTTATCATTAGTGCAATGTTGGCCTCTATTGCAATACTGATATTGCAGAATGCTGCAGTAGGCAACCCATCACAATGTTTTTTTAATGTGTGCTCTGAGCACCTTCACCAGAATCACAGACCTTCCATGTGAGCTCCTACTTAATTTGATGAATTAAGTAGTAGGCTGTCACAGTTATTGTGTTAATAACACATTCATAATATGTTATCAATGTCTAATAATGAGGAAAATGGATCAGACACAGCAGTGCTGCTGGAGTTTTTAA
Organism: Semaprochilodus insignis; assembly: GCA_034552555.1. NCBI lineage: Eukaryota > Metazoa > Chordata > Actinopteri > Characiformes > Prochilodontidae > Semaprochilodus > Semaprochilodus insignis. The sequence continues at coordinate 11,962,142 of CM067490.1, read as the reverse complement.
ACACCTTAGTGTCACTGCTGGACTGAGAACAGTGCACCAATCAAAACTATCCCAGGAAGTAGCTTCCTGCGACCACAGATGAAGGACTAGAGGATGACCAACATAAACTGTGCAACAATTGAGCTATCATCTCTGACTTTACATCTACATGCTGGACCAACAAAGTAGGAGTGTCTAATAGAGTGGTCAGTGAGTGGACACAGTGTTTGAAACCAACTCCCAAATAATACCCACTCTGTGGTGGTCCTGTGGGGGTTCTTGCCATTGAAGAACAGAGTGAAAGGGGGTAACAAAGTATGCAGGGAAACAGATGGACTACAGTCTGTAATTGTAGAACTACAAAGCGCTCCTATAGGGTAAGTGGGGCGGATAACATGCACAATGGATATAGATACAAGGTGTACCTAATGAAGTGGCAATATTTGCACAGATAGTTGCACCCAGACAGAATCAACCAACAGTAACGAAACTTGGTGGGTAGGTGTGACATACTGAGACATGCAAACGATTCAAGTTGACCGTGCATGTGCCATAAGCAAGAACAGGCCTTATCGCTATACCTGACTTACCCAACAGCAAGGATTGTGGACATTGAGCGAGCAGCGATGCCCTCCATGAGTCATCCTGTTAGTGCCAGCAACGTTGGCAGACGACTGCACGACACAGGACTACATGCAGGCAGACCGTTACAATTGCCCTTAACACCATTTCTATATCACCAACACTGCAACAGTGTCGTGCCAGAATGTCATGGAGTGACTCAGAATGGCAGCAGGTCATCTTCAGTGACGAGTCCCGCTTTTGTCTTGGTGGAGGCAACCAACAGATCCGTGTGTGGAGGCACCATGGTCAGCACCAAGATGAATGTTTTTTTTGTCACATGTCTAGAAGGCCTGGTGTCACTCCGCCTCCACCCCTGCTGCAAAATCTGCAGGAACTCCTTGATAATATTCAAGCTACATGAGATGGATTATCACAGGATGCTGCATGCCGAGACGACTGCATTAGCAAACATGACAGCCTGATGCAATACTGAGAGACACTACTTCTGTATGTGTAGCTCAATAAATATTGCCCATATCAGTCTAAAATTTATCATAATTTATTGTTCCTGGTAACCTTTATCTACCTTCCCAATAGCACTGCAATCTGACACTTCCTTCTGGGTGCAACTATTCTTTTGATGATGGGTGTAAAAACCGGAAAGGCACTCTCTATAGCCAGTGTGTGATTTGACAACCTGCTCATATGTAGATGGTCATTCTAAGCTAACGAAAACATGCTTTACAGCCTAATGAAAACTCAGTTTTATGTATAATATTCCATTTCTGTTAGTAGATCTCCCCTAAATCTCACATCATGCTCCTTTAAAAGCAAATGGCTGAAATTGAATTATCAGAGCAAGTTTATGCCCCTGCATGGAAAAAAAAGTCAGACTAAATCGACTTGCCCTTGAACCTGGCTTGTATCTATCACGCCTCTTGGTCTCCTCACTATTCAGCCTTCGCTCCTAATCGGCACAACGGGAAATTGGAACTAAATAAATCCACCTGCCACTCGGCTCCATAAGCAACATTCAGCTGCCAATCATAGAGGTGGTACTCCAGCTGTGGCCAGCTGATATTAGAAAAGGCTGAAGATGAGGGCGAATCTCGCTTCACCGGCATCCCATGAGCATGGACTTAAGCCGTATGTGTGAATATCTTCTGTTTGCTGTTCTTTTCCTATGAAGCCCAGGAGTATGTACGGCTCGGGCGTCGAGAGACGGCCCCCTGATTAGAGCTCTGACAGCCTCCCCCACAGGTTAAAAGCAAGGTGAGGCGCCATCAGCCCCTCGGATTCAGGCACGGCGCTCTGCCAGGCTCGGGCATGCTGGCCCAAATTAGCAATGAGGAGGAAGAGGTGAGAAAGCGCTTGGACGACAAGCGCAGACAAACATCGGTGGGAATGCGAACAAATGAGATTGCTCGGACCCCTGGGCTGCATCGCTGACCTGACTAATTAGCTCACTAAGGCTTTCTGGCTCAACATTCAAGCCCCTCCAATTACTACACAGGGAGACAACAGAGGTGATTACGGGCCGTAGTGAAGTACGGCCAGGACGGGGCATCTTTTCAATGCGACGGAACGTACAAGATCTTTTTTTATGCCCTCGTTTTCTTTTACATAAATTAAAGAGCCGACCCATAAGCTGCAGCACAGCCATCCCAGTAATTAGACCGTAACGCTGAAGTCTAACCCAGACTTCTTACATTCTAAAGCTGATTAATCAGTAATAACATAGAAAACACTGCAAACAAGCTGAATTATTACCATGTCATAAGAGTAAGGAATGAAAACCTGGACCTTTCTCTGACCCCTGCCCTTTTCGGGGGGTTAATTACCTGGAGATAAACAGGGAGTAATTAGTTTGCACCGTGTCAGGTGAGCACAAAAGCAGAGGGAGACATATGTCAGGCTAAAGTTGTCGGCAGGTTCCTGCTGCGCCTCTCCTCCTGCCCAGGGCTCCTATTATCTCATTGTGTCTTCCAAACAACAGGAGCAGCCAGTGCTGCCGAGCCGCCTCACCTCCTCCGTTTTTTTATCAGAGCCGGAGGTGTGAGAGAGCAAATATGATGTTTGGAACCCGTTTTAATGAGGGTTTTATCTCACCGACTCGGGATCAAATGTGCTCCATGTTGGACGGCCTATAAAGGGCTGTGATTGACAAATTGGCGAGTAACCTGAGAGATGTGTTTTTAGAGCGGGAGAGATATGACAGCAGAGGCAGACACGGGCAGGAAGATGGGAAAAGCGTGAGAGAGAGGGCGAGAAAGAGGGGGGCTGCGGGGAGTCACAGAGCTTTGTATTAGCATGAGTGCTCTGAGCTGGTGACTCTGACTCACTCTATATGACAAATCACACTGAGTCTCCAGCAGAGCCATCTCTCTCTCTCTCTCCCACACTCTCACTCTCTCTCTCCACCACCTCTCTTCCCTCTTCTCTGAGTACCTCTCTTTAGCTCTGTCTCTCTGTCCCTCTCTCCCTCTCTCTCTTTCTTTACCACCTCTTCTTCTTTCTTTCTCTCTTTTTCTCTAGCCCCTCTTCCCTTTCTCTGTCTACCTCTCTATGACTTTCTTTGGCTTTGTTTTTCTCTCCCTCTCTCTGTCACTCTCTCTCTTCCTCTCTCTCTGTCACGCTTTTGTCCATTCCCATTTCCTACCTCTCTCCATAATTTTTGCTCTCTCTTTCCACCTCACTCTTTTGCACTTTCACTAACTTTCTCTGCTTCTGTCTCTCTACTTCTCTTTTCTCTTTCTTTCTATCCCCTTTTTGTTCTCTCTCTCTCTC
>CM067490.1:11906202-11958588 GCA_034552555.1 Semaprochilodus insignis | reverse complement strand
ATGGCTTTCTTTAGCTCTGTCTCTCTCCCCCCACCACCTCTCTCTCTTTCTCTCTCTCTCTCCCTCTCTCTCTCTCTCTCTGTAGGTGCTGTAGATGATGGCGGCCTGTTTGAAGCCCCAGGCCATGTTTGTTTTCTATGTTTGTTTAGGCATTATTGGGGTCCTTACTGCTCGCCACCTCTCTGCGTCTACACACATTACTCACCACCAGTCAGATATTGCAAATCTTTACTTCCTAATCTTCAGGAAGGTATTGAAATATATGGGAAACGTTATTAGCTGGGTAATTGGATACGCACTTTCTCAGTTAAAGCAATGATATGAGCAGACATGCCTCGTGCATTTCCTGGGTAATGCATTTTTTTTGTTCACTCTGAAGCATACAGAACTTTCCCTCCCTCAGATAAGCTACAGATTTTTAGCCATTTGCTTCGCTTCTCCATCCAGGTGTTTGCAGATGATAATCAGTGGCTTGTGATCCCTCTGTCAGGGACTTACGACTTAAAGAGCTTAACAAACCTATCTCCAACCTTAGTGACGAGCTACACCATACTGTGGAGTTAGCAGCTGGATTTGTCTAGATAGCGCTGGAACGAAAGTCTTTTCAGACTTGAAAGAAAAAAAATGGCATTTCCCTCTTTTCTGTACTGGAGTTGCACAGCTAATGTGCCTAACCAGTAATGGAAGCTTACAGCCCTCTAATCAGCATCGCTCATTAGTGGGGTATAAGCTTCGACTGATCAAATTATCCTTAAGACAGAAAATTCACAGACCAAGCAAGAAACAATCATCGTGGAAGCTCAAACGTTCATTCACAAGAAGTTTAGCTTGTATTCCAACAACCGCTGTGTGGGGGCTCATAGACCACCTTCATTTCCAGTCAAAACAGTCATTAGGTTCAAGTTGTTTATATTACTGCAGATCTCTGAAAAGATTACATTCTCAGACTGACTAATCCAGGTTTGGATACTCAGACTGTGATTAATCCAGGTCTAGATATCTAGACTGTGATGAATCCGAGTTTAGATACCCAGACTGTGATTAATTCAGGTCTAGATACTAAAGCTGTGATTAATTCATGTTTAGATACTCAGATTGATTCATCTAGGTTTAGAATAATCTAGGTCTAGATGGTTTAGGTACTCAGACTGGTCTAGAGGTTTAGGTACTCAGACTGTGATTAATCCTGGTTTAGATACCCAGATTGTGATTAATCCATGTTTAGATACCTAGATTGTGATTAATCCTGGTTTAGATAGTCGGACTGTGATTATTCCAGGATTAGATACTCAGACTGTGATTAATCCAGATTTAGATACTTAGACTGTGATTGATCCAGGTTTAGATACTCAGACTGTGATTAATCCTGGTCTAGATACTCAGACTGTGATTAATCCAGGCTTGATACTCATGTGGTTAATACAGATTTAGATACTTAGACTGTGATTGGTCCAGGTTTAGATATTCAGACTGTGCTTAATCCTGGTCTAGATACTCAGGCTGTGATTAATCCAGATTTAGATAGTCAGACTGTGATTAATCCAGGTTTAGTTACTCAGGATGTGATGAATCAGGATTTAGATACTCAGACTGTGATTAATCCAGGTTTAGATACCCAGGTTGTGATTAATCCAGGTTTAGATACCCAGACTGTGATTAATCCAGGTCTAGATACTCAGACTATGATTAATCCAGGTTTAGATACCCAGATTGTGATTAATCCAGGTTTAGATACCCAGACTGTGATTAATCCAGGTTTGATACTCATGTGGTTTATGATATCCTGTATTCATAAAAATGTTTAGAAAATACAATCTTCAATATGTGTTTTGCTGCTTTATTTTCTGTTTGTTTTCTGTTGACATACTCTTGTCAATTTGTATAATATGTGACAGGACATGGTATATAAGCAGACACTTCTAGCAGCTGGAGATGATTCTCTTGAGGTGTTATGTTGGGAAAGCACTGTCACTCTAATCTCTAAAAAAATGGAATCTATTAAAGACAGTGAAAGCTTCACATATCTCTAACACATCTGCGGAGTTATCAGACCAGAGTACAGCATGGAGGAACGAACAAAAGGAACCACAAATACGTATGCACTGTGTCTGCTGCTGCTTTGCTTTTAAAGTCAAGCTCTGCAGCTCCATAAAAGTTTATCCTGAGGACCTCCGGCCATTTAAAACTGATCTGAAAATATTTGGTGAGTAGGATGTTGGAGAAAAGAAGATTTAGTAGAAAAGAAGTGCCGTCCCTTGTGAGCAAGACAGCGACACACAGAGAGAGAAACAGTTGGGGAGAGAGGGAGAAAGGAATAGAGAGTAAAAGAGAAAGACAGAGAAGGAGAGGAAAATGGAAAAGAGAGAAATAGAGAAAATGAAGAGGGGAGAGATAGAGAAAGAGTACCAGAAAAAATAGTAAAAAGATAGTGAGAGAGAAGAGAAAGAGACAGGAGGTAGAAGAGAAAGGAGGGAGAGAGGGAGCGAGGAAAGAGGATTCTTTTTCAGCAGAGCGCTCAGCCTTCAGCCTCCATATGTGCGCATAACATGCGTCTGAGTGCCTACAGGCTACGATTAAGAACTATGTGCTTCCCTACAGTCATATCTCCCTCCTCCTGAGCATCAGCCTTTAATAATTCAAACATTTGCAGAGGCAGAGGGAGCTGTGTTTGGGTGGGATCGAGTATTCTTCAGAGCTTTAATGAGTCGAGTAGAGCAGAATACCTCTGAGGACTTTAACAGCATGTTCCCAAAGGGATGTTGTTGCAGGTTGCAGGGAGTCAGAACCCAGGCATTCGGTTGCTGCTAAATATTAGGCAACATTTTGCCAAATTATAGTTAGTGAGGTAGGTTTATTAAAATTAAGTCACTGAACAATCGAAATATCAATAATGAAACTGATGCTTCCTGTTCTAGAATCTGATTGGCTGAGCCACCATGTTCAATGGAAACTCCTATACTCCTATTAATTCACGCTATTATCTACAAACAGCCAATCATGTGTCAGCAGTGCTGTGCATTCAATCATGCAGATACGGGTCAGCAACTTTAGGTAACCATCAACCATCAGAATGGAGAAAGATGTGAAGATGCTGAACCACACAGCCATGTTTCACACACAGCCATACATCACACCCTCTCTTATCGTTTGAGGATGTTTGCTTTCATTTTGGTACATCGCTGCTATTGTTGTTTCAAGAAGTGGTCGTGAACACTCCTGTTTTCAGCTGCCTACTGTTTGAGTAGGCCTATCCTACTGCACCCTCAGCATACAATTCACAAGTGTTTTTCAGTTTGAATTATAAGCCGCCTATTTAGATAGAAAGCGCTGTTTATATAAAATAAATTAAAGTGTTTTTTATTTAATCAATGGCACTGGCCAAACAATTGGGCTGTGGAGCAGTGCATACTCTGGAGTAATGGAGCTCTATCCAGTCCCTCTGGGATCTGGAAGTAACCTGGCTAATGCTCTTGCAGCTGAATGCAATCAAATTCTCACAGCAATGTTCCAACATCTAGTATAAAACCTTGTCAGAAGAGTAGAGGCTGTTACTGCAACAGAGTAACGCTGAATCAGCAGATGTCTACAAACTATAGACCAATGGCACTGGTCAAACAATTGGGCTGTGGAGCAGTGCATACTTTGGAGTAATGGAGCTCCATCCAGTCCCTCTGGGATGAGTTGGAGGGATCCCGAACTAACCTTACTAATGCTCTTGCTGCTGAATGCAATCAAATTCTCACAGCAATGTTCCGACATCTAGTATAAAGCTTTGTCAGAAGAGTAGAGGCTGTTACTGCAACAGAGTAACGCTGAATCAGCAGATGTCTACAAACTATAGACCAATGGCACTGGTCAAACAATTGGGCTGTGGAGCAGTGCATACTTTGGAGTAATGGAGCTCCATCCAGTCCCTCTGGGATGAGTTGGAGGGATCCCGAACTAACCTTACTAATGCTCTTGCTGCTGAATGCAATCAAATTCTCACAGCAATGTTCCGACATCTAGTATAAAGCTTTGTCAGAAGAGTAGAGGCTGTTACTGCAACAGAGTAACGCTGAATCAGCAGATGTCTACAAACTATAGACCAATGGCACTGGTCAAACAATTGGGCTGTGGAGCAGTGCATACTTTGGAGTAATGGAGCTCCATCCAGTCCCTCTGGGATGAGTTGGAGGGATCCCGAACTAACCTTACTAATGCTCTTGCTGCTGAATGCAATCAAATTCTCACAGCAATGTTCCGACATCTAGTATAAAGCTTTCCCAGAAGAGTAGAGGCTGTCACTGCAACAGAGTAAAGCTGAATCAGCAGATGTCTACAAACTATAGACCAATGGCATTGGTCAAACAATTGGGCTGTGGAGCAGTGGATACTCTGGAGTGATGGAGCTCCATCCAATCCCTCTGGGATGAACTGGAGGGATTTGCAAATGCTCCTGCAGCTGAATGCAATCAAACCCTCACAGCAATGTTCCAACATCTAGTATAAAACCTTCCCAGAAGAGTAGAGGCTAAACTATAGACAATACCAGTTTTGAGGGTATTTATCGGCACAGCTTAGAACTAAGATCATTGATTAGCAAATTTGTCTGGTCTCAACCCGTCCACCAACAATTTTTCAGTTATAATAAACCATACAGGATCTATAATTTAGGGGGTAAGTCTTGAATGCTGTCCTACCATCAGCACAATTACTGATATGTTTAACAATGGACAATGTAATGTATAATACAGGGGGAAAGTCTAGCGTTATCTAATAAAGTAAAGAGCGTCTTTCCTTTATGAGATGGAGCTTGAATATCCATGGTGGCAGTGCACTGCATATGAAAGAGGCCGCGTGAGCTGTGTAAATGATAGCAACAACGTTCTAGCAACTATTCCACACAGGAGATCAGACAGGACGGCTGAGCATTCAGAACAATGACATTATAAAGACACTCCTCTTCATTGAAATGCCAATTCATTTTCATCTTGCTGGGAAACTCGCCATGTGTTTTTGCAGTGCTATGCTGGATTCGTATTATATTTGGAAGTGAGAATTTTCCAGTTTTCCAGCACTGCAATATCTGCACAGAAAAATAAGGAGTAGAGGGTTTTACGCTCTTCAAGCAGACTTTTGAATTATGCATGCTATGCTGAATTTGTGTATAATATGGATAATAAAGGCAGATGCTTGGAAGGCAAAGTCTTTTATGCAAGAGTTTTGATCTGAAGTGTTGGCAATTCTGAATTGCTATAGCTTACATTGACTCTTTAGAGGGCCTATAGCATGGACAACTAATGTGAACTGATGTCACAATGAACAACACCCCTAGCTAAATGACACGTTTCATTTTCTAATTTCTTCTGCTTTCTTCTGCTAGTGGGAAAGAAGATAAAAGTTACCAGAAACAATAAGTGATGATAAATTTAGACTAATATGGGCAATATTTATTGAGCCACACATACAGAAGTAGTGTTTCTCACTATGGCATTGGGACACCATGTTTGCTAATGCACCAGGCATACGTCTTGGCCTCCATCTCCATCTTGGCCTCCTGCAGCTTGAATATTCACAGTTCCTGCAGATTGTGCAGTAGGGGTGGAGGTGAAGTGACACCAGGCCTTCTGGATGTGTGATTCATGATAACAAACCAATCATCTTGACGCCGACCACAGTTCCTCCACACACGGTTTTGCTGGTCATCTTCACTAAGACAAAAGCAGGACACATCACTGAAGATGACCGGCTGCCATTCTGAGTCACTCCGTGACAGTGTGACACGGCACCATTGCAGTCTTTGGTGACGCTGATGTGGTGTTAAGAGCAGTCATCACGGTCTGCGTGCATGTAGTCCAGTGTTGTACAGCCATCTGCCAATTGCGCTGACACTAACAGGACTCATGGAGGGCATCACTGCTCGCTGAATGTATGCAATCATGGCTGTTGTGTCAGTCAGGTACAGCGATTAGGCCTTTCCTGGCTTACGTCACATGCACGGCTGAGTGTGAAACTTCAATTATTCGCAAGTCTCACAATGTCTCACGACCTACCCACCAAGTTTCATTCGTGTCAGTTGATTCCTTCTGGCTGCAACTATTTATGCTAAACTATTTTTAAAAATTTAGTAAATTATAAATGTTAGTAAGTTAATTTGGCAAGTACACAAGACTTGACTACTTTTTGAATACATAATACAGTGCAACCAATTGGAATAAAGTTTTTTTGCATATACCAGTCTTCAAGCCACAGAGACAAAAGCAGCCTGTTTAAATCTAATGAACAAAGAGAGGTTAACTGGAAAATGGTCATACTTATTTCTGTCCCTGATAATGCTGGACGCAAAGTCACAGGCAAGGGACGCCCCTTGTTCAGTCACAGGCAAGGGAAACCCCGCTTAAGACAGAAACACAACAAAATGTTTATTTACCATGACAGGTTTTAGTTGTTTTTCTCCAGGTTTTCCTGACTTTTCAAAATGGGTTCTGTGTGATTAAATGGTGGAGATGTGATCAACGTCATTCAGAGTGGTTCACCCCAAATGGTGTCCAAATTTGTATTATCCAAATTAGTATCTTTTTATGGCAACCGTGCCTAAGCCGACATGTTGATTACTTTTTAATAAGGCATGGCCACAAATGACTATACTGAGACCACAAATTACTATATTGAGGCTAGCAGTTACTACAATGAGGACACAAATGAATATATTAAGGTCGCATTTTAATATATTGAGGTCACCATTTATAAGAAACTGCACTTGTGGTCACATTATACCAGTTTGTGGCCTCAATAAAGTAACTTGTGGCCTCAATCTATGAATTTGTGGCCAGGTAGAGCTCTCTATAGTTCACTGCTAGCATAATGATCTTACATTCTTCCCTATTGAAAAATGTTGTGTTTTGAAAAACCCAGGCATGATCTCCACTGTCCCCTCTTATTACCTTTAGCTGTGAAAGTTGATGACTAAGCCTCAGATAAAATATTGCAGCGGTGTCGGTGAATAATGAGGAGACTCGGTTGAATGTGTGTCTGTTTATTAGGAGGAATAAGGTTTGCACGGTTGGCTAAAGTGCTGGGAAATGGAATCTCAAACCAGGAAGCGCAGACGCTCTAATTAATAGCACTGTCACGGTATTCTAACTTCCAATTTTTTTGCACTTTAGTTTCATTTTGATTAATTTTACATCACTATTGTTATTTTTAAAGTTATTTTAAATAAATGTTCATGTTTCAGCTGTATGCGTATGATCACTGGCACTGACATGACAACTTATGGTCCACATTGATGAGTAGTTTAGGATTTCCTAAGTAGAGATAAGATGCTGTAAGATAAGATTCCTAAAGTAAGATAAGATTTGTTTCTGTAATTTGAATTATCTTGGCCTTGTCAGAAAGGAGGTTTTTGAAATACCTCTAAAGTGCTTAAAGCTACCTTATTTTTAATTATTATTTATTTTTAAATTTTGGCAAATTTCTTTGACCAATAACCAACTGTTGTTAGTCAGTGATTGATTGTTAACCAACAACCCTAAAATCATAAGCACAACCCATGAAAACATCAAACACAGCTTTATATAAGCAAGGCTTTATAGAATGATAGAACACAGCCCCAAGATCTAACAGGAACATAATGTGGTTTTCACCTGATTTTATTAGCCTATGTGAACAAGCATACATGGTCCAACTAGACTGAAGTTCCTATGCGTTCCTTAAACAACCACCTGCAAAGCCAGCAGCCATTAAGCTTGTCCTGGGACAAACCACACAGGCTAACATTTAGCTAAAAAACACATTTGTATATATAGCTTAGGGCTACCAAATAAACAACATGACATTTAAAAATGAGTCAGTTGTAGCCTACCTTAGCACCATGTCAAGTGGTTAAATAACCTACTCATTTCTATTGAGAAATAGCAAGCATATCCATGTGAGTCAGTCTACTATGCAGTCTGTTAGCACCTGGCCACTGTTGCCAAGGGCTCTTAATGCTATGTATCACACTTTCTCCATGAGATTACAGACAAAATAGCTGGCTTGGTTAGTGCAGGCAGATGTTTGCTGCTGATACAGTGTGTCATTGTGCTCATGTTACTGCTTAAACACACCTTTACATATCTCCCTTACATAAGTGTGCCTACACAGCACTACATCCTTTTTCGTGTTTTATTGTCAGGGCCTACACTTTGCCAATGACTCTGATAATGGAAAAGTAGATCATATCATTGTATCATATCACTGTCTTCCTCCGCTACCCTACTATATTTAATGCTTGCAGTATCCTAAATTCGATTATATAACTGAATTGTTAAAAAACAGACATTTGACTGCGAAAACTAATATTAAGTTGTGAAAACAAGCAGCTTTACAGTGGCTGTCTGCCTGAATACACTGCCTAGTAGACAGGATCCACACAATGTCACTTACATGATTTAAAATGAAATGTAAGTCCAGCTGAAGCAGCCATATAACTCAACAACAACCGTGTGGTAACAATGGTAGAGAGTTCGCAGTCTAACTCGGCCACAGGGAAAGGGTAATCTGCGCTAAAAATCCACTTTGGAGCAGTATTCAGTACAAAGGAAGGTTGTGGACCCTCAAGATAAGGTTGAATGTAAGCTATGTAAGCTACAGTTACACATCTCAAAAATATGCACCTGAATGCATCCGAATCAGTTCCTCCACAAATCCGCATCCCCCCTGATAAATCATGCCCGCACTCAGGCACGCTGCACTGAAAAAAGGGAAACCGAAATGGGTGTCTCATGCCTCAATTCAATAATCCAGTCAGTGGCAAAATGAAGATTTACATGGTTCTTTTTTACTTTCCGTACGTGCCGTCAAAGTCCTTACAGGAAAGTCTGTTTACTCAGAATCCATCTCTGCAACACTGCCAGGCAGTTATTTCCAGCCATACAAGATCAGACTCCTATCTCTTTAAACAGAGAGAGACCATAATACTGGAAACTAAAGTCCAAATGACTGTTTTAAACACATTTGAAGTTACAAACAATATTTGACACAAATCTCATAAATAGTTTGTAGTGTTTGGCTCCAAAAAGCACAAACAAACGTGAATGCACAGATTTCCACAACGGGGTAGAGGTTTTCCTCACCACTTCCTGCTCACGCCATAACCAGCAAGCTGATTAGCTCTTTTTTCTTGAAAAGGGGGGAACTTTTCAGTGAATGTGGCTCCAGAGACAGGTACTGTGAGTTTGAGGGGGGAACTAAATCTTGTGCAAGGCTCTTGTTGTACTGGTTTGTGCTCTTATGGACATAATGCTCCAAAGTGGATATTAGTAATAATTTATACTGACATAGTTTTCAACTATAGTCTATAAACTGCAACAGCATCTGCTCATCAAATGAAGTCTTTTAACAGAAAGCATTGGTTGAACATAATAATCTGTTCATCATTAACGTCCCTACCTTATATAAAAGCTTGTGCATGAAATGATTATATACTTCTGGATGCCTGAGCAGAGGTGGTAAGTAACAGAGTACTTTCTTACTGTATATTAACAGTATTTTAGGTATCTGTACTTTATTTGAGTATTCCTGTCACTTAATACTTTTACTATTACTACATTTCAAAACAGCCTTGTTACTTTAGCTCTAATTACGTTTTTATTATTTTTAAATCTCTATTTAATTAGATTTTTTTTAATTAGGAAAATCTATTCAGGTGCCTAACGAAGCATAAACCAGAATCTAACTGGATGTGAAAAGGTGGGGAAGCGTGGGGCAGAGTGGAGCAAATCTGTGATGGCTACTTTCACGGCTTACAGGCCCAATAAGCAGATGATGGATTCCAAAGAAAAACAACAGCATTGAGTCAGCGCTTAATAAGGACTATGCATCTGAAAGAAACCTGCATCCAAAGATTAGCTGGTGATGTTTAAAAGTAATCTATTCCTTAAAGCTTGTCGTTTTCTACCCACCCAAATCTGGAAATGAATGTAAGCATGTTGTCATTGTCAGTTTTCTGCAAATTTGGTTGTTACAAGGCTGTTTTCCTACAAATGCTGAGAAAAAACAAACATCTGCTGTTACTTCAGTGCATCCAGTCACTTCAGGTATATAGACTATAAACATGTTTCAAACTTAGCATGGCATGCTTTGGCCTACAATGGTAATATGATACATCACATCATCTGCTGGACCATAGTTTCAAGCCAGATTATACACCACAGTCTCTTCCCCATACATGTACGCTAATACAGTTACACTACCTTAACACTACTACCTCTACCTCAACACTACTGCCTTATACTGTTTGTAAATAATGTGTAAACTGTACATTATTTGTAGTTTGTTTATTGTTTGTATATTGTGTGTATTGTGAAGATTGTATATTGTAATGGTTTGTTTTTATTGTGTATATGTGGAGTCATTGTGTATATTGTGGACTGTCAGTACTAGAGAGACACAAACTGCTGAAACCAAATTCCTTGTGTGTGTCAAGATACTTGGCCAATAAACCTGATTCTAATTCTGATAATACATTTTCACTTTGCTGTGTTATTTTTCCTCATCTTTGTACATCAGCTGCTTGATTTAAGTACAGGTTCTAATCTCAAATCCTTCCTGTACAGGAAACCAAACATGCAAATGTGGGTGTTATAGACGAGTTGATTTTTGTGGAAGATGCATTCTGTTCTGGTATAAGCTGAGGCTCAGTTTCATGGATGTGCAGCTCTAACCCCCCAGTAAAAAAATATCCCATTCAAAATTTGAATTATTAGTATTATTTTTTTTACTTTAAGTACATTTAGGACTTTTGTACTTTTATACTTCTATTTGAGTTAAAAAAATCTACTTGTGTATTTTCTCCTACTTTGGCATAAAGGGTGTTCAGGGCAGAGAAGTACACTCAGGCTGTTACATTCAGAAATAGTCCCTCAAAACTTGGGCATGTAGGAACCACATGTAGGTTCTTTTGGACAGTAAATTTAATGGCTGTACTTATGCTGTAGATTTCCCTGGTTCTTACACACCACCACTGCAAGAGTTACACAGCAGGTAAAAGTGGCCCAAATCTGATTTTCTCATCAAATCTTGTTAAGCTCTTTACAGTATCTTATAAGTGTGAGCTACACCTGACACTAACCTGAACAAATCACACTCGTAAACTGACCCGCATGGGCAAAAGAGTAACATTTCACATGGCACACTCATCCAGAGGTAAACAATCATGACTGCGGACGGATTCAGGTCCACTCCCGGAGGTGAATTTTGAGTTGGACTGACTCAACAGTTGCATGAATTCCGATCTGGGTGTTCGGACTATCGAGTCTCTTTGGTTCATATGGGATATGTATTAGATTTCAGCACCACATATGAAAGTGTCCCAAATTGGAACTGAATAATATCAGATTCAGTGTGTTTTTTGCTTTTCACACTGTCACACAGATAACACAGATTTGGGCCACTGTCACCTGCAAGTGCCCATTTTACATCAAACCCCTCTGAATAACTATGCTTAAAACCTAACCCTTGAATTATGCAGAAATGTAGAAAATCAGTGGAAATCTCCTTTAAGGCCAAGTTCAAGTTGAGTCACTAATAAAAGCAGTTAAATAATTAAGTTTATTTGTCTGAAAAGATTATATATAAAGACCAGAGCGAGTGATGATTCTTTAAACTGCATGGGTGTCATCGGGCTGGGAAAAGGCAGGTGTGAACTGAGTCATTGTTAACGTCTTGATGTGAATGAGTGGGTGTTCGAGAGTGTCCAAGAGTTAAGAGTATGAAGTGGGAGCTGTATCTGGAGTTAAGGGGGGGTGGGGGGGGGGGGGTCAAATTTATCTGATGATCCTTGCTTTAGAAGCTGGGCCTGTTAGAGAGAGTGCTTTTTCAGAGAGGCACTTCATGTTTGTAGTGTCATCTTCTTGTTAAATTGAAGGAGAAAAGATTTCACGAGGGCTGTCACGGCCTTCAACGATGGCAGTAAGTGTTGTAAAGGATTACACCTTTCAGTCAGCCGGTGTTTGCTAAAACACAGCTTGTGGACCAATCATGGGGAGCGAGGAACCACAATACAGATGTTAAGGCTCCATGATAAAAACTGCCACAGTAGAATTTCCCCGTTTCATCTCCCTTGTTGATACAAAGCAGACTGTATCTCTATCAGACATCTGTACACTGAGCTCCTGCAAACCCTGCAAGATCACTATCACTCCAGCTGGGTGGGGCACAATCTCTCCTTTGTATTCTCCTTGAAATGTATTCAAACATCAAGACTGAACCATCAATCATCAATCTTCCTCCAGATATTTACAGAGTCAAACTCACTTTGCAGATTTACATAGCTGCACTTACTGCTGTAAAACTGTTTGCTAGGCTTTGCATGTTGTAGCTTACAGAATTAGCGTGCTATCTGCTACATACAGTACAGTGCAAAAAGTCAGACACCACTCTCTATTTATTTCATTTCCAGTCAAAACATGGTTACATCAGCAGATATTTCTGAGGACATGAGATGTGATGAGTCACTCACATAAGAAAAGAGAAAGTCAGCTGAAAAAACAGTTTCCAAAACTGGAGTTAAAACATTTGCTGAAAAGCTACAAAGAAAAATGGGAATCCTAACAACCACCTGGAAGACCTGGTAGATCACAGAAACTGTTAACTTCGAAAGAAAGGGGAAACTCCAAGCTATGCTCTTGCTTAGGATCTGAAAACATCTACAGGTATTCTTGTCCATCCTTCCACTGTGAGAAGACGGACAACTCAACACTAAGGGTCTGATAGGATGTGTAGCTGCCAAGAAGGCCCCACTGAAAAAAAGACATAAACACATCAAACAAAGAAGCTTCTGGTGCTTCAGAACAATGGACTGACCACCCCAGAGTCCAGACCACAACATCACTGTCGCACTTAAGAGGCAAGACGAGGAGGCAGGAAGTAGGTGCAAGTTAAGTACAAGCAAAACCCATACGGGAAAGCACAAAAAAACATATGAAAAGTATATGGACTGACACCAAGCCAGACCCTGACGAACCCAAGACCAGACAAAGGAACACCATTTATAGGAGAGACAAGACTAGGAGCACCTGGGAAAGGAGGAGTAGCAAATTATACACAGATGGGACAAGCATGGAACAAAAACAATAACAAAGGCATATGGCAAGAGACACGAGGGGAGGTAAACAAGAAGGGAAAACAGACAAAGGCGGGGCTGGTAGGATTGTTACAGTTTTTGTTTGGTTTATGTACAGTAGTTTCAAATGCACAGTTCACTCCTCTGTCTTTATACATCTTTTGTCATTTATACATCTGTCTATCTATATATATTTATCAGAACAGAGCTATGCCTTTACATATCATCGCTGTCCAAAGAATAACATGTATGTCAACTTTGACTTTTATGCATAAGTTGAGCAGAGCAGCTGCTGTTTACACTGAGTGAAAATTTCATGATGAATGGACCAACAGAAACGGCCCAAAATTGCTTGGAAAATGTCTGGTTCCATCGAATTAAATTAAAATTAAATGAGGTTTTTGCCCTCTCCTGTAAAGTTGTTATTTTTGAGATGTTTTTCTTTGGACAGTGAGTATATATTAATCTTAAAGGCACAATAACAAAAACAGCCTGTTCCACTCTAAGGAATAACGAGACCATGACCATTTTTAGTACATATTAGTATAGAAAAAGACACCATACAATACCAGAATAATGTGGGATATGCGCCTGTTTAAACAAAATTAATCAAATAATGTGCTACAGTGAAGGTAAAGGGTAACTGGCTATTTAGCACTATGAGTCATGTAGAATTATGCCATGACATTTTGCATTTATCAGCTCATTAAAGTGATAGTTTTTAAAGTCAGGAATCCTTTAAAAGGATGTTCTTTAACCAGTTACTTTGTTAAGTACACATACCTTCTATCTTCAGTCATTGTCCATTTTATCAGCTCCACTTACTATACAGGAGCACTTTGTAGTTCTATAATTACAGACTGTAGTCCATCTGATTCTCTGCATACTTTGTTACCCTGCTCTTTAGTGGTCAGGACCCCCCAAGACCACCACAGAGCAGGTATTATGTGGGTAGTGGATCAGCACTGAAATGACACTGATGTGGTGGTGGTGTGTTAGTGTGTGTTGTGCTGGTGTGAGTGGATCAGAAACAGGAGTTTTTAAACACCCCAGTGCCACTGCTGGACCGAGAATCGTCCACCAACCGAAACTATCTAGCCAACAGCGTCCTGTGAGCATCATCCAGTGACCACTAATGAAGGAGTAGATGAGTTACTCCACAAGTTGGACCAGCAAGGTAGGACAGTTTCAGATCAGATTGAAAATCTCCAGGGGTCCTCAGGATAAACACTGGGTAAGAGGTAGGTAAGCAGGGTCCACATTTTCGAAAACTTCCATTTTGTCTCTTTATCTGATAATGCTGCAGATATGTGAAGAACACGTGAAGCTTCACTGGTATTAAGAGATTCTATTTGTTTGATAAGAGATCAGAGTGACAGAGCCTTCCCAAAAGAACACCTAAAGGGAACCATCTCCAGCTGCATTTGATATCCAGAAGTGTATTGTTATATATCTGATCACTATATATATATAGATATATAGCTAGATCGATATCCATACTTTTTTTTAGTAGAAACATATATTTAACAGTAACGTTCCAACAATGTACTTTCTATGCATAAATAAGTGTGAAATAAATAGTAGCAACCATCGGAATTTCGCCTGTTCGTTTGTCCATGTTCATAGATAACAGTGTGTCATACAGTGTCCCAAAGCACATTAACAAGTCTATTAGAGATTACTGAACAATTCCACATGGTTTCAGGCAAGCTTGTAGTGATTTATGCATGCAGATGTTCACTGATAAAGTACAAGAAGCCCACTTTACAGATAAGGTTTATGAATGGTAAGAAATGGTATAAAATTACACTCATCTTCAAAATAATACACGCATAGTTGCACCCAGAAGGAATCAACCGACAGGAATGAAACTTGGTGGGCAGGTTTGACATTGTGAGACATGCAAATAAATCAAGTTTTATGCTCGGCCACACATGTGACGTAAACAGGGATGGGCCTCATCACTGTACCTGACTGACCCAACAGCTACGATTGTGGACATTCAGCGAGCAGTGATGCCCTCCATGAGTCATACTGTTAGGGCCCGCACCATTGGCAGATGGCTGCACAACGCAGGACTACCCTTAACACCATGTCAACGCCACCAGTGACTGCAGTGGTGTCGTGCCAGACTGTCATGGAGTGACTCTGAATGGCATCTTCAGTGACGAGTCGTACTTTTGTCTTGGTAGAGATGATGAATCCCTGTGTGGAAGCACTGTGGTCAGCGCCAAGATGAACAATTTGTTGTCACGCACCACACGTCCAGAAGGCCTGGTGTCACTCCACCTCCACCCCTACCGCAAAATCTGCAGGAACTGTGTGAGAATATTCAAGCTGCATGGGATGGATTATCACAGGACACCATTAGGAACCTCTACAAGTCCATGCCGAGAATGTTGCCCAACGCCATACTGAGAGACACTACTTCTGTATGTGTACCTAATAAATATTGCCCATATCAGTCAAAATTTATCATCATTTATTGTTCCTGGTAACTTTTATCTTTTACCTATATAGCATTACAATCCGACACTTCCTTTTGGGCGCAGTTATTCTTTGTTGATATTGATTTGTGTAGTTTATTAATTGCTATTAACCAGGATAAACATATTAACATTATAAATAAGCACTTTTATCACATAAGTAAAAAAGGTTTAATGCTGACTGATATAGAGAAGATCGGAGGTTTAACAGTATAGATTATAGACTATGGGCTCACTACTTGGCAAGCATCAGGTCACTACTGTTGTTTTTTTTTATGCACCATTACCAGGAATGAAAATGGGCCAAAGGATGAGATGGAACATTGTTCTGGCTGAGCTGCTATAAAAACTTAGATGACTGTTTTTTTAGGGAAACCACGTACACTTGTTTTACTTTGTTCTAAGATATGTAGTTTGAATATAAGTGTAATGACCCAGCCAGCTAGCCTGCGAAATGAGCCTTTAATTGTGATTTAGGTATATGCATCAAATATAAAATAACTGGACATGAGTGATGACACGGTTACCAGTTTCATGGTAAACCATGTAAAATTCCAGACTGCTAGTATTTGTCAGTAATTTACATGCACTTGAGTAATCAGATAATGGGATACTCCAGGTCTACATGAGTCATCAGATTCTGCTTTGCAACCAGCTTATAAACTTATAGAATGAGATGTGACATAAACATGATGTAAAAGCTTACTACAGTTTTTTTTTTAACATTGAGTGAATTTAGTGGGTTATAGTGGGTTATATTTAGTGGGAATATTAACACACATCATCTAGAAGATGTTAAGCATGTTAAGTATGTAGTTTTTGCAGTGTTAAACACTGCTTACTTAATTCCGGTACTGCAGCTTGTTTTCACACATGTGCAGCTGGATTATTGTAATGCCCTGCTTTCTGGTTGTTCCGGCAAAAGTCTTAACAAACTTCAGTTAGTCCAAAACACTGCAGCCAGAGTCCTTACAAGAACTAGAAAGTTTGATCATACCAGCCCAGTCTTATCTAACTTACATTGGTTACCAGTTAAATTCTGCATTGAGTATAAAATTCTTCTTCTGACATATAAAGCTCTAAACGCCTCGCTCCTCTGTACCTCACTGAACTTATCTCGTATTATGAACTGTCACGTGACCTTAGGTCTCAAAGTGCGGGCTCTCTATTAGTGCCTAGAATTAATAAAGTTACATCAGGGGCCAGAGCCTTTTCATACAAGGCCCCCCAGCATTGGAATAACCTACCAGTCAGTGTTCGGGACTCAGACACAGCCTCAATCTTTAAGTCCAGGCTTAAAACCTACCTGTTCAGTCAAGCTTTTGGTAATTAGTTTTTCTGCTAGATAAAAGGTGCAGATCTAGGGGTTAATTGACAGAGAGTGTTTGGTAAACTGGGAATGTTGGTGCTGTCGTCCCGCTGCTCTTCATGTTCACTCAGGTTTGTTGAAAGGTGGAGCAGAGGGGCGCTGACTTCTCAGGGAGCCCTCATGTCTTTGTTACCTTCTGGCTCTCCCTTTTAGTTATGCTATAATAGCCAGGCCTGACGGAGTCACTGCTGCACTCTGTTAACACCATATAGTGTGTTCAGATCTTCTGTCAGAGCTAACAGTCTGTCTGTTCTCTTTGCCTGACCTGAACTGCTGCCCATCCTGTGCGGTCTGATGCTCTGCTCTGACTGGGTGCCACTGCTTGCCTTTAACCACCATGGAGCTCCTGGCTGTCCTGCACTGTGGAAGCTTGGCCTGTGTACTGCTGACCCATCCGATGACCCAACTACTTAATTACGGACTAATCAGACTTTTATTCCTCTACCTTACAAACACCGAACGCTCCTTTCCTTTGCTTGTCCTGATATCTGGTGTTGACCTGAGGAGGATGGGTTCCCCTTTTGAGTCTTGGTTCCTCTCTAGGTTTCTTCCTTTAACTGAGGGAGTTTTTCCTTGCCTCTGTTGCCCTTGGCTTGCTCACTGGGGGCTCGCACACCAGATTCTTTGTATAGCTGCTTTGTGACAACATCTGTTGTAAAAAGTGCTACATAAATAAATGTTGACTTGACTTGACTTCCTCCATCAGATCTTTATCCAGCTTAATCCAAGATCTGAGAAATCAGAGTACACTGTTTACATGGGTGCCTGAATAATCAGATTACTAAAGAAATCTGATAATGATCAGATTATTAGTGTATCAATATGATAATGCATCAGAAACAAGCATTTTAGGATGCGAACTTGGGCTCCCCCAGTAAAACTTGGCAATGTCCCATTTCCACCCCTGTTTAGGGTACTTTTATTGTAAACGGTTACCAGTACAAGCTGCAATTACATTGCTGAAAAACTGACAGTGTAAAAAATGCAAATAAAAAAATGGCCAATTTAGGGCTAGTAATGAGGTAAACTCTACCTATAAAAATAATGATGTGATCATTATCCATGTATCCATGAAAGGCTCTTTGAAGCGTAAAGATGGGAAGAGGGTCTCCAGTTTGTCAACAAATACAGGAGAAAATTATTGAAATATTTAAAAACAAAGGAGGACGGGAAGAGGTTAGCATATTTCTCCTCCTACAGTACAAAATATCATTAAACAATTCAACGAATTGGGAGGAATTTTACTGTTTAAAGGACGCAGGCCTAAGCTGAACATCCATGATCCCTCAGACTGCATTGCATCAAGAGCTGTCATTCAGAAATAGCTCATATAACTAAATGGGCAAGGAATTACTTTGGCAAACCTTTGTCAAGCACTACAATACAAAGGTACATTCACATATGCCACTTAAAACTGGTTTGTAGGAAGAATGGGACAAAATAACACTTCACTGCTTAGTTTCCTCAGTGTCTGACTTTGTCTTTTAAGTGTTATGAGAAGGAACAGCAACATTACAAAGTGGTAAATGCTTTACTGTCCCAACATTCTTTATGGAATGTGCTGCAGGCCTGAAATGCAGGAATGAATTCATATTAACAAATGAGACAAAGTTGACTAGACAAAACATGACATATCTTGGGGTCATACTGTCTGCAATGAAATAAAAGTAAATGTAAATGTAAGAAACTCTATATTCTTTTTTTATTTGCATTTTCCATACTGTCCCACCTTTTCCTGATTTGGGGTTGTACATTAGCCTCATAGATCCAGTGAAAAACCAAAGAAGCACACTTTTGACACAAAATATATCTTGGCTGCTCAACTACTCTTTGCCTAAGGGGAAAACTGTTCGAATTTGCTGTGCTATCGCTTTAAGTAGCGTGATGATATAGCCTAGGGCTTTGTGGACCATTCTCCTGCCTCATTGACCGCCATATTAACACTTGTTGGCCAGACACTAGAAGGCTACTTTAATAATAAGAAAAGTGGGTTGACCTATGGAGACATCACCATGCCATTAATGTAGCACGGTTGCTGCCACATTCATCCCCACTACAATGTAAATGTTAAAGCATAATATGTTTGGTGTGAGAGAGAGAGAGAGAGAGAGAGAGATAGAGAAAGTATGAGCGAGAGTACACTTGCTTGAGAGAGAGAGAAAGAGAGAGAGAGAGTGCTCATTACCTCTGAATACAGCACACAGCAGCCTCAGTGTGGTGAGACACGGCTATAGGGAAAAAAACAGCTGCTCTGTACGGAAGCGTGTCAGTTTCCTCTGTCTTTTTCTTTTTTCCATCTCTTTCTCTCTCTCTCATCACAGCAGTTGATCAGATTCAAACTGTCTCAAATCTCTCTCTCAGTCTCCCCCACTACTTTCTCTTTTTCTTCCGTATCCCTCTGTGGAACGCGTGGTGTTTTCCTTATTTGGAGCTGGCGTGATCTCAGCTACAGCTATTAATATACAGCTTAATCAGACCCAGTGCAGGAGACAGAGATAGAAGGATCACTCGGGGAGAGGACAGAGCTATTAAAGTCCTACTGACCGCTTATCCACTGGCCCAATATGTGGGTACATGCGGCTCTCCATTTACTAAGGCTGGGTGATGTGATTGTCAGATACAGCAGCTCAGTTTTTGTTGTTTGTTTGCCGTTTCATTCTTTTTGAAAGCCTTTTGAAACCACCGACCTTGAAACCACATGTGAAACCTTCGGGGTAAATCAACCTGTAGAAATGCGCCAAAAATCTGACCGGTCTGCATTTACAAGGTCACATTTAGACAACAAGAAAATGATTATAATATACTTGCTGTGAGTTTTTGCAGAAACGCATTATGCAAAGATTGGAACATGTGTGATGTTTGTGATCTCAGACTCCTATTAACTTTTGCTGAGTTTAATATATTAGAAAACAAAAACTATAACTTTTTGCACATTTTATGATAGATTTTTTTCTCAACATGTTCAACAGGTTGAGCAAATAAACAATAATTGCACATTAAAATATGTAGTAGTATGTGTTCTATAGAGGATATAGAGGAGTGTACACTTAAAGGGGCACCTTAAAGTCTGTATATGACTACACAGTATATAGCCTTTATATAAACTGAGCACTTTATTAGGAACACCTGTACACCTATCATTCATGCAGTTAATCAGCCAATCATGTACAGTGCATAAAACCATGCAGATACAAAATCGGCTGCTTCAGGTAATGTTCATGCCAACCATCAGAATGAGGAAAATGTGATCTCAGTGAGTTTCTATTGTGGTATGATTGCTGGTGCCAGAGGGGTTGGTTTGAGTGTTTCTATAACTGCTCATCTCCTGAGAGTCTCACACACAGACAGTCTAGAGTTACTCAGAATAGAGCAATAAAGACACAAAGATGCAATAAAGAGGCCAGTGGAGAGCTCAGTGGGGAATGGCGAGACTGGTTCAAGCTGACAGAAAGGCTAGGTTAACTTAGATAACCACTCTGTACAACAGTGCTAAGCAATTAATACACAGCTTTTTGAGTGTTCCTATAACTTCTATAACTTCTAATCTCCTAAGATTCTCATACACAACAGTCTTGAACTACTACAACTCAGACTGGAGTAATAAAGCAAAAAAAACAAAAACAAAACACCAACATCTGGTGAGCAGCAGTTGTGCAGATGGAAACACCTTGTTGATTAGAGAGGTCAGGGGAGATTGGACAGACTGGTTTAAGCTGACAGAGCTATGCTAACTCAGATAACCGTGCTGTACAATGGTGGTGAGCAGAAAGGCATCTCAGTATGCACAACATGTCCAACTTTGAGGCTACAACAGCAGAAGACCATGTCAGGTTCCACTTCTGTCAGTCAAGAACACAAAGTTGAAGCTGCAGTGGGCACAGAATCACCAAACTGGACAGATGAAGACCGGAAAAATGTAGCCTGGTCAGATGAATCTCAATTTCTGCTAGAGCACACTATTTCTACACTAACAGAATTAACACATGGACCTATCCTGCCTTGTGTGAACCGTCCAGGCCAGTGGAGGTGGTGTGATGCGGTAGGCAATGTTTTATTTGGGCTGTTTATGTCATACAATCATTACTTGAATGCCAAAGCCTGGCTGAGCATTGTTGTGACCATGTGCATCTCTTCATGACCACAACGTACCATCTTTTAATATCCACTCCCATAATGATAATGCACCATGTCACAAAGCAAGATAGTCTTAAACTGGTTTCATGAACATGGCAGTGACTTCAGTTCTCTTCATTGGCCTTCTCAGTCACCTGATCTGAATCAAATTGATTACCTATGGGATGTGGTAGAATGGAAGACTGACAGCCTGAAAGTGCTCCTAAAAAATGCAGGACCAGCTTGGACCAGAATCTCAAAGGGCATCCATGAATCCAGAATCTTGTGAAATTCATGCCATGATCAACTGAGGCTGTTTGGAGAGTAAAGGGAGCCTCTACCAAGCACTAGTGTTCCTAAAAGTGCTAAGTGTAAAAGTGTAAGCCTAAACATTTTCTCAGCCAACAGATATTATGTAAATAAAAGAACTGAGGTTTGATTTTTCTGTTTGAAGCAGTTTGAGAGAGAATGAATGAATATTGAGATATACAGTATCAAGACACATATTTTCAAGTTCAAT
Source organism: Semaprochilodus insignis (assembly GCA_034552555.1). Lineage (NCBI taxonomy): Eukaryota > Metazoa > Chordata > Actinopteri > Characiformes > Prochilodontidae > Semaprochilodus > Semaprochilodus insignis. The sequence continues at coordinate 11,937,013 of CM067490.1, read as the reverse complement.
GGTATTTTTCAATCTTTGATCAAAGTCCTGATGATGCTCAATCTAGAGGCCTAGTTTTATTCATTTACTGTGATTTCCATGAAAGATGGTAAATGAAAATTGCTAGGAAATTATTAAGGTGCAATAAACACTCATCATCAAAAGAATAGTTGCACAAATAGTTGCACCCAGAAGAAATCCCCCGATAGGAATGGTGGGTAGGTTTGACATTGTGAGACATTTGAATGATTTAAGTTTGTTGTCACACGTCACACATCCAGAAGGCCTGGTGTCACTCCACCTCCACCCCTACCGCAAAATCTGCAGGAACTGTGTGAGAATATTCAAGCTGCATGGGATGGATTATCACAGGACACCATTAGGAACAACTCCATGCTGAGACGTCTGCATGTTGAGTTAGCATGTTGTGTAGCTCAATAAATATTGCCCATATCAGTCTACATTTGTCATCATTTATAGCTCCTGATAACCTTTATTTCCCTTCTAAATAGCAGAATAGCATTATAATCCCACACTTCCTTCTGGGTACAACTATTTGTTGATGATGAGCGTAGTTTTATATTTTATTACACTGTTTTGATAATTTTTTTCAACACTGTAATGAAACTGTTGCAACCACATATTCTCTACTGCTGGAAGGTACCCATCAAATCACCCAGCTCTACTGCTTACTCATTCCCAGCCTGAGTCCTGGAGAACCTCTGATCACACATTTTAGTGTTTCCCCTGCTCTAACAAACCCACTTCAGCTCAGGAGAGGCTAGTTAATGAGCTGATTTGTTGGAAACCATCAAAATACAGAAAGCAGGGTTACTCCAGGGCACAATTGTACTGTTGAGAGATTCACACTTACTGTGGCTATTTATTTTTAAATGTAAGTTTACTGTGGATCTGTGGAAATGGAAATTGATACAGCTTTAGCTTTTCAGTTGTTTATTTGTTTGTTTTATTAAATCCTCCTACCCTATAAAACCACAGGGCCAATTTACTATGCGTAAAGGTGAATAATCATGCTTACAACTAAATACACATTAGTTTAATAGTAGTTAAAGAATAATTCATAGTAGATGCTAAATAATGCGTAGTAGATACAGAACAATTCATTCAATGAAGGAAATATTTAGTATTACTAATAATTATTTAACATTTACTAAATAAATGATAGTAAATACGGAATAATCCATAGCAGTTACTGAGTAATTAATGGAAGATACTAAAAAATTCATAGCAGTTACTGAATGGTTCATAGTAGTTACTCAATGGTTCATAGTAGTTACTGAATGGTTGATAGTAGTTACTGAATAATTCATGATTTGGTTTCAATGTGAATACACATGTTAATACTGCATTACCATCATGAATTGTTAAGTGACCTGATTAACTGTTTTGTTGTGTTGTTAATATGGTATATATATTTGACCTTTAGGTAGTTTTGATTGCATTAACAAATACCCATCATTTTTTGACGAGGTAAAGACTTTCTATCGTGCCTTCAGTGCTTCACCCAGTTGTGCAGTTTTCCCTGTTTAGTAACTCCAGTGTTAATCTCCACCAAAAGGTGAATCATGCATTTATCCAGGGAGGAATGATGACGCGCATTAAAACAGCAGTTTCTGGGTTAAAACACACAGCAGCTGTAAATATAAAATAGCAAAGCTGCGTATTCATTATGATCTCCGTAGTGACATGCTGGGTTTGAGTTTTTAATGACCATTTTAATTAACAGGAGGGAAGGGAAGCGGAAGAGTGAGTTGAGTCCATAGTTTAACTGGGGTGCTGGTACTAGGGAAATGAGGCATGAGAGTGGAGGGATGTGTGTCACACCCTTCAGTCAGTATTGGAGAAAATGTCTATCAGAGCTGCTAAACTAAGCAGGTCTTCCCTGCTGCTAGGTTCATTAAAAGTGTGTTCATCACATTAGTGTCAGTAGTGGGATCACCCCTAGCGGGCAAAGGCGAGCATCAAGTAAAGTTTTACCACTCATCAGTGGAGCCCACCTGGAGGACAGCCTAGTGAAGCTCGATGGTGAGACTGAAGGCCCCATGACAGGGCTGGCGTGAAGAGGTGCCGTGCATGGCTGTTGGTCAGGACTTCAGTAGGCTATGCGGAGGTGGGATGGGTAGCATGCATAGCGAAGGGCTTATGTCCACAGCGTTTACTGGGGTAGTGGACACTCTGTGACCCCTGTTGCACTGGAACTGTGAGGGACTATACTCTGACTCTGTTTAGACCTTGTGGAGTTGCCTGGCGGCACTTTTGAAAGCAAGGAGCAATGCAGCATCCCGCTGCTGGCTGAGCGAGGTCGTTGATGCATAGCAGACACGGCCCAGCAAATTGGCTCTTGGGAGGTGCCGCAACCGTGGTAAGACAGACTTTAAAACGTGGTTGTTGTTGACATTAGTATAAACCTTAATAGATGTGACAGTAGTTTTCTACTACATTTTGTCGTAAACACTTCCAATTCTAAGGGCCCAATATTCAGTTCCTCACACTCCTAACTATATAATTAACAAATTACAAAGTAATACACAGTAATTACTGGACATATGGGATTAAACACCCCAGCAATAAATAGTTTATGCTTTTGTAACTACATTTAAAACAATAAAAAAAGATGGAGTTGTTGTCAAGTTATAATAGTGCGAAATACAAGGCAGGATTCAGTGAACTTCACCACATCACATGGTCTTTTACATATTTCCCAGGTTTCAGAAGCATTTTTGGCTATAAATTTGTAGCACAGAACCTAAAAAGATGATTTCCAATGAAGTACCTGAACTTTTGGGACCAGAAAACTGGAGCTGATCTTTTTTGCCCACTGGCTATCCCATAAGATCAATACGGTATGGTTTTGTTTTTATGGTTTTCTATACTGTTATCAATAGAACCTCAATGATGACTGAAACCTACTTGAAACCAAAGTCTCTTTAGCAAAACAATGTATACTGCAATCCAGGTGAAGGTAAAGTGGTGGCACTAGCAGTAAGTGCACCAGAATGTAGGTTAGAACGGCATGTTAATGTGCCAATTGGTATTTTTAGAAATATTGCTTTATAAAGAGTTCACTGAGGTGCCATAGACTAGTTAGGAAAGCAAAAATATCAGCATGTGTGCTTGCCTCTACAGAACCATGAGTGTGGGAGCCAAGAACAGCACATTATATTATTTAATGTCAGGCCAGTTAATGTCAGATGGTTTAGATTTGCATGCATAAAATTAATCGTTCATATTATTACGGTTCCAGCTGTTTCTCTAGAAGGTGGAAAATGAACTAAATCATATGTAAAACCATATGCTTGGTTGGTTTCTGTTTGGGTCAGCACCTAGATTGTATCTAGACTCACTGTCCTTTTTACCATACAACTCCACTTACCATAAAGGTGCATGTTGTACAATATGCATACTTGGTTAGGAGCCCTTTCATGTTGTTCTTAAAAGGTCAGGACCACCACAGAGCAGGTATTTTGTGGGTGGTGGATCATTCTCAGCACTGCAGTGACATGCTGGTGGTGTGTTAGTGTGGGTTGTGCTGGTGTGAGTGGATCAGACGCAGCAGTGCTGCTGGAGTTTTTAAACACCTTATTGTCACTGCTGGACTGAGAATAGACCACCAACCACAACTATCTAGCTAACAGCATCCTGTGGGCAGCGTCCTGTGACCACTGATGAAGGACTAGAGGATGACCAACACAAACTCTGCAGCAACATAAGAGCTATCGTCTCTGACTTTACATATACAATGTGGACCAGCAAGGTGGGCGTGTCTAATAGAGGGGACAGTGAGGGAACACAGTGTTTAGAAACTTGCACCAGTACAACACACACCACCTCCATGTCAGTGTCACTGCAGTGCCAAGAATAATCCACCACTCAAATAAAATGTGCTCAGTGGTAAGTATTCAAGCAGAGAAACAGATGGACCACAGTCTGTAATTGTAGAACTGCAAATTGCTCCTATATGGTAAGTGGAGCTGATAAAATGGACAATGAGTGCAGATACAAAGATGTGTTTCCAATGAACTGCTCATTGAGTGTACCTTGTTACAGATACGACACACATACAAAGTAAAATACTGTACATAAATGCTTCAGGTTAATCACTACAAATTCCATTGTTTTTGCCTCAGGCAGGCAGGTAGCTACACAGAACTTCTTTTTTCCCCAGTGCATTAACAACATTGCACTTATTACTGTTCTTGCGCTCACTAGGCTGAATGAACGAGATGGCGAGCCCATGCTGAGCTTAGATGATATTACCATAGAAAGGTACAAACAGAAAAATTATTGGCCAAACAAAATTTGTTGGCCATGGAGCGATTTTCAAGTGGACTGAATTATTTGTCTGTTATTGAGGCAGTAGAAGAAGAATTACCTTCTCCTCCAGACATCCTTCTACTTAAGAATACAAATAAAATCATGCAAAAGTACTGAGACCACAACTTTTTTGTCAATCTCGGTACCAAGGTTCTCCACAATGACTGTCATTTGGTCTTCTGTTAATGTCCTGTGGACTAACCTAACAACAGACATTTAGTCTGCCTCTCATCTTTCACCAGTGCACATCCAAACTACACTCATCATCAAAAGAATAGTTGCACAAATAGTTGCACCCAGAAGGAATCAACTGTCAGGAATGAGATTTGGTGGGTAGGATTGACATTGTGAGACATATGAATGACTCACGTTTCACACTCGGCCACGCATGTGATGTAAGCAAAGAGGGGCCTTATCACTGTGACTGACTGACTTACTCAACAGCCATGATTGTGGACATTTAGCGAACAGTGATGCCCCCCATGAGTCATACTGCCAGCACCACTGGCAGATGGCTGCACGACATAGGACTACATGCACGCAGACCGTTACGATGACTGGCCTTACCACCACATCAACGTCACCAAAGACTGTAATGGTGTTGTGCCAGACTGTCATGAAGTGACTCAGAATGGCAGCAGGTAATCTTCAGTGACTAGCTGTGCTTTTGTCTCGGGGGAGACAACCAACAAATCCATGTGTGGAGGCACCGTGGTCAGTGCCAAGATGAACGGTTTGATGTCATACGTTACATGTCCAGAAGGTCTGGTGTCACTCCACCTCCATCCGTACCGCAAAATCTGCAGGAATTGTGTGAGAATATTCAAGCTGCATGGGAGGATTATCGCAGTACATCATTAGGAACTTCTACAACTCCATGCCGTGATGTATGCTGCATTAGCAAACATGGTGGCCCGACACCATACTGAGAGACACTACTTCTCTATGTGTAGCTCAATAAATATTGTCCATAGCAGTCTAAATTTATTACCCTTTATCGTTAACCTTTATCTCCCTGCCTAATAGCATTGCAAAGTACTCCTTTCCTCACGCCTACAGAAAGCAGCTTTTTTTTGCCAGTTGTCTTGTTGCACCTTAAAGGGAGTAGTACTTTCATTCTGAGTCTCACCATTTAAGGTGGAACGGGAAAAGATCTTCAGTCCCATGTGGTTGTGTGGAACAACTTGTATTTTGCACAGTTTATCTGTGAGTGTGCACTGGGAAAAGATTGAGCAGCCACGAGCAGCATCACAAAAAGCAAATCACCGCTAACACTGCTGGTGAAAGCTGGTGAACAGAACGCTAACTTCAGCTTTGTCCCAACTGCAGACGCCATTTTTGGGTCAATTTCTTGTAGTTTTCCCCTCATGAACAACTACTTTTGGTACTCTATAAAAGCTCTTCGTGAGCAACAGTAAACAGCGGATACCACAGGCATTTTCAGAGCTTGTGATGCTCTATGTAGACAATCACTTCCTGCCCTCCATCTGCAGTTCACACCACAGCAATGCAGTGATGTGACATCATTTGCCAGCAAACTATTACACACTTTGAATATGTTCTTCACCCCTGAAGTGTGTGTAGCTAGCAAGCTGACATGATAAAACAGACAATAAAAAGACTAACCAACTGAAAAACACTCTGTATCTGCTGGCTGTTGTAAAGATAGCTTGCAGTTAGAAATCCAGAGCTCTGTAAGTAATAAAAACAATCGATTTAATAGTCATAACAGAAATAATGCATTTCGCCAAACCTGATAAATAATTCAGACGATGTTATCCTTCAGCTCCTAAATCCAGTATTGCAGTTTGGGCCCTTTATAAATTGTACATCTGGCTGTGTTTTTGATTTGGACTATTTCCAACAAATGCTATACAATTCATCAACATTTATCATCCTTCAAGTGCATTTGCAAGTGTCTGATTGTTTCCTACAGCTCTTTGTATGCATGCATATTGTAAGGCTTACAAAGTGCATTATTTCTTACAGGTGTTAGTTATTGCACCACGGATTTATAGCTGACAGAATCCTGAATTGCTAACCGCAAGCTATTTTCACCACGGTTATCTACCGCTGCCCTGTAACTGTTCCTGACAGACCCTGACAGCTGTCTCTCAATCAAGCGGCACTGCTCTACCTGACCAAATGTGCAGTAAAGTTTTGTATCTCTTCTAAACGTAGTTTTCATCACCTTTTAAGGAAATCACGGGAGCTGATAATGAGTACACATTTAGGGTGAGTGACAATGTGATTTATTTATTCGGCTCTGAGGGGTTTGGAGACGTTTGGAAGCGTCCATAATCTTTCCACTCGTACATTCTAGAAAGGGCTCTTTAAACGATGCCAGAAATGAACCACTTTTGGTTGCATAAAGAACAACATTTGGCTTAAAGAACCAAATACTGTGAAAGTTCTGAACCAATTCAAGGTGTCTTTACATTGTGCAGGTTCTTCAAACTTTAAAATAGATGTGTGAGAATTAAGAACCTTTAGGCTCTTTCAAGTAAGGCATCATGTAAGGAGCAACCTTCATTTTTAAGAGTGTTAACTTGAAACATTCATAATGAATCTAATTATAATCGTTCTTACATTACGGTGCCTTGTTTCACTCTGTTATGTAACATAAATCCAATTGATATGGTTTCGCAACACAGTACAGATGGACGGATGACTAAGAGCAGGAAAAATATGCCCGGAACCGGGATACCATGTGACTTGCGAGCTTTGTAGTGGGGTTGTTTACTTGGCCCTTCCTCTGTTCCCTCAATGGAGCTCGCCAACAACATCGTAATAACGTTCAGGGCTCAGAAAAGGAATAAAAAACAAATCAATTCGCTCCGAACAGAAGCAATATTTGAATGGTTTTATGCTCTTGCGTTCCTAAACCAGTTAAAAGCTGTTAAACCTGGTTTCTGAAGCAGTACGTTGTATAAAAGTAAAGCCCATAATTATTTGAGTTTGTAAGGATACACTGTTAAAAATAAAGGTCGCTACATAGTTCTAGTTATAGATGCATGCTAGAAGACACTTTTAAAGGTCCAGACAATCTAACTCTGTGCGGCAACAGATGAGCTATCTCTGACTTTTACATTTACAAGGTGGGCCAGTAAGTTATGAGTGTCTAATAGAGTGGACAGTGAGCGGACACTGTGTTTAAACACTCCAGCAGTACTGCTGTGTCTGATCCACTCACACCAGCACACACTAACACACCACCACCACGTCAGTGTCACTGCACTGCTGAGAAGGATCCACCAACCACATAATACCTGCTCTGTGGTGAACGCTCATGCAGAGAAACAGATGGACTACAGTCTGTAACTGTAGAACTACAAAGAGCTCCTATATGGTAAGTGGAGCTGATAAAATAGACAATGAGTGTATTAACTAAGAAGTGTTTCCAGTAAAGTGCTCAGTGAGCGTACATTGTTACTGAAACACATACAAACCGACTTGTTTTACTCCAATGTATTAAAAACAACAAACGTAAATCTGTGTTTTTCTTCTAATAAAGTTCATCTTGTTCTTCTGGGTCACAATGTACATGTACAAAGTATGACTTGCATGAACACCTTTCTGAGGTCTTATAAATGTTGACTGTGTTTCACCACATTTCTCTCCTCTCCATGTAAACAGGCCGGTTGTAATCTTGTCCTGGGAAATGCTTCTGTAAGCATCTCCTAACCAATCACAAGGCTCTCTTGATCTCTTGCTCTGCCCACACAACACGGTTTAGAGATGCAGAAACTAGTTAAACCAGCAAAACCAAAAACTAGCAAGCTAGACCACCTGTGTGTAGCTGCCTGTCGCCTGTTCCTTCCTTTGTTCATCACCAACATTGTTCCCTCATCCATTCATTCATTTGACTGTTGCTTCTGTCCATCTGCAAGTCTGTTCATCTGTGACTTTTTTCATTCATGCTAGTTTATGTTAGTTCTGTATGATGGACGGAGTAAGTTGAATGTTTTTCAGATGTATTTTGATCTGTATTCGCGGAGACTGAAAGTCCTATAGAATCTTTACATTGTGTTAAGGTTCTTTAAGGTTCTATACAGTCGAGTCACATTATTATGACCACCATCTAATATCCAGTAATTGCCGTGTGCATCATGGACAGCAGGTATGGAGGCTGGGAGTGACTCACTAAGGTACTGGTAAGTTGTCACAGGTATCTAGAGTCGTTGGAGCCATGCTGACTGCAGTGCATCCCACAGCTGCTGGAGGGTGCGTGGGGAAGGATGCATACAGCGAACATGCCGATCGAGGTGGCCCCACAGATTTTTAATTAGGTTCAAGTCTGGGGAATTAGGGGCCAGGGTAGTACTTGGAAATTTTGGTCATGCTCTTCCAACCAATGTTGGACATTTTTAGCCGTGTCGCATTGTCTTTCTGGAAGATCCCATCTGCCCCAAGGAAGACAATCAGCATGTATGGGTGTACGTGATTTGCTTCACGAGCTACGTGCTGCCACTGTCGAAAGCAGAAATAATAATAATGTCAGAATACTGTGACTTGACTGTATTTGTTTGCATTAACAAAAATTGATCTTTGAAAAGGTTAAAAGGTTCTATAAGGAACCAAAAGTGTTTTTTTTAAAGTAGCATAGATGGCCTAAGAAGTCTGCTGCCCCGCAATGAATCGACTGTCTATGCACACAAGTCTGTTTACCTGTCTAAGGTATAATTTCAGGTTATGTGGTTTATATTCATATACCGTATATTGAGAGACTGATTGTATTTAACTTGGTATAACAGTAAGCTGTGTAGTGACTAGCCTTTGGAGATTTCTTTGGAATGTTTCTGTTTGGGAACAGTTACATAACGATGATTATGTTTTTGGCTTCTTTTATGTTTTTAGCAAAATGACATTTCCATTTTTTATTTTCGTTTTTTGTCTCTGATAATGCTGGGATGATGTCTGAACTGTTGCATGTGCTGAATGAATGTGTGGAAAACGTCCTCTCTCTTTTTTCCCCTCAGAATAACTTTAGTTGAAAGGCCAGCTTTAGATCAAGCCATCTCAATCCACCTCCCTCTTCCTCAGACCCATGAGACGAACTCTTAATGAGGCGTCATCTTTTGTAACATGAGGAATACTCAAGAAGACATTTTTGTTCGGAACGAGTGGCACTGCAGAAGTAAACAGACTCACAAAAAATAAATCATGGAAATTCAGGCTTGTGGGAGAAGTGCGGGGGAGAGCACGAGGCTGTACCTGCACACACTCGTTCCGCCGAGGCGGGTAAAGCCCTTTTCACAGCAGCCAAGCAAATGCTGTCAAACTCTGCCAAATTCGGATGGGTTGGCGTAAACAGGCTGTTTGTGATCATTGGGTAGTCTTTCGAATAATCTGCCCCATTCACATCGCTTCATTTGACTTATGAGCCCATTAAATGGTCAGTCTAATGCTCACTGCCTGTATTCAGTGTTGTGGTTGCTGATGGAAGGGTCATTAAAATGAGCGTATGCTTTAAAAATAAAGGTTCCCAGTGTAATTGTCAATAACCAGGCTGTTCTGTAGGTGGTGATGACGACTGAAAGGGGCGGGGTGGGGGTAGGACGAGGGACCTGCATTTCTAGTTGTATAATTATGTGTTTTGTAGCTGTGGTTTTCTGAATAAAAATGTGTTAATCAGAAAAGAAATAAAGGCTCCCAAGTCGTTCTTGGCTCGGATGTACACCTGTAATTGGAATAGAACCTTTACGTTATGTGGCGGTTCCTTGAATCAGACCCTGCTAATCAATGTCTTTAAGAGCATTTTAGGTTGAGAACCAAATGTTGCAGTTTCATAGTTTAGAGATGCACTATTAAAACCAAAAGTGACTTAAGATTCTTAGGGAACAAAAATAAAATTCCTATAGAACCTAACAAAAATATGATTTAAAGAAGATTTTAGATGAAGAAGTATTTTATTTCTTTAGTTTGTATTTCCAAGTCAAGGAGCACTGAGAAAGATTTTAAGAATGTATCTCTAAACCATGAGAACTAAGATTTTACAGACAAGTAGCAACCATGGAGCTTTCACAGGAGCAACATTATTAAACAACTCTCAGATGGAAAGTTCTAGTAAATTCTGAGTGTAAATACATATAATATGCTGAAAACTGAGAAATGTTATTTTATTTATTTATTTATTTTTTTAAATATGACCATTTTGAATTTGACACCAGCAACACAATTACCATCTCACAACTATTTAGTATTACTGGCAAAAGGTCAGTAACATCATCGGGAATAAAGGAGCCTCCAAGAGAGGTGAAGTCTTTTAGAAGTAAAGATGGGGAGGGATCACCACTCAATTCAAGGGGTTGGTGCACATGGTATGGGTGACTTGCACATCTGGGATTCCAGTATTAATGCTGAAAGGTATACACAGGCAGGTTTTGGATCAACCTATCCAGTTCTTGCTTATTTCAGCAAGGCAATGAACCACATGCTGCACGTATTACAGGATAGCTCCACAGTAAAAGAGTCCATGTGCTACACTGACCTGCCTGGAGTCCAGAAAGGTCACCCACTGGAAACATTTGGAGACCCCAAACTGTTAAGCAGCTGAAATCCAATATGGAAACCTATCACTTTCTGAATTACAGCACTAATCTCCTCAGTTGCCAAACACTTATAAAGTGTAGTTAAAAGAAGAGGTGATGAACACAGTGGTTGTACATCAACCTGTATCAACATTTTTGAAATGTGTTGAGGCCATTGAATTCTAAATGGGCGTGCCTTTTAAGTCTTAGCACTTTTTTCAATTAAATATAGGGTTTAAATGAACTGCACATCATTGTATGCACAGCATCCCAACATTCTTGGAACTAGGGCTGTGTATCAAATATCTGAATACTGGTTTCCCATCACTGTAACTAATCAACTGGCCAAAGACCAACTGAATTAACAAGTGATATCAGGTGTGTTTGACTACAATGAAAGCCTGCAGCCAGTCCAGCCCTTTGTGGATAAGCAATGATGACCCTTGTCCAATGGGTTTGCATTAGACAGCTCTTTTGGACAGCTTTACATGTTTGAGAGTAGCTATTTCATGAATTTCAGAGCAGGAATGCATATATAAGGCCTATTTTATTGTCGTTGCAAGATCATCACAACCAGATATCCTCAGCTATTTTAGAATTCACACTGAGTTCAGGCGTCACGCTCTACTGTAGCCTTTGTTATGATGTGCTGAATGGGTGTAATTTAATTTTCACAACCTCTGCTCAGCTGTGGTTTGAGGCCAAGCTCATGTTGCCTATATTTTCTGTAATGTGGAGGGCAGTAGAAAAAAATGACAGCGCCGAGACCATCATCATAGCGCACGCTCCCCAACACGCGTGAAGATAACACAAAAGGACTTTTAGTTGAGACGATAATGGATTGTAGGATATGGCTAAGTAGGCTAGCCTTTAACAGCATGCGTTAGTGTACTGTAGCAGCGCAGACCGTTCAGTGTCTCTTATCTGTCAATTCTGAGCTCTTGTTCTCCTTTTCAGCGGTTGTGAATAGTGTAGGTTAAAGTAATCCAAAAATAACATAAGTACTGTAAAGCTAGTCGCTAGCGCGCTATTGCGCTACCGAGCGCTCTGTATGTAGAGTGCTCTTGAAGATGACACTAGTTAAAGGGAGTAGGTTTCAAACACTCTACATATTTATTTTATTTAAGCATTAATATCTTTCACAACTGCTTTTATTTCTGCCACCGTATTGCTTTGTAATGCAAATTCCAGTTCTAAGTGAGTCGGGATCCGTCTAACACAGATTGACGGGGACAAATAAGGTCATTCCGGCACGGGTACCCCCTCCACCTCTGCACTGTTTCCTTTCCCAGCACACAGAGCTGTACACGGATCTACCTGGCTTCCGGCGTGTCTGACCAGTGTCCACAGGGATGGCTGCCACCCTGCAGAGCAGAAATGAAAGGCGCAGCGCTGGGCACAGCAACGCTGCAGTTTCATCAGCCTAACCAGAACGGACGCTCGCTCCTCCATTATTAAAAACTCCCTTCGCTTAGAAACTACCAGAGGAGGGGGACAGAGAAAGAAGTGATATGTGATATTATGAATTTTGTGAGCTTTGTCGTATAGGGCTGGAAGGTAATTGGATTTCTCTCTTGTACTGTGGTTACTTCACATCAAATAAATAGACTCTTTTTTTACAGGGACTATTAGCAGATTTTTTTTGCGGTTATGCCTACGGCCTTATTAAAATACGCAGGTCCATAAGGTAGAGGTAATTATATTTCATGCGGTATAGGGCTTCTAAGCATAGGCGATCTTCCTGGATTAGAGACGTGAGGCGATGACACCGTGCAAGTGAATTAGTCATGCAACAGTTCCCCCCGTCGTAGGAATTTTGGCGGTCAAAGCAATTTAATGAATAGCTCTGAGCCAATATGTGTTTTATGGATAACATTTAAAAGAACTTCAGTAAAGGTTAAACCTGACAGAGAAAAAAAATAAGTTAAGCAGCAAAAAGGCTCAACAAGTATGAATTTTAAGAACAATATTTGTTTTGCAATTATCCATGCACTTAACGCCACTGTGCACAGGCTGAAAGGACATTTCTTGGTGCTCTTTGTCATTGTTTATTCTCCTTTTATTACTTCATGAACCTACTAAGTGGCCAGGAACCTTCGGTGGGTCCAGATGTCCATTCCTTACCCTTATAACATTGTAATAACCCAGACTGTTTGCATCATTTTCCATGTAATTACTGAATAATAAGCCTGGAAAATGAAGAGCCAGTCAATCAAGCCAGTGATCTTCATTACTCAAACCAAATACTGACAGAGTTTTAGCAGCTTTTCTTTCCCTCTGATGTTTGCTTTCCTTCAGTTAAATAAACAGAGCGCCTATCTTCTTCTCCTTTAAAATGCCTCTTTCATGCGTAAATAATCTCTTCTTTCCACAAAATCTACACCAGGTGTGAATCCAATTGCAGACGGCATATCTCGGTGCAGAGCGTACTTCACCGTATCAAAAACACGAGTCAAACCATTACTCAAGATTTTCTGGATGAGGCTGACGGCAATTACTACTGATATGTTATATAAATAGACTCCTTTTCCTGGCGGGGAAATTGCACTCAGCCATGTCATGAGATTTAGCGTAACCACTTTAAAACCGGCAACTTTCAAAATATTCATCTGAGACTATCGCAAGAGGAGTTTAGTTTGATTGACAACCTCTCTGTAGGCCAAACCCTTATGATCTCTTCACCTAGCAAAACATATCGTTTTCAACAAGGTTCGAAAACTGACACAAGGGTTACGATGCAGAAGCCTGTAAAAGAAATTAAAGAGCTGGACAAACCAGTCATGGGCTGAGGCAGAGGGACACATCTCCTCCATTAAACACAACACATTATGGGTGGAGAGCAGGAGGCCATTTTCCTTCCTCTCTAATGGATCTTGGTGATCAATACGTCATTAGTACGCTCTGTGATTTTGAAAAAGACCGGGCTTTGACGTTATTTTTGCTAAGCTCTGACAGGCTAAACAAAGTTAATGCCTAAAATATGACACAGGGCCAGCCCCGATTTAAACACAGCAAGATTGTATTTGGTATAGTAAGTGGCAACATCAGGCAGAGTCGTTATTACTAATGATGGCAGCCATAACAAAATAATGTACAATCGTGAAAGATAAAATGTTTAATGGGCTTCGGCGCTCTGGATTTTGCCAGTGAAAACTATGGTAGCAATTCAAAGGCTGTTAAGTGACTCAGTGCGGCAGAACAAACAGAATAAAATAATGAGGTGCATTACTTCACGAGGCCAAAGAAAAGTGCATGAATGTACACTGCAGTCTAATGAATTTGGTAAAAGGAACCATTGACTCCTAGATTCTGAGTCTAATGCATCTTATTTTCAAATGCCTTACACTAGTACAAGGTAAAAGGAGCTTAAGCCATTGATACCCAACTAAGACACTACTCAAAGGAGTCAAGGGTGCTTTTCCTCTTATCAAGCGAGAATGAATGGCATGCACAATGAAGAATTTTACCTCTGTAGTCCACAGCCGTTTCATTTGTTTTGATTTGATTTTGATTTTAGGCTGCCTTTGACATTGTCATACCTCGCATTCCCTGGAGCCGGATATGGTACAGGTGCAAGTACCAGTCCCATTGGCCAGCACATCCATGGCTTCCGGTGTGGCGGCAGGATTGTAGCTCATGTAATATTCCTGCAGTTGGGAGCTCAGGTTCTGCTCTGGCTCGGGACTCTTTTTCCGACGCTTTCGGCCCATGACTGAACGCTGCTGCAACAACCTGGTGACACCAGGATACCGTCTGCAGGACACGTAGATCACTGTCAAGACGAGCGATGTCGAGAAGAAAAGCACCACGGCCCCCACCACGACCTTGTGGAATGCCAAGTTCTCTTGCTCTGGGGATTGAGTGACAAGCAGGCTGTTGGAGGGTGGGGGTGTCTGTGGAGGGGTGTTTCTGGGACGAGTCTCAGCGAGGCTGCGGATAGTAGGATGAGGAAGGGGTTGAGCTAGGGGTGGTGGGATGGGGGCTTCAGAGGCAGGCAGAGGCAGGGGTGGTGGGGAAGTAGTAGGAGGTAAGGGCGGTGCATAAGTAGTTTCCGTAGTCAGCTCCAGAGTGTGGTCAGGGAATGGTGTGTGTGGAATGAGTTCTAAATCTTCACAATCTATGTAATTTCTTGTTGCCTCCATAACTTTTTCCCCTTGAAGGTGTTTGGGGCTGCTGCAAATGATGCTTGTGTCTTTAGTTCCCCGGAAATTCCTTAGCCAGGCAACAAGAGGACAAATGCCTGGCCCGCAGTCCCACATGTTTCCCGCAAGGCTGACTGTAGTCAGGGAAATCCAGGCTACCACAGTCTCATGAGACACATTAGCTAACTTGTTAGACTCCAAGTTAAGAACCTGAAGGTTTGGTAGGCATTGAAAAACCACAGGATCCAGACTCTGGATCTCATTGCCAGAGAGGTCCAGCTTCTGAAGGGTATACCAAATCCATGGGAGGCCTTGGTTCACTGCCCGAATACGATTCCACTGGAGATACAAGCCACGGAGGTTTGCAAGGCGAGGAAAGAGAAAGAAGTTGATCCGAGAGAACTGATTGTGTTCCAGATGCAGCTCCATCAGCCTGGACAATCCCAGGAATGCGGTCCGTGTGAGGACACGTAAACGGTTATACCCCAGGTCGAGAAACTCCAAGCTACGGCACTCAATAAATGCCCGGACAGGAATCGTTGTGAGCCCATTGGAGCGCAGGTGCAGATTCTGGAGCTTGCGAAGACCATGGAACTGACCTGGTTGCAGTTCCTGTAGTTTGTTGTAGGAGAGGTCCAGGCTGCGGAGGTTGGGCACTCCATGAAAGGTGGAATTATGGAGTTGTGAAATCCTGTTGGTGCTCAAGATCAACTCCTTAAGCCTGCGTATGCCCTGGAAAGCACGGCTGTCCACAAACGAAATTTGATTGTGGTCCAGGTACAGCCAGAGGAGCTGGTTAAGGTGGGCAAACTGGTAGGGGAGCATTGTGTGCAGGTCATTGTTGCGCAGGGATAAACCTTGGCAAGTCACCGAAATGTTCTCTGGCACATCCATGAAAGAAGCTGAATCGCAATGGACGATTTTACCCTCACAGCGGCAGTTGTAGGGACATGTTTTCTCCCCGGAGCAGAGCAACAGGAGAGTGGAGGCAAGGAGAGGGAGGAGGCATGCTAATCTCCTAGCACAAACCATAGCACCTGTGGAGAGAAAACAGCATGATATTAGGACACCATACATCATCTCTTAACTTAAGATGCTAACATTGCTAACAATGCATGGAAGATAGCAGGGGGTGTATGGCATGGTTCACAGATCTTTTCCCCCGACAACACAGCAGACCAGGTGCTAGCAAAGAGTTTCTCTTTTCTCATTTCTTTTTCAGTGCTCACAAGCAGTCTTAAATGAAAGAGATTGGCCTTTCAGTTGTCATGGGATATACCAAAAGTAAGGTCAGGTAAAAAAGGTTTAGATGAGACTCATCAGCCATAACTTGATCCCAACCAATATCATTCACTGTTCATTAACAGTTAGCATTCTAAGGTAACATTCTATGAAACAGATCACTACATTTGTTGCAAACATCCTTACTCGGCTCCCATAGCACAATATTCCAACAAGATAACTTGATGCCTCATGATTCTCACAATGCTTCTTGAAGGTGCTTTTGTCAAAAGTGTTTTTGAAGGAATTTTTGATAAACTGCAATTACTTTGGAGTGGCAACTGCATTAGCTGGTAAATTTAGAACAGGGCCGGGGAGTCCAGCACAGATTGGTGATTTCCCTCTTCTAGCTTATCATCTAAACCTAGTAATTAGCTGAGGAGTTGAATCAGGTGCTTGACCAGGAAAATCACCAAACTGTATGGGAATCTGGCCATCCAGGACTGGAGTTCTTCTTGTCTAGGAAGCTACATGTCTTATAACTGTAGTGCACTTTTCATCTTTTCATGATCATTACATTGGAGAGAGTGTATTAAACAAACAATAGAAATAACTCAGCAGCTCGGGAGGACAATAAGCTAAACGCTACACTTAGCAAGGTGCCTGCCTGTCCAGATACTTTACTTTAGTTCGACCTCTTTGCTCTGACTGCGAGTAAAATCTTGCCTCTAGTGTCTCTAGAGTAAAGTTAGAATTGCTGCTTTCTTTACAACATTAAAGCTATCATGACAGTATCTATTAGCCTACAAATATGTGGCTAGGCTAGCAGTCAGGACTGGTTGACACTGCAGAGACTCCCAAAAGTGGCATGATATGTTTGTGTAATGAACATGGGATATTGTAGTGAAAGAACACTGATCTATAAAATTGTGGACTCTGTCATACCAATGAAGCTGCACTATAGCATCACAAATTACACTTTAAATGCTAGGCCAGAATGCTCCCTAGGCCAGAATGCCCCTTTAGGTAACCCTAAATCTGACCTTGTTTTGCATGCATACAAACAAATCCCTTTCAAATAAAGCATGCATACATTGTACAGGATCATACCATAATCATCATGAAATTATTTCTCAGTATGACATCATGGTCTTTGGGCTTGCTTTAATTCACTAATACAAGCAGTATATATGGCTTCCTAGAGCCAAGTGGAAAGCCTGCGAGATCAGAGTTAATGGCACAGGATGGAGGACAATTCCACTTCTTTTCTTCTTCCGATAGCAAGGCTTTTGATCTATAGCCTTCATGCGTTCACTCTTTGGGAGCTACAAAGGCATCATATTTCTTGGTGGCTTAAAAAAAGGAGCTGTTCCGTAGGAGGTGTTATAATTAAGGTGTCATGCTGTCCGGCACAGAGAACTTAGATCTAGTTGCTAGCCTGACAGAGATAATACAGAACCGCTGTAACAGCTCCGACCCGGCAGGAGGAAGCTGTCTGTGTGACAATTTCTCTAACACTTCTTTAGTGTGTTTCTTGTATCTCGGACAATCTATGAAAAACCCATAGATCTGGTTTTTACTCGTTTTTACTGGTCTTGTGCGGTTCCAGTATATGACTCAGTGTCTCAGGCAGGCAGGAGTCCAGAGTTTCCTGTACTCTAAAATAACTCATTCACCTCAAGTGCATGATGATTAGTATATGAATCCATCAGCTCGGATAATCTGTACAAGGTTTAAATAGATATATCGTGATAGGACATAACATGCTAATCAAACTAATGTGTGATTGCTAAGTGGCTTAAAAGGCACCTTAATATTCTAGTGAATTAATTAGCAGAGATGCCTTAAAATGCTCTCATATTATCAATACGACGTTGCCAATCTTTCCTGCAAAAAGTGATTGGTGGTGCTGAAGCATTATGTCAACCTATTGTGTCTTTTCAAGCCATTACATCAACCTAATAGCTACTACGGTTTGCCTCATACCGTCCAATTCATGCCAAAAAAGGGATGGAGGAAAGTGGGCAATTTGTTTTATTGGGAGCCAGCATCCAGCAACACTGAAAAGAAGAGCAGAAACAACTTCAGAATCATGGTATACACCAGAGCAAAACCCTGTACTTTAAGAGCCATGCGAGTTGCACTGTGCGTCTCAGCAGCCCTAGCAGACGCTAAGAGAGAGGGGCAGGAGTCATCCAAGCATACGTTGCAAATTACACAGTCATCAGTTTTGCCTAAACTGGTCCCAGTGGTGCTGTTAGCAAATTTCTGTAAGAGGCGGAGTGAGGGACTGCCGTCGTCCTTATAATCTCATAATGACCCGCTGCCCCGCCTAATGCATTTCATACTGGCTCACAAGTTATGGAGACCAATTCCTTATCCACGCTAATCAGACATCATCCCGGGCCATTGCAATTAGCATGTAGCTACTCAATATATATTTCTGTTAGAACGTGTGGCGATAAAAACCATTACAGTAGCTATTACATGTCCTCGGAGAGCGGTTGGAATAAAAACAAATGGGTAGTAGACGTCAATCCATGTTGAAAACTGCCTCGTGGACTGTTAACGCTTGTGAAACCTGACTGCTAATATGTCGGGAACGTGATCTTCCTCTCCGATCAAAAACCATGCACATTTGTCAGAGTGACGTCACTGAGGTAAAAGGGCCATGGCCGCCCTCTGGCAAACCCAAAACAAGCAGGCCGACAGATTTCACGGAGGCTTGAATGAATCAATGCAGCGATCAGAAACACAGCAAAACAAATCTGTTCAATCCCCATCAGTGCACAAATGGAAATATGAATCAGGATAGCAGACACACACAAACAATATATGTTCTCTGGCTGTACCTGCAAAGTAAACTACACCGTCTGCTGGAGCCATGTGCAAGAGCTCTGTGCACAGCTGAGCTTATCGTATTACTTATCGTATAACTACACGCATGCACCTCCACAGAAAAGCTTTCTGCATGACATTCTAATGTACTTAACAGCCAGCAGATAAGCAATCACCTAGTGGAAAAAAAAGCTGGATTAGAATCGCTAAATGTATTGTGGGAGCACAGGGCCAAGAGGCATTGATTGCCTGCTGACCTTGACGCCCCCAAAACAGCTTCTTGTTAAACTTAATGATGGAGGCAATTCAGGCTGAACAGTCAAAATAAATTTAGAAAGTTCCTTATAGACAAAGGCTCTGGCTCCACGGGCTCCTGTATGACTCAGAGGTTGAGCGAATAACTAATATCCTACTTTACAATGGCAGCACACAACTGCTTCATTGCGGATTTCCTTTACGCCTGGACAGAACCAATAAAGGACGGACGGTGGAGCTGTGGGTGGGCGATATGCGAAAATACAACATTAGTTCATAAATGATTCATAAGTCGGAATGGAAAACATGCACAAGCAAAACGGTAATGTCTAGAATTACCACAATCATGAATTTATAACTGACAATTAATAACTGATATTTAAATTATTGCAATTATTCACTGTATGCAATTGGGATTAGCTATCTAGATTCCTATCTAGATAGCTATCTAGATTCCTAGCTGTCGATAACGCTCAATACAAGTCAAGCTCAAATAAACAAACATTATTCACTGCTTTCCTGTCAAAATGTACATTTTTTTGTAAGACTGATGTTTCAATAAAGCCACAATAAAAAAAAATCCCAAGGAAAAACCAAGCATGTGGTATCTTTAGTAACTGTGCCTTTGGAAAATTTGGAAGAGTGATTCTGGAAATTAATGTATTTACATTATCCAAACATGCAGTTCAGCCAGTGCATATTATGGCAGTAGATTTGCATGGCTAATAAGGACAATCCTTTTGATGAGCTAATCCTAAAGCTCATAGTAAAGCCAACCCTGGAGCTAAGACAACTCATTTTCTGTAGTATTATTAAGCTTTAGACATAATAATGAAATGAATGCCAGCAAATATAGCAATACAGTTATGGTATTCAGCTGCACGCATGATTTTGCATATAGTTTAACCCGAAACTTTTTCAGCTTCAGGAAGGAAACAAAACAGCTCCACTCTCCAGATGATCAGAATAGCATGTGTCAGGCATTATACATCCCTAAGTAACACCTTTCTACAACTTCTTAGCTCAATAGTTCTGTCTAATTTACTAACTCAGTTATTTACACTTGAAAGTTGTGATTGGTTGAGAGGTGTCCATTACTGTTTTGCAAACAGTTAATTAGCATGTAGAAATTAGCATAAGCTGATGTCCAGTCAGTTATTTCTTACTATGCAGTATGTGCAGTTACTGTACGCTGGTCACTGGTGTGTACGGACTCTCTGTAACTGGTCTAAATCTGCATTCTATTATCTATGCAGTTGTTTAGCATTCTAGACCTACTGATAATACTCAGAAAAGAGTATGCTGACAATCTATCGCAATAACAATAGCATATCATCATACTGTAGATCAGTACTATCTGCTGGGAGGTTGTGGTCCACATGCATCTAATAACTGTCCACCACCGACTAAAATCCATGAAGCACATCTCATCCAAGGTTAGTTCATTTTAAAGCCACTCATTTGAAACCCTCTAAGACTATGGCAGCCCCCTTTCAGAAAACTGCGAGCGTTCTGGCAGCCTCAACCAACTCAGCTGTCGTCTCCCTTGGCGTCCTGACAAGTTGATATTTCATTTGAATGCTATGGTGCTTCTGCTTAAGCGGAGGCCAGAGAACGGCAGAGCTGGGAAGGGCTGCAAATAGAACTTGCAGGAACGTATTTAGCAAAATTAGATTCTCTTAGGATTTCATAAAAGAACGTCCACAAGGATTTTGTACAAGACCTGAAATGCATTCATCTGCACAAAATGTGCTACATGGAAAGCTCTGTTCACGATTACACTTTCCTTCCTTTTGACGCCGTTAATTCGACTACAAATGAACAAGCTGGATACATGTTTAATGAAGGATGCCCCCATATTTTCTAACACAAATAAGTGCTTCTCCATGCTGGATCTTCCAGACCTGCCAGGTCCTACTTGCATTCCCTTTTGTCTATGAGGATGGCAAGCAGATTATTCAACATTAAAGTAAATTTAAAAGCATGTAAGCTCCTCGTTGCAAGTGTGCTGACATATACATCTGAACACTGTAATGTAACAAAGTGCTTTAATGTTCAGTCTCAAAGCTGTGGTCTCTATGTTACTGAACAGCATGCAGTTTCTTGCTGCCTCCTTTAAAAATGCTTTTTTTTTTTTTTACTAACTCTTACATAACTACGTATGCACTGAATTTCTAAGCAGTGGTGGAAGGTTCCCAATCACTTTCCCTTTTTTTACCACTCCCATGGCATTTATGTGCTGCTTTTGTACAAACAGAGTCAATCAAACCTTTCACAAGCATCTTTAGCCAAAGCCAGCTGAGGCTAGAAGGATTATCTCCTGGTTTAAAAGTAGCTGTTGCTGTTCTGTAGCCATTAAGTGTACGGAGTCCTTGAAAATACTTTCTATGGTCCTTCAGTAGGTTTAAAGCACTTGTTAGCCTTGTCAGGGACTTCTCTTTAGAGCACCACACGATTCCAGTTATTTTGCCAACGTGATTTTATAGACTCAAGGACAGAAGTAGATAGAGGAGAGGCGAGCGGTTTATTTGACACCACATTCTGTTTCTACACTGTTAATACTGGATCATCCAGAGATTGCCACTGCGATATATGATAATAGCTTCATAACATTCTCCTTCTTCGTTCCTGGTGGCTTTTAGGAAGGGGTGATATGCAGCAGTGATACTTCATTGACCACCCCAGGTTGTTGGTGAAACGCAGTTTGCACTACACCCACACATACATGGAGCATCAGACTTGCAAAACCCTTTTTTAAATTGAGTTATTCCACAACTGAACGACCAAACAAACACATGCCGCCCATTTATACTGTAGTGTCGGCACAGCAGTAGACCCAGCGTCAGCCATTTTCTGCTGATGGAAATGCTCTTAATGAGACATCCAGCAAGGGGACTACAGACAGGGGGAAACTGCTCTGTACTTTTCCATGCTCCCAACACAAAAGATCCAACTAATCAGCTTGTTAACAGACCATTATTGAGTTAAGTGGGTTATGTTAAGGTGGGGAAAGCGCTAAAATGTGGAGAGCAGTGGGCCTCCAGGAGCAGGGATGAAAAATACTCTATGTGCTCCTCTCTGCTCTCCCAATTGGCCCAAACTGTAAGTCCAGTTACTTGCATTTCAGCATTTCTGCAGCCAGAGCTCCGGCCTGTCCACCATCCTCTGGGGTACCTGCTCCCCTAGTCGTCTCTTGGGGCTGCATCCTCGGTGCAACGGCCCTGGTCACAGCAATGCAATGCCCATAGAGCTACACATCCATGCATCAGCCTAGCTCCATGCACCATGTCCAAGCTCCATCTTTCTTAGGGTGGATGACACCAGAGGTTGCCACACACTCTCAGCAACGGCTCCAGCCTCTTGTCATGACAAGATCCAGAGACTCTCCCAGCTCAGTGCCTCTTAGTGGGCCCATGTGGCATTATTTCTGTCCAACCATGCTTCTGACCAACCTGGACGGACACTGGAGCTCACAGTGTCAGATCCGGTGCTACTGGGAGCGATGACAACTCTCAGTTGGAGTTGATATCGCCTAGCCTTATCAAGGACACAAACTGAGAAGGTGAAAGAAGGTCCATTTTAATTTCATCTTGACTAGTCTTGCTTCTCCGTGTCCACCCCCACGCATATTTGAATATATCCCACTTCGTCCTATGCAAAATGTTCTGGAACCGCCAATGCTTATCAGCCCACAGTGTAAATGCTACAGACAGCACAGACACAGACTTTATGTGTTTGGCAAACTTTCTAACTCAGTGATGGTGGCTGTTCATGAGACATCACACCCTAGCCTACGGGGAACAAAATACTTTAGTAGATTCAACAGAGCATGAAGCAGCATAATTTCAGATTTAAGAAATTCGCCTTAAATCCCTGTGGCATTATTGTGTTTAATAAACAACGCAGGAATTGTTCACATACATACAAAAAAAACAAAAATCCCTTTGATATAGTCATTTTTTGACACAAGAAAATGTGATGTCGGCTTCCAAACAAACAGAGCTGTCGTCTTCAAAGCCAGTCTGTTGTTGTTATCTTACAAACTTTCCTTAATTAACTGCGTTTTACCCGTTCCACTAAAAATCGCTTCGAAGCACAATTCTGAGCAAACTGGCTTTAGTATGATATCAGGGCCTGTAAGCTGGCGCACTTACAGTGAAATATGCCACTGAGCTCCGTGATGCATGGCCATAATACTCATGCACGGCTGCCATCACAGCTCATAAATTATGTGGCTGAAATGAAATAGCAATATTGAAACCAAGAGCCTCCTGCACACCTAAAAGCCATCATTCCGCACACATTTGTACTGGAAGAGAGTGTTGTAATTGCCGCTGAAAAGAGCGGGAGGGGGATGAAGAGCAAGGGCGGAATGAGGAATTTGTGTTAAAAATGTAATTTATGACAGAACGGCTGTGCTAAAAAAACGGGCTGTGTACAGGTATGGATATAGTAGGCGCATTAAATATTCAAAGGAAAAAGGTGGTCGGAGGTGAGGAATAAATTGGTGGAGTACCACTGGAACAGGTTTTTATAATACTCCCTGGAATCGGAGAGAAAAAAGGTTAATTTGGAAGTGCTGCAAAGTTCAATTAGGATTGCACTTAAGGTAGTAGGCAAATGTGGCCAATCTTAATTATTCAACATTAAAGCCACACCATAATAAAAGCTTTGATTTTTCACAGTTGTTTTAGCTGTGTATACCCAGAAAAGGACCCTCTCAAATGAGCAAAAAGAGGAAAAAAAAACACATCAATTAAGGAATATGTGAGTGCATATGAAAAGCAGAGCAGAGAGCTGTCTTGTCTTGGCGAGTGCAGAGAGGTAGTTTGCATCCCGCACCTCGCCTGCGGAGCTTTTGTGCTATGCCGCTTGGCAGTCATGCTCAGTGACTCTGTTAGAGCAGAAAGCTCTGACAGCCGAGCTCAAACGATCATAGCGTTGGTATTGTATCATTCAGCTTAGCTCAAGTGATCAGTATACTGGTACTTTATAATTCGCCTTAGCTCTATTTATCTGTATACCGGGTATTGTGTTATTTGGCTTAGCTCAAAAGATCATACTGGTACTCGTAATCAGTGCAATATTGGTACTGCATCCTCACAAACGATCACATTATGCATAAGTGCATCATTTAGACTACTGCCAATTATCACACAGCTATTTAGAGATGAAACTTTAATGACAATTTGAATATTAAATAATGAAAATTCCATACCCTGACCAAAATGATCATGGTTATTAGTTTTGTGGCGGTATTGTTAAAATGTGCTGAAAACCACAAATTAAATTAGCCGCTCTATGACTTTTTGTTTGCATACATTGTGTAGTAATAACATAGCCAATACCTTATTTAAGCACATGAATACCACATCAAATGTGTATTAGCACATTAGCACCACAAGGCCATGAGAGGTTCACACATGAGAACATTCAAATGTTTTATAGTGGTGTCACACGCCCGTCAAGCCCCGCCGGTGCTATACCGCCCGTGAACTCCACTTCCCAGAACCCCTCGGATTACCGCGTGACCTCTCGCTCACAGCCAATCGCAGAGCAGCCTCGCCAGAGTATTGATCATTTCCACCTGGTGCTAGCTATTTATAAGCTGTTCTGTTCAGCAACTCCTCGCAAAGTAACATTTCTGTTTTTTTCAGTACTTACCAAGCCTTATTATCTCTGTTTGCTGTTTGGTTTTCGGATCCCTTGCTCTGTTTTTGACTACGTCTCTGGTTTTGCCCTACGTTTGTATTGTTTGCCGGTTCCTGACTTCCTGCCTGTTTTTGACTCTGCTCTTGTTTGTGCCCTTTGCTAATAAAACTTTTAAGCCTCTCTGCGAACTGACAAGTGGTTTAAATGTTAATTTTGTTCATACACAGCTTAACATCACTACTTCTCTACTGACAAGCTGATATAGACTGTCAAAAAATCCTAATTACTTATTTAACGCTGGTTTTAGGACATTAGATTATTAGCTAGGAAGTCTGCTTCCTATTCACCATATTCTTGTTTGCGTTCCCCATTGGTGCAGAAGTTACATTCTGGCACCTGAGGCGTCATAATAATTGCGGCACCATTCCAAGGTGGAACAGGAAAATATGAACAAGAAGCTGGCAAATAAGAAGCTGAATTCAATGTCGTAGTTTTAATGCTGCTATTATTGTTTGATTAAGGTGATTTAAGCTGTTAAATTATTTACACACGGACCTACCTGTAAATATGTGCTAGGGTAGGACAAGGTAGCACAAATTATCAGAACAACTTTGCTCTAAAGTGGTGGGTGGTGGTCACAGAGGTGAATCATAAGATTTGAAGTGTTGGCCCAATCATGCAGTGTTCACAGTCACCCTTTCTGCATGTTCTACAGAGCAGGGTGACCATCTTCAGTTTCCCTCTGCTTCAAAGTTTCCCACTGCACTCCAAAATACCACCATGTTTTAGATATACTTTTCTACATGGCAGGAAAATCTCTGGAGCACTGTCACTGCCCTCCGCCATGTTTCCCCTGACACAAAACAAACCCACATAATCCGCCATGGTTTTAATGACTAACTAGCTGTTGGGAATTTTACCACTGTTTATCGTGACACCAGTAATCATTTCATCATTAACGCCACTACAGTATCATCTAGCTTAATTCAATTTATCACAGCATTGGTGCTGCTATCCTTATCTTTTAGCTTTGTTTGACTGATCAGAAGATTAGAACTGCATCATCAGTTTAGCTCAAATAATCACAATACTAGTACTGCACCCTTTAGCTCAGCTGAAATGATCACAGTGTTAGCCTTTGAACCATTCAGCTCAGCTCAAATTGTTCCATTGAGCCATATCATTTAACCTTCACTTGCCACAGTCCTGCTTCAAATTGGCTCATATTATCACAATGCCAGTCCTGTATTATTTGCTCTAACTCAATTTATCACAGTTTTAGTTTTGCATGATTCATCTTGGCTCAGATTATGAAACCAAATTCTATTGTTTGTTGCAGCCTAGGTCAAGTGATCAGTACATGGTTATTGTGTTGTGCCAGTATGAATCAAATGGAGGTTCCAGTGTAATAAACAGTCACGATGACTGCTAGGCCCAGAGACATACCCACCCTGCTGCTGCCTATTCATATCAAGAGATGAGTATGGCCTTAGAATGAGACTCGTCTGATATGCAGGACATGACAGTGTTCAGCGATCCATAACTGTTATCGCTCAAGCAACTTTCAACTCATACTTCAAGACTGCCTGCATGACAGCCATGATGTTGTATGAAGATATCAAGGTTGTGGCTCTGTACTGTGAAAAACTGTGAAACAGATTTAGAAATCAAGTGACAATTTCAGCATCAGTGGGCAGGCATCTTAAGCAGAGACCAAGCCTTGGTGATAAAATCTACATAATAAAAAACCTTGATCTGGATATTTTTTAGAACATGCTTTAAGCAAAATCAAAGATAAGCTAGAGTTTGAACTTCAAGCTTAGTGCAAGGGAGGTTTCGCTTCAGATCACAGCTTCTCTGAAGCGCTCAGGCCTTTTAAATTATACTAATGACTCTCAGCAACAACCGATGAGGAGAAGATAGAAGGCATTGTAAAAAGAACAACACATAGCTGATAAAATATGTTCTTTTGATGATTTTCATATGAAGAAACCAATTATATATGTATCATCTGGATCACACGAGGCAAACATACATGGTATTCCGGTGAAGTCTCAGGTAGTGGAGGTCTATCTGCATGTGGCCAACACTAGCTACACCCTAATTCACCCTTTCATTTTCTCCTTTCTTGTTCCTTGTTCTTTTCATAATGGACCAGTTCGACTGTCTATGATTCTAATCCTGGTACAGAAGTAAGAAACAGG
Organism: Semaprochilodus insignis; assembly: GCA_034552555.1. Taxonomy (NCBI): domain Eukaryota; kingdom Metazoa; phylum Chordata; class Actinopteri; order Characiformes; family Prochilodontidae; genus Semaprochilodus; species Semaprochilodus insignis. Next base: position 11,909,857 of record CM067490.1, on the reverse strand, counting down.
ACAAAGGTGAAACACAGTGTTTGATTTCCAAGAAAATTGCCCTAGAAATTATATTGCAACTCTAAGGTGCTTTAAAATTACTTTAAGTGTGTTAATAAGTGTGTTTTTAAAGGCCAGAACAGCAATAAAGTTGGTTGTAGATTTAGTAAAATAGCTTTTCAGTTCAATTAGCATAAATGGTTATAAGCCTTAACAGTGGAACGCAGAACTAATTCATGCTGTATTCTATACAAAAAATCATTATCCTTTATATAAATGGTAAGTGAATTGCATTTGGCTGAAACTGATGCAACACTTGACATTTCTTATGCTATTCAGAGGAAATTCTGTGAGTATACAAAAAGATATCCATGCAGGAATGCAGTAAAATGAATTATTCCGGCTATTAATCTCACAATACCAGACCTTTATTCAGGGCCATTTCTGGCGGTAGTCGTTTAAAGCCCCTGAGCTACAAGAAGCCCTGTGGATACTAATTCACATATTTATTTATGTCAAAGCGCCTTATGGACTATACTCATGTTTGTGTGGTTTCAGTTCATTTTTAGCTTTGTTAGTGTGCTATGTAAATGAGCTCTGTTCTAATCACATTTTATTCAAAAACAGTCCAAGCTGAAACACTCCTTATAACTTTAGCAGGAATGGGTGGAGCTAAAACTGCTACAGGCTGAACAGGTGATTATAGGCAGTCCACTAAGGAGTGAGCAATTTTGTTTTTACATTTTTAGCAGTATTTACATACAATATTAAACACTTTCATTTGTAAAAACATTTGGTTTTCCTTTGTATAAGCCCTTTGTAATATCGCTTTGGCTATTTTTCATGGTACTGGCACAAATAGATTTTTATTTGCAATTTTATGATTAAATTTAGTGGCCTAAACATTATATTAATGTGGTTCTATTTTGTTTACCTAACACTTCACCTCTCTTTTCTCATCTTACATGCAAACTATTACACGTGGCGTTTTTTGATTTTATAACTGCAGTGATTAATGTGTTTCAGCTGGCAACAATTCTTTTAACCATAAACGCTGTAAGTAGCTTCTTATGTCTTAAACAACCACATCGGAAGACATGTCCTGTGCTCATGCAAAAGATGTTACTGTGTTATAGGAGGGATAAATTATTGACCTGCATCAAGCAAAGAAAACAACTAAGGAGAGGCTGAAATAACTGGAATTGGGTTAAGAACTGTCCAGCACATTACTGAAACCTGGAAGCAGACTGAAGAACCATCATCTTCCTGGAAGAAATGTCATCAGAAAAAATCTTGAATGGTCATGAACAGAGATCACTTAAACACTGAAGCAGAATGGTCAAAAATGGACAACAGAACTCACAACTATGTTTAATAGTCAAAGTAAGAGCTTTTCAACATGATAGGAGATTGGGATTTGGGAAGAGCTGTGTGGATATAAGAACACCACATGTTAGTGACACTATTTGGTTTAAAAGGAGCATTGGCCAGAAAAGGCTTAGCACAAAGATTGGACAATGGAAAAAGGTCATGTGGTCTGATGAGCCCAGATTGACTCTATTCCAGAGCAATAGGCACATAACTGTAAGACAATTAGTCCATGAAGCAATGCACCCTAAGCATTACATCATGCATAGTGCCCACTGTACAAGTCTCTAGAGGCAGTGTCATGATCTGGAGCTGCTTCAATTGGTCAGATCAAGGCTCAGCAATGTTATGTAGCAATAAAAAGAAATCAATTGAATGTCCTGAATAACCAGGTTATTTCATCAATAGACTGTCTTCCTTGGTGGCACGACCATATTCCAGGATGACAATGCCAAGATTCCTTGGGCTCAAAAAGAGCATGAGGAATCATTTCACACATGAACTAGCCACCTCAGAATCCTGAGGTTATTCAAAGTTGTTGGGATGTGCTGGAAAAGACTTAACAGAGTGGTTGTGGTTATGACTTTGCATAAAGTTGTCAAAACAATTTAAAGATAAAGATGGTCCAACTAAATATTAGCATGTACTTGGTGTATTTGGTGTACTTTATCCTTTCAGTCACTGGAAACTCTAATTAATATGGCTATGCTAAAGCTGGGTAATTTTAATGCGATAATGAAGTATCCAGTTTCACAAAGTTGCATAAGAAGAAATAAAGATTTTGCATTAGTGATAATGATAGTACTTCACTGGTAGCGTAACACTAGCTTCCTAAGGCTGTCACTTCACCAGTGGATTTAGAGAAGGAGACAGCACCTAATTACTCTAAATCAGCTTCTCTATCTCCAAACCAGCTCCAGGAGAAATACTGCAGCAGTCTGTTTGCAACTCTAATCTGCCACATCTGATCCAGCTAATCAACGTCTTCAAGAGCATTTATATAGAGCCCCATGCTAGATTAGATAGGAATCTAAATGTTGCAGTTTCATAAAGTAGAGACACATTATTAAAAACAAATCTTCCTAAAGGGTTCTCAACTTGGTCTCTACGCTTTTAGCAAAAAAGGGTCTATATAGTAGGGTTGTAACAATGCTTTGCAAATTCACGATAGTGATGTGCACTGTAGAGCTGTGACAATGCGTTGTGCAGAATGGGCATTCTATAATTATGCCATCTAATGCAACTGCCTTGTGTAATCACCAGCGTTTTTTTAACAATCAGCACCAATCAACACCTCGCACCAGCAGCTTTCAAGCTCTAGTGTCATTACAAGTTGTGCAACAACAAGATTATACTCCTAGTTTTTGTTTTCTTCATTCAAATTTACTCCAAAATATCATTAGACTGCTCTATCAATGGACCCAGTATTGTAAATTGAAACATGGACTGAGCGTATTGTTACATTCCTACTATATAGGTTCTACGACTTATAACAACTGTAGAATCCTTTTCTGGTGTTATACAGAACCTTTTGCTAAAAGTATTAAGCTGCACTTTTAAGTAAAACCTATTTTGGAAACTTTTGTTTTAAATTTTTTTTAAACCCATGCGTGGAAGATTTTCCACGAACCATATACCATGCAGATAACTATTATGTATTTAAATCACTCCCACTTAGAAATTGGTTCTTCTAAGAGGAAACCAGGAGGAAAAGTAGGTCTTCTATGGTATCACTCCAAAGAACCCTTTATAGCACCTTTATATTTAAGAGCATATCCTCTATCAGTTCTTTTATCCTGATTATTGCTATAAGAAAACATAGGGATACAACTTTCTGCGCATACAATCCTTCAGCCTCCTGACACGCAATTTACATTACGTGGAGGTTCTTAAAGTTCTTCATGCTCGATTATTCTTTAAAGAGCCATTCATTTTTAAGAGCGTATTCCCTCTAAGACTCTATGGTGCATCAGCTTCAGCCCACTTGATTCCTCCTAAAAGGCTCAGTGGTAAACAAAGCATGAATCCAAAACTGTCAGCACTTGATTCACCAGCCTGCCACCATACAAAGCTAAAGTAAAGGCACTGACCCTTACATTATATTGAGGTTCTTAAAATAGTTTAACATGGTTCTTCACATTTACACATCTCACTTACAAAACACTTCTAAAGAGAACCATCAGCCCACCAAATTTCTACTGATATGCTCACTGCTGTTGGAAAAAATGTGCTACAGCTTTAGCTCAAGCGATTTCTACTGATATGCTCATAGTTTCTCATATATATATATATATATATATATATATAT
>CM067490.1:11887731-11905865 GCA_034552555.1 Semaprochilodus insignis | reverse complement strand
ATATATATATATATATATATATATATATATATATATATATATATATATATATATATATATATATATATATATATATATATATATGTATATGAGAAAACATGGGCCCCAAGCTATTAGTGCACACAGTCCTCCAACCTGCTACAGTACAAGGCTGAAATGTCCTGATCTATACATTACGTTCATGTTCTTTCAAGTTTAAAACAGTTCCTTACATTTACAGATCCCACTTACAAAACAGGTTACTTTGAAGAGTTATTGAGTAAACCAACTGTGGTTCTTCTGAGGTATCGCTCCGAAGAACCCTTTTTGGCACCTTGATTTTTATGACTCTTAGCTCAATAGTGTTTTCCCAAGATGACTGTTGCTATAAGAAAACATAGTTCCAAAACTATCCATGCAGACAGTCCCTCAGCCTACTGACATACAATTTGCATTATGTGGAGGTTCTTCACACTAGCCTATTCACTAAAATAAAGATCCATCCATTGAAAGGTCTTGGGAGAAACCAAAAGGGGTTCTAGGGTATCGCTCCAATGAACCCCTTTTGGCACCTTGATTTTTAAAAGCATATCTCCTCTTTAACTCAAATAGCGTTATCCTGAAATGATCATTGTAACTAGAAAACAAAGCTCCAAATTATCCAAGCACACAGTCCCTCAGCCTACTCTCGAGGTTCTTAGAACTTTAAAAAGGTTCTTCACATTGGCTTATTGCCTGAAATGGTTTAAAGATCCATCCATTGAAATGAACCTGCCAAATGAACCTTCCAAAAAGGGGTTCATTGGAGCTGCTTTTGGTTTCTCCAAGAACCCCTTTTTGGCAAGTTCATTTTTAAGAGCGTATCTCCTCTACGGTGCATCAGCTTCAGCCCAGCAGATTCCTTCTGATAGGCTCATTGCTAAAAAGCACATGTATCCCAAACGATCAGCACACACAATCCACCAACCTGCCACCAAACAGGGCTAAAGCGGTATTGACGGGGCAAAGGGACTGGGCAGCAACAGCCAGGAAGCGAGACTTCACACTGACACACATTTATCTCTGACAGCATGACAGGAAGTGCTTGGCCAGCAAAAGCTTGCATGAAATTTAGAACTGGCCCTTTGTCTACCTGCCAATAATTGGCACGGCCAACGTGCAATTACCCGAGGTTGCAGAGGCCCATGTGGAAGACGAACCATGGGGAAGCCTGCCTGACCATCAACAGCCTGCCTGCTGGGGCGAAGCCTCCACGTAGACTACCTTGTACAGCTCAGCTAGATGAGTAGATTAGAGCCTGAAGCTCTGTAGGTAGGCACCACCACAGATGGACTGGAACAGTAGAGTGAGCAGTAATTGGGTGCAGCTTGCCAGGGCGCTTAGCTGCCTCAGTGACAGGCCAGTTGATCACACGGAACTGTGATTATGAACTCTTTCCTGTGCTTTCTCACATTGTGTGGGAGTGCATGGGCCATATTATTCCAACATATGGACTAGAATAGAATGTGACGCACTGCATGTTGCAATATTGGAGCAAATGTTGCAAACAAGGGCAAAATGTAAAGCCACAGCTTTTTTTTTTTTTTTTTTTGCACGTCTTGTAGATCAGGAAGATCTAGCATCTGCATGAAATTAGGCTTCCTGCCACGAATCCCAGAACATAGCAGTTACAAAACCTTAAAAATCTTGCCACCCACACCTGAACCTCAGAGCAGCTGTCGTTCTCCAAGGGTTTGGGACAGTAATGTAATGATTGCACCACGCACCAGCACGCAGTGGCTCGTTTACCACTCTTGCTTTTTTGTTTGTTTGTGTGTTTGTTTGTTTCTACGTGCAAATGCATAACCAAGCACTTTCGCCATTCCTCACTGCTGCTTATCTTTTTTCTTCCCCAACTTATTCGCTCGTGCAGACTGAAGCTGGTCAACTCACCCATTCTCCAAGATGCTCGGTCCCTCGCTGGCCCGGTCACTGCTGGTCACTGCGCGGCGCGTTTGGTAACGGTGTCTCCCGGTTTTGCTGCTTTCACCCCTCTCCCCTCTATGCCTTTACGTATGCAGCTCGCCTCTTTCCGCGCGCTCCCACCGCCGAGCTGCTGCTGCTGCTGACCCCTCGCTGCCCGGTCCAGTCCCACACGCACCGCGGACCATGGCGATCAGCCGGCACGAGATCCAGAAAAAGAACAGAAATGAAAATTCAGGAGACTGAAAAAGTTGCGGCGGCCAGTAAAACGGGTTAATCGTCACGTCACGTTTATTACTGGCATCAGTTATTAGTCTTAGGATTGTAGTTCAGCCGGAGGAGCGTCAGGCGGGGAGCTGCTACAGCGCAGCGCTGACTCCAGGCTGCATCCTCGCGCGTATGTGCGCGCGCGCGCGCGTGAGTGAGAGCGTGAGTGAGAGAGAGAGAGAGAGAGAGAGAGAGAGAGAGAGAGTCCAAGAGTGGGTATGAAACTCCTCCTCCCCCGCCAAAAACCCCACCACGCCACACCACACACACGCTCCTCCTGTACGAACTGAACTGCTGGAGGGAAGAGAGCTGTGAGCTCCTCGCGCAGTGAAACTACAAGCACGCCATCAATCACCCCTCATCAATCAGTCCACGCGACTCTGCTCCTACTGATGCATTATAGGCTAGTCACTCACGACCAGCAGGAGGACCCTTTACTCACAGTCTTGAAGACCAAAAGAGGAACATCACTAGCCCTGTGTCTGCTTAGAAGCACGAGCTGCCTCTGTTTACACTCTACAGACACGAGCTGTCGATTGATTGATTGATTGATTGATGACTAAAACACATATAGTCATTAAATCATTAAGTATAATTAAAGCTACTTGAAAAACAATAAAACAATGCAAAGCAATAGAAACGTACGTCAGCAGGACGACTTGGAGGATTTCCTGTCATGTTGGTTCCTGGTCATTTGTATTTGATGCTAGGGGTGCGGCGATACGATAATCAGTATCAGTCCATTATTGTACAAAATCAGTGGATCGGATATCAGAAGGGGAAAAAGTATAATCTGATACGATCACCATACATCTGAACTATGGAGTAAATGCTTAACTTTTGCACAAAGTTCCACTTTAAAATTGATATTGAGTATGCAGTATTTGATGGTGCTGACCAATCAGAAACACTGCTAATAGTTCAGCATGTGAGAAAGGTTGATTAATAAGGAACAGCAGTATTGCTGTTGTGCCCATGTTGTGTTCTAGGCATTTCTTCTTTTAGGGGAGGAGAATATTTGTTTCACACTTCGAGAATGATGTTACGCTCATCATCAAAAGTATGAAACTTGGTGGGAAGGTTTGACATTGCGAGACATGCAAATGATTCAAGGTTCACGCTCGCCTGCACATGTGACACAAGCAAGGATGAGCCTTATCACTGTACCTGACTGACCCAACAGCCACGATTGTGGACATTTAGTGAGCAGGGATGCATTAGTGTCAAAACCATTGGCAGACAGCTGCATGCCACAGGACTACATACACGTAGACCATTATGACACCTGCCCTTAACACCACGTCAATGTCGCCAAAGACTGCAATGGTGTCGTGCCAGACTGTCATGGTTCAGTGTTCAGTGACGAGTTTTGTGATGAGTGTAGATGGATGTTAAGCACAGGATGTCCAGACAAATGTATTATTAACAGCTTAGCTGTTTAAGAGAGGCAAAAAGGTGGTACTGGGTTGGTATCGGTTTCAGCGGATAGTCAATGCTGCAATATCAGTTTCAGTATCAAACATGAAAAAGTGGTGTTGTGTCATCGCTGTCTGATGCTCTCCATAAAAATAACCATGGCTTGGTACATTATGGTAGTAAAACATCAAATTTCTATGAAAATGATTTATGTTCCATTCCACAATTCACCATATCTAAAATTATGTGATATGTCGATGAATATGAACATTATCAATTATATAACAATAATAACTGATCATCACATTGATTTATCAGTCTACTCAGGCTTTAGCAGAGTTCAGTAACACTGAGATTAATAACTGATCATCACACTGATTTATCAGTACCATACATTGGTTGAATAGCAAAGAATTCTTTTTGAAACTTTTTCTGGCATCTCTTTTAGAGTGTAGTTGCAAGTTTCATCTGCTCTTCTCACACTCCCTGCAGCACACATGTTTGCAGAGTGGGAGTACCTTGCTAGAGTGGCTTGTGGATAAAAAAGTTTGTCAGCATCTGTCAGAAGTTCCGTTGATGTTATATAGAGCGTATTAAGTGGAGGTTCTATTGAGATTTATGCTGAGGAGGGCTGCTAGCTGATGTTTTGCAGTGTGAGCAGCAATGTTGGCTGATGTGGGATTAGACTGGCCTATATGCTGCTCAATCTGTTCTGGACTGCCAGATTAGAGGATGATTTTTAGTCAGAGGTTGAACTGTAGGTTTTCGAGAGTGAGTGGTGGGGAAGTAATTTGTGGTGGTGGTTGTGGGGTTTTTAAGAACTTTATCTATACTTTTACACATGTGAAAAGGCTTTGTCAGATGCCGTTCATCTTAGTATGCTGATTAGACTGCATATTCATCCTACCACAGTATACATAATTAATATAATTATATTTATATGGACCTTTTTCCATTGAAAAACATGGATTTCCATCTTCAGTATTCCCTTCTAGTATCTAGTTCGAATGGGCTTTTTTCACCAACAATGACACTCTCATTTAGAAAAACAGTTCTGTCAGAAAGACACGAAAGGCAAAAGTGGTGGAAAAAGATTTTTAATCTTCTATAAGCTGTACAGTTTGAAGGATGACAAAAGGATCGGTGCTAAACTGATGGTGGTGGTGAACTTGTGCAAAGAGCTCTTTTTGGCAGCATTCTTATTAAGAGTGTGCATAAAAAAACAGTACCAATGAACCTGATATCACCATTTTCTGTTCTTTATTTTGTTCTTAAGATAAAGCCTAAACCAAAATGCATGATGCACTCATAAACCACTAAACTGTATTGCACCTGATCTTGAGTGTGTGTAGATTCTGTTCTCGCCTAAGGACAAATTCCAAATAAGAAAACATTGGGTGAATGTCAGAACTTAAACATAAAACTGCATAAGTGGATTTTAGGAAGAAACCTCTTCTTAAGAAGGGTTGGTGAATGACGCCCAATATTTTCAAGTGTCGATTGATTCACAAACAACAGACCCATAGACAGACATTTTAGGGGGCAGGAGGTCAAGGTGGAAAACAATACATGAATTAAACATGAATTAAACTTCATTTCATTTACAGCATATTGCAGTTGTGCTTATCAAGTGAGACCCTGAAATCCTGTTTCAGACCAAACCAAAAAGAGAGATAAGGGCTTAGTTTTTTTTTTTTTTCAAGGGCAGCTAAAAGCACTAACATTACTATACCTGCAGGGATTTAAACCCCGGGCACCAGCATGTAAAGCCATGGCATGTCGTAAGCAATGACACTCCTTTTGGCAACATTATACACTCATCGTCAAAAGAATAGTTGCAACCAGAAGGAAGTGTCGGATTGCACTGTTGTTGGGAAGGAAGATAAAGGTTACCAGGAACAATAAATGCTGATAAATTTAGACTGATATGGGTAATACTTATTGGGCTACACATACAGAAGTAGTGTCTCTCAGTATGGTGTCAGGCTGCCAGGTTTGCTAAAACAACATGCATACATCTTGGCATGGAGGTTCCTATTGGTGTTCTGTGATAATCCATCCCATGCAGCTTGAATATTCTCATACAGTTCCTGCAGATTTTGCGTTCTGGATGTGTACAACAAACCGTTCATCTTGGTACTGACCACAGTGCCGCCACACATGGATTCGTTGGTCTGAAGATGAGTCACTCCATGACAGTCTGGCACGACACCATTGTGGTCTTTGGCAATGCTGACGTGGTGTTAAGTGCAGTCATTGTAAGTCATTGTGGTCTGCATACATGTAGTCCAGCGGCATACAGCCATCTGCCAATAGTGCTGGCACTAACAGGGTGGAGGGCATCACTGCTCACTGGATGTCTGTAATCGTGGTTGTTGGGACAGTGAGGTGCAAGGATAAGTTTCTTATGGTCGTCCCAAAATGTTCTCATTAAGCTGAGCTGACCACCAAGCTCTTATCCCAGAGTAATAACCCTGAAACTGATCTAGAGTTGTTTTCCAATCAAAAAAGCATTTGCAGAGTTTGAGGGCAAAAAGGGCAAAGGGTCCATCCCCTTGCATCTCCCTTCATATCAACCCTTCCAAAAGGAAAAGTATGTTTATGAAATCCACAGATAGATTTGGTGCAATATTTCAGCCTTCATTATTAAGTAGGCCCTCAGATCACAACAGCTGGCACATTGTAGGGCATGATGGGCTTGGGTAGCAAAGCAAGCTACATCAGAAAAAATGATCTTACTAAAGCGGTCAGCCCTCGAGTTATTACCTCCTTTTTCCTGTTGTCTTTCTTGTTCATATAGAATGCTGCAAATAACACCAGTGAAACATGACTAGCTCTGACTTTCAAAATGACTGACAGGACATTTACCATAACAGCATCCGAAAAGGGGATGGAGTAAAACCAGAATGTCTCTGGTCACAACAAGCCTCAGTAAACAATATAGACGTATACACACATACATACATACATACATACATACATGCATGTTCAGAATGAAACGAAGAGCACATGGAATGATCCCACGAGAGGCAGTTATTTCATTTCATCCCTCGGTCTCCTGCGTTCTGGCAGCTGCAGTTGATCTTGCACACCGCTGATGAACCTTTCTGAACCACGGACTATTCGTACATGTCAGATGTTGAATTCTGTTCCTTCTCACAGGCATATAAGTGTAGCTTTTAATGAGCATGAGGTATATATGCCTACCCTTGAACATGAAGCTTATACAAGTTATTATTAATTCAGCATGATGAGTCACTCAACCTGTAATCATGCAGATGAAACCGGTTAATTTTATGGTCAGCTGATCAAACAATGTTTGTCATAGGTTCCATTTGGGAATAAGGGGGCAATCACGTTTTCAGTGAATAAGAAGAAAAGAGAGGGATTTTACCTTACACGTCACAGTTGTCACTGCAGAATATAAAAAGCATGCTGTAATTTTATTTATACACAATGTGGATAAAAGTATCGGGACACATTTAATCATTGAATTCAGGTGTTCCCTTGAGTCCCATTGCCACAGGTGCATAAAATCAAACACCTAGCCACACAGTCTGCCTTCACAAATATTTGTGAAAGAAGTGCTCATTCTAAAGAGCTCACTGAACTCGAGCATGGTACTGTAATAGGATGCCACCAATGCAACAAACCAGTTTCTGAAATTTCCTCCCTTCTAGATATTCCACGATCAGCTGTGAGTAGGATTACTCAAAGGCAACTCAGGCACAACGTGGCAGACCATGTAAAGTAAGTGAGGACACCAAGTGCTGAGGCACATAATGTGTAAAAGTCACCAACACTCTGTTGACTCAATTACAGAGTTCCAAACCTCATCTGGCGTTAACATCAGCACAAAAACTGTGTACTGGGGGCTTCATGAGATGGACTTCCATGGCCAAGCAGAGTCTGGCTTTGATGAATGCCGGGAGAATGTTACCTGCCTGACTGTAAAGTGCCGACTGTAAAGTTTAGTGGAGGAGGGATAATAATAGGAGCTTTTTTTCCAGGGGCTGGCCCTGTCCCCTTAGTTCCAGTGAAGGGAATTCTTAATGCTTCAGCATAGCAAGGCACTGTGCACAATTGCATGCTTCCAACTTTGTGGGAACAGTTTGGGGATGCCCCCTTTCTGTACTAGCATGATTATGCCCCCCATTGAACAAAGCAAGGTTCATAAAGGCATGGGTGGATGAATCCGGTGTGGGAGAACTTGATTGGCCCACACAGAGCCCTGACCTCAACCTCATTGAACATCTTTGGGATGAACTAGAACGGAGATTGTGAGCCAGGACCTCTCATCCAGCATGACCTCACAAACGCCTCTTCTTCGCATGATGCATGCAGAGCTAAAAGTCAGAGGAGTTTTATTGAACAATCTGATAACTGAACACAACAGCAAAGGACGTTCACACATAACAACAGGGCAATGCCAGGTCATAGGTGGAGAGACGAGCAAAGGTCGAAAACCAGGAAATCCAAAAAAACAGCAGATAGAATCAAAGGGGTAATCCAAGAGAGTACTCAGGAGCACAGAAGGAGAGTAGAAAACCAGCGAGGCAAAGAATCAGGCAACCAGGATAAAGGGAGAATCCAGAGGGAAAGTCGAAGTCAAAGGAAAGTCAAAACCAGTAACAGCAATGAGAAAGGCAAGAGAGAAATGCTTGGAATTACTATATAGCCTTTCTCCTTAGATCAGTTTGTACACTGGGAATTTTATGCAGATACACATTTTGAAAACGCAGACTATAGTTCTGATTCCTTTTTGATATATACACAATTACATAGATAAGAAGATAATAAACTAAGTACAGATTTATCAATTTAAATATACCAATGAATCAGCCTGCATGATGTCAGTGAAGACAAAGCTGTTCTTACCTAAAGAACACAGTGCTGGGTAATAGACCGGCTATTAGTAATAAATCTTAAAGTATCATGATAAACAGTGTCTAAAGTGCGTAAACAGTACAACGGTGCATGGACGAAACGACGTCTCCATAATCAATTGCTAATGAAAAGGTAGCAGAAACAAGTTTCTTTTTAGCCAGGATAAACAAGGCCTATTCCTAAAGAGGAAAAGGCCAATATCATCATGCGTAATATGAGGCTTAAATATCCAAGACTTATATATTACTAATGCATATAAATTGGTCGCAGGATGAGGCAGCGACTATACCACTTTCCACCCGAGTTCAGCAGCAATGTGTCTGTACTGCCAAAACTCTGACATGCACAAAAAGTAGATATATAAATCTACTAAATCTAATATTTCTGTGCTGTGCTATTCATTCAGCCCATCAGACGTGAGAAAATTGAGCCGCTTTCTACCTCTGAACGCTCATCATGCCACACTGCATAGCTGTTGTTGAAGGAGAAATTGGGTACAAACAAAAATGACAGCCTTTTCTGGTTGCTGTAAAAAAGAATGCATTGCATGCATACTGGATTGAATCCCATATCAGCACCACAATACTACCACATAGAGTGCTGCTTGAAAGTTTCGGAACCCTTTATCGTTTTATGAATTACTACATAAATGTGGCCTAACATATGGGCATATCTAATTACAGTAACAACAGATAAGGAGAACCCAGTTAAACAACACAAATAAGTACACCATTTTCTATCCATTTATTGAACTAAGCAATCCAACATGAAATGATTTTGTTGGCAGAAATATGTGAACCTTTGCTTGCAGGAACTGGTGTGACCCTCTTGAGCAGCAATGCTTTCAAACCAAACAGTTCCTGCAACTGTTGATGAGCCCTAAAATTGACTTGGAGGAATCCTGGTCCATTTCTTCTTACAGAGCTGCTTCAACTCTGTTATGCTGGAGAGATTTTGTGCATGAGCACCACAGCTTAGATTCTGCCAGAACATTTCTGTTGGATTAAGGTCTTGACTTCGACCTTGAGGATCAGTTTACGCATGGATGTTGTAACATTCTCCTGTAGAATGTCTTCTCTAATTTTCTCTAACTTTAAATGTTCGCAAGCTATCCTGGTCCAATAGCAGCAAAATGACCTTAGCCATAAAGACCAATTTTTGCCTTAGGGCAAAACAGGCAGAAATATTATTCCTGGTTTTCTCCATGCTATCATTCCATAAATGCTATTGTTGTTCATTGTTTGCCTGATTGTGGACTAAGAAACACTGACGTTAGCCAGCATAAGAGAAGCCAACAGATCCCTAAAATGTCACCCTGCTATTCTTTGTGATCTCTCATATTCTGCATATTCTAGTCTCTGAGTTAATTTGGTTGGATGACCACTCCAGGAAAGGGTAACAGTGGGGGTTAATTTATCCAATTTGTTCACTGTATCTTCCTGACAGTGAAGTCAGAAATAGTTCTGGAAACTCTTCCAGCCTAATGAGCATTGAAAAACGTTTTTCTGAAGTTGTCAGAATATTTTTTTTTGACTGTGGCATGGTGTACTTTGATAGTGAAATCTCAGGCTGATGTTTTTAAACAGGGTAGGGCCAGCCACACTCACACAGGATTATCATCCAATCGATTGTATGTCTTGACCCAAGGTATCACCTGTATTGATGATTATAGAGGTTCACATACTTTTACCAACAAGGTATTTACTATTGAATCTCTTTGTTCAATAAATGGATGAAAAACTTTTTAATTGTGTTATCTATGTATCTATTTTCATGACTTTTATGTATTTATGATCTGATCATATTTTAGGTCACATTTATGTAGAATATCACAAAATGATATTCAAGTAGCACTGTAAACTTGTCATTCAAAATACGTTAAGGGACAAGCTAGGTCAGCAAGGCCCATAAATGTCAAAATTTCACATTGTGCCCCTATAGATTCTAGAGAGACGTTTGCTTGTAGGTTATGTTAGGTTAAACGTGGTCATTTAATGATTGTAAAAGACATGCCATGTTTATCTGAAGCATGCAACAGACATTAACATATGTTTTACCTCAAAGCAGTTTTTTCGTCACAGTCAGTGATGCATCTAGAACTATCAGAAGGCATGTTATTTTTCACAGAATTGTTCCCACCCATTGCAAATCACCACCTGATTGGTTGATTTCCACTATCAATTCCTGATTATACTGGTGGTTAGTCTGATGTGGAAGGTCTTCAGTTTAGAGTCCTATTCAGTGGGAAAGTTGTATCTTGGCTGCATCTATCTAGATCTAGTTGTTTGGATAATTTGTTACAAGAATCGAACACCTTTGTTTAATCAAGACTTAATTGAAGTTTATGAAATGAGAGTATTGCTACACTTGCAGAGTTTAAATACAGCAAGCATTATGTTAATTTGCTAAAATTACAGGCAAAAATGGCCATTTCTTTTACTTCACACAAGTCATTAGGTCAGCCTAGAAGGCCTGACTCAAAAGCGTGTGACGTTAGCCATCTTTGCTAGTTTTGTCAGTAGAGGTGGGCAATATGGTAAAAAATAAAATGTCACAATGCTTGAAGACATTTTCATGATACACAATACCATGTACCATGATATTTCCTTTATTTTAACTAAAGTTGGTACAGACAAAAAAAGGAACCTGTAATAAACAAATTACTGACTACAATACGTTTTACTTAGTGTTTCACTGCATTATATTCTACAGGCCTAATTATGGTCCCTTTGAAATGAAACATGCAGCTGATCAGCATTCTTTAAGTGCTAAAGACACCCAAGATATGCTCAGAAAAGCATATTGTGCCATAATTTGTCATGATAACAATAAAATATCATCATATTACCCATCCCTACCTGCCAGCTAACAAGTTAAATAAATAGCTAGTAACACTAGAAGTGCATTCGTTCATCAGTTAGTGTTCACTTATTTTAGGACTGCAGGCAAAACTAGAAAACATGTGCACAGATTATTAAATAAATACCCATTTAAACAGCAGATTTCAGCTGCTTTGAAGCTTACCACTGGCCCATACAATGGGTTTGGTTGGGATATGACTTATGTCATATGTAATCATGCAATGAAAACTACTTCTTTTTCCAGACACAATTGATCCTAACAGATAAGCTATGATGAACTTGGTTGGTGTTATTATGCTGCTGGTAGTTTGTTCAGTGGTCAGAGGGTTGCTCACAATGCAAATCTGTACTAAATAGGCTTGTACTATATAAATAGATAATCCTCTGCCCATGAAATTACAGATATTCAGCTGCTGGCACAAACATACCGTCATGACAAAAGCAGAAATCCACATAGCACAAACCCCTCCACCATCCCCACATTATGAGAGGCAGAGACCGTTCAAGGCTTGAAATATGAATTGAATAGTTTGTAGCTCTGAATGTGGTTGCTGTGTTACAGGAGGTCCTGCCCTTCAATAAATAGAGTCAGTCACCTCATTTATCAAGGCACACATGGGAAAAAAGCCCCCATCGCTGGGGAACAACATGAAACATGCCTGAGCTAAACAACACAAACTACCTACCCTATTTTTTGTCTGATTTAACCAGATGATTACAAATCTATATTTAGAACATTAGCCTGGCTGTCAGTTTCAGGTTTATCATTTTCCCTGTATTCGGGTAGAGGAGTTTGGTCTTGAATGAGTAGAAATAACTGCCGGGGGGTCTTGTGAAGATGAGCTGCTGAGTGGACAGACTTTCCCCTAAAGATTTTGGCACAGATTCTTGCTTTGCCTCCAAACAAAACAGACAAAAGAGTTAAAAGTGCCGACTGGAATACAGAGTATATTAACTAAGAATGTTGATATAGAATGCAAATTTAATGCATTACATTCATTTTGGGGTGTTTTTACAATAGTACAGCAACATATTGGCTGGCAGCTGCTATGTTTTAAGCTAATCTTGCTTTTAATGCTAATCACATTTCACTCACTCACTCCCCGGTCCTGATCACCACCCCCAGACCCCACAGACAGGTAAGTCTATCTGTGCACTTTTTTGTACTATTTAGAAATAATAGTATAAATAGTATTATTTAATATTTGCTCTAAATTTTTCTGGTTCTTTAGACCTGTGGGCAAGCGTCTTGGCAAGGCCGACTAGTGTTCAAATTTGTGAGATTCAGAATTCCTCATCTCTGGTTTCCAAATAACCAGCAATGTAATTTAGAGCACAACACTGGAAAGGGCACAACATGCTCTACTGACTACTGACTGGCTTGTGAGTTTGGTACAGATTTTTAAAGTTGCGTGTCCTATAGTATTATTCATTACGTCATCATTAATTAGCCAGCATTGACTCAAATTTTATTACTTAACTGTAGACCTGATATCTGTTATATCTTACCTCGGATCACTTCATGTGCAGAAGTAGACAGTCTGTAGACTACTGACAAGGATCATGCAACTTATTTATTTTTTATTTTTTATATTTGGCTTTGGAAATGGGAATGATCTTGCTTTTACAGAGCTGCAGGCACATCTTTTGAATATCTGGAGCTTCAAATTCAAAGTACATCCAAGGGAAGACTGGCTCACTGCTAAAAAAAACCCCCTGAAAGCTTGACTGAAGTAGTAGACTGCTGTGAGTCAAAACATTTTGTCACATTTGCCCACAAGGTCATCCATTTGGTCATCCATGGGCCGATGTGGGATTGACTAAAATGTAATGTAAACTTTATAGCAAAGCAGTAACTCCAATAGAAATAACTCCAGACCTGTAAGGGTTAAGCTGAAATAGACATCAGAAATAGTCGTGACTCATCATCACAAGCTACATCATGATTTCTGAAAAACAGAACTGTTTGCATTGACTAAAATGTCAAAGACTCTGCATATATTCCCTGGTCTATTGATATACTTTCAAGCCTGTAGTGCTATAAGATTCACTGGTAAAGATCGACACGTTGCTATTTGAAAAATTCTTGTGTCTTTCCCAGAGAAGATGACTAGCAGCAGCTTGGTGGTCGGTGCTGAAATTCGAAGGCTAATAATCAGTGGCGTAGCAGGAGGCGCCCTCCGTCGGGTTAATTGTTGGTTGCTGATTCCCACCTGCACATTGAAAGACATTGAGATGGAAGAGATTTGTGTGAGATTCCACTCAGCCAGAAAGAGAACTGTCAAGTAGCTCACCTGTACTTAGAACTGCAAGGCCTGGAAACGCTTCAGTGGCAAGAGCAAAATAACCGTAATGATGTTTTTGGAAAAAGCCTTACTAAAATTAACTATAGTCATTCAATAAGAAGCCCTGTAGTGCTGCATTATGTGTCTGCAGTAATTAGTATAATACATTCAAGTGTGGAAAAAATAAAACACAAAATATAAAATGTGACAGCTTTTTCAGATGCCATATTTTATGTTTCATTTTTTCCAATATGTTCAATAAACAAGCTCACCGGACAAAATTGAATGACCTTACATGCTGAAGGTGGTGGTAACTTCAGACTCCTGCAGACTCCTCGTTGCATGAGGACGATGGGACTATAAATACCTGTGGGGTGTATGACAGGATTCATAGATTGAGAAGAGGTGGTACAGTGCAGTGAATGTCTCATTCAATGTGTGGAAAATAGGTCCAAGGCAAATGTTAATGATTCGCTAAAAGGAGTGACTGCATTTGGACGTGCCAAAGACCATAGTGTAAAGGAAGTAGCTGAATTTGCAGGTGTATGGAAGTGTACGGTCATACGGGTCTATCAGCAGTGGCAAAAATCCCAGTCTACAGGAAATTCTCCTCAGAACTGTGCCAGGGAAGGCATCCACCAACTCTGGCCCAACTGCACAATTCTTTGATGGAAGAGTGCCAAACACTGATGTTGCCTACGTCCAGAAACTTTCCAGTCCGTGAACTTTCACAGCCGTTATTCATGCTTGTGGAGGTGTTACATGCTATTAGGTACATTTCAGTCACAGGTGACTAATTTTTTTCTCCACTGAGTTTGTTAGTCATTCATTAACGTGCAGACGAGTGCTGCTGGAAGTCTATAATACTAAGCTTTTAATTCCAGTGTTATATGGCGAACGCCGGATCATTTACAAATGATGTCAACACAACATTTAATTATCTTACGTGTTTTCTATACTCACATAAATTAATGCTAAATTGTATGCTGAGGATCATGAGCTTTGTGCGCGTTTGCTTTGGCGCTTTATGTGCTTGTCTTATGTGCTCTGTATTTACATCCTTTTAATGCCGCCTTGTAGCTTTTATTGTGCTTGTGTTTAAAGTATGCTCAGAAAAGTGACGCATGAGTTTAGTTGCTTCACATATATACATCATGTATATATACAACATTTATGATATTCCTTTGGAAAATGTTGTTCACGAATCTTGGTTAAAAGCATAGCTGGCAAACAACATATCCTTATCCATTTTCTGACAGGTGCTTGTTTTCATTGCGTGGGTCATGCTAAGCAGTCTGTTTTGCATGTGATTCAGAGCGTATATTCCTATATCACATCTGGTACATAGGGGCCTGCGTTTCAGTGAGCTCTTACACAGCTTGCAGTTATATATATATATATATATATATAAAAGTACTCTGGGCTCCGAAATTAGAAAAATGGAATCTGTTCTCTCTTCCTGCCTCTCCACTGAAGATTTTACTAAGGCTGTTCGTCAGGCGCTGGGTCGATGTAACCCTTAGTAGACAAAAGGCCAAAGCATAAAAAAAACCCACAAAAATGTAGGCATTTACCAATATATCCATGCTGATATAAACAAGGTTTTATATAAGACTTATAAGGGTTGAAACGAAGTGTTACCAATACTTTACTTCTATGGAATAATGAAGTAAAGAACAAAAACGTAGTGCTACTCCCCCAAGAGTTGAATTAGGCGTGTGTCCCAATTGTGCACTTAATACTAAAACTAACTAGTTTTTGAGTATGTAGGATATAGTAATACAGATACGAGTGTCAAAGTTGGGTATACTCAAAAAACCCACAATGCACACTTAGAACCAGTCGATATTTGAGTATGGTAATGATGGACACTATTGTCCCACAATGGTGGGTATGGTAATGATGGACACTATTGTCCCACAATGGTGGGTATGGTAATGATGGACACTATTGTCCCACAATAGTGTCCATCATTATGATGACAACAGTTGAGGTGGTGGCAGGTCCAAAAATGGTGTACAGATGTGAGTTCAACCGAAATCTGCCAAAACAGCCTGTAAAAATAAATGTATTCTAGTAAATAAAGCATTTGTTTGTTTGTGAATAATGCAATCAGCAACAGCCTTCAGAATCCAGTTTGGTGTGACGTAAGCTTCATCACTTCCTGTTAGTAAGAAACGATGCAGTATGTTAATATTTCATGTACTAGCCTGCTAAACTGATACTATTTAGATTAGTACATAGTATATACTGTGTAGTATTAGTGTGTAGTACACACTGAGATGCAGCCTCTATCTTTAACCATACATTATACAGGAGGGAGCTGGAGATAATGTCTAATGATCTCACCTGTAATTATCCTTGATAGAGTAGGAAAGGCTGTTCAGTCAGAATACCAGATGCAAAAGCTCAGCAGTTTGTGAAAGACTTTGCTTCGTGCACACACGCTCACTCAATTTACAATGCGCCATGGGGGGCAACAAAGCTTGGCAGAGGAAAAAGGAGTATATTTACAGCCCCTCTACGCAGCTCGCGGAGAAAGCGGAGGAGACGTTAATTGCATTCCGCTGTCGCTGTCTTGTATGTATTGATCAACCAAACACTACACTCTCCTTCCTCACAGCACGGCGCGCGCAATAACTCTGATGCTAATCGAGTGATGGAGGGGAGAATAGAGGAAGGGGAAATCAAAGCTGAGACCAAAGTGAAATCTCAGCCATCACATACCTCATCATTAACGCTGCTCTGCCAAGTCCCGCCAGACCCAGTCTGCCAACGTGGGGATCCACGTGAATAAAGACGTACGTCTGCTGTATTAGTGCACGGGATTAATGCACCAGGCAACCCAACAAGTGACCTTTTAGATGGGGAGCCGAGGGGCCCCCGATCGCTGTGGATCTGTGTCAGGCACAAGCGAAAGTCGAACGAACATGAAAAGCCACTTTGCTGCCATGCTTACCAAGCTACTGATTTAGATTGCTCTCTGAAGATGATGGAGGAACCGTACGAGAGTGAAGGATGGAGGAAGTCAGACATTGTTCTAATAAGGGGAGTTCTATTCTACATAATTCAATTCCTGAGATTGGAAAGAAAGCTCATTCAAAGTGGTTCACTGTAGAGAATATTATTGAGTCAGATTCCTTTTTAACAGGAACCAGTGGTCTTGATCTCTGCAACACAAATACAGCCATTTTATTTACTATCCAAAACCACCAGTGAATCAGAATCAGAATCAGAATCAGGCTTTATTTGCCAAGTATGTTCACACATACAAAGAATTTGTCTTTGGTTACGGTAGCTCACAGTGCACAGAGAGTAACAACATAACACGCAGTACACACACATCCTAACACATACACAGACACACACACACAATACCTTACATACCTGTAAACCTTACACTATGTGAATCTGCACGTGTCCTCTGAGTTTTATATGGAATGTTGATGATAATTAAATAATGGTAAAGCCCAAGACATATGTCTACTTTGGCAACTATTTTGCCATAAGTACTACTTGGTACTATTTTGCTGCTTGGTACTAAGCAATCTGTGGGACATCAGGTGGAGCATTCAACTTTCTATGAGGGAGCTTTTAGACACAATAAATTGTACATTTCACACCAAACCTCTAGAAATTGACATCCTAGTAATTAAATCTATCTATCTATCTATCTATCTATCTATCTATCTATCTATCTATCTATCTGATCTGTTAAAGGATGATAAATGTTAATAATGTAAAGGTAATTCTTGTGACTTTTCAAAAACTTGTAAACAAAATGCCTAACTCTACTTTGCAACATGAGTTGTAAAAAAGAAGGAAAGAAAAAAACCTTNATCCTAACACATACACAGACACACACACACAATACCTTACATACCTGTAAACCTTACACTATGTGAATCTGCACGTGTCCTCTGAGTTTTATATGGAATGTTGATGATAATTAAATAATGGTAAAGCCCAAGACATATGTCTACTTTTCAAAATTAGTCTCGCTTTGTAGTTCCAATTTATTTTGTATGCAGAATTACACTCTGTTATACCCTGACATGACATTTTTGCAAAGCAGTTGTTTTTCTGCTGCTTTCCGGGTGCTAAAGCGATGTTCTGGAGAATAATGTAAAGTTGATGAATAATCATGATGCTAAATAATATATCATAAAACATCTAACGAAACACTGCAACCTAATGAGTGTGCTGTGGTGCTTGAAAGTTTGTGAACCTTTAGAATTGACTACATTTCTGCATAAATTAGACCCAAAATTTCAATAGATTTCAAAATTTCAATAGATTATCATCAAGTCTGTTATGCTTCTGGGTTTCCACTCTGCCTCTGATCTCCCGAACTCCAACTCCCAGAACCCACTACCCGATGATGTCATAGTTACATGTCCATCATCGCCCAATCACGCCCTGTTTCCTCATCAGAAATTTTAAACGTGATCATTTATTTATCGCGAGAAATTGGTCA
>CM067490.1:11786943-11887672 GCA_034552555.1 Semaprochilodus insignis | reverse complement strand
AATATTACATACTGTATCTGTAAGGGGCAAAAGTATGTGAACCTTTTCTTTCAGTATTTGTTGTGACTCCCTTATGCAGCAATAACTGCAGCTAAATGTTTCGGGTAACTGTTAATTGATCAGCTTGGAGAATTTTTAGCTCATTCCTCTGTACAAAACAGCTTCAACTCTGCAACTATGCTGGTGGATTTCCTCCTATGAACTGCTTGCTTCAGGTCCTTCCACGACGTGTCTATTGGATTAAGGTCTGGACTTTGACTTGGTCATTCCAAAACATTAACTTTATTTACCTTTAACCATCCTTTGGTAGAACAACTTGTGTTCTTAAGGTGAATGTCTTGCTGCATGACCCAGGTTATGAGATTCAGCTCACAGACAGATGTCCTGACATTTTCCTTTAGAAGTTGCTGGTATAATTCAGAATTCATTGTTCCATTAATGATGGCAAGGCATCCTGGCCCAGATGCAGCAAAACAGGCCCAAACAATGATACTACCACCACCAAGTTTTACACATAGGATAAGGTATGTGTGCTGGAATGCTTTGATCTCTAAACATAACGCTTCCAAAAAGATCTTTTTTTGGTCTCTTCCGTGTATAAAACAGTGTTCCAGTGGTCAATGTGATCTTCAGCAAACTGCAGATGGGCAGCAGTGTTCGTTTTGTAGAGCAGTGGCTTTCTCTTTGCAACACTGCCATGCACACTGTTGCTGTTCAGTGTTCTTCTGATGGTGGACTCATGAACATTGACATTAACCAATGTGAGAAAGGCCTTTAGTTGCTTAGAAGTTGTTTTGGGTTCCTTGGTGACCTCACCGACTGCTACACTTGCTCTTGGCATGATCTTTGTTGACCACTCTTGGGGAGGGTAAAAATGGTTGAATTCCTTCCATATGTACACAATCTGTCTGACTGTGGATTGGTGGAGTTCAAACTTTTTAGAGAAGATTTTGTAACCTCCTCCAGCCTGATGAATATCAGCACCTCTTCTTGTGAGGTCCTCAGAAATCTCCTTTGTTTGTGCCATGATATACTTCCACAAACACATGTTGTGAAGATCTGACTTTGATGGATCCCTACTATTTAAATTTTACCTTTAAATCATCTGCTAATCCTAAAGGTTCACATACTTTTGCCACTTACAAATACGTTATATTGGATCATAGTGAATTTTACCCAATAAATAAATGACCAAGTCTAATGTTTTTGCCTCATTTGTTTTATTTGGTTCTCCTTATCTACTTTATAGACTTGTGTGGAAAAAATGATAAAGTTTTAGATCAAATTTATACAGAAATTGTAATAAATTTTAGTTTCAAATTCAAACTTTCAAGCACCGCTGTATACTTCTATGCTCTGTTGCTCAATTCAGTGGGATGATGCCTGATTTCTACTGTTTTTTTAATGGATATAATGAAATAACATGTGCACTTTGTCTCCACATTAATAACAGGCATCATTGGACTGATCTAATCAGCAGCTTCATCCATCAAGTGGTATTCTCAAGCTTCAGAGTTCAAATCCCATACTGACATTTTGATTATTGTTTTTCTATTTGGTCATTAAGATCCTTTATGCCTGAGTCCAGTTCTTCAGCATTAAGCTCCTCTTCCCTTCCTTAAGCTGTTTTCCCCTTGAGATAATCCGCACTGCAGACATGCACAGTTGTCATTTTTTAATGATGCAGCCTATTCTAATTCCAAAGAATGCCTTTCAATTTACAATTAATGTTTAGCTGGAGTTTCGCTGTGGCAACCCTCCGGGGAACAAAACAATGACACAATCATTAAACGGTGCCGCTTTCAGAAGCAGGAGGTTGCTTAAGTCTTCATTATGGATTTCCCTAGTGGAGGATGTGGTTTGGGTTGGAATCGGTCCATGATTTTATAGTTTTTCTCTGTCGCTTTGGTGCATTCCTCGAATCATAATGAACATTTGCACAACTTTAAGTGTATTTCTCATACACACCACCAGGGGCGCCAGAATAAAAAGGGCCCGGTCTTGATTGGGGGTCCTCTAAACGGCTCAGAAATAAATTGATATTGGTTTCTAATTTTTGCTAATTTGATACATTTTGTTATTATAGAAATAAGTAATAATAAAAGCATTTCATCAATACTAAATGTAACAGACAGTGTTTTTAAAACCCAGCAAGGTTCAAAGTTTACTTAGTTCATAGTAAACATGCACCCATTTTGTTTTTCCCTATAATTTCCCTATAGTTACAATGATTGCCTTAAACAGAGACCAAGTTAAAGTCTAATCAACTTTGAACTATAGCGAACTATATATGTTTGATGATCCACTGCTGCAAAAAATGTTATCTTGGCAAGTTCAATTATCTTAAATCATTAACATGTCAAATATTTCTTATTTTATAACTGTGGTAACCTCGTTTTGAGATTATTTCACTCTGTCCTAGATATTTTGCTTTGTTTAAGTAACATTAGTAAGTCATATTTCTCACTATACTGGCAGATATTTCTGCTTGTTTCAAACATGCTTGAAACCAGCTAGATCATCTGCCAGTACTGTGAGATAACGTTACTAAAGTCCATAAAGCAAGCAAAAAAGCATACAAATAAGTGAAATCATCCTACAGTAATCTTACAACATTCTTATAATGAGAAATAATAGATAATGTTAAATACATTTGAAATCATTGCACTTGCCATTTTCTTTGCCGTGAAAGTACCTTATTAATTGTTTTACCCTTAAATACATACCACCCAGCTTCATAAAGAAATACATTAACTCATTTATTTATTAACTCATTTATTTATTTATTTATTTATTTATTTATTTATTTATTTATGATTGATTGATTGATTGATTGATTGATTGATTGATTGATTGATTGATTGTTCCTGGGGGGGGTGCCGGAGCATACTACTGTGCTCAGGGCCCAAAATTTGGCACTATGCCCCTGTACGCCACAGCATGGTTTACAGGCAAACCATTCTCAAAATCCGTAGTTCATGTCCCAAAAGCAGGTATTTATGTCAATGAACATGTCGGTTTCATCACAATGACAAGTTCTTTTGTCCCTGATTATGAACAAGATGCTTGTCAGTATATCAGTATGTCTGTAGGCTTTTCCTGATGGCTGAAGTTTTGATGACAGTGATTGAACATGCACAAGGGTACACTTTTTCTGCGAGGCAGATATCAATTTACTGTACTGCATAGGGAACTACGGCACAGTCATTCTACACCTGTCTGCTGGACCACAGATTCTTATCCACATCACAACGGCAATGCAGCATGGAATGAGTCTTTTGGAATGTCTCCGCAGGTGTCTATGCTGCATTCATGTCGACCAGCAGGGTCATTTGAGTATGTTTGAATAATAACACAGTTGTTCTCTCAGCATTCAGCTGCAACCAGCCTTGGTTATTGTAGGGCTATGATTCATAACATGGTCTAGAGTTGTGGTGCTTATTTCATTTGGAATATGCCCACGTCTTTGGACTCTTCTAGCTCCTTAATCCTGTTCTTCTTTGTTGTGTTCTGTCTGTATATGCTTGCCAATTGAAGGTTCATGAGATGCACCTCTGAGTTATTTTAGAGAACTGGTTGATCATCGGTTGATCTAAAGCTTCCCTTCATGAGTGAAACTCATGATTCACCTGAGAGCTTTTTTATCAGTTCAGGAGAGTTTCACCACAAAGAAATGTATAAAATATGATTCACAGCTTATGACAACTGGTTTAATGACTCATGCAATGAACTAATGCGTAGATGTTTCAGGGAGGACTATAAAATAGAGAAGAAGTATAATACACTTTGATCAACATGACAAAAGTAGCTAATAGTTGTGAGAAACATTTGCTATTTGTTTACCATTTTTATTTTTATGACACGCACAAGTAATAGATGATGTGGTTATTCAATTCTGTAAATAATATTATAAACTCTTCATCGCCCTTAAAGGTCTAACAGAAGACAAGGAATCCTAATCTCTTTAAAATGATAGTTTCTTAATGATTCTTATCTCAGATACGACTACAAAAACTTTACTTGTTATAGTCCCTACTGGGGGTATGGGGGGGGGGAGCAGATGAACCACAAAAGANCAGATGAACCACAAAAGAACCCCTTTTGGTTTCTAAAGAATCATAAAAATCAAAAAAAGAGATTTAAGTATGAAGAACCTTCATATAATAATCAACACCATTTCCAATGTTTATCCTAGAACCTTTACATTACATTTTAAGCTGAACAAAAAAAAAGCATTTGCCTGTCCATTAGGTTCAACTGTTAGTGAAAATTCTTTCCTCTCTTGCATTGCAACAAAGAACTCTTTCTGTTTCAAAGGCTCATTTTGAGCCTTTGTTTTCTAGAACTTCAGGAATAAACTCAAGCCGATACTCCTCCATGGCCCTTATCCAGGAGTTCCACTTTCCTGCAGAACAGTTCCAAATTCTGCAAGTGGCGGTTCTTCAAACCTTCAACAGATGCCTGCACATCTCATTTTCAAAAACAGTTTTTGAAAGCAGCATCTAATGGCAGGCACTATATGGACTCAGAAGTGCTTCTCCTGGTTATCATTCCATAACCCTTTCTTGCTCCATTTTGCACCTGTAATTTTAAGAGCACTAAGGAGTCATTTTGAGGGGGAAAGAGGAGCTTAACTGCAAAAAATGAGCTCTGAATGTGAGGAGAAAATGACTTAACGCTAGTGAAATGATCTGGCCATGCAGCAATATCATTTTACTTGACAGGAAATCTTAAACTGGGTTCCATTCTAGAAATATGTAGCTCTTAAAGAAACAATTAATACATTTCTTTCTTTCTTTCTTTCTTTCTTTCTTTCTTTATTTATTTATTCTGTCATTCATTCTGTCATTCATTCATTTATCCATTTATCTATTTATTTATTTATCTTTTTATTTATTTATTTATTTTTGCATTATTAATTTTGACACATTGAAAAAAATCATGACAAGGAAGAATAAAAGACACTGGGACTCGTGGAAATTACATATGCGGGTTTATACCTATGAATTTTTATTTAAAACTAGTACTTAATCTAAGTGTCCATCTTAAACAGGAAACTGCAGGTAAAATGTCCCTCAACATACAGCATACTGACCTCTGAACATACAGAGAGAGAGAGAGAGAGAGATAGAACAATAAAGGTTATACTGTTATAGAATCAGACATAAACATATTTCTGAGGTAAATAAAAGTATGTACCTAAACTTCAGCCGAGGAATAAAACCTCAGCAGCAGAAACTAAAAAAAGCTGTCTTGCTATTCAATTCAGGTACAGGTACATGACAACAAATGGTTAAGCTATTTTATTCTAGGACAAGGTTGAAAATATTGCTAGAGTGGAAATGTAAAAAAAGGCTGATGGAAAGGGGTTTTCCAAATAAACAATGATGCTTCAAGCTGTAGGTTGCATGATTTTGTCCCACCCAATCTTATTGTTTGGCATACAGCGCATATGCAACAGTGAACAGGTGTTACTGTTATGCCAAACAGACATATTGACTTTGTACAATATGCTTACAGAACTGTCTGATGCATTTGCGTTCCCAGATGCAAGGTGGAACAAGGATTGACGTTGGCCTCTTATTAGATTTTCCCGTTCCACCTTAAATGGTACAAATGTCACATTCGGATAAAAACTTTAGCTAAGTCATGGTGGATGTCACTAAAGTAGCACAGAGATTTGAGCCCTGATTAGGTGGGCCACTGCTCGTTTTCCCAGAGTCTCTGAGCTTCCAGCAGCACTGCCATAAAAAGATGGCAAATGGCTGTAAAGAGTTTAATCTCTCCATCTTGCTTGTTTTGCTGTGGCTCCTAATCATGGTAGCCATCTACATCACCCAAAGTTTCTTTGCATAACTAAAGTAGATGGAAACCTTAGTTAATTAGACTTCATTTTCAATTTAATTTTTTCCTTTCATAATTTCCTGACTAATTCATGATCAGTTTAAGACAATTGAAAAAAAGGATAGAATCTAATAAATAGCTATTAAACCATATTCCCTGACGTAAAAGTTTGAATCTTGGTAAGCACAGAACAGCTTGCAGTGAATGCTGGATATTCTCAGTGACACATCTAAAAAAAAGGCTCTTTAAAGGATCATCCACCGAGAGGTTCTTTGGGGGAACCGAGAGTTGTTTTCTACAGCATTGCTCTTTAAGTGTTACACTTGCTTCTCTGCTACAACAAGAATCTCTTTTTTGGTTTGGTTCCCTTTGGCCCAAATAATTTTTAAATGACCCTTTTCCAAGCCCTCTTTATTCTTTAGACTGAAACAGGCTGTTTTTGTTATTGTGCCTTCAAGATATATGTAAATGAGCTCTGTTCAAAAAGAAGCATGGTCTTGGACACTCCTTAGAACAGTGTGAGGCGCGGGGCTAAACTCCTATAGGCTGAACCAGTGGATATATTTATATATATAAGTTCCATGACATCTTAAAAACAGTGATTTTAGAACAGACATTTTTTGTTTACCTACAACATCAAAATGTGATACGAACTTTTGTTTTTTTTCATTATATGGGCCCTTTAAGAGTGCAAGAGCTTTAGTCCAAAAGTAAATTAATTATTCCAAGGTGAACTCATGCTAAATTAAGTTCTTAAAGAAGTGAACTCTCCTATAACATTCAAGACGAGAGGGAATAAATATGAACGTTGTTCAAACAGCACAAGCCCCCATGCTGCACCTCCGCACAGATATCTTCAAACCTCTCCTTGAAAAGCGAGCACAGGCACTGAATAAAATCAGTACAGAGCCTCAGTGCGACGGTACAAGGGTCTCGGAGAGTATGTTCCTGGTGCTTTTCTCGCCACCTCTGGGATAGGTTCGTTGTTGTTCCCAGACCTGAGTTGAATAGCTTTAGCGTGTTCTGAAGTTATCAGAAGGCCTCTCGCTCTCGCTCCACAACCCTGTGACGCATGACACACCTCTTACTTAAACAAGATACTGCATCAAGGAAGATCATAAATTAATCAGGAGAGAAAAGAGAGATGTCAGAGTTGTTCCTTTGTTTGAGGGCTCGCTTGATGACTTGCAAGGAATGTACAACAAAGTGAATTCATCTGTTCTTCACGTTTGACTCATAAAAAAAATGACGCCCCAGGTCTTTTAGCAGAGAAGAGAAGGAAGATATGGGAGTAGAAGAGCAATAAAAAAAACAGCCATCCAGATACACTGCGATTCTCGATTATTATTATGAAAGACTCTGAGGCCCGCACTGCCTCCACTCAGCATGATTGCACTGGCTCCTCAGGGGCCTGGCTGGAAAATGGCCCACTCTACATGAAGGCTACCACTATCGGCATGACATTTGTGACTTGTATATTGGTTAGAACAGGGGTGGAGCAGTGGTGGGGGTGTGGGGTGTGTAGAGCAGTAGTTACAGAAGACCAGAGGACATGGAAGGTACATGCAGGACCTGCACATCTCAACTTCCTGGAACAGAAATGCAGACTAACAGTAACCTACAAAAATATTATTTTAGCGTGTCACTGAAACACATCCCAGAATTTCCACATGAGTACAATTATATTTCATCAATGTATTATCATATTATTATTATTATTATTAAACATAAGTAAACTCTCAGACAATGTTATGTTGATGTAATTCATCATGGAATTGGTTATTTGTATATATGCTCATCATCAAAAGAATAGTTGCAAAAATAGTTGCACCCATAAGGAATCAATGAATCCGTATGTTGAGGCACCCTGGTTCGTACCAAGATGAATGGTTTGTTGTCACACGTCAGTGAAGATGAGTGTAGAATAAACCTTGTTGCTGTTAGCAGTTGCGGAGAATGATTGTAGATATGTGAACTCAACAGCAAAACAAATGCACTCCTCCGTTCTGTGCTCCTTCAGAAGCTCTGCCCCCCAAATGGGCATGCATAGAATGGGTATGAATGACACTGGGCTAGCAAACTTGCTACAAAAGCCTTCATAAAACCCTTCATCTGCTGTATGGGCAAGTACCATGATAGAACGTTAGAGCAAACAACAACACAGTAAGTAATGTGACTAATTTTAGCTGGATTGTGGGTTAGCAAACCGTCAATTGCTGCCGCAATGCTAACCACATCAACACAAATCAATTAGCAAATGGGACAAAACAGTACTGACCTACTGGTTCTGTGAAGCCACAAAAATAAGTTAATATTTCCCACCTGTAGAGCAGAAACAGAGCAGCCTCCTCATCCCTTTTTATTCCTTACAACACTTTTTTTCTTTTTTGCCAGCTTCTTCTTCAAATATTCTAATTCAAGTTCTATGCTGGCACCTCAGTCTACCTGTCCAGTTTCTTGTCTGAACTTTCCTGGTCCACCTTAAATGGTGCAGCAGTTCCTTTCAGAATGCTGTTATGCGCCTGAGGTGCCAGCGTGTAATCGTAGCACCATTTAAGATGGAACAGGAAAATTGGAATATGAAGTTGGTAAAGCCAACTTCAGCTTTGTCGACGTTCAGAGGTCTCCACACTCTTTAAACCCTTCACTGATTTACACCAATGACTGCATCTCTAAGGACCCACCTGTTAAACTACTAAAGATTGCAGACCACACTACTGTCATCAGACTCATCCAAAATGAAGAAAAGCTGGAGCAGTCAGAACGACCTAGAGCTGAACACTGTGGCTGTGGACTCATTGAGACTCCCTTTAACACTGCTCTCCCTCACATTATCCAACAGCCATGTGTCAACTGTGGATGCTTTAATGTTTCTGAGAACTAGCATTTTTTAAGACCTGAAGTGGGAGACCAACATTAGCTCCATCCTCTGAAGGGCCCAACAGAGGATTTTCCGTCTACAGCAATGGAGAAAGTCGGGTCTGCCACAAGAGCTGTTGAACCAGTTCTATACTGCAGTCACTGAATCCGTCTTGTGCACGTCCATCACAGTCTAGTTTGGAGCAGCCATAAAAACAAAGGAACAGACTGCAGCAAACAGAAAACACAGCTGAAAAAAATATTTGGCGCTCCCCTGCCCCCCTCCAGGACCTGTACTTCTCAGGAACCCAGAAACGGGCAGGAAAAATCATCACAGATTCCTCACACCCTGGACAAAAGCTCTTTCAACTTCTCCTCACTGGCCTGCATTACAGAAACCTGTATACCATGTAAAACTACCAGACACAGCAGCAGTTTCTTTCCTCATGCCATTGCCCTCATAAATAGCTGATCAGTAATATTACATGGTAGGCTATAGCTACTCTTGCTTTCTCCGGATAGTAATTTCACCCTGTTTCACTCACATATCATATTATACACAACAATTTCTTCCTCATACATGTACATTAGTGCTTTCTGCACTACCACACACACCTGGGTGTGTTGCTTGTATAATGCGTGCTATCTGTGAATAATATGTACATTGTCTGTATATTACTTATCTCTATATAGTCTCCCTATTGCTTGTATACTGTGTATATTGTTTATCATCTGTATGTATTGTGTAACTTGTAGACTGTCTGTAAATTATACATGCATTGTTTGTATACTGGATATAATACTAGAGAAATTCCTTGTGTGTGTCAATATACTTGGCCAATAAATCCGATTCTGATCTTAAAACTGCTCTTCACCCAGCCTGATCTAAGGACTTCTATGTTAATCTTTGTTCTTCATATCTTCTCCTCTTTGTCTTTGCATTGCATGTCAAGTTCAGCATATAGCCCCTCCTCTCCCCTAACTGTCCTGTGCATGAGCACAAATGTCTCCTCTTGCTGATTGGCTGGAAGAGGGTTTGAGTGGTTTGACCTGAGCCATTAATTTCCCATTTACAGAGTTGGGTCTGTGTATCAACACCAGATTTTTCCAGCAAGCAGAACAGACAGTTAGCAGGCCATGAGGAGATTTTCCCTCCCTTTGACAAAAAGTGTATTGCATGACCATTGCATACTGCACCTTTAATTAAGCTCTGCATGCCCTCTACCAACACTTATCTGTGTGGAGAGCCCTTGTGAGTGTCTAGAACAGAGGTCACCTCCCACGTCATACTGAAGAAAAATCTACACTCATCGTCAAAGAATAGTTGCACCCAGAAGGAAGTGTTGGATTGCAACACTACTGGGAAGGAAGATAAAGGTTACCAGGAACAATAAACGATGATTGACTTAGGCTGAAATGGGTAGTATTATAACGCCACATGCCAAACCACTCAGTGTCCTGTGATAATCCATCCCATGCAGCTTGAATATTCTCTCACAGTTCCTGCAGACTTTGCGGTAGGGGTGAAGGTGGAGTGACACCATGCCTTCTGGAAGTGTGAAACGTGACAACAAACCCGTTCATCATGGCACTGACCATGGCGCCTCCACATTGAACTCTCTTCCAACTGCTTGAATTCTCTTCAGCGTGACTGTTTTGGCTAATTTTAAAACTGACGTCTGATACACATTCCCAAATAAACTTGCAAATTAAGATTTACATTTGTACTGAATACCGCATAACAGCTGTGTGATTTTAAATATTTAAATATAAATATTCAATATTTAAATATTCATATATATGCTAATATAACATCATATATTAAATACATAGCAACAAATAAATCGTATTCTTTCTATTATTTTTATTTTGCGCATCATTTGAGCATACCAACAGCCCTGTATGTCGTGTGGAATATGAAACATATGTGGAAATATATATATTTCCTATGTATATGAGTTACTGTGTATGAGCCTATGTCCAACTACAATACACCACACATCCTTCAGCTAATTACTTAAAGCAAAAAGCAGATCTCCAGCAGGAAGGTTAGTGACTGCTGGTTTAGAAGTTAAGCATGAAGCTACACTCTCTGTGGCTGGGTAGGATGAGCCTCCCTCCCTGCATCACTCACAGCAAAGCTAGCTAATACGAGTGTCTGTTAGTTAAACAAAACAGAATTGGCAGTTTTTCTCAAAGCATGTCCAATGAAGTTGCATAAGCAGCAGTTTGAAAAGGTGGCACTTCACATGTCTGTTCTAGGAAGCACGTGTTAGTGTTCACCCACTCAGCTTGAGAGCATTACATGATAGAGGGAGACCTAGCTGGCAGCTGGAATTGGCTATAACTAAACTGAGGAGAAAAAATTATTGAAAAAAGCAAACAAAACAAAAAGGATCATTTTCTTGGGTTACAGATCCTAGGTGGTCCATTTGGGTTCAGTATTAGGTTAAGTAGTGCCATGTTTGCCAAACGAAATGCATCAAGAAATTTTATAGCCTGATGTACCTTTGGGGTAACTGGAAGTTAAGCACCTCATCCTAGTACACAACCAACAGAGGTCTTAATGGTAAACATTTCATGAGGAATGGACCCCTAAAAATAAATAACGACTTTCAAAGCTCATGTAGTTTATATACTCCATATATCGAAACTGATATGCAAACTTTTTTGCAAAAATTTTGCATTGTTTGTTTTTGTGATGTCACCAAAATACAATGCACTTAAGGCATAAACACTGACAGCAGTTTAGCTCCGCCCATTAACTCTGAAGCCATCATTTAGGTGAATGAAGGATCAATTATTTTCAGTTATAAGTCTTAAATGCACCGTAGCAAAAACATCCTGTTTGACTGCAAGGTCACAAGATATTCACATAGAAATGAATTATTCAATAACTATTTTTGATACATGAACACTAACAAACTTAATTAGAAGTGGATCTCAGGGCTCAGGGCTGTGCAGGGTGTTTCCTGCCTTCTGCCCATTGAGCACTGGGATAGGCTCCAGCCACCCCACCCCCACACAACCCAAAAGGATAAGCAGCTTAAACGATGAATGAATGTATGAATGAATGAATGACTATGGTAATTATGGAAACCCCATTGTTGTTCAGCAGGCTTAACCACTGAGCCAACTACTGGACTGACGCTTACGAGAGCTTTTGGCTCAAAGTTTCTGGTCAGGACTTTCTAGACACGACTTTCTTGAAAGTCAAAACAACACTTCAGTAAAAACATTCACATTGCCAAATGCACTGCATGAGGTGGCGAGATTGCTTGGGATCTCACAGGATTCTTGGAGTGCCAGTGCAGACCTGGCTGTGACCCTAACGCTGCCTACTGTACGCTCACACCTGAGTTCTTCAAGGACAAGCGCTGTCCCTGAGCGAGGTTCAGCGCATCAACTGGAGATGCTGTGCTAGTGTGAAAACAAAGCAGGCTGTTGGGCTGGTCCCCTGAGAGTCCTGTGCTGGATATTTTGTGGAGTAATGCAGTTCCGGCTGTGATGTGGCATGAATGCGTTCTCACAGGCGGTAAATAAGTGGCACATGGACTGTTAACAGTTTACAGTAAGTGATTGGAGAAAGATAAATAGATATGTTCCTTGACTTCCTCTTCACAAATGGATGGACTCCCGGCAGTGGGCGCGTTGTACCCATGGCAACACAGACAGAGTGGCGGACATTCAGCTTCCGAGGTTTGTGTAGGTAGGCTTGGTGAGCTGGGATAATTTATGCTCATGCCTAGCCGCGGGGAAATTCTTCATAGTCTCTCGCTATCCTCTGCTGTATCCCTTGGAGAGAGGCTTATTGTTTTGTTCTTTTAATGTATGGCTTATATTATGGTCCAGGAGCTGTAACATGAGTGACACATCAGGAACTTCCTGGCCTCATCCAGTGAGTAATTCACCAGTAGTTGTCGACTGCCCTTCAGCTGTCTTCCAAGCACTCATGCACTCATGTGAACTTGACATTATGATATCATTGCCAAGCTTTGTTTTTCTTGTCGCAGCTAATGTCAGAACAGCCCTGCCACGGAACGGGACCCTGGCGCAATTGGGAAACGACTTCTTGTGTGATGTCTGAGTAATAACAATACCTTGCCTGGGGGTAGTTTGGTAAAAACAGCTCCAGCTCGGCCAACTGAGGATTAGCGCCAAGGCGCTGACCTCTTGTTAAATGCAATGTGTTCCATCTGCCCACCTTCCTCCAGAGTACAGTGGCCATACCTATTAGCACAGCACGGTTTCCAGACAAAGGCCTCGTACTAAACTAAGGGAGAAGATGTGCAGGGTTAAATTATTAATCATTCCTGCCTGAGGGAGGTAAGTATGCACACTTGTTTTGTCTGGCATTGCAAGACCTCCTTTGAAATTCTCAACAGGATTTGCTTACTGATAGCATTGCCCCTAATATGCCACTGTAGTTTCCAGAGGACTGTTGAGTAATTTGCAGAATCAGCGTCTGCAGTCTGAGCTCTCAGCACAGGACAACACTTCCCTAAGCAGGCCCATAAGTGAACGGGCCAGGATGAACATGTCCACCACCATTCCAAAGTTTGGAATCACTGTTTTCAGTAATAATCAAGGTAATTTTGTTGACAATTTGTTGGAAAATGACACAGAAGCCTCAAAAGCTATAACAGCTGGCCAATCTGTTGTATAGCTCTGCTTCAAAAAAAGTCTTAATATTCAATAATCTTGAAATGCCTGTTTCAGCTCTTAGTATAAATATATTGAATATTATCGAATAAAATAATAGCAATTTTATATGACAATGTCACGCTTCCAGGTCTTCCCGGCTCCCTCACTCTCCCGGACTCAACCTCCCAGAGGGTCTCGCTCGATGACGTCACGCACATATGTCCCCAGCCGTCCAATCATATCCGCTCCACGTCACCTGAGTTCTAGCCCCCCAGCTGTCAGTAATCAACTTCCCTTTATAAGCCCCTCAGTATTGCCACCATATTGCAAGGTTTTGCCCAAACATTTGTTAAGCAATTCTGAGCGGTCTGTTTTCTATCTGCTTCCTGGTATTGACCTGTTCTGGTCCTCTACCTCTTCTCTTTGGATCTCTCCCCTCTGGCTCTTTATCGCTGTGTCTCTCCTGGCTTTGACCCTTCTGCCTGTCTCCCGTTCTCAGTCTCTAGCTCGCCCCCTCTAAACTTGTTTACTTCGCTGCCTGCCATTTCTGGTTCCGACCTCTGCCTGTCTCTGACCTTGTTCTCGCCTCTCCCTTTATGTTGTCTTGTGTTTTGCTGTTTGCATCGACTGTCCGATAGTTAAATAAAACCAACTTGCTGTTTAGCTCTGCTCACGTCGGTCCGAGTTCTTTGTTCCTGACAGACAAGTGGTTCCAAACTTTTAAGCACTAGTGTAGGGCAAGACCACTTTATCTGAGTCCAAGTCAAAGCCAAGACTTTTCGTGGTCATGTTCCGAGACAAGACCGAGACAGGAAGTGATCAAGACTGAGACCACAATAAGGTATAATATGTGAATATTGTTGGGGCGCAAGCTGCAAAAGTTTAGGGACCTTGATACGGATAAAGGATTGTTTTATTCAGGTACCTGAGATGGTGGCTTTGCTCTCCACTGGTCTTGACAACAATTTCTGGGTCCATCTTACTCTCTAAGACAAGTCCAAATAAAGTCTAGACTAAGACTACTAGTTTATGACTGGACTTAAGCACTACAACATGCAATCATTCATCATCTAAACCACTTATCATTCTAGGTCATGGGTGGAGTATTGAAGCCTATCCCAGCACTCATTGGGTGGAAAGCAGGAAACCCCCTTCTAGAGGTGGGCAGAATAAACAGAAGTCCACACAAAGCACCCTAATCACCTAACCAGGGAATTGACCCCAGACCCTTCTTGCTGTGAGGCAAATACTCTACCCACCTACCAACACTAGTAGATCCTAATAAAAAATCCTGTAAGCGAAATTTCCTAATCAAGCTGCTGAGCCTTTGAGTGTTCTCATTCAAGGTCACACAGATAGCATTGTATTGTGGATAGAAATTCATTCTGCCCATTTTGAAGCTTATTGACTGAGGCTCCCTGGAACATGTCTCAGTATTTCACAGTGACATGACATCATGGAAGCAAAACATTTGCAATCATTGCAGTCAGCTATACAAGTTTCAATTGCATTCATTTTCCACTGAAGTGAAACGCCCTGTGAATGTATTAAAGACTACATATCACAACCTGTGCCTGAGCCTTTGTTGCAGTCCTTCAAACTCCTGGCTGCATGTTGTGCATGTTTTAGAAAACCTGCACTAACAACCCTCATCCAGCTCATCACTTTAGCAAAACCTCTTGTGAGTTGAATCAGGTGTGCTGGAGCAAGGCTAGCCCTGAAGTCTGCCATGCTGTGGTCTTCTGGGTCTTCAGTTCAAAGCCTTTTCTCTAAAGGCATAAAATGTTTTATGCCTACAAATGTGTTTGTATGATTCTAGGTCATGTCTGTGCAGTCATGTGTTTGAAGAATAAGGGTGATTTAGGCCTCGCAAACAAGCTTTTATGATGGAATTGTTGCAACATTCTTATCGACCGAGAGGCAAATCTTAACACCAGATAACATCCCTTAATCTTTCAGTCTGCCCTTTAAACTATATAAAGGCATTCAGGAACATCTGGAGTATGACTCTTTCATTATCAAAAGAAGCTATACAGTCCCCATCCTTCCATTCAGGACACACTCTGAAAGTCGGATCCTGAACAAGAGTTTTTTTTAATATATATGATTTTCAATTTATTTAAGCAGTTAATTTAATAGCACTGACAATGCTTCAAAAGCTATAATCGCTGGGCTGGGAACAAGAACTGAATGAACTGAATGGCTAGGCCAGGTCTTCATCTCAACATCATTTAGACTTTGTCTTTTTCTTGTCAGACTCTGATCATCACTGTCCAATAAAAAAACATGTATCTCCATTTTTGTTCATTTTGACTTTTATGCATCATTTGAACACAACACCTCCCGTTTACACTGTTTAAAAAATTTCATGATGAATGGACCAACAGAAATGGCCCTTGGAAAAGTCTGGTTCCATTGACTTACATCAAAAATAAATTACACGACATGACAAGTAAATACAATGACATGAAAATTACAAAGTTTTTTGGTTCCGAAGAGTTCCAGCGCTCCTCCACTATAACAAAAGGAAAACATTTGTGAAGCATGTGGACATGGCTAGTCTAGTAGCCTGAGGTTTCTCCAGTACTGTTAACTAAGCCAGTGGGAGTTTAGTGCCAGCCTGTGTCTAACACGCTGCCCCCATTTATGCCCCAGCTAAGACTGTTAGCTAAGCCTTGTTTCTATCTCAACATCATTTGGACTCTTTGTTTTTGTGTCAGGGTAAGGTGGACTTGGAAATTGTCCCGAGACTAGCCAATGCCTAGATATCTCTAGACCTGTTTGCTGCTAGTTAAGGATCTAATAGACCCCTTCTGTGATAGCTTAACAGGGTATTGTGTGTTTGTTGATGTTCATTGCTTCCAAAATTCAAACAGCCACTGAGGATAGATTTGAATGTTATGAGATGAGATGCAGGTGGGAGGTTGTGGAGCCTTTGCTAAATGTATGTCTAAGGTTATTTAATTTGCATATATTTAGTATATTTCAAAGATTTATTTATTAAATGTTTATGAACAGTCTTTATAAAACAGCTACACAACAGCAACAAACATGTTTATCTGCTCTAAATCATTTTCTGTTTATAAAATAATAGCATTACACAACTCGGTAGATTTCACTGCACTGAACTGACCACTTAGTCTTATTTCAGTGTCTGCTGTAATGAGAAGCCGAAGCAGAGTACATTACATGTTTAACCAAAAGTAATTTTCTAGGCTGGAAAAAGCTGCCAAGAGGCTGCAATCTGCAACTGAAATTAAGACTCACAAATTAAACTGCAGAGATTTTTTTCTAATCATGAGATGAATTTAACTGTAGGGAAACTCTGAAAACTAACTGAAAACCAAATGTAGCTCTAACATAGTTTCCACTGTTCATTTTATTTATTAGTTCTTGCACTTGTGTGTCATCTACTACTAAGCAATATGTCTGATTGTTATGGGGTTATCATGGGATTAAATAATCCCATAATAGCTGGATTAAATCCAGTAAACTCCAGTAAAATCCAGAGGTCACTGCGCTTTTTTGACTTAAGACCCCAAACAACACCCAACTGACACAAACCTGGCCGAAACTACTATACTGGATCAAAGAAATATCTCAACACGGTTCTGCATTAACAGGGTAGCTTCTTGAAGGAGAGAGAGGGACTCTGTTCTCAACAGTGAGGAAATATTGGTTATTGCTTATGCGAATGATTTCTTACCCAAATAACAAAGCCTAAAAAAAACAGCAGCCACCAGCTCCTTCTGTCTCCTCTTTCTACTGCTTATTTATTCTGTCCATCATATCAGCCCATATCATGTTTTACATGTTCTGGCTGGAATGAGGTGGATTGCTAATGCAACATGCAGACGTCTCAGCATGGAGCAGTAGAGGTTCCTAATGGTGTCCTCTGATAATCCATCCCATGCATCTTAAATATTCTTGCACAGTTCCTGCAGATTTCGTGGTAGGGGTGGAGGTGGAGTGACACCAGGTCTATTGACATGTCACGCGTGACAACAAATCGTTCATCTTGCTGCTGATCACGGTGCATCCACACACAGATTCGTTGTTCATCTCCACCAAGACAATAACGGCACTCGTCACTAAAGATGACCCACTGCCATTCTACAGACATCTTTTCCTAAAAGGATGTGATTTTTAACACACCAAATTTGCCCATTTTTGTAACTTTGAGAGAGCAGAGAGAAGGAAAATGTGTTCAAAGAGCTCTGAATGATTTAAGCTAACAGCTCTGAGCTTTAAAAACAGGATAATAAACTATAGCGGTAAGCATGACAACTCGGCTCTGATCGGTCAGCCTGCATATTAATGCGGCCACCAAACGCTTGAAAGCAGTACCACAGTTAGTCAGTCAGTCGGTCAGCTTCAGACTTCATGTTAAAGAGTTTTAATGAGTGTGTGAACGTTTTCAGATCTTGACTGGTGTCAAACTAGGACACTGTTGGCTCTCCTGTAAGTGAAACACTGTGACTCAGTGTTGAATTGCTAGTGAGCAACAAGGGGTGAAAGAGGAGGGGAGAATTGTTTTCCCCCCACTGAAAAAACATTTTCCATCTGTAAAAAACAGACTCCGTGTGGAAAGGCCTTTGAACTCAACACATTTCACACTTGGGTAAACGCTCTGACACGCATTCCCCATCATGTGGCAACTCAGCACAAACATGAGGAAAAATCAGTCACTACTCACAGTTTAAAGATCACTGCTATAAATATTGGTTGCCCTTTTTACTTCATGTGAAACTGATGAACACAGAAAGGCTGTTCCTATGAGTCCTCATTTTTGCAGGGTGCCTGTGTTTGAAAGCAGCTCATACACACCAACGGCATGTCCCGTGATTTTTCACAACTGATGGGCTGGTTGTTTAAGTGAATGATAGATTTTCTCTCTTTCATGATTTTGGATTTTGGGTATAAACACATTGTACATAATTTAATGCACAACTGGGGCGGCAGCTGCCACCTCTTGTCACCCTGTAGATCCACCACTGTCAATGATATGAAAGCTTTAATGCAAGCTCTGCCAGGAAGACTCCAATGCTATGTTGTTCATTCATTCATTACTCTGGCCAATTACAGTCTGCCACCTGGCTTTAAAATTTCATTTTACATTTCTCTTCTGCTGCTTTCAGATATTGACGTTTCATTTAAAAAGCAGTCTACAACTTCAACTGGCTGGGACTACACTGCAGTGGACTAAACTGGTGGATATGTGTTAACGTATGTGTTATGTGGGGGGATATCACATCAAAATGGGCTGTTAGCCCCTTTAATGCATTACAGCTTAGCTTCCATACATGGACTGTAGGAACTGTGAAGTGAAGGGCACATTTTGAAACTTACGACATTAAACTTTTATTAAACAAAGCGAGGGCAGTTCCCTTTTCCATGATATGGGTAATTTAAACCAAAATCTCTCTTTTGTAGTAAAAGAAAGTGCAGACACAGATAATAGATTTGTGTAGGTAATGCTACCATGTAGTTAACATAAGGAAGATAGATAATTGGTGACCCTTTATCACTCACTTTTGGTCCTGCTTCAAACAGTGCCTTATTTCCAAACCATGCTAAAAACACCATGCGTCCATCATTTTAATCACTTCCCCTAAAATGTAATAGCTATTAATAAATGTAATAGCTATTAAACAAGACCCACGTTTCTCCTTATCAGCATTTATAAACATTCTGCAACAGACTGTCACTAGCAGCAAATAAAGATTGAAATAAAGATAAACATCTTTAGTGTCTTAAGTGTCTTTACTCCTATGAAAAAAGCCTCTTGCTGTGAAACACTGTGTGTTGAATTGCTAGTGAGCAACAAGGGGTGAAAGAGGAGGGGAGAATTGTTCCCCCTCCCACTGAAAAAACAATTCACACCTCTCATGCCGTATTAAAACAGACGACAACTTTCATCATATGAAACAATCCTGATAAAACAGCATTTAGACAAGGCAAAAACACCTGCCTAAATGTTGAATTGTTTGCTCACTTTCAAAGATGAAGCTGTACATTTAATCAGGCAACAAGCAGAGAAGAAATAATTTCATGTTACTCTGTATAGTGTAACATATATCTGTATCTATATATATGATCTGTGCTATTTTCAGCCAAACTGATTACTGCATGTATAGAAGGAGAGGGCTATTTTAGACCCTGAGTGCTTGGACGTGCTAACTGTCAAAACAGAATTAGCAGATTGTTTTACTGGGCAGCTTCTTTTTTACTCCAAAATGATAGAATTTATATTTTGAAAGTCATTATAAGCCGTGCTGCTGGCCCACACTCAAAAACTCTAACCAGTGGTGGCTCAGCCTGTGTGCTCTCTCAAGGCCTTTTCACTCAGTGTGATCTGCAGATGCATTGTCTCATCTACCTCTGTCTCCAGCATATTCCCCAGACATTTGCTGCCTGAATCAGTAGCAAAACATGTATGCTAGACTGCGTTTGTTAGTGTTCTTTTCCTATAGGCTGTATATTGTATTCTCCTCGCTAGGGAATGAACTGACGCAGGCTGTGACAGATCCAAGACAACAGATTCTTTCAGCGATTCTTTGCCTCTGCCGTAGACCCGCAGAATGTTCCCTGCAGAACATTCTGAATATAAGCGACTTCCTCCATTGTTTCCAGTGTTGTTAGATTGCTGGCTTACCATTTTTGTGCATAACATGTCAAACAAACTCAAAAACTTTTAAACTGACCAACAGCTTTAGTATTAGGCCTGCCCTAGATAATGCATTATTTTTAGGGCCTGATGGATGCACATGTTTTCAAAATGGATTTGGTCACTTCCTAGCAAAAACACATTTTGTTGGCTTTTGAATGGAGGAGAAGTAAACACAACGTCTGCAGTAAACATTTTTTGCAAATGTTTCCAGCATTGAGTGATATCAGTATCTGGTTGAAAGTAGGTTGTGGACAATGTCTAATGCCAAAGTTAATTAATTAGACATAACGGCTGACGTTGATATTTTGTTGATTTTAAGTTGTGATGGTACGCAACCAAAATCCAACGGCGTCCAAACATTAAAAGCCGTTTACTCTTCTGGGTCATGGAGAGTGCTGGCGGGAAACACCCTGGACAGGCCACCAGTCCATCGCAGGACAGACACTCATACACATTCACAGCTTGGCGCAATTTTGCATCTCCAATTCACCTGCCTTCACACGTCTTTGGGAGAACACCAGAGCAGACGCGGAGAGAACATGCAAACTCCATACAGACCCGTCTTGCTGTGAGTGAGAGTGCTACCACTGTGCCAACCCCCAAACATTACTCTGGTGCTGAATATTGGCATTTAGTCATGTGATATGATGAAAACCATATGGTAAACATCAACATTTTTTATGCTGAATTGATGTGACATTCTAACATCTATTTAGAGGTTGATATTTTAGTGGGTTAAATTCACAGTGTTTAAATTGCTCGGATATCAACACACAGTAGGATTGCATGCATGTGTAATAGATCCTATCAAGTTTGATCCAGTGTGTTCCCTGTATCAAGAAGAAGCTCTTCACTAGGATTTTTGAAATGGCTTCAATGTGGAAGCTCCAACTTCAGACAACTTTGAACCAATGTCAGTGGTGTTCCCTGGCAACTTAACTAATTTCCTCCACTCTGATGGTGGAAAGATATAGGAGTAAAGTGCCTTTCTGACACCTTTAACTAGTACATTGACAGTTACTTTCTTTTTGTCTGACTTCGGAATTACCTGTCATGGGTGGTGACCCTGAGCAAAGGTGAGAAAAATCTATAAATTTGGTATTCGTTTAGTTTTTTCTATGTGATGTACTGGCATTTTCAGGTAGGCTAGTATTGCCTTTAGTTGTCAGTGTCGGGTAAATCAGGACGTCCGCGGATAGGCTTAAAAGTTTATTTAGAAGAGGGCACAGAAAAAAGCGAGGTCAAAACAGGCAGGAAGTCAGGAACCGGCAAACAGAACAAACGAAGGACAAAAACCAGAGACGTAGTCAAAAAAACAGAGCAAGGGATCCGAAAACCAAATAAAGCAAAGCGGGAAGAATAAAGGCTTGGTAAGTACTGCTAAACAGAAACGTTACTTCGCGAGGAGTAGAAAGACTGAACAGCTTACAAAGAGCTTGCTACAGGTGCAAACAATCAGTAGTCCGGCGATGCTGCTCTGCGATTGGCTGCCAGCTGTGCGCGAGAAGTCACGTGTTGATCCGAGGGGTTCTGGGAAATGGAGTTCACAGGCGGCATAGCCCCTGTAGTGCTTGCCGGGCGCATGACAGTCAGCAACAGGTTTTTGTGAAGTGTCTTTTTCCACCTAGCATGTATCCATATATTTTTGAAAAAAAGTTTTTTCGCCAATTAAAAAAAATATTTGTACACACAAAACACTAAAAAAGGAAGTCTCAAAAACATCCACCGTGGAGAACTTCTGTTTTAAGTCACCTACATCATCATGTTTGTGTGGACAGGATGTCAAAACACAGAGAAAAATATGATGTACTTTGCTTTAGTTTTAGCTTTTTGAAATTGGGCAGGTTCAGCAGGGTGGTGTTGTTTCAAGTGTCTGATTAAGTTTGTTTTTCTGAATGTTTTTGTGATTGTTCTTCCATGGCTTACT
Organism: Semaprochilodus insignis; assembly: GCA_034552555.1. Taxonomy (NCBI): domain Eukaryota; kingdom Metazoa; phylum Chordata; class Actinopteri; order Characiformes; family Prochilodontidae; genus Semaprochilodus; species Semaprochilodus insignis. The sequence goes on along the minus strand of CM067490.1, from coordinate 11,865,728 downwards.
CACAACTGAGCCATTGGGGTAATTGCAGCTCAGCTGGTAGACCGGGCATCCGAATACTCCTCAGGTACTGCAGCTATGGCTGCCCTGTCCTCCTATCTAACATTTTGGCTTGATATCAAGCCAACATCGTTTTTTGATGGATGTCCACTTTTGATTTGCAACCAAACTTTAACGTCTGTCCAACATTAGGCTTTGATGTCATTTTCATTTCCAAACAAAATTCACTATCTAGCATTGGCGCTTGAAGTCAACCCAAAGCTGTTAACCCAAAGTCAATTTAGTCTTCATTTTCAACTCGAATTGAATGTCTGTCCATGAAAGGAAACAAATAAATAATTATTGGGGCATGTGTAAGAAAAAAAAAACATGATTGACTTGCTGGGATTGTTTAAGTAGGTCAAGAGTCATCAGGAATTGTTGGCTTATGATAATTCCTTATCACAGTAAATGCCCTGGCTCTTCAATCCTTAACACCAACACTCAGCAACCACAGGATCATCTAAGCAGCTGGCTGAGGATCTGAAAATGAAACAGATGCCTACAAAGCAGGGGAAAGCTAGAAAAGATACCAAAGCTCCTCTACATTTTCATTATCTGCAAAGTTATTAAACTGCATTAAAGGGGAACTGTAGGAGATCTGAATGACCAAGAAAACTTATATATAGAAAAGATCAGATACTGAGTAGAGCAGCAAATCAAAACACCTGTATGCAATTAAAAGACCTACTGGAATATTCAGCTGGCACAGGAGTAGTGGTGCATCATTCTACTGTGCGGCACTGCTTGCACAAACATAATCTGCATTAAAGAGTTATCAGAAGGAAACCTTAGATGTGTTATTATCACAAAAGTCAATATGTTGCAAAACAACATCGAGATAAGCCAGAGGCATTTTGGAAACAAGTGCTGTGCAGATAAATCAAAAATAGAACTATTTGGCCATGAATACTTAATATGTGAAGAAGAAAAGAACAGCATTTAATCAGAGAACACATTAAAAGAACTGTTAAAGCTGAAGCATCTAATGTTTAGGAATTTTAGGAAGTTTTTGTTATATTTCTTGAAATGCTTTCTTCAAGTACATTCCAATGAAAACAACAGATCTGTTATCTGGGGAGTCCAAAAACCCAATTTAATCATTTCTTTCAGACCAAGAAACAAATAATTGGAGGGCCTACCTGCCTATCTACCTACTTCACAAGCCACAGCTTCAAACAGCCTTCCAGCTGTGTTGGATTCGGCACATCCACCCATGTGTTAGAAATTCAGCATTAAGGAATCAGGAGACTGGAACTTTAGATCATCAGTCTGTCACCAGTTTAGGTCATCAGTCTGTCGCCAGTCAAGTCTAGTCCAATCTTGAGAGCCAAGGGAGAGCAAAAAGGCAAGAGGTAAAGGTGAAAGATAAAGGTGCAGGAAGAGGAGGTTAAGGAGGGTACAAGTGGGATGAAGATGAGAACATGAAAGGAGAGGGTGTAGAGATAACATATGCTGAGAATAGTTTCTCTCAGTGTGCTCTGGATGTGTACTCATATGCACATGATGTTTACTCACATAGTGAGCTAGGTTTGCAAGCATGGCAGAGCAAGTTACACAGGTACCTACAACAGGTTGCACTGCTGAAGAAAGAAAAGAAAGACAGAGGTAGAAACAGCTTTGAACAAAAAGAAGTTGGATAAAGGAAGAGGTCAAGCCAGAGTGAACACTGCTGTGGATTTCCAACCATGAAGAATCCCACGTGAGTTAAAAGGTCTGGAGCGACTGTGATGTGATGGTATTGTGGCGTCACCACGCCACATTGTAGGTAGTTCAACCTAAAAAAAGCTTTATTAGATTCACTTTTACGAGGACCTTTATGTTGAAGAAACTGAAAATGGGTGGGTTTTTTGAGAGTACAGTGGGTTTTGCTTTTACATTCTAGCAAGGGGAAGACATGTTTTTAGCCTAGCCAGTTAGCGGTTTGGGTAGTGGGATCCAGCCATGGGCACACACATATTATTATTTAATTTAGAGCCAATTTGCCAATTGTGTTTGCACACAGAAGAAATTGTCTACCACTCATTCGTGACGCGAGACACACACATACACGAGTGAGCAAAAGAGCATTAGGGGCAGTGGACAAACTTGCCTGGAGCCATGGGCAGCCCTATCTACAGTGCCCAGGGAGCAGTTGGGGGTCAGGTACCTTGCTCAAAGGTACTTCAGTCATGTCCTCTCAGTTCAGGGAATCGAACCAGTGACCCTCCAGTCACAATACTGGTTCCCTAACTTTCAGCCCATGACTACCCATTGATTTGTTCTTTGGCAAATTTGGAAATAAAGCCAAGGATGCACCAGACCACTATCCCACATTATTGTAATTATATTATGTCAGTCTATATCAGCTTTGAATGGGATGTTTTACAAATGAGGTGATGTAATAAGTTAAGTCTATTTTTTGTTATGAGAAAGATTCTTCAACTTCCATGATGCATTGTTCACCTCTCTCCGACGCTCTCTGACAAGTCAAGCCATGCATGTTCATGTGTTTGAGTGGCATTGGAAGGAGGGCTGAAAATAGGAGGCTGTGTTTTTTTCCAGTTGGATTGTTTCAAAAAGTACTTTATGCTCTCTGTTTTCTGCAGAATCACCTACTCCAGCCTTAAGCATGGGATGGATGTATTATGCTTTGGGGTTGTGTGACAGCCAGTGGCACAGGGCACATTGCACGAAGAGATGGATTCTGCTAGATACTGGCAAATTTTAGAAGCAACTGAAGCTGAAAAGAGGCTGGGTTCTGCAGCTTCCAGAACATACCACAAAATCCCCCAAGAACTACTAAGAAATGCAGTCTGAAGCTTTGTGAATGGCCCTCACAGTCTCCTGTCTTGAGCATCACATGATTGAAAATCCATGGGTAGAACTGGGGAGTCGTTTTCCATCTCCTAAAAATACTGAACAACAAACTAATCAGAATAGAATTCTACAACAAGTGGTCTGTGAACATCAGTGTGAAAAAGACCTAAAAGAAAGCCAAGCAACCAATAAAGTGTGCTTATATTGTGAACACAAAAAACATGGAAAACTTTGCAGATGGTTCCCTTTCAGGTTCACTTTAACAGACCTTAGATCAGTTCACTTAACCAACTACTGTATATGTGGAAGCATCCAAAGACACTGTTCTTCTTTAGACACTTCCTGTCACTAGCAGTTAGTTGCCCCAGTTTTAGGCATTAGCAGTAAGCTCAGAACACTGTGTTAAACTAATATAATTCTCTGCTATAGCGAGCAATCTTCATATTCTGTGTTGAGGTGATATACTTAAGGCAGAAATGTGATTTGAGTGTCCTTACAGGCTGACGACTTAGCGACTAAATGCAATGTAAGTACATAATGTTACAAGCTAACCCACCCTGTGAAAGCAGCAGGTAACAATCTCAGCTTCCAGGCATGTTGCACAGTATGGTGCTGTATGGCATTAAGATAACTGATGCGTCTGGTGTGGGGAATACTCTTTAATCACTATATTCACGTTAAGGCATTGAGCAAAAATAGAAAACTGCTCTTTTCTAAGGGCAAGGGCTGGAGACCCACAGATTGGCCGATGCACAGTAGAGGGGTCAGGAGGATGTTAGGCATCTACATATATTAGACTACATGTTTTTCTACCTTCCATTTACATCTGGGATTCGGTAAATACATGTTCTAATGGTTTCTGTTAGCCCTTTAATGCCAGTGAAACAGTGTTTTTTGTTTTTACAGTGCTCTTTTTGTAATCTGTCTTTTGTTGTTGTTTAGTTTAAGGTGCAATCTATGTGATCTAAATAAGATGTACATCTGCAGATTTTCATTTTGTCTGTCACAAACTGCACGGCATATGAATAGTAAGATATTTCATACTTTAAAGGACTGTTACTGTTATTATGACTAATCCAGTCCATTATATTTAATTATAATCCACTTGAGACACAACTCAGATTGCACCCCAGAGACTCGAGTGTAGAGTTGTACTTGACTCAGACTTGAGACTCAATTTGGACTTGCAGCCCAGAAACTTAATTTGAATTTTGCACCTTAGTGACTTCTGACTTACAGTCACACTCCAGAGGCTCTAGACGCTGACTTGGGCTCTAGACTTATAACTTAACTGAAACTTTCACCCCACAGACTTGAGACTCAACTTGAGACTTGTACTCATACAGGGACTTGAGCCTTGACTGGGACTTGCACCTCAGAGGCTCGAGACATGATTTGCACTTACAACCTAAAGACTTAAGACTCAGAGATTTGGACTTGCGCTGAAAGAGAGTTGGGACTCAATTTAGACTTGCACCCTGGAAACTTCAATCACATTTGCATCTCAAGTTCCGACTTGCACGCACACCACAGAGAATCTAGATTAAGACATGCTTGCTAGAGACTTAAGACTCAACTCAGATTCTCATCCCCATAGACTTGAGGCTCAACCTGTACTCACACCCCAGGGATTTGAGCCTTGACTGGGACTGGAGCACCCCAGAGGCTCAAGACTCACTCACAAGCTAAAAACTCAAGACTTAACTCTGATGTTGCACCTCAGAGACTTGCACTTGCACCCCAGAGACTTGAGACTCATCTTGTGCTCACAACCTAAAGATTCAAGACTTGACTCTGATGTTGCACTTCAGAGACTTGAGCCTTAACTGAGACTTCACTGGATATTATAAACCCTCTGGCTAATGTTTTTTTTACACTTCAGTTCCACACTGAAGCATTTTCCTGTGTTCCCTTCACTGCGCTGCTCTTTCACATTTATAGTAACACATCCTCAATTTCCAGGTGACTGTGCCGCCTGGAGAAATTCAGAAGTGGCTGCGGAATCAGCCCCCATTTACAAAAGTGGATCGTGTTTCGACTACAAGCCAGTCATTACGTCCTAGAAAATCACACATTCGCAGAGACGTGACGAGGCAGGATTTACAGCCTTTTATGGTGAAACAGTGCCGAATACAGATGTCTTTGCTGCTCTCATGCCAGCTGAGACTTGTTGAGACTAATAACAACATTAAATGCTCTCCATAGGAAATCACGCAGCCACCCCCGGAGAGATGTGCTACTGCGTTCTTGCATGATACAAAACACAACCAAAACCCCAAAATAAGTTAAGCAGCTGTTGACACTCAACTATTTACACTTTTTTGCGCTAGTAATCCAGAGCTAATTTGCTAAATTAGAATGCATAATTTATAGCACATTATAATTAAAGGAGCATTTTCGCTTCTCACTCCAAGTTGATGGAAGAAAGAAACAGAGCGGCCGCAAGGCGCCTAGCACAGTAGGTGTAATCTATGCACTCCTTTCCTTTCTATGGTTTTTCAGCATTAAGTCAATGCCATATTCTTGCAGTCTATGAATATTCAAACCACAAACAAAGTTCACAATTAGCCTGCAGGTTTTCATGCAAAGATTTGTTTTTGGAGCATGCAATGTCTTGATGTGTTTTAATTGCCTCTGCACATTTCTGTCTTTCCTGTAATCTAACTTATCGGATTCATACATATTCATACAGAGTTTCTTAGGGGAGATATGGCGGCATCTTCTATATTTGATATTTAATATTGCTTCTTCAGTTCATAGAATGTACATTATTTACCTACTGTACCTCCAGAATTATGAACTCAGTATGCTGGCCAGTTCACATTACATTTTAGCTGCGAAAAAAAGTATGTGCTTTCCAGTGCTTTCCTTACTAAAAGAGCAGCCTTAAGCCCTGTACACAAGAAGATTTACCTTTCAGTATTCAGTGGGAGACTTTGCTTGAACTATTTTGTTTGCACGTAATCATTTCATTGCCAGATATCAATAAAGCAAACTGGCAGAAACAGAGCATGCCAGAGTCTGGCTGCTTTGAAAAGTTTAAAAGGTCAAAGACCCCCAGCAAGATTAGAGCTCTTCTCTTTTCATTAATTTGGGCCTTGATCTAGTCGGTATCTGTTGTGTTCCTTTTGAACATCCCCCAAAATGACTTGCTAATAGTCTATGGCTTTGTCCAAAACCGCATAGTAACAGAATACATAGTATGTCTAATAAAGTGCACCACTAATAATAAAAGTCCTTTCATTAGTATAGTAATGTGTGGTTTTAGATGCAGCTTATGAATCCAGACAGCATGCAAAAGGCTGTAATAAAACAGTAAATTATTTTCTACATCCCAGATCCCAGAGAAAGCAATTAATGCCACAATTTAGGCTTCCTTTCTTTCTTTAAGTCAAGCCAGTTTGGAGATGAGTGGCTTGTTTTCAGTTCTTTACCCTTCTATATGCAGTCAGCTGCTTTGCTTGAGCTACTTTGTTTGCACATTATCTGGAGGTTTGTAGACAAGAAAAAATTCTTCTGCAATCAGTGGTGTTAATAAAGACTTTTGTTCCACCTTTGCTGCAGTAACAGCTTCTGGGAAGGCTTTACACTGCATGTTGGAACATTGCTGTGGAGATTTGACTGCATTCAGCTGCACAAGCATCAGTGACATCAGGTACCGATGTTGAATAAACACTTCTGGATCACCTTTCCAGTGCTACTCTGGATGGAACTCAATCAGTGCAGAGAATGCTGGCCCATTGCTCCACAGCCTGCTCTCTAATCCTCTATCCCATGCTTGGCACTGGGCATGGTGACCCTAGAACTCATTTGTGGTTGTTCTGAAGCATTGTATTCTGTTGGCAAGGCTCTTCTGCAATGATTCCACAAGCTGAGTGCACAGCTGAACCTCTGTCAACACTGTGTGCACCCTAAAGGTACCTGAATTCACTAATTAGAAGGGCTGTTTGGATATTGTGTGCATAATGAACATTATATTTCCTTCATTTAAAGAGTTCAGGGTGCAAGAACCAATCATCAATTACCCTGAGTTTCTCAGTCTCATTCCTGGGGATCCCGCCTCTGCACATTTTTGTGTTCTCTCTAATCTAACTCATCTAATTCAGCACATCAGCTAATTATCAAGCCCTTCAGGAAATGGGCCCAGGCATATTAGCATAGGGAAAACAAGGTACTTGAATTAGAAACCATACAGTTCAACGATTGCGAAGCAAATGAAGAATGAGTAACTACAGAAAAAAGGCCAGTACAATGAATGTGAATGAAATGCCATTCAAAAGTCAGAGTTCTAAGTTTATTTATCATTCACCACAAGAAGACCATTAGCTGACAAACAAAGGTGAGTGATATCTGGTGGTTTAATGGAAATGGAGTGCCCCTGTTTTTATAATGCATCATGTTTCAATGAGCAAACATATCCTTTCTAGGATTTTTGCCAACACATCCCACACCTGCTGTTTCATAAACACTGCAATATGAGGACTGTGTGCAACAGAATCTCTCTAATGGACCCATGCATGATACCAAACAGAAAGGCAGATTTCAAATAAGTCTGAGTACATCATTTCAATTGTTGCACTGATTTTTACATTTGACTTGACATCATCATCGGCATGTTCTCTCTGACTCTTTATCAGATTGGTGAAAAGCAAGTATCAGCAGTTTGCAATAAGTGATGAGCTTACAGCAGGCCTAAAATAGCTCTGCAGTGGAGCTCTAAACAAGACTCATGTTGAAATGAGTAATGAGAATGTAGAGTGCAGATTAATCTCTTTATATACTTACATATTTGCCCGCCCCCGACCCCCATGTCCTGATTTCTTTTGACTGGGTTACATGACTAAGTACCTGCTTGCCTTTCATGTATCAACACAAGGCTATTCCGAGCCAGTTAAGACCGCCAATCCTCTTTTCCACCGCTGAGCAGCAGGCGACCTGCTCTTGCTCTCTGTGTGGGATTGAGGAGTGAAGGCTAGGAAGAGTGGGAGAATCCTATACCAATTCTTTTTCACCACTGGGTCTGCGTAATCCAAGAGTCTGCTTAACCCAAGAGTCTGCTTAACCCCAGAGTCTGCTTAACCCCAGAGGGTGTTTAACTCAGAGACTGCCTAATCCAAGAGTCTGCATGACCCCAGAGTCTGTATAACTCAGAGACTGCTTAATCTAGTAGTCTGTTTAACCCCAGAATCGATTTAACTCAGAGACTGCTTAATCTAAAGTCTGCTTAACCCCATAGTCTGTTTAAGTCAGAATCTGCTTAATACCAGAATCTGTTTAACCCAGGAGTCTTTTGAAATCAGTCTACTTAACCCAAAGTCTGCTTAACCCCAGAGTCTGTTTAATTTAGAGACTGCGTAATCCAAGAGCCTGTTTAACCCCAGAGTCTATTTAAATCAGAATCTGTTTTTCCTAACCCATTGTCTGCTTTAAATCCAAATCTACCTAATTCCAGAGTTTTATTAACTCTAGAATCTGTTTAATTCTCATTTTTCTTGAATCCAAACTCTTCAGATTTCAGATTGATTAACCCTACTTAACCAACGAGTCTGTTTGACCCAAAATCTGCTTATGTTCAAACTACTTCACTTTAGAGTCCACTTTGCTTTGTTCACTCAGAATCCAAAGAATCTGCTTAACCCAAGAGTCTGGTTAACCAAAGAGTCTGTTAACCCATTGTGCACCAGAGTCTACCTAATCACAGAGTTTGACTAACGCTACAGTCTGCTTACCCCAGAGACTACTTAACCGAAGAGTCTACTTAATCCCAGAGATTATCCCAGAACAATCCCAGAGATTAAGTGACATCCCATTCCTAATCCGTAAGATTCCACTACTATAACAGCTTCAACTGTTCTGGGAAGGCTTTCCACAAGGTTTAGGAATGTGTTTATGGGAATTTCTGACCATTCTCCCAAATGTGTTCTATTGGGTTGAGGTCAGGACTCTGTGCAGGCCCGTCAAGTTCTTCCACACCAAATTTGCTCATCCATGTCTTTATGGACCTTGGTTTGTGCACTGGTGCGCAGTCATGTTGGAACAGGAAGGGGTCATCCTCAAAGTTGGAATTCACTGAGCTCCTGAGAGCGACCCATTTTTTCGCCTAGGTGCTAGGTTTTATACACCTGTGACCAGACCATGGAAGCGTTTGGAACACCCAAATTCAATGATTTGGATGGGTGAGTGAAAACTGTTGGCAATATAGTGTATTTACTGTTTAGGCTCTCTGTACATTGCATGAAGGAGTGTCAAGCTTGCTGATAGTAGTGCAATAAGAATTGTGTTATGAGAGTGTAAGATACATTTCAGGCAGCTGAGAAAAACGGCTTCTGTGGGAGAGAGAGCATCTCCCTCTGGCATGTACATTGGCCTCTATAACTTTGCAGACCTTTTACATGCATAAAAAGTTATATAACATACTAAATGAAAGGACAGATGGGAAAAGCACAATAGTTCCCCTTTAACACCAGAGTGTACCTAATTCCAGAGTTTGATTAACCCCTTAATCAAACCAAAGAGTCTGCTTCACCCCAAGAGTCTGCTTCACACAGAATCAACTTAACCAGAGCTTGCTGAACCGCACAGTGTGCTTCATCAAGAGTCTTCTTCAATTAGCATAATCACAGAATATGATTAACCTGGAGTCTGGCTAGACTAGAAGAGGCTGGTGCCAGGGTGAAGTGAGTGAGGGGGCAGTTGAAAATGGCGATGTGGCAAATCTTTTTCTATAGTAAAACAGTAGGAAGACTTTTATTTAAAAGCAGGGCTGAATCCAGTATTAAAGCCCATTGTCCTCACATGATTTAGGGAATCGGAGCACGGACGCTGAAAAATAGGCTAGAATTCCTGAATGATTCTAGCCACTGAGAGACGACTGCTAAAATCAACAAAAAAATAGCTAACAGTGTAAGGGTCATTAAATAATAATGAATATGATCAGATCGTATTATCTCTCTTTCTGGTCATCCCATGCAGCTGTCTCACTCTTTCACCGTGAGATTAAAGTCTAATAAATACATTTCCCGGCAGTGCACAACAAACTATGGCTAGAGGCTGGATGAGATATCCAGCTTTGGATATTTGATAGGGATTACTGTTGTCCCTAAAACTTAAACTATGGGGTGGAAAGTGTATCTCAGAGAGCAAAGCCCCCTTTTGCCCTCTCATGGCACCAGCCATGCTACAGAGAATTAGAATTACAATTTTGTTGTTTGCACACAGAGGAATTTGGCTACTGCATTTAACCCATCTGTGAAATGAAACAACCACATACGCACACTAGTGAACACACACACAAGGGGGCAGCGAGCACACTTGCCCAGAGTGGTGGGCAGCCCTATCCATGATTCCTGGGGAGGAGTTGGGGGTTAGTTGCCTTGCCCAAGGGCACTTCAGTTGTGTCCTGTCAGTTCAAGGAATCAAAGCTGGTCACGAAGCTGGTTCCCCAACCTCCAGCCCACGACTGCCCCAAAGACTCTACTTTACTTCATTCCAGAGTCTACTTTGCCATGTTCACTCAGGTTCAGCTTAACCCCAAGGCTGCTTTACCTACAGTCTGATTCACTCCAGAGTCCGCCTCACTGTACAGCCTGCTTCACCCCAGAGTCCGCTAAATCACAGTGTACCAAATGCTGCCGCCTACACTAGGACTGGCTAGTAGTTTATACTCACAAGAGGTCAGTAGATGGCCAGTAAATTTTAGCACCACTGTGTTGTTACAAAGAGCTTGTCCACATTCGGGCAGAAGTCTAACGTTACAAAAAGAAGAAGTTCATCTAAAATCGATCCATAGTTTCTTAGGTTGTCACTTTTTATCTACAAAACAAAAGTGACTTGTCTAGATCTGTGATCTAGAGATATTAGATAGCCTGTAATATAAGAAGCTAACCACTGATGGGTTTACTAACACATAGCAAATGACACAAGAGATAAAACATATTTAAAAACATCATATTTTAAAAGATATTTTTTCTGTACATGAATGCTGGGATGGATGGTGAATTAAAATCTTTGTTGCCAGCTGAATTGATTTGCAAAGCATGCTGGGAAATCCTGCATCAGTTCGTGCACATGGTACAGTGCAGCAAATCAATTCCACATTGGAACACCTATAAAATGGCTAAATCTGTTTATTTCATTACATACAGAAACAGATGCACACAAACACAGATGCACGCTTTAAAGAATAGACCCGGTCCCTCAGCAGGATCTCGACCAAGAGAGCCAGTGAGCTAGCAGGTAGGATGCTAATCCGCCCACGTGCTCGGCTTGGTGCCATAAAGCCAGTACAGTTATGTGTGTTTCTCCCAATCTCTCGCAACCTTTGCCAACACACCACACATTTTATTTTATTTTTCTTTTCATTTTTGTTCAATAGTGTATCAAAAGAGTGTAAAGAGGCTCGAGCCTGCATGATGTTTCCAGCTGACGCGCAGCAAAGCCGTGTGAAAGCCAAATTACAGACACTCACGACATCGAAGATGAACGACCTGGTAATTGGAGGGGAAATATTGCTTGATATTTCGTATGTTGTCAGCCGGTCCTAGAAAAACATCAAGCTGGAACCGCATTTAGCATTCCCTTTGAATGTGAGGTTTTCCAGTGATGTGGTATCGTGAACACCGGTATAGCACCGTGATGAGCTTTCCTTCAGCTGTAGGTGTACATTAAAGACTCCCTTTTCTTGAGGCATCATGTGTTGTGATCAATCACGAGCATCTTCTGGAGTAACTGAAAGCTTTTTCTGCAGTTGTTAATATGTGCCAAAGAGCCAGAGCATAACGTGGCTTCTTCCTTGCTCATTGACAAAACGAGTTTAAGAGCAGCTCAGAGCAGATTCGTTCATCCCCCAATCATTCCTGTCTCAAAATGAGGATGCACAGATCAGAGGATATATGGGAAGCTTTATATATGGGGAGTTTATTTTTAGTCAAAATGTCACTGTTGGCACTGAGTGGCTCATGGTTTCAGGTGCTTGTTTGGTGGCCAAAATCCACAACATGTGTTTCTGCCAGAGAGAATTGAAACACAAAAGTGATGGAAAACGATATTTTAATCCTCAGTGTGGTGTACAATTTGAAGGACGACAATTCTTAAGGAATAAAGAGTCTTTGGTGCAGGCCCAGGTCTTGTACCATTTGGACCCTCAGTCCTGACAGATATGGACTGCAGGGGTGGAGCCTACTCCCTGGACAACAGGCCCAGGACCAAACTGATGGTGGTGGGAAGGGGGCGGGGCGAGGAGAACTGTGAAATGTCGGTACCTGTAACCTGCAGAACAGGAGCGTAAGTTGAATCCTTTTAAAGCCAGATGGCAGACTGCATTTGGCCTGAGGAATTAATGAATGAGTGATGTAGCATTGGAGTCTTATGGGCAGAACTTGCACTAAAGCTTTCATTTCAGAGTCAGCCCAGAAAACTTGATTTGTTATAAATCTTTGCTAAAATGAATACAAAATCACAAAAAGTAGGATCGAAATCACAGAAGTGCACACATGTGGACAACAGGGAGGCAGGAAGTGGGGGTGCTGAGGGGGACCGGACTGTTTAACTGCAACTGCTTTAAGCCATGAAAGAAAAGTGACAGAAGAACAGAACTTCAAAATAATCAGAGTGTACATACATATGAGTGCTTGTACTGTATGATTAATTTATATATTTAAACATTTTACAGCCTCTTTGCGATGGTTCAGTTAAGCTGCTTTTTCGGCATATTGAGCCAACAGAATCAACCAGCAAATTTAACAGTTTTTTTGTCCAGAGTCAAGTCCCAAATGTGCTTTCAAATTCCAACCAGAGTAATTAGCTGCTGCATTCCATCACTGAGTCTGAAGCTTGACTCTGGACATGGCATATGGTCACTGCACCAGTGATTCATGGAACCCCATGTCTTACTCTATGCCAGTGCGAGATTGTTGAGTGGCTACATAGGCTACCAATCAACATAAAAGACATATATTATCCTACTAGAGTTGTGACTCACCAGGAACACCATCAGTGTCTGAGACTTTCTGCCATGCAGTATTTCTTTTACATTTGCTTTGGACTTTGTCATACAGAATGGAGATACAGACACAGCTGTGATTATGATTATTATTGGCCATTTTGTCCAATTGGAACTATGTAGGCACATCCTCATTGTGCCCGAACAATGGAAAATTGCTTTTGCCTGATTTGGTCGATGCTGCATGGCTGCCACAAATAGTTTGCATAAAGTTCAATATTAATATGAGAACAATAATATGAATATTAAAATGAACATGGAGATAACATTTTGGATGACAAATATACATTTGGAGGGCACATACCAATAAGACACCTTGCCACATCCCTGGATATATAGATAGATAGATAGATAGATAGATAGATAGATAGATAGATAGATAGATAGATAGATAGATAGACAGATAGATAGATAGACAGATAGATCCTCTACAGTAAACCTTGGTGTCCTATTTGACTCATGTCTCTCCTTTATTTCACATATAAAATCTCTCACTAAATCTGCAATTTTACATTATTAGATTATTCGATTGTTTTATTGGATTTTTTTGTTCTGTTGGTTACCTTCTATAACTCTTTGCCTCTTCGGTGCATTCAAAACTCCGCTGCCAGATTTTTAGCAGAGAAATCTGCCCGTATCACCCCTGTCCTTCATCAGCTACACTCACTACCAGTTACAAAGCGCATCTGTTATAAAATCCTGCTGCTGACCTTTAAAGCCTTGTATAGCCTGCACCTACTTATCTGTCTGCTCTCTTACATCCTTATGTCCCACTGTGCAAGCTGAAGTCCTTCAATTCTGGTCTTTTGACTGTTTCTAGGCTTTCCTCTAAGGGTGGCAGGTTTTTAGTGTTACTGCCTCCATCCTTTGGAATCTTCTTCTTTTTGCTCTTCTCCCCCTCTTTCCACCTTCAAAGCCTTTTCTTTTCTCTGAATACTTTTATTGTCTATGAGTTTTCTATTTTTTCCCCATAAACTCTAAAACGTCCTTGGGTATGTGAAAAGCGCTGTATACAGTAGTGTTCAAAAACATAGCAGTGACCTCAAGAAATTGGATGAAGCACAAAATCATAAGAATAACTTTTATTTCCATAAATGCAAATTGCTCTGGAATACTACACATTCCAAATCAAAACATAAACACAATTTATCCTGTTTTCTTTAAAAAAATGATGTATAAAATGTATGTTTCCCTTTACTTTGAATTACTAATATTTAGTGGCATAACCATTGTTTCTGAGAACTGCTTGACATCTATATTGTCTGGAGTCAACCAACCTCTGGCAAATCTGAACAGGTATTCCAGTCCAGGACGATTGGACTACTTCTTCTGTGTTTTGGGGATCTTCTGCATTTTTGGGATTTGCCTCAAAAAACACAAAAACCTATAACTTGTGAGAAAACCTCTATGGGATTGAGGACAGGGGATTGGGCTGGCCACTCCATTATCTTAACCTTGTTTGTCTGTAACCAAGTTGTTGCTCACTTACTGGTGTGTTTTGGGTCATGGTATGTGAAACAATCACATATCAAGATTTTTGCACCACCATGCTTCATTGTCTTCACAGAGTACTGTGGCATGAAGTCAGTGCTCGGGGGTCGTCTGGGGCCACTAGACCCAAAAAGAACAATATTGCTTTCATCAGTCCACAGAATGTTGCGCCATTTCTTTTTGGGCCTGTCAATGTGTTCCTCTGAAAATTTGAACTCATTCAGGGCATGTCTTTTTTTCCAACAACGGGACTTTGCAGGGAGTTCTTGCTGGTAACCTGGCTTCTGGTGGTCTTCTGATTGTAGTGTTCAGTGTTATCAGTGTTCACTGATAACTTCAGATCTTCTTTGATCTTTCTGGAGGTGATCATTGGCTGAGCAGTTTTAGCTGTTCTTCGATACATTCGAACAGGGTTTGGTTGCCACTTCAAGTGTCACGTCCTGTCTTGTCTAGCCCCTGTGGTTCTCGGTTTTCTCTGGTTTTCTCTTTCTGTCTTGTCATTTCCATGTGCCCTTTGTTGTCCCGTTCCATGTGTTATTGTTTGTTTTGGTTTTTTGCTCCTCCTGTCTCCGCCCCCCTGTCAGGCCCCTCACCTGTCCCTCGTTTGGAACTCCGCCCCTTCCCAGGTGTCTCTCGTTAGCCCTTGTTGTTTTATACTCCCTGTTGTGCCCTTTGTTCTTGCTTGGTGTTCTGTCTCCCTGCCGGTCGTTTGTCTCCATGTCAGTCTTTTGTCTCCATGTCAGTCGTTTGTCTCCATGCTGGTCATTTGTCATCATGTCCGTGGATTTTGTCTCTATGTCCGTTGATTCAGTCTCTGTTTGTTGTTTCTGTTTCCCTGTACCACAGTAGTGTTTTGTTTAGTAGTTTTCCTAGTGTTTTTGGTTTATTTTTTATCTTGTCTGTGTATCATTAAATACTTTCGCTTGCATCCGGTCTCCTTGTCCTGTCCCTGCCTAACACAAGGCATTTGAGATCATTTTAGCTGATCAACCTATAATTTGATGCACTTCTGTATGTTTTTCTTTCTCCAATCAACATTTTAATCAAAGCATGTTCTTCATCAGAACCATGTCTGGAATGACCCTTTTCCCCCAGTATTTAAGAAGGAAATGCACTATAACCAATATTATACGTGTAACACCCTCCTATGTTAAATAAGGGCCAAAATAGAGACCTGTTCTTTTAGAGAATTAATGACCTCACCAATTGAACTCCTCACTGCTATTATTTTGAACATGCCCCTTTCAATGAATGATTCGATTACTCCGAATGAGCAGCATTTGTTGGGTCTGTTGGGCCTGTTTTTTCTATTACTACACTATTAAATTATTTGCTCTGTAGTAATACGACTTCTACCGAAAACAGTAATTTATCTTAAATTAAATCTTAGATCTTCTTCTTCTTCTTCTTCTTCTTCCTCTTCCTCTCCCTCATTAATATTATGTACATGTTTATTAGCAGATCGTTTAAGCCAGTAACAGAAGATGAAAGTGGTACTTGAGCAAAAGATATTCCATTTGGCATTTTTTTGTCTTCAATTCCCCAATCTGTGCATCTTAAGCCTGGTCCACATTGTCACAAAAATGTGTCAGTTGCCTCATATGCATGAATACTGAGCTGAAGTCATTCTGTGAGACCTAAGTTTATATATGTGATTGGTTGTGAATGATCGTCCTGATGATTCTTGAGCATGAAAGGTGGTCTGCCAGTGCATGGTGTATTTGATATTATCTACGCCTTTGCCTTTTATCCTCACCGGAGCTTAGACATGACTAGATGGAATTATAAAGATATGATTTACACAGATAGATAGATAGATAGATAGATAGATAGATAGATAGATAAACTGTAATTGTGCATTAGTGGGCTCCCTATACTTATGTTTACTTAGGTAATAAACAAGTACTTTAACAAGTAATTTGACCCAGGCCACCCAAACCAACTGACCTCCACTCACTAAGTGGCAAAGCCATTTGATACTCTCTCACAAAGCCCAATATAAAGAAACAAAGCAGTGTCCACTGCATGTAAAGCCAAGGGAATAACAGCTACCTGAGCCAAAGAGGCTTTGCTTGTAGTACTCTGCTAGCTACAGATATCTTATCCTTACCTAACACATCCTTACATGCACAAATCCTAAGAGTGTATTCCCAGTTTAGTCCCCTTGTGTGTGTTTGTTTGTGTGTAGTTGGAATCCAGATCAGGGCTTACCTCTAGGCTGCGGGGAAGAGCTGGCATGTAGTTTGGCTTGTGTGTCGGCATCCTGGGCTGGTTGGATTTGGCCAGTTCTGATGGCCAACACAGACTCTGGTGCTAGTTCAGACATGCTGTTGTTGTTGTCTCAACACACAAAAACAAACACACACACACACACACACACACACACACACACACACACAAAAACAAAAAAAAACCCTTAAACACATATCACTTCATCTCTGTATTACCAACAACTTTTAAGCAGAGCCACGGCATCTGGGTGATCTATAAAGTATCTTAATGCTGAAACTAAATGCACACTTTTGATGGCTTGATCTCTGGCACACTGAATTTGCAGTGGAATAATGAATATGACATACAAAGGACAGTACAGTTTTGGGAAAATAAGGAAAGAGAACATTTTAGACTAGGAATATTGTGAAATATTAAAAAAAACAACCTTTTACATGGTAATGCAATCATGCTTGGGTATGAAAGAGCATCCGAGAAAGGCCTGTTCCTTTATGACCATGTATTGGTTTGAGGCTTGCCATTTTGCCTGGAAATACGTCAGCAAATACAAGCGAGCATTCTGGGTATTTCACCTTCTATGGTGCATAATATCTTTATAAGATTCAGGGAATCCAGAGAAACCTTCAGAGAATGCCAATGGTCTTCAACCCCCCAGAAGGCACAACATGACACACCAGCATGCTTCTCAGAAGGATATCACAACATGGGCTTAGGAAGGCCTTGTCAAGCACCCTTTTTTGATGCACCATATGTCAACAATGTCCAAAACGCTACTGATTTCTCTGAGCCTGGGTTAATCTGAAATGGACTGACGCACAGTGGAAGCATGTATTGGGGTCTGATGAGTCAAACCTTCAAACCTTCGGCCATCGATGTATAAAGGGTCATTCAGATTGCTACCAGCTAAAAGTTATAAAATAAGAGACTGTCATGTTACGGACGGGAGGGGATGGGTTTTTGGGCGTCTTCCGCTACTTTAGCCGAAAGATAAACATAGAGTTTAGAGCAACGTATGCTGCTTTGTACACAATACCTTTTTCAGGGATGTCCTTGCTTATTTCAAGAAGCGAAGTTACTGTATAATAGTACAGCTGCATAGAGCGAGGGTACTAGATTGGCCTGCTTGCATTCCAGAGCATTCTCACATTGAAAATGTGTGGCGCATTATGAAAACTTATGTAATGGAAGAACAGCAAAATATCTGCTTTCAGAAATTGGTCCATAGATTTCATCAGACGCTGAGTACTTTCCAGATATATCCTTCCAGGTCTGTAATGAAGCCATTTTTGTTTGTGTTTTTCCAGTCTCTGTAAAGTTCAGGTTGATTGAATGACATGGGTAGTCAAGAACACTGCACTTTTTGGCTTTGAATAACTCCATAATTGCTGTAGCAGCATGCTTCGCCCGGTCATTTCCCTGCCCTAAGGTGAAACGCCATTCAGTGCATTCTCAGGCATCTGGTCAAATCTGAGCAGTTAAGATCTTTCTGAACTTTTCAGAATCGATCCTGCTGCTGATTCATCTCTTCAACCCATCTATACTGAGACCCTGGATAGTGAGCTTGATCTGACGGTCTTTCTTTATGACTCTAGGTATTCTTTAGCTATCTGCTCCTATGATCTTCTGGAGTCTGACAAGTTGTTTGCTGTCGCTAAATTCAGAAGAGCATTCCTGCTTCTTAAAGGTGTCATCGACCTTAATCTGTTGTTTGCTGTTAGCTCTTAACGCCTGCAGGAATTCTTTATTGACCGCCAAATAAAGAACAGTGCTGGTGCTGTCAGTTCAGAGTTTCTTGCACTTTTGTGCTTTTTCTGTTGAGTTTAAGTTTGATGGAAAGTTGGAAGACATAAATAAAACAACTTTGGTTTTTTTTTGTGTTGGGGGAAATGTGACCTGTGCACTAACACTAAATGGCCAAAAGAATGTGGACACCCAACCAGAGTTCGTTATTGAGTGTTCAGCCACACCCATTGCTAACAAGTGTATACAATCAAGCATATAGCCATGCAGTCTTTACAGACAAATACTAGTAGGCCTTGTCATAGGATGGCACATTTGCCAGAAATCAGTCTGTGAAATTACTGTCCTGCTAGATCTGCCCCGGCCGATAGTAAGTGCTGTTATGGTTAAATAGCCAGACCACACAAACTCACAGGACCACCTAGCGCAGAAGCAAGCAATCCATAAAACTCATCTATCTTCTGTTGCATCAATCAAGGCAGCCTCTGGAATCAACATCAACCGTGCTTCAGGAGCTTCATGAAATGGGTTTCCAGGGTTGAGCAGCTGCACCCAACCCATATGCGCAAAGCCAGGTGTCAGCCTGAGTGGTGTAGAATCCTCTGGATTCTGAAGCAGTGAAAACATGTTCTCTGGAGTGATGAATCACACTTCACATCTTTCCAGAGTACCAGTACCAGTATTTCTTATATTTAAGCTCATCTTTTTAGCAGTGTAAGTATGAGCGTACATACGATTTTACTGGAATGTTTAGGCAGAAAAGTAAAGAGCGAAAAATTCTACTTAAATTAAGACCCAGTAAAATCATAGTGAGAGTGACAGCTTGCTTTTACAGCCCAGATTATTTCATTTCTAGCAAACAGGTACACATAAGGCTCTTCAAGCATCACTGTACCAGCTGGTACTGTCTTTTCTACCACCTATTAGTGCTACTTAGAGATTCCTCTCATTGACTTTTCTGCTTAACCATGAGAGTGTGAAATCTAGTTTGTTGTGTTTAGTGCTTACCCCCTTGTTACTGCAAATTATTGTCAGTTTATGAGATACGTTTTACAACGTCCTTGGTCAGCTCAATGGCTAGAACCTTATTGGAATTTCAGAGTAATTTAGTTACACCGTCTGCGTATTTCCACCTTTGTGCATTAAATAAATACCTCGGCTGTTCCGCACATATCCCCAGTGGATTATAGAACCTGAAAGATATTTCTGTATAATTCAGTTAGGCTGTCTTGAAACATTCCATTAAACAAAATAATTACCTGGTGCTTTAGACGCTGTACGTCCCACTTAATACCTAGAATCAGGAGTCTATACAGGAATGCATTAGCTTTTGATATGGGAAATGATGTATTATGTTTAAACATTCCATTGCAGGCAGCAAACGCTGGTGGTATGTTTCATTTGCATACTGACTTGCACTGGACACCATCCTCAAAGCAGGAGGTAGGATACAGAGGGAATGAGGACTATTTTATAAAAGGAGACTAGACAGGTTTCATCAGGAGAGAAGGGTTTACGACAGCTGCCTTATGTTTGAAGTTCATTGAAATTTCAGTGATGGGCTCTCTAGTGCATGTTAAAACCAGGAGATAACTCCTCTACTGCACCTGATCACGAAGCCCTAAACCTTTAGAGGGTACAATTTTATCTTGAGGCCTAAAGTTTAGTCACAGATGCAGTATCCTCAGTGTGCTACTCCAGGGAAACATTGGACTCTCCTGATTTCATCTGACTGTATCACACCCGGATTTAGAGATTCTGGGGCTCTAGGCAAAATACATTAAAGGATGCACGTTAGTTGAAACTCTGAGTAATGTAGAAGTTAAGAGCTGAATAATGAGTTTAGTTTTTTCCTGGATGCTATTAGTAACACTAGGCCATTACAGTTTAAGTACCTTGTAATGTATTACTATTTTTAATATAGATCAGTGGTGGACAGTAAGGAATTAAAAGTAATTGGTTACTGTACTTAAGTAGTGTTTTGATGTATCTGTACTGAATTGCATTCTGGGTGACTTTTTACTTTCACTACCACTACATTTCAAACTCAAATATTTTACATTTTACTCCATATTTTACTCCACAACGAAAGAAGCTCAAGGCAAGTCCACCGATGAAGGCACAGTGCGCACTTTGTTTTGAGCTTGTTCTGACCAGAGTTTGGTTCTAGCTAATGGAAATTGTTCTCCTTTAGGGTTTTGTGCTTATGATCATTTGAAAGTCAGACTAATTAATGACCTCCCATTAAAAGACTGGTGGACTGAGAGACACTAGAGTCTCTTCACCTAAAATGAGCTGATTAAGAGTCTTTTTACAGAAATGATAATAGGACATTAGACACTGCTACTTTTACTTTCCATACTTAAGTACATTAGAAGGCAAAAACTTTAGTACTTTTACTCAAGTCATGGTCGAAAGGGAGGAACTTCTACTTTTACTGGGGTAATATTTTACGATGGGTATCTCTACTCTAACTCAAGTATATGGTTTGTGTACTTCGCCCACCACTGACATATATGTATATATGTTATATATATATATATATATATATATATATATATATATATATATATATATATATATATATAACCCTTTAAAAAAGTTAGTTGAAGCCCCTGAACTTACTATGACCTCATAGATAGATACTTTATTGATCCCGAAGGAAATTTAGCAAAATTAGTCCTGCATGCACGTACAGGAACAGATTCCATGTCCATAGGACATACAAAATAATCACTAAACTAGCAATAAAAATGTATAAAAGAAAGAAGGATAAAAGGGAAAACATGCTAAAACAGTACACAAAAGACAGAGCTACTGGAAAGGCTGCCACCCACATCGGCACCGGAAGTCTAACACTTGATTCATGCTGTCATTATTTAGCTGCTGTACCCACCAACAACTGAGCTTGTCTTTCAACTACAGCTGAGGTTCCGGCTCAGGGTATCAGGGTACCAAATTGTTTCAGCCAGTTGTGCCTTCGTAGCGATACCATATAACACCTCTGCAAAACTTTACATTATGCTACAGCACATTTCTAAACCAGAAAACCTTTTTCTGCACAAGATGTTGGTGGAAAGAGTGAAACCCATTTCTTACCCATTTCTCAAATGAAGATCACAGTTAATATGTAGAAGACCAACTGAACTAGGTACGTGCAGTTTCAAAAATTAAAGAATTCTTAAACCAAATGTTATGTTGCCACTGGGGCATCAGTGACACTATGGAAAGGGAGCAGTCAGCCAATGCTGGATTAGCGAGCCAACATGGGACCCCGAATACCAGGCAGTATTTCGCACGGTGTGTACATCCAACACAAACAGAGCTACAAATGTTCATGATATATATGTGTAATTATTTATATATACTTTCGAAATTTCTTGTTTTAAAAAACAAAGGTCAAAAATGAGAGGTATGCATTTAAGATTCAACCTGCTAATTAATCAGACCTGTTGATTACCTAGATTATTTCAATCTCAGCATGCTGGAATACAGAGTCAAACACGCAAAAAATATCTCAGTGCAGGTTTTTAAGGGTCGCTGTATAAGAGCCCAACGATGAAAAAGGATGTCTTGAACTCTTTTGTAATTGCTGAGCATCTCAGAGCTGCAGTGCTGATCTCAGATCAGGTTCTTTTCTCAATATTCTGCTCAAAGTGAAGGTATTCTGTGAGTGCTGACCCCTGTCCTCTGCTAAAGATTTCGCTGACTACCCGAGGTTCTCGCCATTTCATAATCCTGTGTGGCTGCAGCGTTTTCCTGTAAAGCATATGCGCTCCAGAGCCCAGGCACGGAAAGAAGCTTTGTGCACAACTTTTGTTTATGGTATGAGGCATTTAATGTCAGGCCTGAAGTCAATGGCCCTAAAGTTTTGTTTTTGCTGTTGCTAAGCTTACTAGTGCATCCTTGCGTACTAACAATATACCGAACCATTGATTTTGACACACAAATAAAAGAGAGAAACCTTTATAATCGTTTGTGTCAAAGAGTGAGTCATGCATGTTTACTCATGCAATGACAGCATCATTTTTATAGTGAGGGATATATTGGAATCACAAAAATACGTGCCTGCTTTGTAGAACCTGAAACCTGATGGGTTGGGTCCCATCTGGTTCATTTATTGGGTTTCTCATAAGCTGTCTTTGGTCTTTTTCCCTAGCTTATTCTTTCTCTCTAGTTGTTTTTTAACCCTAAGTTGGAGGCAGGTACTCTGGAATCACTCACATCCACTTTCATTTTTTCCATTTTTCAATAGAACAATTCCACTAATTTGTTTCAACAATTCTGCATAATTATAATGCTACAATCAAACAAAATCATTAAGAGTAGTTTGATGTGAAATCAAGGTACAAAATTAACTTCTTGGAGCCCCTGAATTTTGGGGGGTCCCTAAAAATATAAATACATATTATGACGAATAGGCCCTCAAATAGAAATTTAGGTCATTGTTTAGCCCGTGAGTCCTAACTAGCTAAAGCTGTAGCACGGGTCTGCCTCAGGGTGGCGTTCTAGCAAACTGGTTCACATACTTGGTGCTTCATAGCCAAGCAATGCCTGGGATACCTTTGAAAACTCAGGTTGACGTCAGGCCTCATGAATAAGATCTCAATTAAACTACAAACTACAAAAGAGCATTTCCAGAAGAAGAAGAACGTTTTGTTGCCACTGAAGGTAGCATAAGCGTCACTTTGATGTATGAGTTAGCAGTGTTAAATATACTGTATATAATGCTGGAGTAGCCTGCCGATATGTGACGCCATCCCCCCCAAAATGGTTTATGTAGAAAAAGTGGTGGAAAATTTGTGGAATTCATATTTAATTTGGTATTGATAAAAAGCTACTTTGTTTAGACTAAGGGCAGTCGTCATAACGGTCTGTGTGCATGAAGTCCTGTGTTGTGCAGCCGTCTGCCAGTGGTGTTGGCACTAACAGGATGACTCATGGAGGACATCACTGCTCAGTGAATATCTGCAGTCGTGGCTGTTGGGTCAGTCGGGTACAGCGATTAGGCCCATCCTTGCTTACGTCACATGCAGGGCTGTGTGTGAAACTTGAATTTACTTACAGTCAGTTGATTCCTTCTGGGTGCTATTTAACTATTCGTGAAACTATTCTTTTGATGTTGACAGTAGCTTGGTATTGGTTTGGTGCTAGTCAGTTTCAGGTTTTGTTTGGACTAGAGGTTGCACAGGGTAGTCCACTAGTCGACTTGTCATCTTTACTGCTCAGCAATGGCACGTTAAGCTTGATGTTGTCTGATTTCAGGGTCCGTATCTCTGGCTTGACTTGTTGGTAAGGGTACATTACAATGTGGAGTTTGGTTTTGTTCTAACATTTCTCCACTGATCTTCAGTGCTGCAGTGATTGGAGAGGGAGCGTAACGGCCTGTAATCCTGTTAAGCTGAATTGGTTGGCTTTGTCACAGATTTTTACTGCCGGATTTTTAAAGGTGTTTGTCGCACAGCATTTCCTTCTCCTTTGGTTTTATGTGATGCCGGCATTATTGATTAGTCAGCATCCACTTGACTTACATCACATAACTGTGGCCCTAGTCCTAGTTTGAAAAAAAATTAAAGCTCTGTAACATACATTGAAAGGTCATTTGCACAAGGCCAGAATCTGCGGATCTGAGATACATATACTATATACTAAAATATAGGCATTCTGCATGTGCATTTAAAATCAACCCCTTAATGATACAGGCAGGCAGACAGTGCAGTTCTTTCAAACAGGTGTGATGTGCACTCTTTTTTTTTTGGTTTGGTTTTTATAAGGATCCGTGTGGCTGCATTTTCATCAAGTTTGTAGAGGATGGATTGTTTTCTTAGGTTTCGCAGTAAAAAGCTATTACAGTAATCAATTCTACTTGTAACATGCATGGACAAGTTCCACTTGGCTGAAAAAAGGCTGAAATAAGGCTGAGTAATGTTTCTCACCAGATAAAAAGCAACTGCACTGACTATGTGTATATGCAGGATAAAACAGCACTCTAAAATTACTCTAGAATCTAAAATTATCCACAGGTTTCGTCCTTTAAATCTGACAATCAAAGGGGAATAGTTTTTGACAAATTAGCTTTAGCTTTTTATTACCAAGAATCAATGTTTCATTTTTTTCTTGATTTACATATTGAAAGTTTTGAGACATCTGCTGAGAAATCTCTGACACACGGCTGGTAAGTCTATCAACACAGTCTTGGTTTCCAGGAGTAATGTAAAATGTGGTCTTTCTTTATTTGGATGGCCCCCAACAAATGATCTACAGATGCTCAAATAATTAACAAACTACAATAAATGGACAAAGATAATGGAACACATATACATTACATATGAGCTTTCATGACATCCCATTCTAAATCCATCGGCATTAATATGGAGTTTATCCCCCCTTCGCAGCTATAACCACTTTCAGTCTTCTGGGAATGCTTTTTATAGTATTTTGGAGTGTGACTGTGGGAATTTTTGCCCATTCATCCAGAAGAGCATTTGTGAGGTCAGACCCGGTGTTGGACAAGAAGGCCTGGCTCGCAATCTCTGTTCTAGTTCATCCCAAAGGTCAGGGCTTTGTGTAGACCAAGCAAAATGAAGATGAATTTAATAGATATTTAGGTTACATTTTAGAGTAAGATCATCATCTGTAGAAAACTATTTAAATAAATAAAAAATGTATGTCATCAGCAAAGCCATAAAAATTGATTTCATGTCTCCTGATAACATCACCTAGAGGTAACCTACAAAGAGAAAAGCAAAGGCCCTGAAACTGAACCTTGTGGGACTGCAAGCAGGATATTGTGGGACATTATTTGATAACTTACTCAGTGAAACTAAAAACTTTTTAAACATGATGAGATTCATTCTTAAACCATGTCTGAAGCAAAGATGGGATTTTCATGATGGTAGAATACAATCTTGTCAATACCTCATCAGAAGCTGAAATGAGATCCGATATGTTCAAACATACAAAGATAACATACAAACAGAAAAGCAAAGGCCTTAAAATTGAACCTTGTGGGACTCCAAGCAGGCCATTGTATGACACTGTTGAATAACTTATTCAGTGAAACTGTCACGTCCTGTTTTTTCTTTCCCCTGTTTATCTCTGTTTTCTCTGGTTTTCTGTTTCTGTCTCTTTTTCTCTTGTCATTTCCATGTGCCTTTTGTTGTCTTGTCCCATGTGCTTCTCTTTGTTTTGGTTATTGCTCCTCCCTGTCTCCGCCCTCTTGTCAGGCCCCTCATCTGTCCTTAGTTTGTAGCTCCGCCCCTTCCCAGGTGTTCCTTGTTAGTCCTTGTTCATTTATACTCCCTGTTGTTCCCTTTGTTCTGGCTTGGTGTTTTATCTCCATGGCTGTTGTTTTCGTAATCCTGTTCCCTGGCATTTCTCAGTTTGCTAATGTCTTTGGTTTCTTTGGTTTTGTTTTAATTTGTTCTTTGTTAAAGACTTGCACTTAAATCCTGCCTCCTCATCCTGTCCCCACGTGACAGAAACTTAAACATGTTAAACATGTTTAGACTCATTTTTAAACCATGTCTGAAAAGCTGAAATCACATTTTCAAAATGGCAGAGTAGAATCTTGTGAATACCTGCATCAGAAGCTGAACTGAGATCCAAAACATCCAAAACAGAAGGATTCTGTGCTCCCGGACTAATTCTGAGGTCATTAGCAACATAAACCAGTGCTGTCTTAGAACTATGGTTGGAAAGACAGTCTCACACAAATATCTCAATTAATTTATATGCATGTAAAGGCTTGAAGATATAATGCAAATATATATGCAGTTATAATAATGTAATTTTTCCTTTTTATGTAATTTGTAAACATTATTTGTCATTGACCCATCTGTTTTCAAATGTTTACATATAACTGTATAAATACATTTAAATTGAATTAAATAACCTGGAGATGAAGGTATAACCCATGGTTTGGTACAATGTTTTAGCTGCTTTCATAACACCATCATCCACCCTTCAAGTCTTATTCGCTAGATCACTTTTCATGTCGGAGAATGGAGATGATGAAACATTAAATCATCAAACACTATAGAAAAGTCTTTACATAATCACCCACCGATACTCTTTCAGCAGTCTATCAAAGAGCTTAACAGTGTTCACGCATGCATATGTTGACTTGATTATTTTTGGTTTCCATGTAGCTTCTTTTCTTCTTCTTGTTTAGAATTTCAAAGACACACCGTTCCCTGATATGAAAGGGAAGCTTATGCAACCGCTGCTTTCTTTTTCTCAAGGTGTTTTCATAGTGACCTTTAGCAGATTGAGAACGCATACACTAATAAGATAAAGATGACTGAAGTAACTCCTAATTCTCTGAAACACTACTGCCCTGAATACAAATGATGGAAATAACCCATCCTGATACTTACCTGAGACTGATCATTATTACTCCATTTCCTTTTAATACTTGACTGATTACAATCCTGTCGTCTAATGATGGAGTCATTTAGCAGTGCAAGTTTGTCAACCTGTAAAGACCTTACCATGACTTCCTTTAAAACTTTGCCCTGGTCACCATGCTATATATGGATTAGAGGAATTTTCAGGAGTTTTTGCAGTTATTAAAAATTCAAATGATGGAACAAAATATCCCAACTTGGCCGGAGCAGTGCAGGAAATAAAACATCCTTCAAAAACCATGGACAGTGTGCACGTAAAGGGAGACCCTCGGGATTAATTTGCTATGTACAGGAGGCTCAGAATGGGGATATAAATCTGGAGTCACTGCCCCAACTATAATGAATGTCGAGCACTGCTGTTGCTGTCCGTGGTGCTGAAATTTCTAAACTGACTTAATTCCCAAGGGAAAGAATTTCATCATCGTCTCTTTCCCGAAATCTAGCAAGCATAGAAATTTGAGCATTTAAGTGAAGTGCACTTTCTGTTTTTTTGTTTCTAGTTTGGTTCTTTGAATCTCATCCCGCACTATAGATTTGTGTGTCCCTTGCTCTGTTATGCCCTGAACCCATGAAGGGCTTCATAATTACTTGATGATGTTACTTAGCCACGGTAGACAGTGTATTACAGGGCAGCTCCCTGTTTTCCCTGCTGTAAACAGTCCCTACAGTCATCCTGCATATAAAGCAGCATCGTTTGCTTCTGCCTTACTGATTTGGCAAACTTCATGACTTTATATCATTTTCTTGTTATTGCTAATCAGTGTTCACACCACAATACCCAGCATACATTGCACAAATGCATCTTACAGCCATTGGAAATCCTTGGGGCGTCAACCAGTCCTGACTGCTAGCCTGGTAGCGACTTACCTATAGGCTAACAAATACAACAAAACCACAGTGATTCAGCACTAAATGACACCAGAGGCAACTTTCTACCCTTTCAGTTGGAAAAAAGGAAGCTAAATTATGGAAAGGTATCTAGGTAGGCTGCTACCTTTCTAACCCCCACAAACATCCACTCCAAAGCTGTTTTAGATTTTAAAAGTTCCCGCCACCACCTTCAAGATGCATCATAAAAAAGGGCTTTCCTAGTCATTAAATTGGAAAACCTCTTAATTAGCCGAACAGTTGTGTCATGTGTGTTGGAAGCAGAGCAAAAACGAACATGTGCACAGTAGGGGGTCCTCCAGGGACAGGGTTGGGATTAGAGTGTGCTATTTTTTGCCCAACAACCATGGAGTGCTGAAGGAGGACAGGAACACAGTCATCCATTGCTGTTTTTTCGTTTAATGAACTTGTCTGAAGGCTGACGTCATGACGTGCAAATATGACACACACAGAGGAGGCAAGAGCTGATCAGGGTGCTAACGGTAGGTTATTAGAGCTGTTAGTCCATATACCTCAAGCACTGTCGAAAATGTGGTCGTTCAGAGGACGAACACCCTTTCCTCTACTGCCAGCACTTCTCAGCACACATAACATGATTTTGTCCAGGTCAACATGTTTTGTACATGTGCTTGCAGAAAGATATCATGACACCAAAAAAAAAAAAAAAAAAGTTTTTTCACTACCCAGACTAACTAGTCAGTAGCCACATTGATTTAACATGAGAACCTGCTAACTATGAAGTATACTTTCACCAGCCTTTCCATGGTGGAAAATAATTATGAATTTATGTTGTATTTATTATTCAAATTAATGTTTACAAATCTGATTAAATTGGCTTAATAAAATCATTTCAATTTTCTTCAGATTAGATTTGACTTTTTCCTAATCAAGGCCTCCATCCGATGCGCCATGTCAGAGGCCTTTAATGTGGGATTTTTTTTGTTTGTTGTTGCATCTTTTTCTTGGCAAGACCTTTTTTCCAAAAGGTCAAAATTTTTCCAAAAAATGGCAGATCTGTCAAAAATACTGACATTTGAATCACATAAGACATTCAAATCCTTTACTGTTTTTTGTTTGTTTGTTTTAATATTAATTATTCAATAAACACTTAGCCTAGCACTGAACACTGGGGGAGTGTCTTAGCTTGCTAGCCTGTTAAGCCTTCTGTTGATCAAGAAAAAGGTGTAGCACTGACTCTGTACCAACAAAACCTTCTTGACTTTCTTGCAATCAAGGTCTTCATTCGATGCACTATGTCAGAGACCTTGAAGGTGGGATTTTTGTTCGTATGCTGCAGCGCCTCTTACTTCATCCATCTGTACACTTAGTGGTTCAGATAACCAAGGTAGCTTGCCAGTGAAAAAAAAAAACTGGCAATAGTTTTAATCTTAACTGTGATGTAACTGTGACAGTCAATATGCTACAAACTAATGTGAGTAAGGTCAGCATTTCTCACTGCCCACATGCTTGGATATGTCCTCAAGCTTCTTATGCAGCTTCTCCATTCGTGTCTTCTAACTGACCTCTTGTTTTTTTGCAGTTATTTCTGCTGCTGTCCATCTTCGCATTACTTATGTATGGAAATTGCAACATCAGTTATGCAGAAAGATATATAAATAACTGTCACGAACTTTGTAAAGCTGCTTGCAGTGTCAGCCAGCACCACATTCACACCGTCGCACTGAATTTGACACAGGAATCTTACATTCCACTTTAAATAATGCAGCAGTTGAATGCTAGAGCCAGCACAGATGTCTGGATGTAACTGCTTCCACCATTTAAGGTGGAACAGGACATTTCTATCATTTACCCAATCTGTGTCCTTCTTGTAATCTCTATCCACTGTTTGAGATACATATTGTGGATTAACCCCTAAATTACAATAGATATACACTTGGATTCAATATTCATAGTTTGAG
Source organism: Semaprochilodus insignis (assembly GCA_034552555.1). Classification (NCBI taxonomy): domain Eukaryota; kingdom Metazoa; phylum Chordata; class Actinopteri; order Characiformes; family Prochilodontidae; genus Semaprochilodus; species Semaprochilodus insignis. The sequence continues at coordinate 11,836,215 of CM067490.1, read as the reverse complement.
TTTATACATTAGCTCACAGTAACCGGCCCACTGGGAATTCTCCCATTTCTCATGATTAACTTGATCCACATGTGCAGTTTTAGGTCACCATGGAGTGGATTAAAGGCCTATGATCAAGACCTGAAAGCCCAGACTGTAGAAAGAAAAAAAACTGAATAAAGTTGTTCAAAACTTTATTTGTTCAAAGAGTTTTAACAAAAGTGCATTTTAAACTGGAAAACAACGGTCAACGTGCTGCTCATTCACACAGGGTCTCGAAAGCATAAAAAATGAATGCGTGATGCTCTTTGAAATGTTAATTTGTTTTTATATAGCAGATCCTCTGTTTAGTGGCGCAGACGCCTCTGATGTTATCGCCACAAGGATCAACTGTGCTTTTGTATAAATGCAGCAATTATCCTTTTTTAACACATTAATTCTTGATGATGGTGTTGGAAGGAAAAAAAAAGTTGGCTCTGCAAACCCTGAACTTATTTGGAATATCGGTTTGGCCGAAAGTTGTGAATGGCTCAAAGGTAACGTGGGAGAGTTGAGCGCTTCCTGGGGAATTTCGCATGAACAGATGGATGAGAGAAGTCTGCTGGCAGTCTCATTCATTATCCTTGAAGGCAGGTGAAACACTTTGAGACCTGCCGCATGGCTAAATATATAATTGGAGCCTGATTCGAGCGCACGCTGCAGCTGGAGCTGAAAAGGCTCCAGAATGCCTTGTTGTGCATTGAACGATCTGTTTAGTAATTACCATGATCATGATGTGAGATTTAAACTGAAACAGAGATAAATCTGGACGCTGACATTTCATGTGCGCAGATGTTTAATTTGTCTGTATGTAACGTTCCTGATAGGTCTGTTTTTTCTGCTTCTTACAAAAAGGCCCTGTTTTCATACTTTTTTAATCAAAGTCATTTGCACGCTTGGCACTAATTGGTTGCACTGTGCATGTAGTGGTTGCCAAACTGTGTTTTCCTATGCCAGGACTGTATGATGTTGGCATCTTGGGATTAATGAGCTTTAGTCGCGAGGTACAATGTGCTAATAGGTACCATTCTTCTACTGGAGTGAAAATGAAGGCTAAGTAATGAGGTAAACATGAAGGTTTTGTTTGAGAAAGAACAACACAGATGTAGCAGCATTGAATGCATGGTGCCAGAAACATGACCTAGAATCAAAGCACGGCAATTGAAACTTTTTGCTCTGTTGTCTTGACACTGTGAAAACATTCATATTCATTCATTTGAAATACATTTAAAAGCATGCTTAAAATACACTCATCATCAAAAGAATAGCTGCACCCCGAAGGAAGTGTGGGATTGCAATGTTGTTTGGAAGAAAGATAAAGGTTACCAGAAACAATAAATGATGATAAATTTAGAACAATATGGGCAATATTTATTGAGCTACACATACAGAAGTAGTGTCTCTCAGAATGGCATTGGACCACCATGTTTGCTAACTCAGCCGGTCTTGGCATGGAGTTGTAGAGTTTTCTAATGGTGTCCTGTGATAATCCATCCCATGCAGCTTGAATATTCTTAAACAGTTCCTGCAGATTTAGCTGTAGGGGTGGAGGTGAAGCGACACCAGGCCTTCTGGTCATGTGACATGTGACAACAAACCATTCATCTTGGTGCTGATCACAGTGCTTCCACACACAGATTTGTTGGTCATCTCCACCAAGACAAAAACAGGACTTGCAGCCGTCTGCCAGTGGTGCTGGCACTAACAGAATGACTGATGAACATCAATGTCAGCAATCGTGGCTCTTGGGTCACTCCACGCATGTCGGCCAATCCGTCGTTTCTTCCTCTCCGTGGTTCGTGTAGGTCTCCCAGATCCTTCATGTCACTGGTGCGTGCCACAGCATACTATGGTAATATCCGCACAACCAGTTTGGACGACCTTAGGCCCGTGCAATAAGACCCATCCTTCCTTATGTCACGTGCATTGCAGAGCGTGAAATTTGAATCATTGGCATGTCTCACAATGTGAAACCTACTCACCAGGTTTCATTCCTGTCAGCCGACTCCTGATGTTGAGTGTAAATTGCAAAATGTCCATCAATGCATACTTCATCACCTCGTAGTCACACCTTCCACCAGAAGACCATACGGAACTTCCACCACAATCCAGACACTTAGTTAAACAGGGAACTGGGAAAGAAAAGCAAAAAATAAATGAATAAATGAAAGAATTATAATATTGTAACCACACTAAGAGAATTCTAAACTAAATATGCAATAGGTTTAATGGGTGGTCTAACACAGTCAGAGAATCTACCTTCCTGTAAGTGATATGGGAGAATATATTAGCACTTGTTAGATAAGTCCAGCCATGGTCAATTATTTCTTTTGGGCTTGATAGTGAAAGAAGAAGAAGAAAAAAGAGATAAAAGGTGAGAAAAAGAGCAAAAGGAGAAGGGGGGGGGGGGGAAAGAAAGAGAGGAACAAGACTGAGTATTGAGAAAGAATGCAAGAGAAAGATAAGAGAAAAAGAGGGAAAAAGAGTGAACATGGCATAGAGAGGGAGAAAAAGAGAAAGAAACACATAGAATGAAGATCGAGCACACTCTGGGTGCATGTTTTGTAGCAGTTGCCAACCAAAACATGTGAATAAATGTGAATAAAGTGATGTTAGTACATATGATATATGCTGTGTTAATAAAGACGCATGACATGGTCTAAAAAACTCCCACCAGACCTGTCCAGGTATCTTTGACTGACTGTCTGAACTGATTATTTCAGGCTTTACATGGTGGCTCACAGAGGCATGTGTACAATATCAGCCCTGTGTCTAACTTCTGCCATAATTAATTGCTTTTGTGACATCACAACGGTTTCCATAATAGAGGAAATGCTGACATCCTACATTCCTTGTGGTTCTCTAACATGTAAAATAGTCTATAAACTGAGGAGCTGAGGAAGAAAGTTCAGTTTTCTGTTTAATGCGAGTAGATATTGAATGTGATGGGAAAACAGCCCTCGTTATATATCTATATCTGGCACATATGAAAAGCAGAAAGCTCATTCTGAGGTGAGAAAATAAACTGGAGACATTTCCCGATCGATCAGTCTCGCAGAAAGCAAGCAGAACGTCGATTTGCTGTTTTGAGTGAAGTGTTTCCTCCTGAGCTAAAACTGAGGCTCACAGGTGTATTAGTCACTCCTAAAACAATTGTCTCTCCTCCTGAAGTCGAACCATTAAAGCTGATGTCTCCATCCATCACATCCCTCTGTCCCTAGGCCCCCGAATTATTAAAGGAGAAAATCCCCTCATTCCTCCTCCAATCCTATATCTTATTAAGATATGTTCCTGGATTCAGCATGTGAGAGTCTAACAGGCGGCTATAAATAGAGACACAATCCCTCGCTTCTGTTAAACGGATATGAGAGAGAGAGGGTGAGAGCAAGAAAAAGGGAGAGAGGAGGAGGAAGAAGAAGAGAAAAGACAGAAAAGGTGAGACAGAGGGCAAAAGAGAAAAGACAGAGGGAGAAAGAGAAAGGGGGATGGGAGAGAAAGAGAGAGGAGCAAGACTGAGTCTTGAGAAAGAATGCAAGAGAGCGATGAGAGAAAGAGGCAAAGAGAGTGAACATGGGAAAGAGGGAGAACAAAGAGAAAGAAACAGGGAGAGAGGGAGAAAGAGAGAGAAAGAATCTGTGAGAGCAAGCAAGGGTGAAAAAGGGAGAGAAGAGAAAGAGAGAAAGAGGATAGAAGAAGAAGGAAGGATAGGGTGAAAGAGGGAAAAAGAATGAGCAGAAGACCGAGACTGAGGGAACAAGAATGAACAAAGAAAGGAGAAGGTGAGAACAGGAGAGGAAGAGGAAAAAGAGGGAAAGAGAAAGTGCAAGAAAGAAGAGGAAGAGGAAAGAGGGAGAGAGAAATGAGAGAGAGAGTAAATACAAGAGAAAGAAATGGGCAAAGAGGACAGGGAGGAGGGAGTGAAATGAAGAAGGGGTAGAGAGAGAGATGAGAGAAAAAAGATGGTAATAAAGTGAGCAGGGCAGAAAAAAGGGGAAAAGAAGGAGTGTGTGAGAAGGAGAGGGGGAAAGAATGTGACAGAGAGATGAAATGAAGGAGAGAAAGAGAGCAAAAGAGAGCCTGACATGGAGATATAAAGAAATAGGGAGGGGGAGGAGAAAGAAAGAAAGAAAGAAAGAAAGAAAGAAAGAAAAAGAAAGACCCACAAGAGTGAATAAGAGAACGAGGGAAAGAGAGTGAATGGGGTAAAGAGAGAGTGATAAAAAGAGAGAAAGAATGTGTGACAGGGAGGAATATATGGAAGGGAGGGAAAGAGAGAAGGAGAAAGAAAAAAGCAGAAACGCGAGAAAGAGAGAGAGATGACAGAAAAAAGAAGAAAAGCAGAGAGGGAAAGAATATGAGAGAGAGAGATATGTGAGAGAGCAGAGAGAATAAGAGAGTAAGATATAAATGTATGAGAGAGAAGAGAGAAAAAAGAAGCGACCCAGTGAGGGAGAGAGAGAAGACAGAGAGAAAGAAAAAAGATGAAGACACGGAGCAAGGGAGAGAGAGAGGAGAAAGAGAAAAAAGGAGAAGAAACAAATGGAGGGAGAGGAAGAGGTTCTCTAGCACGTCACTAATGAAAGGTGGAGACTGAGTCTGTGTGGTCTCCGTGCCGCTGGCTGAGAGCCAGACTGTGAGTGTTAGGGGGTTCTGGGTTTGAGCCGGTGGCTAATCAGAGCCATTGTGTGGAGAAGTCTCTGTCTGCTCGGCTCCAGCACTTTCATTCTGTTGCCATCAGGCCGAGCTCAAAGCTCCGAGCATCCAACTTGTCTGCTAGCATTGCAGTCTGTGGCAGAGCGAGCCTGTTGCTCTGCTGACTCCTTCGGCATCTCTCTCTTTTCCTGCTCTGTTTCTTTCCTCTCCTTTCTCTCTCTCTCTCTTCCTCTCTTTCTCTCTCTCTCTCTCTCTCTCTGCCAGATAGAATTAATTTTTTGTGGGCAGTATTGTTTTTGCCATCTCTAAGCCTCTTGAAGCTGTGGTGGTGGCTGTGGAGGAAGGATGTGTAGGTGGTTTATGTGTGTGCGCTCTTTTTTTCACAGCCCACTCCTTTTTTCTGTTCTGGAGTACGAGTGTGTGTCAGATCTGCTAGGATGGGTTTTCTCCGCCTGCCCACTTATTTTTGGCTGTTGCTTTACTGCAGCTGATGACTTGTGTGTGCCAGTTTATTAGAGACACCTTGTGCCTACATGAGCAGGAACCCACAGGACCTTCTGGGCTTCAGAGAAGTCCTATTGATTCCTGGGAACGTATCATTTAATATTCAGATTTTATCTCATTTACGATTGCATTGACAGTTTTGTTTCATGTTTCAGTTTTGATTAGAAATTGATGGGTTTAAAATCTTGAAATGGCCAATGGAAAACTATCCAATCAGAATTTTGTTTTTTTAGGTAGATAAAGCCAAGTGAGCTCTCCCATTGGTTAGGACTTCAGGAGGCCTTGCATGTTAAGGCTAATGCTGTTTTTGAGTGGTGTTGCAAACTGGGAAATACCAGTTTTCCCACTCTTGTAAACTGTGCTCAAACGGCCAACAAAGTCATAATTACAACTGGTGAACTCGACATTCTAGATAATACAAATGTTTACAAGATGTACCGTATAACGTGACCTTTAACCTTTTACACAAGAGAAAAAATCATCAAAACAATAGTTGCACAAACAGTTGCACCCACAAGGAATCAACCAACAGGAATGAAACTTGGTACCCACATGAGACATACGAATGATTCAAGTTTCATGCTTGGCCGTGCATGTGACATAAGCAAGGACGGGCCTTAGCAGTGTAGCTGACTGACCCAACAGTCACAATTGCGGACATTCAGCGAGCAGTAATGCCCTCCATGACTCATCCTGTACCAGCACCATTGACAGACGGCTGCATGACGCAGGACTACATGCATGCAGACTATTACAACGACTGCCCTTAACTCAGACTGCCAGACTGTCATGGAGTGACTCAGAATAGTAGCGGGTCATTTTCAGTGACGAGTTCCGCTTTAGTCTTGGTGGAGACGACCAACAAATCCGGTCTGTGGAGGCTCCATGGTCAGCGCCAAGAATGGTTTGTTGTCACACGTCACATGTCCAAAAGACCTGTTGTCACTCCACCTCCACCCCGACTGCAAAATCTGTTGGAACTGTTTGAGATATTTCGAGCTGCATGGGGTAGATTATCGCAGGACACCATTAGGAACCTCTACAACTCCGTATACTGAGAGACACTGCTTCTGTATGTGAAGGTCAATAAATGTCCATATCAGTCTAAATTTATCATCATTTATTGTTCCTTTATCTTCCTTCCGAATAGAATTGTAATCCGACACTTCCTTCTGGGTGCTACTATTCTTTTGATGATGAGTGTACAATCACCTAATGTAAATACTTTTAATACTACTACTGCCTGGAATAAATTCTGCATCTCTTCATGCACAAATAATTCACACAAACAGACTTGCTATAAAAACCTATTTTTCTACTCTGTCGAGTTTTACAATGTCCGAGTTGAGCTGAAAAGCTCCACTCCACATGTGTCACTTTAATGAAGTAACCAAACAAAGAAAATGTGGTATTCAATTGAACTGGAGTGTGGACGCATGGAGTTGTAGAGGTTCCTAATGGAGTCCTGCAATAATCCCTGGCATGCAGCTTGAATATTCTCACACAGTAGGACAGTTTTGCTTGGATTTGTGATTGCTCAGCTTGAAGATTAATACCATTTCTCTGGAGTATGCATCATCCTGTTCCCAGACGTTTGCTTAAAAACCTTGAGAAATAGACCCTGTAGCTTAGCAAGCGTTTTACCTTAATGTAGAAATATGATGCTGTGTCTCTGTGATAGCTGTGCAGTTCGGGGCACCTGCTAATGTTGCTAATGCTACATGAGCTGAATGGGAAGAATTAAATCTGGTGCACTTTTCCTCCTCACAGTAAATACTAGTTTCTATAGTCTATCCATTTAAGGATGTGTGATGGGGCGTTGAACATAAAGATCTGCTCAGCTCCTGGTTTGCATAACTCTCACCTTGTGGTTAGAAGTGGATTTTTTTCGGAATATAAGCCCCCACCTGAACTCCTGAGCTGCTTTCAAATGCAATGCACCACACACCACCACAGCCGTGCAGACGCATTCAGAGAATGAGTAAACAAGAGAACAATGAGCTCAGAGAAGAGTAAACAATACGTTGCGACTGATGCGCCGGGGTCATATAACATTCAAATGTTTTCAACTTTTGCGCGATGAGCTACAGCCAAGTCAAACTAGTAGTGGTCCAGTCTCGGCACAGCAGTGATACTGACACTGAAGTGTGTGGCACTGTACATCAGGCACACTGGCATTGCTGGAGTTTTTACACAGATCACTGTCACTGCCAACTTGAGTGTATTCCACCACCTGAAAATATCCAGCCAAGAGCGACTCTTTGGTCAGAAACTGACAGCTGATGAAGGGCTAGAAGATGGCTAACCCAAACTATGCATGGGCTAACAGTATACTCACAAAGCAGAGCAACTGTGCAAAGGAAGGGGGTTCTAATAAAGTGGCCTATGAGTGAACAAAGTGTATAGAAAATACAGCTACAGCACTGATGTGCTAAGAGTGAACTAGCACCCAAATAATATCTGTTCAGTGGTGCTCCTAATATGGTCTCTTTCCATTGGCCCATTAATTTTGGTCACCCTTGGTAAAGATGAGGAAAGAATGTAAAAGGAAAATCCTTTGGTTAATTATACTGCGATGGACTGGCAGCCTGTCCAGGGTGTTTCCTGCCTTCCACCCACTAAATGTTGGGATAGGCTCCAGCACCCCCGCGACCCAGAAGGATAAAGTGGTTTAGTAGATGAGTGAGCATATGAGTGGTTAATTCTATCAATCTGATACTGAAAAATATGAAATATCTAATCTAACCTTTAACTGAAATAAATGAAGTATAGGAAAACAAAAACCCCTATATTATAGGCACCACCCCATGTAATACATTGGGCCTCCATTTCTGAGACCACTACTCAACACTGAATCCTCTTCATTGATAGGTTCACTATAGCTCCAGTTGTTTTAACCTTTAATGATTCTCCAAACAGTGAATATTGCCATTTTCAAGCATGTAGCTGTATTTATAGCCACTGCCTGATTTATGAAGGTCAACATATTGTTGTCCCATTGCATTTGTGAATTCTCTCATCATTCCCATGTTGAACTCAGGGAATTTTGCCTCTGTGTGACCTCAAATTTAAACCTTAGCCTGATAAAGTCAGTGTAAGCACAAGAGAGATGTGTCTTGTAAAGTGTCAGCTCAGTGTAGGTTTGTTTGTGAAGATTTGTCCATGGCAGGGTCATGTCTGATCTGATGGATTTGAGGTAGTAGAGGGAGAGTGTGGCTACACGTCCGCATCTCCACAATGTTTTTCTTTTCGCCTGTCCATAAGAACCAACGAGCTTTAGATTGCTACACTCTCGCCTACAGTCTGATAGCGTGTATAAATCACCCGGACTTCTCCTGGCAACCAGTCAGGAGGTAATAAGCCGTGGAAAACAAAAACAGAAAGAGGAAGATGTCAGCCCCGAGTTTGCTTTAATTCCATTTTCCGCAGAGAAATTTCATGCCATGTTTTCATACCAGGCACTTTGATATGGGCTCAGGCAGCTGCTCCTGTTTGCTCAAGCCATACCATTGCTTAAGCAAGGCTGAACCGTATTCTGGCTTCAAGCGGTGCATGATTGGCAGGGACCAAGTTCATTGCTGGACTTTTTGTGGTTTTACCGTTGTTTGTCTTGTCCTGGCAAGGTGTAGGCCACAGATTGGCTTAATATACTTGTATTTTTTTCCATTAGTCTAAAACTTTAAACTCCAGGGATATCTTTACTCTCTCCCACGAATTAGTCATAGAGCAAATAAACATTGTGACAAACATTTTCCTGGGCAGTATGAAGCTCCACTGAATGCCAACACCTGTCTCCAACCTGTTCCGTAGTGCATGGCATTATCTCCTGAGCACAAACACTTCCGGTTTTCAGCCTCCGCTTGGAAAAATCTTGTTTATTTCATAAGTTCATGCCAGTGATCTTTTCTTGCAGTATGATACCCAGTGCCTTTTTTCATCTGTGTCATACTTTTATAACTGAAGCCTCAATGAAGCATACTTACTAATGCATCTACAAAAATTAAATATTGGGAAAAAGTTTGTTTGTGTTCATAACTGAATTTAAAAAGATAAACTTTAATATTTTCTTATTATTACATGTAAAGTGACATATTTCAAGCCTTTTCTTTCGTTTTAATGTTGATCAGTATGGCTTATAGCACATGCAAATCAGACATCCTGTATCTCAGATTGAGAGAGTGTTTCATAAGATCAAACAGAAAACGATATACAATGCAGGTAAGATGCTTCTGACAAGATCATTCATTTATACACTCTATTACTAAATACTCTAGTATTTGGTTGGGACCAAATGAATAGCTGCATCAGTGCAGTGTATTTTGGAGGCATTCAGCTTATGCCACTGCTGAGATGTAACTGATGTTGCTTTGGAAGTGGCCTTCAGTTTGTCTGTATTGCCGGGTGTTTCTCATCTTCCTCTTGACAATAGAGCCTTAAATTCTCTAGGGGGTTCAGGTCCAAAGAGTTGGCTGGCCAGCCAAACACAGTAATATCATGATCAGCAAACCATTTGGTAGTAGTTTTGGCACTGTGAGCAGGGGCTGCTGGAAAAGGAAATTGGCAGCTCCATAAAGCTTGTCAGCAGATGGAAGCAAGAAGCGCTCGAAAACCTCCTGGTAGATGACTGCTGACTTTGGACTTGATAAAACACAGGGGGCCAAACACCAGCAGATGACACAGCACCCCAAACCATCACACAGGACTTTAGACGCATTGGATTCTATGGCTCTTCACTCCACCAACAGAGTCTAGGAGCTTGACTCTCCAAATGAAATGCAAAGTTTACTTTCATCTGAAAAATGGAGCACTGAGCAACAGTCCACTCTTTTTAGCCCAAGTAAGTCGCTTCTGGTTCAGGGGTGGCCTGATATTAGGAATGTGGCGGTTGTAGCCTCTGTCCTGGAGATGTCTGTGCCGCCCTCAGTCCACTCCTTGTGAAGCTCTCCCAAGTTCTTGATTTGACTTTTCTTGATAATCCTCAAGGCTGCGGTCATCCTGTCACTCAAGTACCTTTTCCTACCACAATTTCCTCTTCCAGTCAACTTTCCATTAACATGCTTTGAAACAGCACTTGAACAGCCTGCATTTTCAGCAATGACCTTCTGTGACTAACCCTCCTTGTGGAGGGGGTTGATTATCATTTTCTGGACTACTGTCAAGTTAGCAGTCTTCACCATGATTGTGGTTGTGTGAGCTGAACATGACTGTTACTGTTTAAATAGTAATCCACTCAAACTAAACTAATAATTTGAGATACTGGATTTCTGATTTTCATGACTTATAAGCCATACTGATCAACAAAGGCTTGAAATATGTCTCTTTACATGTAATGAATATAACATTATGAAGTAAATTATGAACAAAAACTTTGTCATGATATTCTAGTTTTTTGAGATGAACTAATATTTACCCCTCCATCTCCAAGATCACATAACAAACATATGTTAGCGTCTCCTTTGTGCCTGACATGAGTTGCTTGTTGATAACCTTTACTGCATAACTGTTAAAAGCTTCAGTAAATGTAGATTGATCTGTTTCCTCCATACCCTCTGCTGTTATTTTGACTCTGAGCCCAATCAGTTACTGGGCTGGTGTTCAGATGATGGTCAGCCTGGAAGAGGTCCAGAAGGAAACGAACGGCTGTTCCAGCTCCTTCTGGCCTTTACAGGCTGCTCCATCAACACCATACATAACCCACACCATCATGCATCTATAGTAGCAGTTTAAACTGTGCATATTCCTGACTGTTTATCATAATCATACAGACATTTTGACGCAAATTCTTGTTTAAGTAACGCGTTGCTGAAAAGTCTAATGTCTCCTCTTACCCCAAATGTAGTCAGTCAGCCGAGACATGTTTGTTGTCTGAAGTCTGCTTTATTTAGTCTGGCTATGTCCAGGAATGTCTTAAGCTGCAAAGGGGTTGCATGTTCATGCAGCTGAACACCACCAGTCCAGGCAGCTTCCCGTTGCCCAAACAACTGGCCTAGCCACGTAACTGTGATATAGCTTGGTTTAGGTAGCCAGCCCAACATGCTTTGTAGCTGCGGTGGAGCACAGCTCATGCATGCAGCTGAATATGACTGGTGTAGGCACTCCCCCAGCAGGAGTGCACCGTCATCAAAGCAGCCAGCCCAGTCAGATACAGAGCTGCATTGTAACGCTGAACAAGTGCCTGGTCCAGGCTATATCGGTGGATGCGATGGTAAACTCCTATGTTTTGAAACATCAAAATGTACACAAACAATACATACAAACAATACATCAGATAAGAACAACATACATAGAAGAAAACTTTGGGGCACTGTATTTTTTCCCCAAAGGATACCATTATGCTGTTTCGTTGAGGGCTCTAATGCGATTGCATCCTTTTCAGAAGCTTTGTTATGTAGCCTTGAACTGCATTGTATTTTTGGAGACTTTGTGAAATACATCCATGATGTTAGATCTTACTTTTGTCTTCTGTAATTATTTATCCATTTCTCCCGAGTTGTCATTGTTAGCCTGGCTTAGCCACCCACTGTGTTCCTGACTTGTTGATCAATCAGAGGGTATGTTCCTGACTTGTTGACCAATCAGGAGCTGTATTTCTTACTTGCTGGTCAATCAGAGGCTGTGTTTCTGACTTGTTGACCAACCAGAGGCTGTGTTTCTAACTTGTTGACCAATCAGGATGTATGTTTCTGATTTGTTGCTGTATAAAAGGTGACCCAGTGTTTAAAAGCAGAGGTGGTGTTACGGGACTTGAATCATACTACTACAAAACAGTGCATAATTTTTTAAACTGCAGCCATCCATATATGACATATGGCATATGTTGACAGCAGCCGTCTCTGTCTCTCCAGAACTGTAGTCATGGGTATCTTTATACCAACATAATATTTAATATGAAAATGAATTATGGACTCATACAGCCACTGAATATTTTGTGGTAAACGTGTTCCTGCCTCATCCCTGCCCAAGTCACTACTTTTAAGACCCTTTTTACTAACAACATTGTCACCTTATGTTAACCTGTGTTTTAATAAACATGCGTAGTCTGGCTATTGTTTTGCCTCAACTGGGAAAAATATGTGTGTGCTCAATATCATGACATGCTACACAGCCCTCATGCGATTTGCTATGATTCCGTAAACAACTTGCTAACATTCCCTGATCACCCAAAACAAAAGTCACTTAGGGGCCCATCAAACATTTGTGTCTTGATGATGCAGGCCTGCTCTTTAGCTCCCATAATAACATCAAAGAGTCAGTCACTGCATTTTGCATCTCTCAAAGCACAAAATATTGCAGGGAGAATTATAATGAAGCCCCTTCTCCGACTTTCCGACTGAGAGTAAATACTGACTGTGCGCTGCTCAGCTGTAAAAGGCCTGTGAAAAGTTTGTCTTCATTTTGACACTAACGTGACTGCTACTGTTTGTGCTCAGAGAGAAAAGAGAGACTAAAATACACACATCTGTAAAGGCCTGTATTGCTACATTACTGCTACTACATTATTCTTAAAGTGATGAAGGAAACTGTGTTTTAACTGTTTCAACTGTTTTTTAAACTGTTGTCTGCTGAAACGTTGGGTAGTTTTTCCAACACTATCAAAAAGCAAGTTAGTAATAATAAATAATAATTCTATAGTTTCTTTTTCTAAGTGATGGCTAAAAGCACATCTTGAAGATCTTTTGGCGCTGCAGTCTCTGCTTCACTAAAACTCATTATTCCTCATTATAAGTGCTGTGGAAATGTCATACATCCATTCATTGTTCGCTGTACGTAGGAGATTATGATTAAAATTATACAATACCCAAATGACCTGGGTACGCTCAGTGAGATCAACCTGGGATTTTATTATATCACACAGTTTCCAAATGCACTGGGGAAGGAACTCAAGTTCAGCTCATCCTTCCAGCAAACTGTTAAAAAAAGTCACATATTCATGTCAAAATAATTAGATGATTTCTTTTGATGAGTAATAAATCATGGTTTGTGACTTAAAATAATTTTTTGGTGTTATCAGTCACAGTATGATCAAAGCCTGTTTTGTCATTTATCCTGGCAGAAAACAGACTTTCATACAAAAAGCTTGTGAGCCAAACACTTGACTACATTGTGCCGGTCATATGTTAATTGCTAAAGTTGAGCCATGTGCATGGAAGTGGCCGCCCCCAACAGTGCAAAGTGTCAACCATTGGTAATTAGTGCCTCTTTTAGTAAGTAAAAAAAACCTAAAGTAAAAAGAAAGCTATACAATTTTATTATATAATTGTGAATTTAAGGCGGATAATTTATGCTTTTCCTGTTTTCCCCTTCCTTTAGTGTGTTGCAGTTTTTGTGAATGTAAACGGTCTGCAAAGTTATAAAGCCCAAAGTACGCACCACGAGTAGAAACTCTTCTCTGCTGGAATTGCTGTTAGAATTAAATTAGAATTAAAGTTGTTGCGCTGTTATAAGATGACATCATCTTGTAACACAATCCTTATTGACCATCTAGCGACAAGCTGGGCCTGCCATCGCACCCCGAACAGAGAGCATAAACAGTGAAACCCTTTCACTCTGAAATGTCCTGCTCCAGGCTAGCTTGCGAAGGTGAATCGGGTCTACCAACTTGTTCTGCCGGACTTTCAGGATGAGACTCTAGCTCCAAGTGATGGAACAGAACTGACACCACCGTAGGAATATCCCAAGAGATGTGAGGGACGGGACCAATCAGAGACCACACTGGGCTCACCAGGAGACGGGGCTTAAAGACACAGGAGCTCTAACGGAGCATTTCAGAGAGAGGGTGAAAACTGAAGAAAAATATTATGTTTTGGGAAAACTGCAGCATGTAAATATATTCTAGGGGAACCCAAAAGTAAAATTATGAACACTGAACATGAGCGTAATATGTATGCTTTAAAGGAATGGTTCAAATCAAACAATTTTTCACTCCAGATGTAGTTAGCCAGGCAAGACATGGTTGGTGTCAAAATTGTGTTCCTTACCTAATCTAAGGTTACACAGACCAACCTCGGCACAAGCAGAGCTAAAAGAAAGAGGTTTTATTTAGAACATAAGGGATCAAACTCAGCAACCAATCAGAGCAAACATACCAGAGGGGATGAAAACAGAGCCATAAACCGTACAAGCAAGGGTCAAAACCGAACAATCAAACAGAGCCAGCTAACAAGTTAAAGGGAGAACCAAAAGACAAAAACCAGAGAGACACAAAAGAGTAACATGGGAGAAATGCTCAGTAAGACAATTAAGTTGGCAATACTTCACAAAGAGAGAGAGCAAACAGACTGGTATATATACAGGGGAACATAATGTGGAACAAGTGAGATGAGTCAGCACTCGGGTGAGGAGGAACGGGAAGGTGGGTTGTGAACACGTGGGGATGACGTCATGCAGAGATGGCAGATTGGTAGTGTAGTTCAGAGGGTCTGAGGTAGAAGGAGAACCCGGAAGCATGACACCTGCAAAGCAAACGTTGCTAACAAACACAAGATGCTAAAAGTTGCTGGGATCTCACAAAAGGTCTCTCAAACTTTCAATAAGACAAAAGTCATTTTGAGCAGCTAACGTGCTCAGCAATGTGTATCTTCTTTGTCTAGTTAGGAAAGCATCCCAGGTGGCTCCTCATGAAGCTGCTTGAGAGAATACAAAGAGTGCGTAAATCTGCATCGAGACAAAAGAGGTACAATCTGTAGAATTACCCCACTTTATTTGGATAGTCCCAACTGAATTATCTACAGATGTTCAAATGAACAAGCCTGAAACCTGAAGCAGGCAATTTTTATTGGAGTTACATTGTTTGTACAACGCCATGGAAAAACTGCTTTTAGTTTTAGTGGATGGCTCCAGCTTGCATGGACCTTCTTTGGACCTTACTAACATGCCCTAGGTTTATGTCAGCCCTGTCTGTTCACTTTCAAGGTCAAATGAACTCAATCATCAGCATCACAACTAATGGACAAGAGAGCACAATGAAGACTGAGGTCTTTGCAGGTGATTCTGCAACCCATTCACGTTCTGTGGAGGACACGGGTCACCCCCACTCATATTTGTGAGAAACTTTTCTTTCAGAGAGTGAAGGTTTTTTTGTCTGTCTACCTCACTAAATTTCATTTGAGTCCACCGAAATCATTTTAAATATTGGTTTTCAAGAACTCTCTATTGAACCATTATTGCCACAGTAACACACTCTTTTCTTTGGTGAAAAGAGGATCGGAGACGGTATTCTTCTCCTCTTTTTAAACCAGTGGTCTACACATAAAGCAAGGAAAGCTTCTACAGTCTTTAAGGTTCAAAGTAGGATTTGGAGTGATCCCATAGAAGAACTACTTCTGTTTTTTTAACATTCATAGAACCTTCAAATTATGTGAAGGTTCTAGATAGAACCCTGCAATTTATACACAACCATTACATCTTGTTAAGGTTTCTTATATATGTTCCTTCACAAAACCCAGTTCTATAAAGAAATATCCATTGGAAGGTTTTCATGGAAATCAACAGTGGTTCTTCTATAGCATTGATTTCTCCATCTTGGAGGGAACCATAAAAAGAACTGTTCTTCTCTGGTTGATGCCACAGAAGAACTGTATTTGCATTGTTATAGTTGAATAAGGCAAGTTCAGCACATAGGACAGACTTACCATGAACCTCAGACACTGTTCTTCCTCCTTCAAATACTAATTCCATATTTACAAAAAGAGGACGGTGAATTCCAGCTGATTCCAAAATCCTAAACTGTTATGTAACAGTCTTGATTAATGTTTACATCCTGAAATTTACATACAACAACAGATCAACACCAATGAAAATGAATGACTATGTGAAGAAATATACCGTTCCAGGTCGTAAAGAGGATGTTGGCACTTTTCATTCCTGACCCAAGGAACCGAACTGTCAGCGATACGTGATTGATGTTCATCTTTAAACAAGTCTGAACGTAGCTTCCTATTTGCCAGCTTCTTAATCAAATCTTCTCTTCCGCCTTAAATGCTACAGCTTGTACAGGCACCAGAATGTAACTGCGGCATCATTTAAGGTGGAACAGAAATTTCACAAAACAAGCTGGCAAACAGGAGGCCAACTTCAGCTCCCACACCTTGAACAGGATCCCGGAAAACTTCAGAGTTATTATTTTGCTCTCAACATTTCACTTCGGACAGTTTCTCAAACCTTGGACAGTATCCAGCAGCTTCACTCAGCGTTTAACACTGAAGAGACTGAGGAGGAGAGGATCACAACCCCAACATCCGCCATGCTGTGTGATTTTATATACACTTTGATGGCTGAATGCCGAAATGACAATTTAAAATACTGAACAAAGTGCATGAAAATAAATAAATGCATTCTACGGCACCAGTAAGAGTACAAGGTGAGGGTTACATTTAAGTTACGGGTTGAAGTTAAAGGTTATAAAAAATATTGGCAATAGATGTTTAGCTGAATGTGAATTAATGGAATGCGCCGTTTCCAAAATCTAAATAAAGTGTTAGTGGTTTAGTTTTTATTTGTTCAGCACATTTCTTTGGTCCCTACATTGTTCGGTATGTGTAATTCCATCCCAACTGTGTTACTGTGCTTCAGTGCCTCTGCTGCATATAAGAGACCCCTTGATATAGGATGTCAGCAACAATGCAGAAACTACAGCTAAATAAACCTCGACAGTGCAGAAGAGGTTTCAGATGTACATCTCAAAGGCACACACTAGACATTTAATGCAGACAGTAGGTGTTCATTTAACCCAAGATTATATAGTAAATGGCCATTTTCCCTTGTATAAAACCATTTTAGAGATGCTCCTTGTTTTGCGAGTGCACTCACACTCACATTTATCACAGATCGGAACTGAAATTAGCCTTGTGGTTGAAGCCTGTTATGGTGGATTGTTTTCGTTCTGGCCTTGCAGCCCTCCATTATATTCCTGAAAACAGTCATTTCTTGGCGATCAGACAAAACAGGCATCCACGGCACCCTTTGACCTTGAGACGGTTCCCATTGCTGCCTCTCGCATGGATAAAAAACGATGGCACAGGATCCGAGCTCAGATTTTCAATCATCTCCAGATTATACACCGCATGTATTTACAACCTCAGCCTTGAGTAATGCTTTCCTTTGTAGTACCTTCTATGTATTAACCAGGTGAGTGTGTGGTACAAACTTCAAAGTAGAAGATAATTGTTTTGGCTAAGAGGATGGAAAGTTTCAAGGTCCAATGTTTAATGCATGGGTAATTCATTTTGACCAAATTCACTTTCTATGTGAGTATACACATTATCAAAAGAATAGTTGCACCCAGAAGGAAGTGTCAGATTGCAGTGCTATTGGGAAGGAAGATAAAGGTTACCAGCTACAATAAATGATGATAAATTTAGACTGATATGGGCAATATTTATTGATCTACACATACAGAAGTAGTGTCTCTCAGTATGGCGTCTTGCCAGACTTAATATGCCAGACCACTCGCCATGGAGTTGTAAAGGTTCCTCATGGTGTCCTGTGATAATCCATTCCATGCAGCTTGAATATTCTCACACGGTTCCTACAGATTTTGCGGTAGTGGTGGAGGTGGAGTGACACCAGGCCTTCTGGACGTTCAACTGTTCATCTTGGTGCGGAGCACAGTGCTTCCACATACGGATCCGTTGGTCGTCTCCACCAAGACAAAAGCGAGACTCGTCACTGAAGTTGACCCGCTCCCATTCTGAGTCATTCCATGAAAATCTGGCACAACATCATCACAGTGATGTTTTGCCATTGGCAATGTTGATGTGGTGTTAAGGGCAGTCGTTTTAACGGCCTGTGTGCATGTAGTCCTGCATTGTGCATCCATCTGCCAATGGTGCTGGCACTAACAGAATGACTTATGGAGGGCGTCACTGCTCACTTAATGTCTGCAATCATGGCATGGCAATGGCATGCAATCTTGCGTGGCTGAGTATGAAACGTATTATTCGCATGTCTCATGATGTCAAACCGACCCACCAAGGTACATTCCTGTTGGCTGATTCCTTCTGGTTGCAACTATTTGTGCAACTATTCTTTTGATGATGAATGTCAGACCATAAATTCCACATTCAGTCCCCGAAGCATCTAGCCACTTATGTTTGTGGTTACATGAAAGAAAAGGCTTTCTACTGACACACTTTCAAGATCATTTGCTGGCACGGAAATGTCATCCAGTTGTAGTCCTGGAGTGTTGTTTACCCCCAAAATAATATCAATTCTGCAGATCTCCAACCGTGAATCCTGATTTTTTCGCCTCTTTAACCATCCTCCTCTATAGCAGGAGGGCAGAGATGCAGGAAGTGGGGGTGCTGGGAGTGCTGCAGCAACCCCTAATTTTAGGATTGGAAAAAACAAAAAAGGAACCTTACAGTAATCTGAGCATAGTACAGAGGCATGTATGCTTTTTTTAGAGTGGATATTTTTATAATCTGCCTGGCATTGTTTCAGTGCAGTGTCAGTGTCAAGTCAGTGCAGTGTTTTTTTTTACAGTGAGCTGAAAACCACTGATTGTTGTGGGGTTGCATTGCTCAAACACATGCCGGTTGAGGTTCTAACAGAGAATCTAATCTATGCAGTCCAAAAGACCAAATACAGAACAATACTGATTTTTTAAAACTTCCAATGTCCAATCATATCAAATAAAAAGTTTGTCTAGGACGAGGGGGCGATGATGTGCATCAGTGGTTTGAGGTGTCAGTTTGATCTATATATTGTCATCACTTGCTCATTACAAGGGCTTATCCTTAAAATAGGAACTTTAGCCATGCACACCAGCATGACATAGCCATTTTTGTGACGCTTTCGATCCGCACAATGTGGTGAAGCAGTCACCGCACCAGAGTTCACTGGAAGCGAACCCCAGACCTCCAATTTCATGAGGACCAGAGGCCGGTTCTCTGAACCACTCCTAGGCTCAAAAACAGCTTTCACACTTCACCAAATGTACCAAAGTAACAGATCCTGGGTCAGCTGGGTCCAGAAAAAAACTCCCTGTGAAAATGCACTAAGAGTTTTCAGAGGTACAGGAACTTCGGTTAACTTTTACAAAGACTGCTGAGCTGGCAGCAACTTCAGTTGCTTTGTTATAAGCGAACAAAATGACTAATAACAGAAATAAATATCAGCAAACATTATCATAATTAAGATAATAAAACAGGGAAATTGTAAATGCAACAAAGGTTCTAAATGGTTTTTGACTTGGACATACTGTTCTAAGAAAATCTTTATATAGTAAAGAACCTCTACATCACATAAACCACTTTTCTCAGCTGCCTGAAACGCCTTGTTAGCATAAACGCACATTAAGTGCGTTAACCTGGCCACAATGTCAGGATTACTTTAGCTGCATTCTGATTGGCTATACGCACTTCCACATGTACACACTTCCATGTACGGTTTTGCACTGGTCTGATGTGAATTACAGTTTTGTTGTTTCAACTAGGCTCAGCCTAGTGAGCAGTAGTCTCAGCCACAGACATTCCGCCCTTTGTATACTGCTGTGTTTCCCGAGAGGCTGTTTATGTGCTGACTCTGTTTTCAAGATTGTCTCCTTCTATATATCATGCCAAATAACACTGGTCATTTTGCGTGTTTGAATTTCCTTTGCCTGCAGTCGTAGGCACTTTTTGGCCACATCAAGTGGCGAAAGGTACCAAACTCTCCCTAGACAGTCTGGCAATACGACAACACAGGTCCTCTAACAGACAGAGGCTGAATACAGATGTGCAGTATGAGGAAAAATATGGTATTTTGGAACATTGAAGCATGTAAATCTATACCATTATGACCATTAAACGCCTGCATAATTGGTCTCCTTTAACATTCAGTGGATGTTAATAAAGAAATGACCGTATTATCCATGTTCAATCAATTCTGTACCAATTCTAGCTCCATTTATCATGGAATGTTGACTCCATACAAATGGAAGGTGGCGATTTTAAATTATGCAGTTCCTTAAACAGCTGTCCATTAAAAGGCTTTTACCATACGTGGTTCTTCTATAAACAGGTTCCTATGTGTACTGTTATGAACTGAGTGTAGAACATCCTGTAATATACAGGATGTTCAAAAAGTCTGTTTTGTATCAAAAAATGTTACTATGGCAATAATGCTTCTTCAGTGGAGAGTTATTGAAGGCCAATCTTTTGGATGATTTAGGTGGACACAAATGACATTTAATGTGGCAGACTGACAATAACTCCTCAGTCTTGGAAAGAAAAGTCTTTCTGGCAAATATGACCACAGATGGTCTGTGTCCTCAGCAGACGCTGAATGGGTTGAAGATGCACCTGTGAAGACCTCAGTGTTCATTGTGCTCTGTCAATCAGTTGTAATGCTGCTGATGAAGTTCTTCACAGTTCGGTGACACTGTAAGTGAACAGGCAGGGCTGAAATGAATCTAGGCCATGTTAGTGAAGTCCTTACAGCACGTAAGCACATAAGCAGGTCATATCCATGGTAACCTGGCTGAGAGAACAGCACTATGAAGTGTAAAGGGGGAAACGTGTAGTTGGCTTGTTTAGGCTACATTAATGAAGTGCTTATGGATGACAGTCTTTAAGGTTTGTTTGCCATTTGCACATTCTGAAACACTTTATATTAAGTGTTCACTAACCAACATGAAGTAATGCATTAGTTAACAAAATCTGCAGGAACTGTGTGAGAATATTCAAGCTGCATGGGATGAATTATCATAGGACACCATTAGGAACCTCTACTGCTGAGATGTCTGGCATGTTGCATTAGCAAATATGGCAGTCCAATGTCATACTGAGAGACACTGCTTCTGTATGTGTAGTTCAATAAATATTGTCCATATCAGTCTAAATTTATCATCATTTATAACTTTATCTTCCTTGCAACTATTCTTTTGATGATGAGTGTCCTTCATCATCTAATGCATGATGAACTAATGCATTACTTCATGTTGGTTAGTCAACATTTAATGTAAAGTGTTACCACACCTTGAATGCATGTTGATGTTTAAGGCCTTTGCTTTGACTCTTAGTATGCTTCGGTCTTAGATCTGTTAGCCGCTAATGATGATAACCTAACAGAGGGAAGAACATGCCTTTGCTTAGCATAAATAAGCAAAACAGCAATATGATTCAGCCTTAATTACAACTGTATGTGTTTTACATACTATGTGGATATTTGCAGGTCTTTAGCATCTCAGTCATCCTAAATACGTTTACTTTAAAAACCTGAATAATGCTAATGAGCAGATATAGTTCTAATGTGAGTTAAAGGTCTGCTTCAAATAGATGGCATGCAAGTCAGTGCTCTGAGTGTGGCCACTTCATACCGCCCTTTATACCACCCAAAGACTAAAAAAGAGGGATGAAACATCTCAGAATTCTTATATGTGCATGCATATGTGTGTATCTGTGTATGCATGTGTGTGTGTGTGTTGAGGCGCGTTTGAATAGCCACAGTGTGCAAAACATGGCTGTTCCTCCTTTAAATACAAATCCTACCTTTGCCAAAGATGATCGTAAAACTGTCCGATTCCACCATCTTAAACTGTTACATAACATTGTTTACACTGTTTACATATACCAACAACAACAATGGAGCAACAGCAATGACAGTAGTGGACCCTGTGGAGAAATCTACCATTCCAGAAGTGGAATGTGAAGAGGATGACGGCACATTTCATTCTCTTTTCAAGGAACTGAACTGTCAGTGGGCACAATTGATGTTTACCTTTAAACGAGGTTGAAGTTGCCTCCTATTCACCAGCTTCTTCATCAAATGTTCTGTTCCACCTCAAGTGCTTCAGCTTGCACAGACGCCAGAATGTACCCAGCAGCACCATTTAAGGTGGAATGGAAAACTCTAAAACAAGCTGGCAAATAGGAAGCCAACTTCAGTTTCTACGTCTTTAACAGAATCCTGGACAGTTTTAATTCAAAGCTTTTAGTTTGCTCTACACATTACATTATGTACTCTGAAGCTTTATACTGTTGTGTCCTAACAGTTTATGTACATGACCATGATAATTTATGTACAGTTCAAAGGCTTATGTAAAGTATTTTAAAGCATTAGGAATGCTTTATAGATCTTTATGAATGCTGTAATAATGCCTTATTTATACATGATTCATAGAAAGAGTTACCAAATACTTTTTTGTGCTTTTCTGGTTGTGGTCCGATCATTTTACATTTTTGACACAATGTAAAGTGCAGCTGTTTTTTTCAACCTGTGTCAAAACATGAAAATTAGAGATAAAATGAAGCACTCTGTAAAAGTACACTCTAGGATTGTAATAATACTCTTATTTTTCTAAGTTTTGGTTGGAAACAAAACAGATTACATTCTTGAGACAGCCAACAGAAAATTATACAAAATTCTTTTTTTCCTCCATGGTATCTAGGAGAGCCAAACAAGCTTAGTTGAACTGAAGGGCTAACGTATCAGATTAAAGACTAACACCCAACTTCAGTGGGTAGGAGAACGTTGGGTAGGAGAACGTTAACGCTTAAAACATTGTCATCTCAGGTCACAGTAACATTCATAAAACACTTTCCGAATGTTGGGCTGAGAATTAATTCCTGTTTTGTTATCATGTTATCATGCATCTGTGGCCCTCACAACTTCCTCAACACATCCTCTGAACGTTGCAGTTAAAATGATATGTCTTATTTAACGTTTAACCTTATAGGAACATTATATGAAATCGTCTTTAAAACGTTTTTTGAACAATAGATTAAAACTGTTACAACTTGTAGGTAACGTTAGCCAAAGTTCTGGGAAGTTCTGAGAACATTCCCTGTTACCTGGGTATACAGTAAAATCAGCCAACAACGCTGAGTGGGACTAATTTCAAGAGAGAGAAGAAAGGTTTTGGCTTTCTAGAAGTTCTAGAAATGTTAAATGGCATTATCTCTATGTTAGGACAAGCTGAACGTCAAATATTGTATATCCTAATGTCTATTATGTGTTAGGTGTTTTGGTGTGTATTTAAATTTAAATGAAATTTCTGCATAATTCAGCCCCTGAGATGCAGTGGGACTTTCACACCCAGTCGAAGCCTTTTTTTGTGTAAACATTTTGAAAACGCGGGAAACACATGAGAGAGGAAGAAGAAATTGATTCTTTGAGTAGCAGCAATGATGAATTAATAATTTTTCTTTTAAGAACTGCAACTAAATGATGCACACACTGAGTTCACCCCATTCTACAGAAAAGACAACAACACGGGTAGTTCCACCGTCTCATTCAAGCTGCATAACATAACAATTCCGAAGGTACTTTTGTACGTCAGTAGGGGAACTCAAAGCTCTGCTTCTGCCTGTTGTTCATCTCATTACAAGGGAGTGTTCATTAGTGAGGACGGCTAAAAGTTTGTGGTTCTTTATGGGCATCATGGCAGTCCTCATAGACTGGAGTCCGCCTAGATAAACAGTTGCTCATGTACCATCATTCACCATACACTTACTTTAAACCTCACTTTGGAGATTAACACATTGTACCTCCACTCCCATTTGCTGGGGCAGCTGTGGGCTGGAGGTTAGAGAACCAGGCTTATTACCGAAGGGTCGCTGATTCAGTTCCCTGAACTGGTAGTATCAACTGAATCTCTATAATACTTGACATAAGCCTTTATAACTGTATATAAATGTTCATAATCACACGTGAAATGAAGTATAAGGCTTCACAGCACCAAGTGACATGACAAGTTATAAAATATATGCTATAATACATACTGTTCTTAACATTATTGGTGAGACCAGCATCATGAAGTTTAATAATAAATGTTCTGATCATTCACATAACGTCTAACTCACAAATGTAGAAACTCTCAATTCAAATGTATAGATATTCAAATGTATCTCTCTATGAATGCACTTAAAATGCATATTGGATACCTGATTCACAGACAGTGTTACTAAAACACTCTGGTAACATGTTATCTTCAAACTATCATAAAACAATGTCTCTGAAATCAGATGATAGTAACAATTTTCAGTAACCACGTTCTGGCCTTCTGGGAGGTACATTTTCAGAGGCATTAAAGTCTGGTTCCTATCACCATCACTGTGATCAATTCTGAACCAGTTCTCTAAAATGAAGTATTTTCCATTAAACCCATTTTGTTTGTCATTCAGTGTGTTAGAAATTCAGGTCTTCAGGAATATGAGGAGTCAGGAGACTGGAGATGAGATTTAGCATTGTCTTGAGTTTATTTGCACATACAGAGATGTATGGGTACAGCTTGGTCGATCAGCAGTCTAGTCTACTCCAGTGTAGTCTAGTCTAGCCTGCAACAGTCACGTACATGCATTATTCACGTGCATGCAGAATCATGCGCAGGCACCAGGCTTGGGTTGTCAGTCCCGTCCAGTCTTTGTCCAGTTTAGCTAGAAGTGTTTTTGGGGAATCTTATATACAGTAAGAGAAGGTGAGGAAGGGGAGTTTAAGGAGGGGTTTACATATGAACGAAGGAGTGGAGTGGTCACTACTTTCTGCATAGGTGGGGAAACAATTTACATTTTCTGTAACAAAGGGTTATCACACTTTCCCACAACAAAAGGATATTAGCTAGAGCTTCACAATAAACATACTTAAGACCATATGAAAATAGTATACTTTCAAAGGATAACAGTAGAAAGGAAAATGAAGTATGCTGAGGCTATTTTCTTTCAACTTGTACAGAAAACTTGCTGTTTAAAGGATTTAATTACTGTGGTGTGATAAAGTTTGGGCAACGTTGTTGTTTGTGTGAATAGTTAAGTGAGTAGAAGAAGAAATGATCTTCAAAAGGCATACAGCCAAAGATAGAAGAACTTTCTTTTCAGCATTTTGAGCAAGATTGGTGTATTAGCTTTGTATTGTACAAATTCAGAGTGTTAAAGAGAAAGGGGTACCATACAGCAGCTCGGTACACCAAGAACTTTGAGCTCTTAGGCCTTAATTAGCTTCTTAGGACTATGCATTGTTCACACTCATCATTAGAAAAGACCAGGTGATGCAAAAAGACTCCTCAAACCTCACGCCAGCAATCTGCAGCCATGGGCTCCTCTAAGCAGCTGCTGAGCACTCTGAACATTACAATAATCGGTGCCTGAATAGCAAATGCTGATAGCAAAGCATTTCCAGGTAGGCATTTCCTCAGTTTCTAATGTAATTAAGAAATGGCAGTTAACGGTGGAGGTAAGGTTGAGGTCTGGGAGACCAGGGAAATTGCTCTGAGAATTGGTAGAAAGGCAAATCAAAACCCTTGCTTGATTACAAGAGACCTTCAGGAAGATTTAGCAGACTCTGGAGTGTTGGTGCACTGATGGCCTGATGAAGTTAAAATAGTACTTTTGATTGCAATGAGCAAATGTATGCTTGGAGAAAAATGAGAGCAGAATTTCATGAAAACAACTCTCCAACTGTTAATCATGAGAGTAGATCAATCATGGGCTTAGGCTCAGGCTTGCATCACAGCCAGTTGCACGGGGACACATTACGCAGGTCAAAGGAAGAATGGATTGAGTTATATACCAGTTAAAAAACATCTTTGAAAAAGCTGAAGATGAACAAAGCATAGCTTCTACAACAGGATAATGATCCCAAACACATCTCAAAATCCACAACGGACTACTTCAAGACTTGAAAGCTGAAGGTTTTACCATGGCCCTCACAGTCTGCCAACCTAAAAATCATCAAATATCTGTGGATAGACAGCAAAAAGTAGAATCTAATGGAACAAAAAAGCTTTTGCAAGGAAGAATGAGTGAAAATTCCCTAAACAAGAAGCGAGCAATTCTTAGAGGCTACAAAAGGCATTTACAAGTGTTGAGTACTGACCATGCAGGGAGCCCAAACGTTTGCTTCTTTGCCCCTTTCCCTTTTTTGACATTTTGCTTAAAATGTTAAAGGAATGTATCATCTCTCATTTTATGCCTTTTGGAGATCAGCTTATCTTTTCCTCGCTTAGCTGTTTACAGCAACAGACTTTGGCATGCCACTGTATACAGATGTATGTTTTTAAATTGGTAGACCGCTAGCCAAACTTTCGACAGTGAGAGACTTCAGAAACCCTTCCTAGGGTGCTTCTTTCTGTAATGGTACAACTCTCCCAGTTGGAGTGGAGGATACTGCCGGTCTCTCGGGGCCGAGGTTGTGTGATCGGGCCTCTGTGTGCCCCCTCAAAGCAAACAGCAGGAGCTTTGGCAGCAAAGCCTCCAGTGATCAATCCCTTGGCCTTCCAGTCACTTCCACACACTGAGGCGCAACAAACCAAACGCCATCAGCTCTGTATGCGAGGTTTGCGTGTTCACGCGTGTAAAAGAATAAATAACTAAGTAGAAGCCGTGGCCACTGCACACGTTCCGTTGCTATAACTGTGTATAAATTGAAAGTAAACAAAACAGCGAGACAGAGAAAAAAACCTGAGCTGAAAGAACTGAAATAATGGGAAAGAACTGAAATGAATTTTAAAGAGAGTGAGAGATAGAGGGAAAACAAGCAAAAGTGTGAAACTGAGAGAGAGGGAGATTGTGAATGCTGAAAGATTTTTCAGCCTTTAACACAACTCTGTTTACGCTTCAGTCTAAACAGAGCTCTGCCAGCGTTAGCGCTATGATGAAAAGCATGGAAATAAGTCAGTAATTAAAGCAAACGCTGCCAATATAAACTGCCATGGTCCTTCGTTTACAGTGAATGTTATCTATGGAAACTCATATGTGTGGTAAATGTCCTTTCATGTTTGCTTTACCACGCAATTAATTTCTTTACCTTTCAGCGGCACGTCAGAGGGTTAACTCCAGCGGCCGTGCTCCACTCAGAAGCCCTCTCAGAGACGCTTTCCCTCCTAATGAATACGGCTGTTTGTTGCCATTGAAGAAAAGCTGCGACTGTTTCATCATCTCAAAAGAGGCTCATTTTGAATTCCAGGCACTAAATGTAGGGCCCGACCGTCTCGCAGGGACCGAAACCTGGACATGAGCAATTAATAAGAAGCGTTTTCTAAACGCTTCTAAAGCAAATAGCCCTGAGCTAAGTGGCTGACTGTAATTCCTGCTTTTCCTTTTTTGGGAGAGGGGGTTTGCTTGGGTAATTGAATTTGACTTCTTTCAAGGGAGCAATTACCAATTTAATGTTTGCCTCAAGACAGCGTACGTGTGGAGATAGAAAGCTTTGCATTTCCTGCATGTACCCTCCACGAAACATCTTATTTTGTGCTGAAACACAGCACTGGAATACACGGGAGTGTCCCCAGAGAAGTACTACAAATGCTTGTCTTTTAAGAGCACGTAGCAAATTCGCATTACGAGCTGTTAGCTGTAATCAATGGCACAGTGTGACCAGATCGATGTGCAGCTAAAATGACCTTTGTGTCATGATATTTGATTTTTAGGCCCACAGAATGTAGAGCCCCCCCCATCAGGGTGATTACAAAAACGTCGCCGTTGAGGGTTTCAGTGGCCTAACAGGTGGCCTGGCAGAACAGGTCTTTTGTGAGCTTGCTCCGAACAGATAAGCGACACCTTTGAGCCATGGAACATTCGAAGGACCAATTTAGGGGATCGGCTAATCCGCAGAACCGACAGCAGTTTCCGTGAATAGCACAGCGTGACCTCAACCTAAGGGAACCCGAGAGCCAGCATCCCACACAGCGGCTTGAGACAGAGATAGCTGCACAAAACAGCAGCAAAAAGCTCACCTAGTCGTGTCTGACCAGAGTGTTCTAAGCATGATTAAAAATGCAGCATGTCATTCTGTTTACTCGGGGAGGGGATGGGGAAACTATAAAGCTAGACACTTCCAAACACTGCCTGTGCCACGCTTGGGTGTGACGCATGGTTAATTGCAGCCTGTGATTATGACACGACTAGTCAAAGGCGATTTCTCTAGAGGAACAACTCTTCATCAAACTTAATTAAGGTTAGCCTGAGAGACTATGCGCATGTCTTCGTATGCTGCTTTTGCAGAAATGCAGGCAAGCATTCGTCTGTTCTGATTTATCGCAGGAGAAAGTGTCACGCTACTATGGTGCATGTCAAATGACAGGATGAATCCTTAAGGAGTGAAGACAGCGAGAACACAATAAGGGAAGTGCAGAATAAGGATATTAAGTAATGTTTTAAGATTTTAAAGGAGGGATAGTAAACAGAACTGTGCCCCCACCCAACACCCCCAGTCAGCCAGCCTGCACACTTTCACCATTGCAGTTGCAGTTTCACAGGCGGGTGTTTCTGGTGGACTATGTAGAAGTGAATAATTCACAGTTATTACTGAATAATAGGGTAACCTCAGGGGAAAGAAGCACCCGGGGTAAGACGTCTCCTGATCAAAAGATGAGGTCACTGTTAATTTTGACCCTTGCATTTAATGGCTGGGTTCTAACTGATATTCTTTTATCTGGATAATAAAAAGAAGAACAGATGTTCCTAAGATAGTAGGTGATAGATGAATAGATGTTCTTCCTCCAGAAACCTTACAAAGTCTGATGTCTTTTGGAGTCAGATGTGTATTCATTTCATGTACACAGACCTTCTACCAAATTAGTTTAAACTGTGGCCTCATAAATAAATAAATAAATAAATAAATAAATAAATATTCAGATCTTAGACGTATACAATGATTATGTCCATAATATTTATGTAAAATAAATATTAATAAAGATAGGATATTTTGAAACCCCTAACCTCTTAATTTACATTTGTGGAAATAATACTTTCTATTGATACATTTTTTTAAAGATCTTTTTAATTTTTTTAAATAGTGCTGTTAAACTGCATCCCCATCCCTCATTGCCACATGGTGAGCAGTTAGATCCCACTGTTTTCAAGTAAATGTGTCCCAAAGTCTGACAATCAGTGTAATAATAATAATAATAATAATAATAATAATAATAATAATAATAAATTCATTTGAATTTATAATATAAAAAAACAGAATTTATCATATAAAATTGTAAAATGATTTTGTTGTAAAATGACTATTAAAATAATTTGAATCCAAATAAAAATAACATGAAAACGCAATGAGTAATAAAAGCAAGTGAAATCATAAAAACAAAGCTTATAATAATATGTCTTCAGCTGTTTTTAAAAGTATTGTCTGATGTTGCTTGTCTAATCTCAAATGATAAGTTGCTTCATTTAAAAATAAAACATAAAAATAAAAAACTCCTCCACTTGTCTTCTTATTAACCTGGTACTTAAAGCAAACTTGCAGTGCTGGATCACAAAGAACGACTTGGAACATCCAGAGGTAGACCGCAGTCCGTAATGTATGAAAGAAACTGAAAGCAGGTATAGCGATGTTAGAACTGGTGTAACGTGTTCTGTCTTATGTGTTGCTGTTAATACTCTGGCTTCAGCATTCTGGACGAGCTGCAATTTATCCATCATCTTTTTGGCAGGCCAGTGAACAGCGAGTTACAGTAATCAATTCAGTTTCTTAGCATCATGCAGACTAATGTATGGTCTAACACAAGCGATGTGTGCTTTAAAACCTAAATCAGAGTCTAAAAGTACACCTAGATTCCTCATCACCGGTTTAACGTGCACAGCACAGCCTCCGATTTTCTCATATTATTTTCACTAGACCCGACCAAATGTGTTTGTGTTTATCTTCATTAAACTTAAAGATGTTTCTGTCTATCAAATTAACGATATTAGCTGTAGAGTCTGTGAGAGTATTTACAGTAGTAGCACTGTCTGGATCCACAGATATATAAACTGGATATTGTCCGCATGGGAATAGAAGTTAATATATCGGTTGACAATTTGACCTAGAAATAGCATATAGAGAGAAAACAGGAAGATACCAAGTACCCCTGGAGCCCTGTGGAACACCATAAGGAACATCATAGTTTTGGGAAGCATTATCATCTATGGTGACAAAATATTTCCTACTATTCCTGAAAGTCCAACCCATGTTTCAAGCTTTGCCATCAATATTGCATGGTCTACATTATTAAAGGCAGACAAAAGATCAAGCAACACAAGTAGTGATATGTTCCCATCAGCATTAAGTCTGAGGTCGTTTACTACTCTTAATAGTGCTGTGTCAGGTCGTCCCAGGATAGGCACTTCTGGGACACTTCTCACGCCGGCCACCAGAGGTCTAACTCGCCGGAGTTCTGAGGATTTCCGCGCCTGCTCCCTCTCACCTAGCCCCTCCCGCACCTGCCCTCTCTCACCTGCTCCCCATCCCAAATAATTATCCTTCCCTTTAAAAGGCCTTCCCCTCCCTAGGTGTTTGTGGAGCATTACCCACCGTACCATTTGCACTGGCAGCTGCGGAACAATCCTCAATTTCTGTGTCCCATCAGTAATCTCTGTTTTGTTGCTTTTCAGAGTACCCTCCCTTCCCCGGACTCTTGAACCCTGGACACCTCTTGCCCTTGGTTTCCTTTGTGATTCCCTTTTGTGACTTTTTGGACATCTTCTGAGCTTTTGTAATTTTGAGGCCTTTTGCTTTATTTTTAGAGTACTTCTGGGCATTTCTTTCTTTTGGACCCTTTTTGTGTTTGTACGTTTTTGCCATTTGGGTTAATGAATAAACCTACCATGGATCCGATCCCTGTGTCTGGCATGCCACCATTACATGCTGTTTCTGTACTCTGGCATGACTTGAATCCTGATTGAAATTTTTCAAAAATATCATTATGATGGAGAAAAACATTTAACTGCTGAAATACTACCTTTTCTATCATTTGCCTAGGAAATGTACACTGGAGATTGGTCTAAAATGACCCAAAACCAAGTTATTTCTCTTTAGTAATGCTAAAGAAACAGCAACAATCCTAAGTGGGTCTGGAAAGATACCAGTTTCTAGTGAGCAGTTTACTATGTCCAAGATCACACTGCAGACTATCAAAAACACATTTAAAAAAGGATGCTGGAATCGGATCAAGAAGGCACCTCGCAGATTTTAACTGAGATACAACAGTACACAGCTCAGATTAATTAATAGCTTTGAAAGTACTAAAAGTGGTACATGGGTTGGAATTTATTGGTTCTCGTACATGACTGGTTTTGAGAGTTGTATGCTTGCTCTAATGTTGAGTACTTATTTTAAAAAAGCATTGCAAATTCTTCACATTTTACAGGAAATCCCTGGATTGTGACTGGCCTACGGTTTAACAAGCCAATCAAGTCCAAAAATAAGTAATGGTTTTTGAGATATATTGTTGCCTTTCTGAACGGGTTTCTGAACGTGATGTTGGTCTGGTACCCAGATGTGGTTTTACATGCCCATTTACACCCTATGATTTGGTCCCAGAATGAAACAAGCGGTTTTCCTTTTTTGGTGAGCTCAAATAGTTTGATGAGCTCTTCTCTGATTGGCTGGTATACAGTGTAACATTGCAAGCAACATGTTGAAATAGACAGACAAGAAAATAAAATGAACCTCTGTGCAAATTAAGTCAGTCCTCATACTATTTTGTTAGCTATGCTATTTACTTGGAGCTGCTAGTACCTAGCATTACCTATATTAGCTACTTGCTTGGCTCTCGCAACATCAACACACAGTAAATTAAAGCTGTAACTCACTTAAACCTTTCAGTTTAAGATGATCTGCTTCGACCACAGTGACACAATCACACAGCATGACTGCTACTACAGGTTGCTGTTAGAGTTGTGGTGCTAATTAAGGTGGAACTGCTCCTTTCTTCTTCAGTGTTAAACACTGAGTGAAGCTGCTCAGTATCCTCCAAGTTGTCCAGGATCTTCTTAAAGATGTAGGAGCTGAAGTTGGCTTGCCAGCTTGTTTAGCAAATTTTCTGTTCCACCTTAAATGGAACGGAATGGAACAGAACTTTTGATTAAGAAGCTGGCAAATAGGAAGCAACTTCATTAGATTTCATTGCTGTTGCGCTGTTGTAAATTTTGGGGGTGTAAATATCAATGAGCCTGTTATATAACAGTTTAGGACTTGGTCATCAGCCCATCTTACCTTCCCATATTGTAAATGTAGCAGATTGTAAATTGAAGGACGAACAACAGCGTTTAAGGTTCATGGTATGTCAGATCTAGGTACTGAACTCCTCTTATTCCACCATGCCAATGAAATTACTGAGCTTAAATGATTATCTCTCTGGCCAACACTCTTAGCCTGTTACATCACTAGAGCAAAACTAAACACAAGCAGGGAGAGTAGTGAAAAGGGCTCTATATATGCAGGTAGTGTTTTAGACCCCTCCGTGACTGGGAGTCGCTAAAAACAGCATCCAGCTTTTATCTGGTGATGCCTCACTTTACTGCTTGATGTGTGGCCAGGGAATGCAGGCACGGCCAGCTGAGTGAACGGATGAATAAATGACCAAACAGACGGACAACAGGTAGACAGATGGGCTAACCTGACAGCTGCTCAGTTATGCTTCCTAGGTTCGTTTTTCGCTTGATTGTTAGTTTCATCTGTTGCTTGTTACGCAGAGAGGGAAACGAAGGAAAACACAGTTTTGGTGAAGCTATGTAGACATGACCAAAGACATCTGGTGAGAGAGCTGCTTAAGCGCCAGCCTAGTTTTGGTCCGCCCAAACTGAGAGAAGACGATTTGGATGAAATACATGGGCCATTTAATGCATAATGGGAAGTTATTAATAAGACACTTCTTGTGCATGTGTGAATGTTGTGCTCACAAGAGCGAAATTAACCTACTTAGAACAAAGGTATGATAACTGTATCATAAGGTTGAAGTTTAAGGACTTAACCTACTAGTGGTAGAACGACTGACCAGGAAAAGAACAGGACCATCTGATGGCTTTCCCTGACTAAATATTATCCAAGCCCTGCAAACTCTGTCTACCCTCATTGATCCATTATTTCTAAAAAATAGGCTAAAACACTCTTGCTTTGATCCGGCATTCGCTCTGTGCTGGTTTCAGTCTAGTCCCTCAGCGATGACCTAAAGGAGAAATTTTTATTGCACAGATACATCTCTTGGACTAATTGCTATTTCCAGTGGCCAGGCTCCAAACACACCTATACAATTCCACCCTTGTAAAGTGTAAGTTTTCCCCTACAGCCATGTCTCATTGCAGCAGTCTGAATGGCCAAACTCATGTTGTGCTGCATCTATGTATATAGCTTGTGAGTGACAGCTGGTACAATTTAGAACATAGAGGGGAAAACAGCCTCAGATCCGAGTGCACTTTGTGCCACTGACTGACAGCTGGTCAAATGCACTCAGAGCATACAAGTACAGGGATTGAAAAACAGCCCTTGTTCCCTTGCTGCTTCAGAATTTTGAAAGCAACTGGAGCGAGCTGAATGGAGCCTGCACCTGGAGGACTCATTCGAAGACCATGAAACCAAAAATGAGGACGCATCAATGTCAACTCTGTTCCCCCACGCAGAAATAGGGGTAAACATAAATCTCTGTAATGCCACTTATCAGGTATCTCCACAGTCGAACTCCAGATGGGATCCGCTGGGCCTGAAATAAGGGACAACACTTGTGATTGACAGGTATGCGGCCTTTTAGCTTTCTACACAAAATCTTAGAGTTTGAACGTGAACTGGTCAGCCAGGTCTGTCTACTTAGAGTTCAAAAAGCCACATATACTGAATGAAGCAGACAATCACTAGTACTGGTGGAACCAAGACTTCCTCACAGTCCTACAGGGAGGAAAACGTTTGAACATACCTGGTCAACTATACATGTTCTGTTGTTTTTCTGTGTAAGAAAATATTATCCTCATACAGAATACAGAAAAATATGGTATCTTCAGCTCATTTTAGTGCATAATGTCAAATAATTTGCTAAGTTAAACATAATAGAGAAGAAGAAATATTAAATGTGTCACACTTTATGTTGACACAGTGCATTAAAGGAGACTTTATCAATTTTTCTGTATGTTCCACCATAATTTATACATGATTCAGTGGTTGAGATGTAATCAAAGTAATTCAGACTGCCTTGACATGAAATGGTTAAATGGTTATATAGAAACTTACTCAGATTTCTTTCTTTGGTGGTAAATGGAACCAGAGGTCAGAATATCCACACCATTTTATTTACTATCCAAAATCACCAGTGAACCTACACGTGATGTCTAAGATATTTGAATCCACCATGAATTGATACAAAAAAAAACTGATTTAAATACATTTTAGACCAAAACCCTTACAACTCTTTTAAAACAATATCTCAGATATCAGGCAGCAAATTCATAACCATTTCATGTAATAACGTTCGAGGAGGGGGTTAGCAAACTCTTACCATCACCACCACCATGAACAATTCTGATTTGACATGTTATAAGTGACCATACTACACTCTGAATGATTTGATATGTTAACCATTGAATTGTGCGCACATTATAAAAGACATTATAAAAAAGTCATGTATACACACATACTAGATGTTCAAGAGTATTGGGACACAATGCTTCACCTCTTATTCAGGTGTTTCATTCAGTCCCATTGACACAGGGGTATAAAATCAAGCTCCCAGCCATGCAGTCATGCAGCCTTTAAAACAGCTCTCTGAATGTAATGATGTTTCTTCCCTCTTTGATATTCTGTAATAACTGTAAGTGGCATTACTGAAAAGGAGAAGTGTTTAGGAGCCACAGCAACTTATTAATTAAGTTACCGAGTGAGGTCACAGTGTGCTGAGGTAAATAGTGCTAAAAGTCACCAACGCTCTGGCGACTTATTAATCGCAAACGACCTATGAATTTAGGATTTGATGTCATAAAATCTCCTGTAGGCGTAATGTGTAGGTGTCCCAATACATTTGTCCATGCAGTGTATCTTTTAGCACAGAGGATTCAGCAGAGGATTCAGCTGTGTCTGATGGAGAAAGTAAGAAAATGATTTAAAACTCTACATAGGTCATTATATGCCATCCATCCTCAAGTGTGAAACCTACAGTAGTCCACAATACAAAATTTGTATGTACAATTCACCCTTGTCCTCTCAGTGCTACAATGTCCAATATGACTTTGCTATCTGCATGGGTAAAGATTCACTTGAATGCATCTGTGGTGAAGAATAAATGATGCTTGTAGTTACATTCTAATAATAATCACATATAATCATATAATAATAATAATATAATAATAATAATAACCGCAATAATCACTGCTGTTTTATTCTTACAGGAGAAAACTCAATAGAGCATTGCAAGATTGAGAATTGTAAGAAACACACAAAATCCTTGGGAGCTAAGGAAAAAAATCCAACGTGTAGATGGTGTCAAGTTCACAGAAGTCCATTTAGCCCACAGCAGGTTAGCCCTGCCCATTCATCTTATAAGTCCTTTTTAACATGCAGCAGATTAGTCCCACCCATTTAGTCTTCACCACTTTAGCCCACTCATCCAATCAACAGCAGTTTAGCCCCACCCATTCAGCTTATAATGGGTCAGCCCTGTCCTTTTGGACACCTCCACCCCACCCATTCAGTCTATAGCATTTTACTCATCCTCTTTTAACACATAGCAACAGTTTCACTCTGCCAAATTAGTCTATAACAGGTTAGCACAGCCCATTCAGCCTAAAGCAGTTTAGTTCTACCCCTTTCAGTCTACAGGAGGTTAGCCCCACCCATTCAGCCTATAGAAGTTTAGCTCTGCTCTTTTAACATACAGCAATTAAGCCCTGTCCATTTAGCCTATACCAGTTTAGCTCTGTCCAATTAGTCTATACCAGGTTAGGGCAGCCCATTCAGCTTTTAGCAATTTAGCTCTGCCCATTTAGTCTACAGGAGGTTAGCCCCACCCATTCAGCCTACAGCAGTTTAACTCTGCCTAATTAGTCTTTACCAGGTTAGCCCTGTCCATTTAGCCTACAGCAGTTTAGCTCTGCTCTTTTGTACATACAGCAATTAACCCAGTCTATTCAGCCTATAGCAGTTTAGCTCTGCCCAGTTAGTTTATACCAGGTGTAGCCTTCCAAAAGACCAATTTATAAAGGTGGCGTCTTAATTTTATTTCAGTCTGAACTTCTGTTTGTTTCAACCCAGACTGCATTTTGGAGGAGGCAAGGGCAGCCAATTAACACAGAGCTCATTTACATGTACCACTCTAAGGCACAGTAACAAATCAATCTGTTTACATCTAAGGGATGAAGAGAGATCTAAAAATGGCCATGTACAAAGGAACTCTTGCTGTTTTGGTACATAAATGGTACAAATGTTCTAAAGGGGACTTGAGGGAAAAGGCATAAATTGGCAAAACAATGTAGAATATTGGCCTGTTATGGGAAATCTCAGGGGCTGAAAGAAACGTAGCACTAGACAAGTGCTGAGAGAAGCCGTAAGGGCTGAGAGAAAACCTTGATCATTAGGAGAATTGAGGTGGCAGCTATAGAGCAAGACGTTTGCTTTAACAGATGAGGAGCTGAAAAGTTTGAAGAGGAATTTATAGTCGGCTCTAAACCTGATTAGAGTTCAGTGAGCACACAGAGCAGGCCATCTGCTCAAATCAAGCAATTTGAGGGAATAATTGTCACCTTGCTTTTGAACCAGAATGTCAGTGCTACAGGTGTCCGAACTTTTAATGAAGCCCATCTCGCATATACAGTCGGTGGCAGAAGACGCACCTCTGCAGCAGCATTAATGAGGAAGCAGCCTGTCGAGCTCTTTCCCAAAGACAGTCCAAACCTTCGCTTGATTGCTTCCATTACTTGTGGCTGATTTTCAGAACGTCCTACCACCCCGCCACGGGGCATGATTTAGTCATAAGTCTGAAAGAGTTCCGTTTTGTGGTTACATCTTTGTTCAGTGTTTTACGAAACATGCAAGATGGATGATGAGTGGAGAGTGCATGGATGTTTAAGGTGGACATATAGAGTTTGGTAGTGCATAATAAGTAGCCGCCACCAGTCGATTGCCTAGATAAACTGACTAACCTACTTTGCTGTCCTTGGACAATTGTTGGGCTTGTTAGGACATGGGCTTGGCTTAAAATGAATGCAATATTTAGGATATTTTGGCAAGTTAGGATACTTATGTACCACTTATCTGGAAATCAGATACGATTGTGAACTTATGAATTGCTGTTCTGTAATCCTTCCATCCTAAATTCAGTCTTCACTGAAGTTACTATGACAATATTGCAGATAGAATGAGGTTTCAGACCTAAGAAGTTTCTCTAACACAGCCCCAGACATCCGAAGCCAAAGATGGGCTGACAGTCCGCGGCCTGACACGAACCTGCAAAGAGGAGGTTTCTGTTAGCTGCCGGACAGGCAGGGCCTTAAACTGCTACTGTCTAATAACCAACAAAAAATTTTCCCTGTGAGAGATACTCTCTTTGGAGCGACCTTAAACCCAGCTGCCCTTCCATTATCGAAAGGCCAGTACTTCCCGAAGCACATGGTCAAACACAGGCTGAGCACACTGACCTTTACAATGTGTTTGAGTGGACTCTCCTGAAAAGGATATACTGTGGGCAACAACCATGGTACTGGCTTCCTTGCAAAGGCTACAGTTCTATAAACAGAAATAGTGGAGGCCATGTCAGAAACAGGGTGGCTAAACATAATGACTATATTCTGTAGCATGTTCCACAGTTTAAAAAAAAAGTCTTAAGCACAAGTCACATTTTATTTTTTGGACTTTCTATGTAGCCTATATTCATAAATAACCATAAATGTGCTTGTAGCTCATTGGAATCTGGTAACAATGCTTTCTAAATTTGCTTATAAAGTCTAACAATGCCTCATAGGGATGTAATATGTGCTATAATTAATTCATTAATGACTTATAAACATGTTATAACAGAAGTATCACTATACATGTAAGTAATTGCATGTAACAATAAAATAATAAAACAAACAATAATAAAAATATAATGAACATGTAGAATGCCATCACTGAGTGCTTCAAGTAAAGTGAATGTCATTTGAAAGTTAAATGTATTATTTATATGTCTATTATAGTGCTTTATGATATACTATGCCTCTCTATCATTGCAGAATCAACTGCAAGATCTTCAGTCACTGTTCTTGATGTACTTTCTGAAGGCATATAAGCTTTTTGTAAATGTTAATACGTTTTGTAGGTGCTTTGTCATTATGTATATGTCATTTTCTACTTAAAATAAGACATTTTAAGTGGAAATTTTATGAAGAAAATTTAAGAAAACATGTTGCTGTTTACATTGTGTGTGAATTTCATGATGAATAGACCACAGGAAACAGCCCAAAACTGCTTGGAAGAAAGTCTGGTTCCATTGACTTACATTAAAATGAAATTAGGTTATATCAATATGTATAATTAAAGCAGCGATATGCTAAATTCAGCAAATATACAGCAGAATACGCAGATGCATTTTCTTTATAGAGGATGTGTTTTCTTAATATTAGCCTCGCAACCAGAGGGTTGCCGCTTTGATTCAGTGAACTGACAGGACACGACTTAAGTGCCCTTGAGCAAGGCACCTAACCCACAATTGCCCCCCACCCCACCGGCGCCATGAATAGCTGCTCATCGCTCTGGGAAAATGTGCTCACTTTCGCTTCGTGGACGGATTGGAAGGTGGAAGCCAAATTCCTCTGTGTGCACAGTTGGCAAATGGTTCTAAATTCTAAATCTAATTCTATCTGCTATAAAATGAATGACTAGTATTTAATGTCTGTTTGGCTGGAACTAGAATGAATGAAGGTTGTATATTGTGTTGTAGCCTAATGTAAAGTCTAAACAGTCAATTCTACTTACACCTGTTATAACAGCTTAAACCGCTGTTGAAATGGAGCTCTCAGTTGTCAGCTGTAATGATATGTATGATACGAAGTCATCCAGAGGAAAATAGGATATAAATATCAGCTGCACAAACGCCACATGGGGGGAACTATCAAACTGGTGAAAACTACCAGACATTACTCATCAGCATGAGCGTTTGAACCTGCAAATGCCTGATGATTACTGCAATCTAGAGTGAACAAGTGCCTTGCCCACTTAATGTGTGATAATGCAACAAGGTTAGCAGACCCTTTATCTGCCTCCGCCAACACCGCGAGGTTAATGTGCAAAAACTCCCTCTATCAGACTAGCCTCATGAACAGCTTAAAAGCAGCCAGGGTTACTTCCGAAACTATATCTGTCTAATCGTAGTGGGTACAAATACATTTGAGAAATCAAATCAGCACTAATGACCAGCATGCTGTTGTTTAAGTCGTCCTCTCTTGCTCCCTGAAACTGGTTCAACAATGCAGGAGCACCTTCTGAAATAAGTATGATACAAGCAGACATACTGTACAGAAGGTTCTCCCTTCACCTACATCAGACACAAACACTCAGCCTTTAATATATAATCCCCTTTTACCCCATTCTTTCACAGTAAGGACCCCCACAGGACCGCCACAGAGCATGTATTACATGGGTGGTGGATCATTCTCAGCACCGCAGTGACACTGACATGGTAGTGGTGCGTTAGTATATGTTGGTGTGAGTGGATCAGACACAACAGTGCTGCTGGACTGAAAATAGCCAACCAACCAAAACTATCCAGCATGCTGTAACTGCTGATGAAGGACTTGAGGATTGTCAACACTGCACTGTGCAGCAGCAGATGACCTATCGTCTCTGACCTTACATCTACAAGGTGGACCAGCAAGGTAAGAGTATCTAATAGAGTGGACAGTGGTGGACACAGTGTTTAAACACTCCAGCAGCACTGCTGTGTCTGATCCACTCACAGCAGCACCACATACACTAACACACCACCACCATGTCCGTGTGTTGAGAATGATCCACCACCCAAATAATACCTGCTTAATGGTGTTCCTATGGGGGACCTGACCATTGAAGAACAGGGTAACAAAGAGAAACAGATGGACTACAGTCTGTAATTGTTGAACTACAAAGTGCTCCTATATGGTAAGGTTAAAGGTCTCTCCTCATAACAGCCCAGTATTGTGATATACTTTATCACAATAATGATAAGTTCCATCAAGTCAATTGTAAAACTTGCCAAATAGTCTTTCTTCAGAATGTATGTCTTCGGTTTGGGTCTTCAGACTTCTTAACAGCTTCGTGATTTCTCTGCTTGTAACCCTCTATCTTGTTGCTGTTCATCCACTTCTTCTTTTACCTGCGAATGTTACACGCAATGTTGTCCAGTGAATATGTTCTTCTGAGAGTAAGGCCAAAATAAAGCTTGAGTTGGGTGAAAACTCACTCCCTCACAAGATCAAAGGTGTCAGCAGTTTTCTTCTCCAGCTTTCACATCCTTAAAGAACCACAGAGAAGGCCACCTGGACAATTCTGTAGCTGTAAAAAAAAAACAAATCAGTATGTTTAAAGGTCTTTTATGCTTGTTCTGCTGAGTGCCAATGTATGTATAAATTGATCCAAGTAGGTAAAATCTGTCCACCACTTCTACATGTTCACATCAGTGGTTCAGCACCATCAGGTTAGCAATCTCTCCCTTTGTTTTCTTTGTATTCAGAAGCCTTCTCCATTAAGAAACAATGCTGTATATAGTTCAATCTATTAACCCCCCACCACCCTTTCCTTCCTTCGAAACTACAGAGGCCATCAGGTTTTTTGTTGTTGCCCCTGTACATTTTGACTGTGATGACTTTTGGTGTTTGAAGTTTGAATGTCCAGTCATCATAATCCAGGCTCTCAAATTTCTCACAACACAATATGGTTCACTAGCACCGGTAGATATTTATTTGACCCATCGAGTGGTTCTATGTGCACATAGCCTCATATCATGAGTACAGCATGGTAACTGTGTTTCAAGCGTTTTATTGTGTTTTTAATGTTAATTCAGACTCATCTTACTAATCACTACCTCAACCTTCAACAACTGATTTAGCTTCTTCCTAGACTGAAAGCTTCTTGTTTTCAAGTTCCACCTTAAATAGTGCTGAGATTGCATTCTGGCACCTAAGGAATTTATAAGAACTCCTTCACCATTTCAGGTGGAATGGGAAAATTCCAACAAGAAGCTTATGAATAAGAAGCTGAATGCCAGCACCAGAATGTAATTGCTGCACCATTTAAGGTGGGATGAGAAAATTCCAACAAGAAGCTGGCAAATTAGAAACTGAATGCCAGCACCAGAATGTAATTGCTACACCATTTAAGGTGGAATGAGAGAATTCCAACAAGAAGCTGGCAAATTAGAAACTGAATGGCAGCACCAGAATGTAATTGCTAAACCCTTTAAAGTGGAACGGTAACAATTTGAACACAAAGCTAGAGAATAAGAAGCTAGTGAATAAGAAGCTAGTGAATAAGGCAGAATGGGAACATTAGAACAAAAACATGGCAAAAACTGAGCTGAATGTCAGGGGCAAAATATAACTACTGTACCATTTAAGGTGGAACAGTATAATTCAAACAAATAGTTGGTAAATGAGAAGCTGAGTATCAGTGACAGAACCATTTAAGGTGGAATGGGAAAATCACAGCAAGAGGTTGGCGAATAAGGAGCTGAATGTCAGTGTGCAAAATGTAACTGCTGCACCATTTAGGGTGGAAGACTGAAGTTACAACAAAAAGTTGGCAAATGGGAAGCTGAATGTCAGTGCCAGAATGTAACTGCTTCGACATTTTAGGCAGAAAAGGA
This sequence comes from Semaprochilodus insignis, assembly GCA_034552555.1. Lineage (NCBI taxonomy): Eukaryota > Metazoa > Chordata > Actinopteri > Characiformes > Prochilodontidae > Semaprochilodus > Semaprochilodus insignis. The sequence continues at coordinate 11,794,568 of CM067490.1, read as the reverse complement.
AAGATTCAACCAAGAACTGGCAAATAAGAAGCTGAATGTTAGCCCCAGAATGTCACTGCTGCATTATTTAAGGTGGAATGCCTCATCATTTTGCTAAGGATAATAAATAATATTCAAATGTGGATAATATCCTTACTGGAATTAAATGCACAAAGCAACAGATAGATACAGTAGGACTTTTCAACAAGTATGCCTCCTCTTTCTACATCTTAAAAATTCAAGCTGCCACTTCAACATAAAAACCTGAAACTGAAACTTTGACCCGCTCCTATGTAGATATTAATTGGTCATACTAAGCTAAATAACTAAAGATAACTAAAGATAAACGTAACGGTTTGTAGTTACGGGTAGTTATACACAAATGAAAACAAAGTTTTGTATATTACTGTTACTACCTTTAAGGCATACTCCAGCTTCCCTGCTCCAAGACCACTTTGAGTATACCTGTGGGTGCACCTCGAGGTGACAAAGTAAAACCAGATACAAGCTGTGGCAGACCTGTTTTTGTCCTCCTGTGTTGCACTCAGCTGTTGAGTTGACTGACTTTCGGACTTCTGCTTCTCTGCACATGAATCAGTCAGTCCCTGTCAGGTCAGAAAGGCCCTGATTTTAACCACAGGGCATGCGATTTCACAAGCGCAAGCCTACCTGCTTTATTTTTTAGCAGTGTCGGAACATGTGTTCCGGCATGGATGAGCAGTCGCTTCCATGGTCATGTAGTTAATGAAGTGGCCACTCGTAGAACGCTTCCTCAGGAGACATTTTAATTATATTTTTTGTTCATTTATATTAAACATTACGAAGCGCACAAAATTTTCCATTCACTTTATCTGCGGGTAATTGCTGAGGGAAACATTATTCCAGCAGATGCCACAGTGCTTAGCGTATGATTGAATCACTTGGTTTGTTTTTTTTAGGATCAAATCAATCTAAGCATGACACCAGACTGTGTCTCACTCTGCTGACATGGCTGGGAATGTAGTTTATTACCAATCAGTTTAAGCAGCTACAGCAGGGTAGGGAGCAATCTTTCTTAAGGGGCCATTTTCACCTCCATTGACTGAAATTCAGGGGCATTTTATTCACAGACAGGGCACTTCGCAAAATATTGTCACCGTCCAAAGAAAAAACTTAATTTTAATGTAAGTCAAAGGAACTAGACGTTTTTCCAAGCCAATTTGGGCCATTTCTGTTGATCCATTCATCGTGGAATTTTCACACAATGTAAACGGCAGCAGCTGTGTTTAAATGATGCATAAAAGTAAGAATTGACAAAAATAGAGATACATGTTTTTGTTTGGACATCGACAATATGCAAAATAATATTCAACTTAAAGGGAAAGAATTCCAACAAAGACAATTTTCCACTTCCCTTCAATGTTGTTCATCAGCCAAGGCAAGTTTGCTGTCTAAATGTGGTTCCTTTAGTTTAGAGCTGAAGCTATAAGGCTAATGTTACTAACAAACACTGCATGACAATAGTCACCGAAATGTTTTTCTGTAGGTGCATCCCCAAATGGTCCTTTTTAAGAGGTGTCTCTTCATGTAGGATGAGTGGCATCCATCCACTATGGTAATCATTTGCTGTGCGCAGGTTTGAGCTAGCAGCATTAGAATGGATTTCAAGTACTAGAGTATTGGACATTTTGCCTTCCATAAACAACGCCTGTCCAGTTAATGCTCCCTGAGGTTTAGAGGTTAATTACAGTTCATTTGGAACCATTAGGCAATCGAGCAGAACGTAACACTCTGACAGGAGGGAGCAGGACAGGCAATCCCTCCAACGACTGTCCACATGCCTGCCCTGTAATCACTGATGTGGGATCTGGAGAGAGGTGGATGTTCAGCAGGGCTGTATTAATGCACAGGCTAACAGGGGCTCAAGCCCCAGACCTCTGTGTTGGGAGGGGCCACGAATGATACTGCAGAAACTATGTGTAATCTTGCTATGCTTTTCAGCCAAAGCACTCTGCTAGGATCTATGTGTCTCAGTCTGTGAGGAGGAAGGGGGATGTATTGTTAAAAATCGAAACATACATACATGCTCGCTAGTACTGCGACTGGTGACCTGTCATATTGTTTCCCTCATGTAAACTAATGAAAACAGAATTTTTACTGCAGGAAGAACTACATTAATGCATGACAGCAACATCATTTAATGATAGTGGAAGGTTATTGTCAGGCTGGATGATAATTTAGGCCTATGTTAATTTTATATATGTAATAAACTACACACACTGCAGATTCATACTGGATAAAAGTCACTCCACAGTTATTACTGTCAAACTTTATATACTACACACACTGCAGATTCATACTGGACTAAAATTACTTTATAATATTTACTGTCAGACTGTCAATACTACAAACACTCCAGATTCATACTGGATTAAAATCACTCCACAGTTATTACTGTCAGACTTTATATACTGCACACACTGCAGATTCATACTGGATTAAAGTCACTCAACAGTTATTACTCTCACCCTGTAAATAATACACACACTCCAGATTCATACTGGGTCAAAATCACTCCGCAGTTATTACTGTCAGACTTTATATACTACACACACTCCAGATTCGTGCTGGATTAAAATCACTCCACAACCATTACTGTCAGACTGGCTTAACTACGCACACGGCAGATTCATACTGGATTCATGGATCTTTCTGGTAATCACATAAATTATTGTACCTCCACAAGGTGAAACTAATCTTGCTCCAGTAAAGGGGATTTCTGCCAGGTAAGCAATCTCCTGCTCAACAACACATCCTTCTTTAGACTGATAGCCAGAGCTGCTCTTAGTCATGCGCTTAATGAATTTCTGCATTCAGCAAATGTACTTAATAAATGTTGACTGAGCCTAAAGCCTCACACTACAACAGCACAGCACATCCTTTTGAAACATCACTGCATATTTTGCGTGGGCAAAGCCATCCACTACCATGCAAACGATGAGGCCAACAGATTTCGCCTGCCAAAGGCAGCATGTGGGAGAGAGCAACTTGCTCTGTGTGGGGTAAAATCCTCCAGCGGTTGCCTGGTAAAGTTCCGCAGCTGCAGGGACCAGCTTGTGCTGAGTAGGTTCACTGAGTTTGACCAGAGTGTGGACTCAGAACAAACCGCAATCAGGGTTCTTTTCTAATCACTGAATTACCCACACTTCTGGGTGACGATTTGCAGTCAGCAGCAGGATGGCGGGTGGGCTCCTTCAGGACGGTGCTGGATTGCAGACTGTTTTTCAGAGGCACACAGCAACAGTTTATGCCATGCACTACGAAATGAAGAAATCCACCAATTAAATAGGCAATTAATTGAGCAAAACGTTAGTTATAACAACTTTAAAAAGCTATGCAGAGCATTTCAGGAACAAATAAACCCATAACTGAGAAAGCATTAGGTGCACCCAACCAGCTTCATAGTACGTTCTTCAGATGGAAGCATGCACTGTTCAGCTCAGAAAAACTAAGGCACCAATGATGATGGAAAACAGCTGTGCTGGATGACAAAAGAACTCTTTAGTAGTGAAGAAAACCTTCACAACAATTGACCAGTTCAGGAAAACCTTCCAGGGGGGTCACACCATCTGTCTCAAAGTCAACAAGCAAAAGAAGCAAAAACAGAGTAAATACAGAGAGTTTACCACACAAGGTACATCAATATCAGAGTGACCAAAAAAAGCCTGTACAGTTCTGGAACCATGTCGTATGGACATATGAGACAAAAATCAACTTGTACCAGAATGATGGAAAGGGAAGTGTATGGAGAAGGGAAGGAACTGCTCATGATCCAAACCACATCACCTCATCTAGTGGTAGTGTTGTGGCATGGGCATGTGCTGCTGCCAGTGCTGTAAAGTGTACTATGAAAGCAACCCAAGACTTTTGTAAGGCAAAGAAGATGAATGCTCTGCAATGGTCAAGTTAATCACCTGACCTCAATCCAATCAAGCATGCATATCACTTACTGAAAGGCCAAGAACAAGCAGGAACTGAAAACAGCTGCAGGAAAGGTCGGACAGAGCTTCGCTGGGAAATAACCTCAGTGTCTAGATATGTCTTTGGGTTCTAGACTTCAGGGAGTCATTGACTGCAAAGGATTTACAACCGACTATTAAAAAAGACAATTTCATATATAATTCAATAATAACTTGTGGAATTATAGCCCCTATGTAGGAATTCCTAATTACTGTTATCTACGTCCACCTGATTTGGATGTAAATAGCAGATTAAAGCTGAAAGTCTTTGAGTTCATATTCATTATTTAATTGAAACTCCAATATGCTGTGCTGGGCAGCTATAATGACAAAAACTTTGTAAGTGGCCAAATACTTCTAGACCTAACTGTAATTACTGATTATCAGTACCTTGTGCCCGTATGGATTTTGCAATGCTGCAGTCTGTTATCATCAAGATAACCAGCCTTTTCATTGTGCAGGAAAATTGCAGGAAAAAAGCCCTTACATATTGGTCATCTTATTTTGTGAATCGACTGACATTTTGACAAATTACAACCCCTTTCACTTTTATCATAATCATTTATTCATTTTTATCTCAATTGCACTGCGCATCTGAAAAACGTTTCAGAGCCTCAGATGTCGAATGAAACCAGTTCCATGAGCTCTGCTGTCATCAATCTCATCTCCTTTTGGGCTCTGAGCAATTATGTGGTTTCCAGCAAAATACATAGAGCTGTATGCAAAAGTTTGGGCACCTCTGCTCAAAAAAATACAAAGAAACAACGATCAGGCATAACATTATGACCACCTCAATGTTTCTACACTCTATTTTATCAGCTCCACTTACCACATAGGTGCACCTTGTAGTTCTACAGTTGGACTGTAGTCCATCTGTTTCTCTGTATACTTTGTTACCCTGTTCTTCAACAGTCAGGACCCCTACAGGACCACCTTAGAGCAGGTATTATGTGGGTGGTGGATCATTCTCAGCACTCCAGTGACACTGACATGGTGGTGGTGTGTTAGTGTGTGTTGTGCTGGTGTGAGTGGATCAGACACAGCAGTGCTGCTGGAGTGTTTAAACACCTCAGTGTCTGGACTGAGGATAGTCCACCAACCTAAACTATCCTGTTACCACTGATGAAGGACTAGAGTATGACCATCACAATCTGTGCAGCAGCAGATGAGCTAAGGTGGACCAGCAAGGTAGGAGTGTCTAATTTGATGGACACTGCTGTGTCTCATCCACTCACACTGGCACAACACACACTAACACACCACCACCATGTCAGTGTTACTGCAGTGCTGAGAATGATCCACCACCCACATAATACTTGCTCTCTGGTGGTCCTGTGGGGGTCCTGACCATTGAAAAAATGGTGATGGGGGGGCTAACAAAGTATGTTGGGAAACAGATGGACTACAGTCTGTAATTGTAGAACTGAAAGGTGCACCTATGTGGTAAGTGGAGCTGATAAAACAGATAAAGAGTGTAGAAACATTGAGGTGGTCATAATGTTATGCTTGACTGATGCATAGTTATAAGGATAGAGATAGTTAGATTGTCACATCCTGTCTTGTGTTGCTCCTGTTCGTCTCTGTTTTTCTCTGTTTCTGTCTCTGTTTCTCTTCTGTTACTTCCATGTGCCTTTTGTTGTCCTGTGCCATGTGCTGCTGTTTGTTTTAGTTACAGCTCCTCTTGTCTCCACCCTCTGGTCATACCCCTCACCTGTCCATAGTTTGTGCTCCGCCCCTTCCCAGGTGTTCCTTATTAGTCCTTGTGTATTTAGACTCTAAGTTGTTGCCTTGCTGTTACTCTGTATGTTTTATGTATTCCTTGTTTCTCATATGTCTTCTTATTTTGTTACTTATGTGGATTGCATCCTGCTTCCTCGTTTCACTGCAATTACATATATAAAGATATACATATATTGATGATAAGTTCATCTGCAGTGTTGTTAGGGTTGTTATGTTGACTTAAACCATGTTTGGTGATTGGCCTATCTTTAGATGGAATTTAAATATTGATAATTATAGATAATTATATGATGATTGGCTCAAGAGAAATGTCCCAAATGAGCTTGGAATAAAATCTCTTTACATTGAGAATACAGAATCTTTTTCCCCCTTTCCTGTTAAGCTGCCAATTTGGACAGTGAAGATATGGGATATCCCATTAATCCAAATGGGGCAAAAAACGGGAGTATGGCTGTTTTACAATGAGGTGAAGGATTTTGGAATTCCCTTACATTCCGCCCCCCACAGATATAGACACAAAGACATGCACACACATACTCACATACACATTCCTGCATCCGGTTCTAGCTGTGTGAGAGAACATGCAGCGCTTGCCTCTGACTCTGAATAACATTAATGCCTCTAATTCTGAATGAGGTGGAACCGTTGTCATGGTTTCCGGAGGTGTGCATTCATTCGGCATCACTTTTAATACTTCAGACTTTTCCTTTTAGAACAATGACAGTGCAGTGTGTACTCAACTCACCTCAAGCATATATTTATTAGGAGCACATTTAGATTCAATCATCTCTTGATGTTTTTGACCACTTTCAAAGCGAATTCATCACAATGTGGAGGCTGAACAACGAAACCCATAACCTGGGATGTAGATCAAATGAATAAAGTGATGAAACTTCAGTCTAAAGGTTCTCGAATAGCATCACCCATGAATGCATTCAAAGAGTCCAAGGCTTTTGGTCAAAGACGTTCAGTAATTTTATTCATATAAGAGTCCAGAAAAGGGAAAAAATAATAATACTCCTTCATAACCTGACATAACCTTTTATTTCTTTCTTTTAAAGTCAATTATCTCAATATTCAGAATAAAAAGAGAGTTCAGTACAGCCGTACAAAGAGTGTCCCTGTGTTTTAGGATGCTGTCTATGTGGAGCTCTGTCTATGAATTTTGATAGGAGGGTTGCTTCTTTGGGCTTCAGTAGCTGATCTGTGATGTATTTCATAAGCCTCTGTAATATGTATAATGTATGTAATAAGTCTGTAATGTGTGAGCAATAGGTACAATGTTTTGAATATGAATACATAAGAAGTAATGCGTAGGCTTACATTAATTTCCACATGAATAAAATATATTACACCAGCGCAGTTCTATCAGTTTACTTACATGTATGGTAATGTATAATTTATTTATGCAGAAATTTCAATATTTGAATCGGGTAAATTCAGTGCATTACATTTGATAGCGTATAGTACTATGCAAACGTCAGAGACCACTTTTTTATTTACTTCGTTTGGCAACTTGGGGATGAACATCTTGTAATGTTGGTTGTGCTTCAGAGCCCCAAGAATCTGCCCTTTTGCGAGCACATTGAAAGATTATTTGAAGAGAACAGAACTCACATGTCAAGACATGGTCAAGGATGTGTCTTCTGAGGATGTGTGTGAATAATCTACTATTATAATTATATCTTTATCAGTGTACTGTAATTTTGCATTGTGGTCTGAACATTTGAGCCTGACCTTGTTTTTGAGCCTGAGCATGTGACATCAGTACATAAAGATGTCATTCTGGAAATAGTCTTCTAGTCAAATATGCACTAATTCATCTTGAGACCAGGCTGGTATGACGTGGTTCTGAAAAACCGCTGACCACTGACTGACTGACCCCCCCCACCCCCCACCCAAAGTCCA
>CM067490.1:11756845-11786867 GCA_034552555.1 Semaprochilodus insignis | reverse complement strand
CCACCCCCCACCCAAAGTCCAGACCATGTGCATGTGTTTGGGATTACATGGATTGTGAGAAGCAGAAAACGACCAGATGAACTGATTAAATTTGATTTAATCGAGTCTTCTGAAAAGAAGGTTAGCAAGTGGACAATAAATCAGTGCTCACCAATCCTCCTCCTCAAGATCTACTTTCCTGCAGAGTTGAGCTCCAACCTGCGTCCAAATATTAATGCGTCTGACCCAGTCAATCAGGGACTTCTGAAGGAGTTAATTAGCTTGTGAAGGCGTGGGTGGAACCAGACTCTGCAAGAAGCTAGATCTCCAGAATCAGTGTTGGTAATAGGTGTCCAGTCTTATCCACAAAAGACTGGTGTGGCTGCACATTTTCATTCTGGACATTCCTGACACACTATAATTAGCTGTCCGAGCTTCTATGTAATGTTCTGTGATAATTATGTGTTCTGCTTTTTGCCTAATGCTAAAAAATTAGTAATGTAAATATAATGGACACTTTGAATGGTCTTTGACTTTTACACAGTACTGCACTTTTCACCTTCATCATGATACCAACGGCCGGCGAGACATGGAAGACATCGGCAAGCATCAACAATAGGTCGGGTGTTTTCCAACAGAGATGCCTATGCTGAATCCATGAGATCAAATGCCACAATCATGTTACCAACAAAGAGGTGCTCTGCAGGAGTGGCATGCACAAACTCCAGTCCATCATCGCCTAAAGAATACTCAAATGGAGGGCCATTGGACCCCAAAACAGCAACTCCTGAGGATATCCCCGGAACAGGTGGAGAAGAACATTCATCCAAGACCTGAAATATTGGTGGAATCTCAGTGCTTGATATGCTGCATAGCAATGGAGAATCTAAGTCTATGTAAGCATGTCATATAAGTTTAACAAGCCTTATGTAATATGTATCGTCTCATGACTTATGTCTCTCTGACCTGTGCATACTGAGTTAAGGTCTTGTCTTCTTACTCACCTCTTTTCTTTGGGGTCACATATTAATGTCAGAGGTTCTTTGCAGATACTGATTATATCATTACATAACAGGGCAGAGGTACATGCACGAAGCTGGCTGCATGCAGTAGCCTGCTGAAAACTTTGGACTGCACTTTACAACAGGCTCTCATGTTCGCATCTGGCATCTTGTGTGTTAGCGAGCTTAGCGGCTTGGTGCAATGTGCGCTGTGACTCAGGGAGAATGAATCCTCTGGCAGGAACTGTCAAACACCCAGGCACTAACAGCCTGAACACGACACATACAAAAGCCCAAACACATCACGTTCTGTTTGCGCCATCGTTTGACAGAAGGTGGGTTAAAATGTCATGAAATATTTAACAAATATTTCAAAGTGAAAAATCAGATAGAAATGATCATTAATTGTCATGAAAACACCAAAAAAAAGTGATATTTGAAACTTGCAAATGCAATGTGATGGGCCACCTGCTGTTTTCAAAGGATGTTGTGCAAGTGCAGACCATGCTTTCAATCAACAGTGGAAGAGCAGTGTGGGATTGTAAATGGTGAGGGGACTATGAGAACTGGGTTAGAATTCTGAGCAGCTTCTGTTTCAAGGTATAAACTACATTATTTGGAGTGATGGAGCTCAATTCAATACCTTTGGGATGACTTGAAGTGATCCAGAACTGATTATCCAACATCAGAACATGACCTCACTGCAATGTTTCAACATCTAGTGTAAAGCTTTCCCAGAAGACTAGAGGCTGTTATTACAGCACAGGAGGAACTACCTACTAATGTCCTTCATTCCAAAAGAAACACTGGACGAGCACGGGTCCTCAGACTTAGATCGTGTACAAACCTCGATCCCAACAAAGAGAAAGTTTTGTAAATTTGCATTCATTCACCAGAAGCTGGTTACATTATATAGTTACGTGTTTTGAAGAACAGGCAAATAGAAATGCTCCAAAATCGTTTTACAGTAACCTACATTAAAAATTAAGAATGTTCTGTAAATTAAATGTACTGTTTGGGAGATACAGGTATTTCTTAGGTGGGTGATGAAATATGATGTACTCTGCACAGTGGAAGCCATATAACAATGTGCAGAATTGCTGATGACTTCTCTGGGCTCCAGCGTTAATCGGAAATGGACTGATGTATGGTGATCTGACGAGTAATGGAAACGATGGACGTTGTGTTTTCCAGGTCAAAGAAGCGTGGGACCATTCAAACTGTTACCAGCATAAAGTTCAACAGCTGGCATCTGTCATGGTACGGAGGGAGTGGGTGTTTTATTGGGTAATGGACATGGACATCAGTGAAAGCACCATTAACACTGAAAGACATATACATATTTGTTTAGTGATGTATTATTAGGGACGTTCATGCTTATTTCATCAGGGCTATGCCAAGTCACATTTTAGATAAGTTATAACAGCATGGCTGCGTTATCTGAGGCCAGGTACTAGACTGGACTGCCTGCAGTGGTGCATTATGAAGTGCAATATACGACAGCAGAGGCCCTGTATGGTTGCACAGTGGATTGCAGAATTTCAAAACTGGATCAGTTGGTGTCTTCGGTTAAAAGGAAAGGTGATGTAACACAGTGGTAAACATGCTCCTGTCCCAACTTTTTTGCACTGTGCTCCAGAAATCTAACTTAAAATGAGATTAATAAGATAAAACCTCAAATACATTGTTTTTGTACTGTATTCACTTTTAATATTTCATTAGTCAAACTGAATATACTAATCGCTGCTTTCTTTATTTTTCCATTAGCATACTTATTGTCCCAACTTTTGTTTATAAGTAGTAGACTGAAAAAAAGAGCTTTACATTTACTGGATTCAGAAGTGCAACAGAATTGTGTCGTGTCAGAATACTGCTCAAAGCGAATACATGACAGACAGTAATTGTTTTGATGTAATATATGTTTTATTCATATGGAACTGAGGTGCACATTTGGGTCAGGCAAATTCAAAGCGCTTCACTGTGAAGAAGTTTTGCTCTTTCCTCAGCAGCACAATCTAAACTGTTCCTTGATGCTCTTGCTAATGGTAATTGTTGGTTCCTGTGTGTTCTAGCTATGACCCTGATCTGACTTATTACATCTCTGCCCAGTCTCCCACACTTCTGTCTGCTGTGATCTGCCTACGCCTGCCTGGCTTTGTTTCTGCTCGCTGCTGTTTGCCAAATAAATATGCATTTGCGTCCAGTTTTACAGACTGGTCATTACACATGGAGGCCTGCAACTAACAGTGCTTTAACACAACATAACAAACATTTAACACAACATAACAAACATACCCTTATTATGAAATTGATCCCAACAACATGTTCCAAAAAAGTTGGGACAGGGCGATGTACGAGTAGAAACTTTGTGAAATGTTCAAAGAAATAGCCCAAACAAGTGACGCAGTTATGCTTGGGTATAAAAGAGAATCCACGAAAGGCCAATTTGCCAAAAATCCACCATCAAAGAAACTCCAACAGTTTAGAAATAACCTTTCCTCATCTGGGGATTGCACGAATTTTAGATATCTTGCTCTCTTCAGTGCATAATCCTCTCATGAGATTCAGGAAATTGGGTGAAATATCTGTTCATAAAGGAAAAAGCCAAAAACCACAAATGAAAGACCTGGGGCCTTCCATCTCTCAAATAGCACTGCATGGCACCTTTCTGTGATGGACATCACTACATGGGCTTGGGGGTACTAAACCAATGTCAATAAACACTGGTTGTAAGGGTTCGGGCGGTGCTACCTGCAGCTAGCAGAGGGCGGCAGCGTTGGCGCCGTCCTGAGGCAACTACAGCCCGGAACTCCAACCCCCAGAATGCCCCGGCCTGATCACCCAACAAGCTACACCTGAGGCGCCGGCCATATAAGCCCCCACAGAACAGCTGTCATTACTACACCTTTGTAGAGGGGTAGACGGTACGGTATCAGGACAGGACAGGACAGGACAGGACAGGACAGGACAGGACAATAGAAAATAAGTAAATAAAGAAGAAAAAGCGCAAGTCAAACTGAATGAGACAGACTGGTCATTACACATGGAGGCCTGCAACTAACAGTGCTTTAACGCAACTGATTAATATGTTGATTAATGTTTGGATTAATCTGATTTCTTAGAACAATTGGCACATAGGATCTTCAGCAGAGTGTTTATTTGCATCTTAGGGAAATAAAGATCATATATGCAAAAGTTTTAGCCTGGTCAACCTTTCAGCAAGATAAGGGATTTTTAGTCTTTGGCAAGGACCTCCTAAGAGTTGTTCTGCCATCGCTAGTATATCCGCTTTTCTCCATGTGAAACAGCAGCTGAAACTTCGTGGAACCATGGGACCATTCTCACTGAAGCATTAAAACTCTTAACATAACCTTCAAGAAAACTGATATTTTTGAAGGTGTAGTTTTGAAAGTATTACAAGTACAGCATCCAGAGTTTTCTATGGCCACTTGTGTTTTTCTATGGCCATGGTTTCATTTTTCACAGCTTTGGTAATAATGACAAATAGGACAATTGACATCATGCCATTGTATGTGGTACTTCACACATTCCTAGAAGAACAAAAGTCTTCCTGCGCTTTACATGACCTTCCACATGTACAAAACAGTACAAAGCAGCAGAAAACACGCAAATACAAATTCAAAGCAGTGATTTATAAATTTACGTTGATGTACATTTTAACACACCACTGCAAAAAAAACAAACAAACAAATAAAAAACATATGTAATGTTTTAACACATAAAATTTATTGTTTTTGGTAAACATACCCTTATTATGAAATTGATCCCAACAACATGTTCCAAAAAAAGTTAGGACAGGGCGATGTAAGAGTAGAAACTTTGTGAAATGTTCAAAGAAATAGCCCAAACAGGTGATGCAGTTATGCTTGGGTATAAAAGAAGCATCCATGAAAGGCCAATTCGCCAAAAATCCACCATCAAAAAAACTCCAACAGTTTAGAAATAACCTTTCCTCATCTGGGGATTTCATGGATTTTAGATATCTTGCTCTCTTCAGTGCATAATCCTCTCATGAGATTCAGGAAATTGGGTGAAATATCTGTTCATAAAGGAAAAAGCCAAAAACCACAAATGAAAGACCTGGGGCCTTCCATCTCTCAGATAGCACTGCATGGCACCTTTCTGTGATGGACATCACTACATGGGCTTGGGAGTACTAAACCAATGTCAATAAACACTGTTTGTAAGGGTTCGGGTGGTGCCGCCTGCAGCTAGCAGAGGGCGGCAGCGGCGGCGCCGTCCTGAGGCAACTACAGCCCGGAACTCCAACCCCCAGAATGCCCCGGGCTGATCACCCAACAAGCTACACCTGAGGCGCTGGCCATATAAGCCCCCAACGACCAGCTGTCATTGCTACAGCTTTGTAGAGGGGTAGATGGTACGGTATTAGCACGGGCACCTAGAAAACTGAACGAGAGAAAACTAAAAAGGTTCAGGAAAAGAAAAGATTCCCTTTCTGTTAAAGCCTTCCCTGGTTGTTTTGGTTCTTTTAGAAATACTCTCTTTTGCTTGAGCACGTCACTGTTGGCATCTCTTTTGTTTGAGCTTCCTGCCCATTTCTCCCTCTCCTTCACTAAACCCCTTTTGACTCACCTCACATGTACAGGCGCTTTGCACAGCAGTAGCACGTGGGGCCAGCACTGCTGAGGTCAGGGGTTCGATCCTCATCTCAGCCAAGTTTGTACAACCACTTTCCCCGAAGCAGTTCACTCCCTGCACACATCGTTTCACATGCATCCATGTCCAGGAAACCCGTTTGCTTGCAGTTAAACCTTTACATCGGCGCAAACAGGTTCCCGCCCTGCGCTTGGGTCCACTCCCCCAACCGCGCCATGACACTGTTCATCACTGCGTCCACAAACGTAAGTTAAAATGTATTATTTGCACAGTGGAAGTCATCAATCAACAACATTCAGAAACACTGTTGACTTCTCGGGACTCAAGCTCATCTGAAATGGACAGATGCTCAGTAAAAACATGCAATTTGGTCTGATGGATCGACCTTTCAGCTTATTTACGGACATAAAGGGCGCCATGTTCTCTTATACTAGCATAAATGTCCAGCATCTGTCCCAGTATGGGGGAGTATTAGTGCGTAAACTGCACATCTATGAAAGCAAGATAAACAATGAACACATTTTGGAGCCACGTACGCTGCCTTTTAGATGGTGCCTTTTTCTGGGACGTCCATGACTATTTCAACATGACAACACCAAGAAAACTGATGTCTTATTAAGCTAAAAATATGACAGCAAAGGCTGAAGTCTTGTATAATAGAAAATGGCTAAAACAACAATCCACTTTTAAAACTAGAACAGTTTGTATCTTCAATTCCCAAATGATTATTAAGTGTTGTTAAAGTGATGGGTTTTGTAACAGAGTGGTAAACAAACTGTCATTTGGAATGAATGTCATTTGGAATAGTGTATGTTTACAAGAAACATTGAAATTCATATGGACCAAAACAATGAAATTTGGACTGTTTTTGATGTAATACAGGTCAAACAGAATTTACTAATCACTGCTTTCTGTTTTTTTAATGAGAATTTCACCTACTGTCCGAACGTCTTTGGGATAGGGGTTGTATAGCGTCCATCATTTTTCTGAGTTTCTTTGTCTCTCGGTGAAATGGCATCACTAGCTATGTTGCAAATGACATTCAATCCTAGTTAAGCCTCTATGCAAGAAATTCCAATGCATAATAGATCAACAAAAAGACACTGAGGAACAGATTCTTTCTCAAAAGAGGATATCTACTTCTTGGAGCATTCTAAAGCTCAGCTTCCAGGCTTTTTTTAAGGTAAAATATTCTGTGTTCAACAAAAACGTTTGAATCATGAAGGGTTCATAGCACATCTTTACTATTTTATATTACTGAGGCGTGAGTGCCTTTATTCAGGAATCGCTGGAAGGATTACGTCCTTTTTGAGAAAATTTGTGATCAAAAAGGATTTTAAAATGGAGTGCCAGGTGTGAAGCCATCTTAAACTCACCTCATTTTGTTTAGTTGAACCTGACATTCAGTTAAACACAGATTTGAGTTGTATAGAGCATTTTACAATGTGTGTTGTCATAAAACAGCTTTACCAAAATCCCAGTCTGTGCTCCAGGTGATCAAGCCACGGTGTCAAGAAAAAAAGATGTGTAAGATGACGCAACCTGAGAAATTCAAACTCCAAATAATAGGGGGCTACACACCACCAGAAAGTTGTGGTGTCCACCCCAATCAGAAGAAACATGGAAGTGCACGGTACCTCCTCCTAAATGTTAACTTTAACAGCTGTTTACAGTCTGGAAGAAACATTGTCAGTTCAGCATCAAACTTTATCCCAAGAGTATCTTCAGGGTGGAAAGCAGCACCAAGGTTAACTCCTGGTCTGCTTCAATTTATAGTACTTTTTTTGTTTGCTGCCGAATGTGGATTCTTGATGTGACTGGGTGGCAGTGGTCATTACAATGGGCACTTGCCAAAAGCTTCAGCCATCGTTGAGTTTATTGACCCTTTCATTGGCTATCCTTAGAAGATCTACCAGGGAGCAGGACCTTCAACATGATTGATAAGACGTTAGAATACTCTGGGGACGCAGTGCTCCTTCTCAACACGACAGTGAGTCACTGTCACCTCTTGGGGTACAAAATAGTATTACAAGACAGGGAGAGCTTGGGGCTAGATGGTTAGCCTGCTAACTTCAGCAGATATCTCTGCAACACGATACATTGACGTCTTTGACACACAATCAAAACATTGTGTTCATTATTTTAGTTCAATTTGTACCCGTTTTAAGTGCCCCTTTAAATCACCCCTTTAGAGCAAGAAAAAGAACCTTGAGGGGACCCAAGACTCAAAAAGAGGAACCCATCCTCCTCTGGACAGCAGCAAAAAACTAGCAAAATGAAAAAGGAATAAAGAACAAAAACAGAAAAGCGCAAGAAAAGAAATGAGCTTGTCATTAGATGGAAGTCTTTAGGTTAAACAATCCTGACCAATGGCTACTGTTAGAGGCCTCTCAGAGTAACAAATGAGAAATAGATCTATGAACACCAACAACTACTGCTAGAAGTCAGTCATGGCAATAGATTAGTCATGGCAAATGAAAGGCTGGTTATCAAAATTTTCCTAACTTCACTCTTTATTTTATTATAGCTATGCAGCATAGAGCAAGCTATGAATTTGAGCATAAGCAACGTGACAGCATATCAGTTTACTGTATGCAGCTTGCTGAAATTGTGATGCTTGTTGAGCTGCAAATACATTGCATCCTAGCCGCTGGAGCAAAACTCTATGGGTCGTTTCCCTGGACAGGGATTAAGCCTTGTCCCTCATTTTCTGCTCAATGGAGAATTTCCATTCAGAATGCTGTGCGGTGCTGAAATGGGCTTAATCTTTATCTGGGAATCCACTGTTTTTGGCTTGCTAGATGCATTATTACAACCTATATTAAACCACTAAAAAGCCCATTACATTTTTCACAAATATGCTAATTTATCGAGCAATAGATCAAATCAGTCATGGTATAATGGAGTTATTCTGGGGTTAAGTCATTGCTATAGCCAGGCTGGCAGGGGAGAAGGGGAGACTAGGAGACTAAACAGTTTCCTTAGCATATATAGTGGACACCAAACCACTTTCTATTTTACCTTCATTTTCACATGTTAAGCTTTCAGTGGTCAAGAGCACACAACAGCTCAAAAACAGAGGGTTTGTTGCACTATATTTGTAATAAATCTTGAAAATGCTGTACATGTGCAGTAGCAAATTTGTGTCAAACTGCTGTTCTCTGATTGTGAT
The DNA here is from genome assembly GCA_034552555.1 of Semaprochilodus insignis. NCBI lineage: Eukaryota > Metazoa > Chordata > Actinopteri > Characiformes > Prochilodontidae > Semaprochilodus > Semaprochilodus insignis. Next base: position 11,778,077 of record CM067490.1, on the reverse strand, counting down.
GTTTTCCTCTTTCCTGAGGATGTTAGGAGCCTAGTTTGCATTTTTGACAGTAACCTTCAAATTAAATTAAACTCTTGTTCTTCTTATAGGCTGTGACCAGACAAAACTAATGACCGCTTGCACAGAGAAGCCCAGTTGGGGGGAAAAAAGCAACAGAATGCAAAGTATTACTGCTGTCATTGTATATACAAGATGGATGGATGGATAGATGGATGGATGGATAGATAGGGCTGGTGCCTCCTCAGGGCCCCTGGAATCATCTTAATCTCACCTACCAGAAACTCTTTTTGATATGCCATCTCTATGTTTCGATTGATTTTAAAGTCTTGGAGTAGGTTTAAATATTCCAGGCATATTCCAGGGTGCTTCCTGCCTTCTGCCTAGTGAGCACTGGGATAGGCTCCAGCACCCAAGAGGATAAACAACTTAGATGATGCATGAATGAATGAATGAACCAATGAATGAAAGGATTAGATATCAAAACTGAAAGTTTTCCTGCATTGATGTAAAGAATATATTCCCTTTAAAATGTATTATTTTAGAAATCTATTAATGTGAAACTACTTTATTTGAAAGGAAATGTTATTCTTATGCAAGCTAAAAACTTGTCTGCTGTTAGCTATTAACTGCTCCTTCTNATAGTCAGCTGTTGGTGCAGTCTTAAAATGTCGTGTTGGCTCATTGTGCATTTAGACGTAAGGAGTGGTATTACCATGCTACACTATTTGGGCTATGATGAACTAGACTGGGACGAGTCTCTGGTCTCGCTGATGCTGAAAGAATAATAACGAATGAGTGCTTTCTCTTGTTTTCCTATGGATCACCTGAAGCGTCACACTTGGAAGCGCCCGTTGTCTTCCTGTTTACTTTGAAGCCAATGGCGGTCCTCAGGTGCTGACAGAGCACGCTGCAATGTCTCAGAGCACAGATCATCCTGCTGCTCCTCGAGGACATCCACGTTCTTTAGGAGAGACACAACTCTGAAAATGAACAGAACATTTTTGCATTAATAACTAATGAAGGCCGAATTGCATAACCGCTCCAAACGTGTCGCCTTTGTAATGGAAGGTTGATTTTGTTTGTTTGTTAAAACATGCAGGATGCACTTGTCCCACAACGACACTCCATTAATATGCCTCTTGCGTATGAATCGACGCCAGTAGAAACGTTTTTCATAATTCATTCAGCTGTGGGTAGATGGTTTCAATCAGGCTGCTTTCATTTCATATTAGATTGATAACTCTAATTAGGCGAAGGAAAATGGCTAATTAAGTGAGGAGTGAAAAGCTCACGGAGCTGCTGATTGATCACGCGAAACCGTGGGTCGGTACCAAAAGGAGTCTGACTAATTATCTGTAGAAAGACTCAATACAGATCCATACGCCAGTTTGGAGGGGCATCCATAATTCCGGGTTTCTGCTAGGAAAAGTTGGTTAACCATTTACATGCAGTTTCAAATTGCTAACATTGAATGTTGCACATTCACATACTACTGTGTATGTCTGGGTGTCTGCTTTGCGATGGACTGGTGGCCTGTCCAGGGTGTTTCCTGCCTTTCGCCCAGTCAGAGCTGGTATAGGCTCCAGCACCCAGGAGGATAAACAACTTGGATGATACATGAATGAATGAATGAATGAATGGCAGGATTAAATATCAATACTCAGAGGTTTTCCTGCATTGATGTAAAGAGTATATTCCCTAGCAAATGTGAATCTATTCATGTGAAACTACCTGATTTGAAATATTATAGGATATTTTAGGATAATATAGGAAATATTATTCTTAGCTTTCTACCCAGTTAATCTCAGTTTGGTCATTCTCTAAACAGATTTAGAGTCGAATGCAAGCTAAAAACTTGTCTGCTGTTAGCTATTAACTGCTCCTTCTTGAGATTTCTGAGATTACTGTTGCTATTCAGTGTGTCAGTCACTGATAAAGCTACATCGCATTGATAGGAATGCCTTCACCTTGGAATGGCACCCAATTGTACCAACTGTTTCAGACTCAGTGCCACAGCTAGAAGCCCAACTCTGTGCAGCACACTTAATAACACATTCTCCAGAAAAATGAAATAAACTTGTTTCTGTCAAATATCTTCTGATTAAAGGGGCAGAAAGCTTTTACCATTGTGCACATACTGTAGATTTCTTTAACAAAACACTGCAGTGTAAGAAAGCAATGCACCCTTTTTACACTTCCATATTTGACATAGTGGAAGTTGTCATGGTAGTGAAAGCACTGGCATGTAATGAAAGCAGTGGTGAATGTGTTGATTGGTTTGTTTTGACATTTCAAGTTAACACTGGTGATATTGCTGCTCAAACACCAAACAGTCATTTCAGTTAGCTTACACAGGAACGCTGACTATAACCTGGCCATTTACAACACTGGACACTGTAAAACCATATTAAAGGTGACATATTATCCCCATTTTTCAGAAGTTGGCACAGTTCCCTGGGGTCTTGATGAAATGTCTGTGACATGCTTTGGTCTGAATATTACATGGATGAAGCAGCACAGTTCCCTACTCATCCTGTGTAATCAACTGTGTGAATCGAATGCAGTACGTCATACTCGCCACCATGGACTCCCCAGCATTGCTGCGACCAGTTGTGCTCACAAGAGGCACAGCAAACAGCTGAAAAAAATGAAAACTGTCCAGCTCAGCTCCATTATCAACAGCAGAGTCGGGGCCTCAGCACGCCCTAGAGGAGACATACTTATGGCGTCATTGATGGCATTGTGGGTGACGGAGAAAGCAGATGATGGTCGGATGGAGGGTGTTGTTGCTGTTGTTGGCCCCACCTGTGCGGGACATTATGTGGCACCCTGCGGGGACTTGCAGCCACAGGTGAGACACATATCTACCACAGCCCTGGACGAGGACTGGGGGTACTTGCCACCAAGGAGCATGTGCCCTATGGTGTCTGTGCTGCCTGTGACTTTGTTTGCCTGGTAAGTTGCTGAGAAATCAATATTTTATTTGGTCATGTTAGTTACATATCCAAATCAGTGATGCTACTTTCAAAGCCGTTTTATAAATACTGGACACCAAACATGCCCTTGATGGTTAACCAGTTTGTCTTGTTTCCATCAAATTATCCCTTTACCAGACCTTCTCTAGTCCTCCTTTGAATCCAAACAGTGCTGAATAAAGCCATTTTTCACTGAACTCTAAGCTAAGAATGTTCCCTCATTTCTCGCTTTTCATTTATTCACAGTAGCAGCCCTGTAAGCTCCAAACTCCAAAGGCACCTCCACACAGCTTGACTATTCTCGTGCCCTCTGCCCCTACACGTGTTTCTTGCTCTATATATATATCGGCCAGTGCTCGTAGAGTCTATATCTAGCAATTAAGACTGAGATTACAGGGTCAAACAGCAGCACCTCCAGCAGAGTTACTCACAAAAGAGACCCGAATGGAGGCAAAAAAGTACCTTATAGAAACAGCAAGAGGAAGCAAACCATAGCTACAAGCTCGCTGTGAAATATTATAGCCTTTACGTGTTTTACATGTGCTTGATAACAGCCCATTTCACGCTTATGTGTCTCACCTGTGGCTGCATACAGTGACAAGGTGACCTTTACATTAAGTTCAGCTCTAACCTCCCCTGACAGTCAGTGTGAAAGATATATATGCATGAATTTTCCTTCACTGATGGAGGCCTGACACATGAAATATATAACAGCGTTTGGCTGTCACTGGCTGTTACATCTTTAGGACTCTCGGCCAGGATCTGGAGGACTGGCTAACTAGAGCGGTTTTGGAAAGCAATAAATCCAGGCATCCTGCCCACCGAATTTTGTTCCTCTTCGTGTTTCGTGTCCCGTTCATGTTTGCGGCCATGTTTTATTAATCCAAAATGTAGCAACGAAGGAGAAAGTGCAGACCATGTCAGGTATTTGCAAACCTCCATCTTGATCTGGATCTACCTTACTCACAACAGCCTGAAGTTTTAAGGGGGCAGGAGGCTGATAGGTCATTTGAAAGGACAAAATTCCCATCAAGGTAGTACTGAACATAAAAAGACTCACACTTGCAATAGGTGAACTCTGCTTTTGTGATTTTGGCCTGATAGACCTTCCCTTAGAATATTAATGGCATGAAAAGCTAACCTTCAAGCCCACTTGAAGGTCCTCGGTTAAATAAAAGCAATTATCGTTCATTTCGAGCAGAACTTTGGGCTTTTTGCACATAAATTAAAAGACTATAAACAGTCTGAGCAGCCTACAAACTTCACATGCTGAATAGGCAAACAGACAGGTGCTATTCAGTGCCTTCTTTGGTTGGCCTGTTCAGGCTTTTTCCACTTTAAGTGAATTAACCAATTACTAATATAAATTGCTAATTGCCATTATTCAGGATGATGGGATTGGTTGGATGGTGGCTGGGTGTTTTTTTTGTTTTTTATTTTTTTTGGTTGTTGTCTTTTATATTAATTGTGTATATTGTTTCAGTAGTTTAATATTATTACAGTATTGTAATATATGTTGTCTGAAAGGTATTTTCATTTCTGTTGTCCTGTTCTAATTGATACACTATGTTGCTAACCCTAGACCTGACCAACTAAAGCAAGCCCAGAGGCTTGTACAGTGGGCACTATGCATGCTGAGTGCATAGCTTCATACATTCTTACCCTGATGCGCCCATCACTCTGGAATAGGGTGAATTTTGACTCATCAGACCACATGACCTGATCACTCCTGGGTTTCATCAACCCTACCAACACACCTGTTTAGTCCCAATCCTGTGAGTTCTGGTTGCACTGTATGCATGGAAATGGTCTTACTTTTTCTTACTGCTGTTGATTTTTTTCAGTTCTGCTTGACCAACTGGTTAGGTTCTACATTCCGTGTGTGGAGGCACCAGGGTCGGCGTCCAGATAAACAGTTTGTTGTCACGCATCACACGTCACAGAAGGCCTGGTGTCGCTCACCTCCACCCCTACCACAAAATCTGCAGGAACTGTGTGAGAATATTCAAGCTGCATGAGGTGGATTATCGCAGAACCACATTAGGAACCTCTACCACTCCATGCCGAGACGTCTGGCATGTTGTGTTAGCAAACGTGGCAGCCTGACTCCATACTGAGAGACACTACTTCTGTATGTGTAGCCCAATAAATATTGCCCATATCAGTCTAAATTTATCATCATTTATTGTTCCTGGTAACCTTTATCTTCCTTCCCAATAGCACTGCAATCCCACAGTTCCTTCTGGGTGCAACTATTCTTTTGTTGATGAGTGTGTGGGTGTATATACAGGGGTTGGACAATGAAACTGAAACACCTGGTTTTAGACCACAATCATTTATCAGTATGGTGTAGGGCCTCCTTTTGCGGCCAATACAGCGTCAGTTCGTCTTGGGAATGACATATACAAGTCCTGCACAGTGGTCAGAGGGATTTTAAGCCATTCTTCTTGCAGGATAGTGGCCAGGTCACTACATGATGCTGGTGGAGGAAAACGTCCTTCTTGGTGGTATGCTGACATTACCCTGGATACCGTGGCTCTTGATACATCACAAAGACTTGCTGTCTTGGTCACAGATGCGCCAGCAAGACGTGCACCAACAATTTGTCCTCTTTTGAACTCTGGTATGTCACCCATAATGTTGTGTGCATTGCAATATTTTGAGCAAAACTGTGCTCTTACCTGCTAATTGAACCTTCACACTCTGCTCTTACTGGTGCAATGTGCAATTAATGAAGATTGGCCACCAGGCTGGTCCAATTTAGCCATGAAACCTCCCACACTAAAATGACAGGTGTTTCAGTTTCATTGTCCAACCCCTGCATATATATATATATAAATATATATTAAATTAAATATGGATAGGTTGATGGATAGATATTCAGCCCATAGCTTTATCCATTCAAAATGAAGTCATAAGGACTGTTTCAGGCCTTTAGCGTTGGTACGTCTGATCAATAAAATCCTCACTTCTTCTTCCAAACAAGTTCAAATGACATCACATTAAATATAATTTCATACCACCTTATATATACCCTAATGGACCCATCTGCTGTCTACAAAGGCCGCCCTATTAAACAATCTACTTTACGGTGCTACTTTGTAATTATGAATAGATTAAGGAGGTTGGAAGTCACACATTGTGTTCTAAACCAAAGCAATAATTTATTTTGTTTGTTCAGCAATCAACACATGAGAGAAGAAAAAAGCCTGAGGCGTGTGCAGCCACATCCACCACCAATCCATCGCCGCTGTAAACTGGTTTAGTCAGCTGAATCTCCCCGCCTGTGAGAAGCACTAAAGCAGGCCGAGATTTCTCTCCATTAGCAAAGCTGATGGTTGTACTTAAAAAGTGATGATAAAGATGATGTCTACAGATGTGCATGCAGTGAGTGATAATGGACACATCACCAGCTGTGCAGCCGTGAAGTAGCACCAAAACTTCGTTTGATGAACAGATTTTTGCCTCTTCATCAGGTATGCCGTGCACATCCTGCTTGGTTATTTGTTTCGCTAATGTGCTGCCACCTGGAGTTACACTTCAGATTAAAAGCGTACGTTTGAAGGTGGAAGTCCAGTGCGGCTAAAGTGCAGCCTAAAATCAATCGCCTCACTGATGAAAGGCAGGACAGTAACTTGTGAACGTTCAGCTGTTCCCCACACAACCCCAGTCCCTCCTGCAATCTGCCAAAACGATGCACGCCCATATGCAAATGACTCCGATTATGTAAATGTTTCTAAATTTGACAGGCAATTCAGCAAGGAAACAATTACAGCAGCATGGCACCATGTCGTCAGCTCGCTGCGAATAGAGCCAAAAACATGGGGGAGAATTACACCATGAGTAGGCCCACTTGTTATTCAACATGCTGTGCGCGCTCCGCAAGGCTAAGTGCATGTTTTTTAACTCAGTTAAGCAACGGGACGAAAGTGGGGCTGCCGCGAGACTGTGAAAGTTCCTTTTCAATGACAACTGTGATAGAGGTGAAAGAGCTAGCTGAGATGGAGTTTTTGTGCTGTGTTGCGGCTCTCTCATTTTCAGCCCTCTGGTACAATTGCATGAGGGTCTATTTAGGCTTTTTAATAGCAGGATTAGTAATTCCTCAGATGTAGAAATGTTCTACATTTGAATTGTGTCTCAATAAAGCCTATGGCACTTGTTGGACTGCGGCACAAAGCCTAAAGCAATGAAACTTATTGATTTATCAAAATTCCACTTATTCGGCTAACTGGACAGCGACTGGGCTTGTGAAGGGTGCTAATAAGCTGTTTGAGGGGTACATGAGCAGGGTAAATTGTTTGGCCTGCCCCAAAGGTCCCAAAAATGTCAGAAAACCAAATGAGATTTAGTCATTATGTAAGTAACAGTCACTTCCCAGTACATGCAGTACACTCATTGTCAAAAGAAGAGTTGCACCCAGAAGGAAGTGTGGGATTGCAGTGCTATTGGGAAGGAAGATAAAGGTTACCAGGAACAATGAATGATGATCACTTTAGACTGATATGAGCAATATTTATTGAGCTACACATACAGAAGTAGTGTCTCTCAGTATGGCATTGGGCCGATATGTTTGCTAACACAACATGCCAGACGTCTCAGCATGGAGTTGTAGAGTTTCCTAATGGTCTGCTGCGATAATCCATCCCATGCAGCTTGAATATCTCACACAGTTCCTGCAGATTTTGCAGTGGAGGTGGAGTGACACCAGACCTTCTGGATGTGTGACGTGTAATATAGCAAAAATATACAAAGCAAACTTTTGAGTATGACATTTTTTACTCAAGTAGAAATATAAAAGTATACAGTCAAAAAAGTGAAAGTGTTACTTTAAAAAGTATTTCTAATTCATTTTTAAACATTGTTTTCATTGAAGGTTAGAGCTCTGCTTCTATGAAACATACAGTGTACATAGTACATAGTAATTTATACCAGAACTTCATGCATCAACCATTAAAATCCATTCATATACTGCATCCAAACACGTTTACATGTTTGATTTCCTCAACATGGACATTATAATTTAAAATGGACATTTTTGGAATCTCCACAAGGAAGAAATTTTGATTTTCATTTTTAGCAGACAATACCGAACATCGGATCAAATGATTCCTTTAGGCAAGGCCAGGGTTGGAGTAGGACTTGTTTTCAGACTGGAAGTTACATAAGGCAGACCAGCCCACCCCAAACTACACACAGACACAGCTACAATGGGGATCAGTATATCAGACTACATTCCTAACAGCAGTGCAGTCCTCACCTTACATATTCCAATATACCTGGATTCACATATAGCTGCTCACCATGGACAACTCTGTCCAGAGAAAACCACACAAGAGCTAATATTAGACAGTTAAACCCACAAAGATGAAGATGCACAAACTAATAAACACATATAGCTTACTGTCACAGCGAACAGTTCCAATAAAGAGGACATGAAGTTTAAATCAAATAGCTGATGTGTGACTATGAGATGAAACAACACAGCAATCCTAAAAACCCAGATCTGATTACTTCAGGCCAGCACTGCCACAGCGGGAACAGGAGCATGTCTCTTCAGCATGACTTACAACTCACTGACATGACCATAGGTCTGCTTTGACACCTTAAAAATGTCCACTAGTCCCCTAACCCCTACATTACAGTTAGCACTGAGTAAGGCCACTGATGCGGGTTGCTTTTCAGAAGCATCACCCATATTAAGCTCTGACTCAACGCAGTCACTTTCTTTGGGATTCTGTTTGTTTTCCCTGCGTATTCACTGCTGGGGTCCTGAAAGCTGTGAAAGTAGCCACTCACAGGTTCACTCCAACCTCCTTTACAGCCAGTAGAATTACACTTCAGACATTAGGTGCTGAATAGAATCACCTGATTAAAAAATGCATGAATAAATAGAGATAAAATAAAATAAAAAGACTGTTAAATCTAAAGTAACGAGTCTGTTTAGAGAATGTAGTGAGTACAGATTTTTCTTTTCAAATGTAGTGAGTAAAAGTAAAAAGTGTTAGGTGACAAAAGCACTCACACGTGACAACAAACCTTTCATCTTGGTGCTGGCCACGGTCCCTCCACACGGATTTGTTGATCATCTCTACCAAGACAAAAGCGGGACTCGTCACTGAAAATGACCAGCTGCAATTTTGAGTAATTCCATGACAGTCTGGCAAAACACCACTGCAGTCTTTGGTGATGTTGACATTGTGTAAAGGGCTGTCATCGTAATGGTCCGTGTGCATGTAGTCCTGCATGGTGCAGCCATCTGCCAACATGATGACGCATGGAGGGCATCACTGCTCACTGAATGTCTGCAATCGTGGTTGCTATGTTAGTCAGGTACAGCAATAAGGTCCTTCCTTGGTGACGTTACATGCACAGCTGAGTGTGAAATTTGAATCATTTGTATGTCTTACAATGTCAAACCAACAAACCAAGTTTCATAAATCGTCTACACATCACAATCATGCATCAAATGAGAGTTACAAACTCTGCAGAACGACTGCATGGTGCAGGATTACATGCATTTAGTCCGTTGCGACGGCTGCCCTTAACACCACATCAACGTTGCCAAAGGCTGCAATGGTGTTGTCCCAGACTGTCATTGAGTGACTCAGAATGGCAACGGGTCATCTTCAATGAGTCCCACCTTTGTCTTTGTGGAGACTTCAAATAAATATATGTGGAGGCACTGTGGTCAGCGCCAAGACGAACAGTCTGTTGTCGCATCTCACACATCCAGAAGGCCTGGTGTCACTCCACCTCCACCCCTACCACAAAATCTGCAGGAACTGCGTAAGAATATTCAAACTACGTAGAGTTCAGATACCCTTCTTTATTAAATATGGTCGTTCGATAACGCTGGACTATACTGCCCAGCGTTATTGAATGACTGAGATAGCAGGCAGATCATCAATAGCCAAACAGCTCTTGTTGACTGTAGTACACCATTACTCAACTAACCATCCACACAACCCAGCACAGAATAGCCCATGCAACACATTTACACACTGTTAAGCCAATATCCACATCTATTTACATGATTTAAAATCTCTCTTATTGATGTTCTCCCAGGGGCTTCATGGCCACATCTCCCATGTGTCTGAATCAGTCGAACATGCCAGTACAATATATACTACTGTATATATAAATCAGCTACACATTATAATCACACATTAAAAAGAGTTACAAACGGAAAACTGTGCAAACTTGAATTTCATTACAGTGGTGCTGATAAGAACCAGGAGTCGTGATGTCCACAAATTTGGGGACTCTTTTGCTGTTAAACACTCAGCTTGAACCCCTGCACCACGAATGGATTTAAAAAAATATATATATAAAAATAATGCAAAATAATTTACCCTTAAATCCTATCTCAGAACCATCATAAAACAAAGTCTCCAGAATCTATATTAATATTAATAACCATTTCATGTAATAAGTTTCTGTGAGGGAGCTTTTAGAGTCATTAAACTCTTAAGACGTCTGGTTCCTGTGAGCGATTCTGATTGTATTAGTCAGCATTTCACACCAAAAACCGCTGGGAATGATTTTGTTTATATCTTAACGTTTAATCTGTGCAGCATGCTTGAATTTAAAGATTTGCTGTTTCGGAAGGAAAAAAACACACCTCTTATACTAGGTTGGCTAGTCCCCAGCCTATTCTTCCCTGTCTGTTCCAACCCTTAGGTCCAAACAATTGGAGATGCAAATACGAGTGGACAGCATTTCTACTGAAGCACACTGCCTTGTTTTTCATTTGCAGCCAATCTGAAAAATCAGCCTAGACTACTGCATGCAAAAATCTGCATGAGTAAAAGCTGTTTACATGTACAGCCTCATATCAGCATGTACCTGGCGGCCTGAATGTTGAAGATAATCTACAGTAAAAGATGTTTTTGTAATCCCCCCAAGAACCTCTCGGTGCGAAGGGCATGCTGGGTATAGATGCATTGTGTTTGTTTACTTGGTGGATGCAATGACTTTCAAGCATGCACACTCTCAGCCACCGTGGCCTTACACTACACCTTTCAGTGCGTTTTCAATTCTGTGGACTTTTCTCTGATTAAAGAGTGGAAAAACATTTTTCCAAGGGCATTTTACTGGGTGCTGTGTGTGTGTTTTGCAGAAATTACCTGAGACGAGTTACAAGCTTTTCCTATCTATTAGCAATGTTCCTTTATTGTACCGACTTCAGCTGACATACACTGAGTATTGCATTCACAACCATAGTACATATATGTATGATTTACATTCAACAAGCAGTTTATTGAGAACACTATAAGACAAACTGGGTAGTGCCTCATTTTCCCCTCATAACAGCCTCATTTCATTGTGGCATGGATTACTTTGACATTCTGGTCCATGTTGACATGATTGCATCATGCAATTCCTGCATATTTTTCAGGAACTCCTGTTGTAACACATCCCAAATGGGTTCTACTGGATTCAGCCTCACATTAAGAAGGGTCTGGGTTTCTTGAGGTCTTTTCTGTGTGGAATTTACGCTCTCCCCCTCATGGGTTTCCTCTGGTTTCCTCCCACAGTCCAAAGACATGCAGTCAAGCGAATTGCTTAACTGCCCCATAGGTGTGTGTGTGTGTGTGCCCCCACCAACACCCCCAACCCCTACTAATTCAAATAGACTGTGACATGCAAGCAATGAATGTTTGGTAATAACAGGCCTACAGTGTGCCAAGAAAACATTCTCCACACCATCACACCACCTCCACCTGCCTGGACTGTTCACACATGGCAGGTTGGGTTCATGGATTCATTCTGACTCTACCATCTGTGTGTCTCAGCAGCAATCGAGATTCATCAGGCCAGAATACAGTTTTTCCAGTCCTCAACTGTCCAGTTTTGGTGATTCTCTGTGTACTGCAGCCAGTTTTCTGTGCTTGACTAACAGAAGTGGGATCCAAAGTGGTCTTCTGCTGTTGTTGCCAATACTCTTCAATGTTGGACGTCGGATGCTTTTCAGCTTAACACAGTTGTACAGAGTGGTTATTTGCATTACTGGAACTCTAGACTGTTGTGTGTGAGAATCCCAGGAGATCAGAGGTTATAGAAACACTCAAACCAACCAGATTGGCACCAGCAATCATACCACCATCAAAATCACAGAGATCTCATTATTTCATAGATTCTGGTGGCTGATGGGAACATTACCTGCTGAAGGTTTTATGCACTGCAGCATAATTGCATGTAATGAGTAGCCGTACAGGCAATTGCATGAATGAGTAGCTGTACAGGTGTGCTTGTTAATGGGTTTATTTATAGACAGAGGTGGACAAAGTACACAAACCATGTAATTGAGTTGAAGTAGAGATACCTGAGGTAAAATATTACTGCAGTAAAAGTAGAAGGTCCTCTCTTTAGACCTCCATTTCAGTAAAAGTACAGAAGGATTTGCCTTTAAGTGTGGAAAGTAAAAGTAGCATGATTTTGTACGGCTCTAATGTCCTATTATCATTTCTGTAACAAGACTCACTTATAGTGTCATTTATGGTCCAGCAGTCTTTTAATAGAAGGTCATTAATTAGTCTGACGCTAATGCTTATTAAAATTATCATAAGCACAAAACACTGAAGGCAAACAGTTTCCATGAGGTAGAACCAAGCTCTGTCCAACAGGTCAAAACAAGCTCAAAACAAAGTGCGCACTGTACCTTGATTGGTGGGCTCGCTTCATGCTTTTTGCTGACTGTTATGTTAAACTGCTGTCTATTATGGATGATGATGGGCACCCACTGCACACCATCATCATGGACAAAAGAAGCAAGTTCAGTGGCAGGCTGCTGTCACAGAGCTGCTCCACAGACAGACTCAGGAGATCCTTTGTCCCGAGAGCCATCAGGCTCTTCAACTCTTCCCAGCGGGGCCGGAAGAGAGAAGAGGACAGCTGAGGACTGAATTCTCTTGTTTAATCATAGGTTTATTTATGCACTATTACACTTTACTGTACATACTGTACATCTTAACTCCTGGACACTCTGGACACTCTACTGTATATCCTGTATATCTGCACTCCTGGACACTCCACTTTACTTTACTTAAATAGCTATATATGCACATGTTTATTATGTTAATTCAGTCATTATCTGCTGATAACTGCGTCCCTTGCACATTCATGCACATTTATTTATTACTATTGTCTTCTCTACAGGTCTACAGTTATATTTGTATTTCTTGTATATATTTCTTGCCTGCTTGCGAAGTGAGATATATTTATATATTTATCCATAGTGTCCTGTACTATGTATAGTTTATAGTTTATAGTTAACAGTTAATAATACCGCTGCTGGTACCTACCCATTTAGGTTTTTCATACTGCACGACCCTGTTTTTATTTTTTAATTTGTATTTGTTTTATGTTTCACTGTGCTGTTTTTGTGAAACCGCTACTGGCTGCTGAATTTCCTTCGGGATCAATAAAGTATCTATCTATCTATCTATCTATCTATCTATCTATCTATCTATCTATCTATCTATCTATCTATCTATCTTCTTTAATTTTCACAAGTTATGTTTTTATGCACACATAAGACAAATGGAAAGGCAGATTTTGCTGTAGTGGAGTAAAAATTAAGATATTTGTCTTTGAAATGTAGTTTTTATAGAATGCTAGTGTGACAAACTGAACTGATAGGTTTTTGCTACATCTAGGTAAACAAGCTCTTTTTGTATTGAAAGATGCAGTGGGTCAGTGGGCTTTAGGTGCTGATGAAATCCACAATATACTCTGAAACTGTGTTGTGATGTAATTTATCACAACAATGATAAACATTGTAATATTGCCCATCCCTACTAGGTCCTACCCTTCTCTGAGTGTGATCTATCTATGACAGTTGGAACAAAACATTGTATCTCCATAATGTAAACTTTGCAAGACAAACAAAACAAATAAACAAAACAAAAACACAAACAAAAAAATTGTAAAGGGGAACATGCTTAAAAAATGTCACCTGGGTCTGATTAAGATGGACTGGAGAGCCTCTTCCTCAAACAATATAGAAATAGAACATTGGTGGGAGTGAAGAACACAGGTCACAGCGCTGCATTTCATCTTACAGAGTGCCTCAATCATGGGAACATGATAGTAATAATAAAATTGATAGATCCGTTGCCTGGTTACGCAACAGCAGCACCATGTGACCAAGCTACAATGAGCTGAAATCATAGGCACAGCAAGAGTTGAAATGGATGGAGAGATAATGAGACAAAGCTGTCAGTCCCACGTACAGCTAAACTCTCAGAAAGGCCTTGGAAAGGAGGTCCACAGATCGTTACACATGCATTTTACATTTATAGACTTACTCATGAGTGGGCAGGGCAAATGACCTTTAACTTCATACCATTGTTCGGTGGTCATCAGTACAGTATGAATGCAAAATTATTAGTTCTTACTATAATACACATCTCTAAAGTCATGTCATTATGTAAACAGTGTCATGCCCTTACTAACATAGCTTTCTCTTTTTGCAAATCATTGCAATTGCACCTTGTGGTGAACAAAACCAGATACCCTCTGTCCTGTATATTGCCCATTGATAATCCTTTAACTTTCTTCTCAACTCTTTGGTAGAGCACATTTTAAGTCATTATATCTTAATGAAGGTGTGGACCTCAACTTGATTATGCCATCTCTACCAATTGGCAGAAGTATCTACTAGAAGTCTTTCAATATATACGCCTTTACATTGAAAAGTAGTCTAATAAAGGTAAAATACTTATTGAAAAACATGTGCTACCAAGTGGTCTAATTGTTTCTTCATGCCAAATGTGTTTGTGCTAAGCTAATGTAATTGAAGTTGACTACTTGCTTTATTATTATTGCCCCAAACACTTAAAATTCCTTTCTAGATTCACCAAATTACAAGGTAGTTCACCTGTGTTGCTGACACTGTTGTACATGAACTGGCATCATAAGACTGGAAACAAAACCAAAATGCTTGAATCAATGAACCATATCAAATGTAATAGTTCCACTGCAAGGAATCAGTGTCAGAAAAAAACAAAAATGAAAACCTTTGCAAAAGATAATAAAATCTTGAAATCAATAAATAGGTCACTAGTTTAAGGTGTTGTGACTAGATTTAGTAACAATAATTTGGAGTTCTGTGCAAAAGTCAGGCCCCAAAAATCCCGGGAACACCGTGTTAAGAAAAATGTAAAAAGTCTTTATCAACACAAGACAATATGTTTAAACATGTGCCGGTGTGGTGCAGCCTACTCGGGCCTTCATCAGGACACAAAACATGGCATATCAAATCACTTGAACCAAGAACAAATATAGAAATAAGTAAAATAATCTTAAAATTAACTTACAAAATTAAATTTTGATAAAAAATTAAAATGATAAATTACCACTATAGAAAATTAAAATGATTTTAATGAATTTAAGATAAATATAAGATCATCGTACTTGTCAAAATTTCATTTTTTCCAGTGCAAGCTTCTCAGGATACCCACTTTCAGTTTTTCACAGAAATCTGCAGCCACACCTCCAAACTTCAGTCTTAGAGTCTGGACTCTGGGGTTGCAAGTGCTTGTTGTATGTCTTAGCAGTAAGATTTGTGTGTTCTTATCAGCATTCATGATCCATTTATATCACCAACTTGCACTGATCCTCTGCTAATGGTCATAGACATGTTTTGAATACTCTAACTTGGCTCTTTTGTATGAAAACAAAAAACAAGAAAGGGTGCTCCTCTGACATTTGCATAGTACTGCATATGAACACATGAATAAATGAAGAGATGAATTCATGAACACATTAATTTATTGGTTATTTTTTTCTCTTTCTAGTATCATTGCTGAATATTGAAAGAATAGACAGTGAGATTCAGAAGAGTATTATTATTACAGTATAGCCATTTTCCTGTTATAAAAGAATATATACTAAGTGTGTGATAGAGCACATCCCTTAACACTTCATAGATTCTTACAGAATTTGAATTAAGTATCCCTTCGGGGATTTTACTCAGGCAGTATGCTGTTCCTCAAACAACAAATAAAAGGGCAGTCAAGGCCGTTCAATGCACCCATGAGAGTCGGATGACATTAGATGAAGGCGAGCAGTGCCAGATACAAATGAATTTCTTATTTATGTGATATCTCTATTTCAGGGGGTCCGTATGGGCTGGTTACGTTTAGATCAAGTCATGGCGAAGCATCAATAATTTAATATAGGGTGGAATATAAAAGGCTCTGGTAGTCCCATTTGTCTACACGTGCATCAAATGCTAAAGTGCTTCTTCAGTCAGCCTCTGAAGGTACTTTAATATATAAATTTTTGGTCAGTTTTAGCCTGATTAGCTTGGGCTTAATTTAATACTCCATAATTCCACTGCCTGCATTCCATCCGTTTAGCCAGGAATAATCTGCTTACACCATACTTCTCCTAATGCGACTCCAGACTAACGAAGATGTCAGCAAATGCTCTGTTTCACTCTCTTTCTCTCTCTCTCTCCCTCTATTTTTTTAATGACCAAGACCTGTTTAATTAACGACTGAGTGTAAACTTTGCTCAGGGGGCTGAGCAGAGAGAATATTCTGGAGGGAAATTAAGCAGTTTATTTTACTGCACCAATTAGCCCATTATTGGCCGGCCCCCAGCAGGGCAGGAGCTGCACTGCATTAGAATACATGAATATATGAATGGAATATGCATACAAACACCTGATTTATACATAAGGCTGTTCTTTCTGTTCTTTCTACTCACTCATCACACAGTGAAAGCAATGAGAACATTATTATTACATTACAGACATGTTCTTATTCCAAATACTTTTCTACTGAATAAGCTGTATTACACTACACTGTTTTACAATTACACTACACTGTCTACCACTGTCTACCACTGGTTCTCCTGCATTTCGAAGCGTTCTCTGTGTCTATCCTTACCTGGTTATTTGATCTTGTTTCTGTACTTCGGTCTCGTTTTTGGGATATTCCTTGTCTGCTTTGTTTGCTTGTATTTCTATACCTAATTAAACCTGCTATTGGATCCTACCCCTGGTCTTGTGTGACATCTGTGATTAGCAGTAACAGGCACTAGTCTATAGTAGTGAGTATGTCAGTAGTAGAGTAATAGTCTGCAGCAGTGAGTATATCAACAGTATTGAGTACTAATCTGAGTATGTTAGCGGTAGTGGGTATTAGTTTGAGAATAAGCAGGTGTGAGTACTAGTCTATAGTTATAAGAATATTAGCAGCAGAGAGAGCTATGACTTTTTTGAGAACACCTTACGGTTTTGTTTTTAATTTTTCAGCCAGAAACTGACATTCACATGGCACTGAGGAAGTGAGTATCAATGCCATTTTGTTACTTCTTTGTGTCAGCATTTAATATTAAACCTACAAATGAGATGATCGCATTGGTTTCCGAGCTAATCATAAGTTGCAAGAGAGGTATTGGGCAAGTATGTGCAGTTAATCTGAGTGGATTTATTTGTTCACAAAGGCAGATTTAACTATCAGTTTAAATTAGAATAATAGCCAAGTTAGTTATGGGCTATTTTACAGTTATGCCTGCACAATATACAGCCTTCAGCATTCATGCTGCATTAGGTTTTTCATTTGAATGGTTCCTCTTGCATGCAGCACTCCATTATTGTTTTTAGCGTTGTTCACAATCATCACTCTAAACAGTCTAAGCTGTGTGGGTTAACCAGCAATAGGGTCTAGCAGGTGAATCAAATCTACCCATTGGATGTGAATATTTGACTGTGGATAAATAAAAAAAAAGTTATTATTTGGATGCAAGCATAAAATGTTAATATGTGACGCTCTGTGTGAAGCTGTCTCCCTGGACTCTAGGTTGAGATCTCTTTCCTAGTGGTTTCCTCTTGTATGTTCAGCATATACCTGTGTAGACCGGGGACAGGCAAATGATGTGAGCGTTCCCTATTTCCTTCCCATTATTTTTTTTTTTCTGGCAGTAATCAGGCTCTCAGCATGCGGTCAGTGCCTTCGTGGTCTAGCTCTGTCAACTGGGTGAGTGACATGAGTATCTGCTCATTGAAAGGTCTGCCATTAAGCGCAGAAATCCTTGCTCCATGCGCTCGCCTAATCAACTAAGCCGCAGGACTCTGCATCCCACGCTGGGAGATGGCCCTTAACCAGCACATCTCTTATTCCACCCTTCATGACACTGTTATTTCAGGGAAAGGGGGCACTTAACAGTGAAGAAACTACATTCGCTCCTTTAAAACTTCTCTTATTATCTTATTTTTCAGCGGCCGCTCTGACCTAGATCAAACCTGGCATTCACTGTACAGTGATATTGTTGTGTTGTTAATTCTGTATTGTTAGGCGTATTGTTCAGCAGCACCATCATGTTTCACTCTATGAGCAGGACACAGTAAAGTTACAAGAGGTTAGAAATGCAATGCTAAAAAAGGTGAACGTATTCACTTCAAGAACACATATATTTAGAAACCGGCCTAAACTGACTGCTGCATAAAAAAAAAAAAAAAACAGGATCATAATTATGTTAAAAAACCACTGCAATAAGCCATATGGTGCAACAGACCTCACCCATCACATATATTCAGCTAAGAAAGCATCATTTCTTTCTAGTGGATGGAGGACAGAGAGAGAGTTATTTCATCACTCTTTCCATTACACTCAAATGAGAGCATGACCTGAATCCACTGCCGTATGGTGTGTAGCTGTAGTGTGCTTAAAAACAAAAAAAAAACCTGCATGTTGGCTTCTCTGCAGGCAGCAAACAATGGCTAAGGCTAATTAGCTGGTGAAGATAAGGCTACACTTCATCCTAGTCACACAGGGCAGTCTCAAACAGTTGCAAGCTTTTTGCTGGAGCATAGGCTATAGCAGTTAGCACATCACAGCCACTATCAGTTTTATTTATTTTTTGTTTATTGATGGGGCCTGCCATCAAGGCCAGAGAGCTGGATCAGTTTAAAAGGGCAGCAAATGAGCCTTCTGTTACAATTGATAAAGGAAAAACAAATGTAAAGTGTCTAAAGTAAGGCCATCAGAACTGCTTCAGTGGGCTCTTCTTCACTGTAGGGCCAAATAGTTCCAAGCTATGAAAGAAGTAATTCCAGTGGCATTTCCACACAGATACAGTATTCACCCACATAGTGGCTGAGAGTGACTTTCCCCTATGGCTCAGAAGCTTCTTGGGCTGGTAGCTGCCAAGCTGTATTTGCAAGCTGTTTGAGTGACACTGTTATATGACTGCATAGGCTGACCACCTGAGAAACTCTATATCACAGCTATTTGGTTGCCTGGCATGACTATGTGAGCAATAGCACATTGCAGCAACATGGCGGCCTGGGCCAGCCCCTTGTGGAATGTTACATACAGCTACATGGCTATCTGGGCCAGCCCCTTAAGTGATGATACATTAAAGCTACTTGGCTGTCTGGGCCAGCCACTTGAGTGATGTTGCATCATAGCTACATAACTGCATAGGCAGGCCACCAAAGCAATGCTACATCACAGCTACATGGTTGCCTTGGCCAGCCCCTTGAGTGATGATACATTATAGCTACGTGACTGTCTGGGCCAGACACTTGAGTGATGATACATTACAGCTACTTGGCTGTCTGGGCCAGCCACTTGGGTGATGATACATTACAGCTACTTGGCTGTCTAGGCCAGCCTTACATCATAGCTGCATAACTGCATAGGCTGGCCACCAAAGCAACCCTACATCACAGCTACATGGCTGCCTTGGCCAGCCCCTTGAACAATGTTACATTAGAGCTACATGATTGCATATGCTTGCCCACAGAGCAATGCTACATCACAGCTACATGGCTGCCTTGGCCAGCCGCTTAAATGATGCGACATAGCAGCTACGTGGCTGTCTAGATTGGACACTTGAGTGATGCTATATCATGGCAACATAGCTGCCTGGGTCAGCCACCTGAGGAGTGCCACATCACAGCTACATGGCTGCCTTGGCCAGCTGCTTAAATGATGCGACATAGCAGCTACGTGGCTGTCTAGATTGGCCACCTGAGTGACGCTATATCATGGCAACATAGCTGCCTGGGTCAGCCACCTGAGGAGTGCCACATCACAGCTACATGGCTGCCTTTGCCAGTATCTTGAGCAATGCTACATTACAGCTACTTGGCTGTCTGGGCCAGCCATTCGAGTGGTGCTACATCGCAGCTACATGACAGCATATGCTGGCCACCGGAGCAACGCTACATTACAGCTGAGAGACATGAGATTTTGTTCCAGCTGCAGTTCTATAAAAAATATGTTTTAGATGTAACCGTATGTCATACAGACTCATAAATAAACCTGCTTGTGATAATATAGATTACTAGATTGCTGTGATGATTTAGGCATGTAGATGCTAATTAGCATCCATTACTTGTTAGCTGCATTAGCCTTGTACCTCCAGTGCAAAACTGAAGAAGCACTTTAGACATCAAGCATGTCTTGGCTGAAAAAAAGTGGTGGGTTAAAGCATCCCCAGGTGAAGTGGTGGGTTAAAGCATCTCCAGGTGAAGTAGTGGGTTAAAGCATTTCCAGGTAAAGTGGTGGGTTAAAGCATCTCCAAGTGAAGTGGTGGGTTAAAGCATCTCCAGGTAGAGTGGTGGGTTAAAGCATCTCCAGGTAAAATGGTGGGTTAAAGCATCTCCAGGTGAAGCGCAGGGCTGAAAAAAGTGCGGTAATGTGAAAAAATGTGATAGATACAGCGACATGGGTCTGGAGAAGTACAGCTGAGTTTTACAGGCCGCACTGACAATGACAGCCGAATAATAAGGGGTTGGGGAAAAGTATGGTGCATTAGTTTTTGAAGATGGGAAGGAGAAGGTGAGTGGAATTTATGGAGGGCCTGAGAGACAGCTTTGAAGATTGTCACTTTCTTGTCTCACAGCATGGAAGAAGTGAGAAAGTGAGAACCCCACTTCCACCCCACCCCACCCCACCGCACGCCCCCTGAAATAGTGGGCTTTTTTTTTCAGGCAAACTCAGCAATAATCATTTGATCTCTTCTTAAGAGTCTGGAAATCAGCTGAATCGTGTGCTCTCTGCTCAGACCTTGCAAAGGGTAACGGGAAATGAAATCTCTAATATATTTTTAGTGAGTCGTGGCCCCGAATACAAAGGAATCACTGTCTCTGATATTTCCCCATAATAAATGTATTATTGGCAAAAAAGACAGTGAAATGCTGAGTGACACATGTGCAGTGTTACTGGGTGACAAGAAGCCTGAGGAAAAAAAAAGAAGCTGAGCAGAGAGAGAGAGAGAGAGAGAGAGAGTGGGGG
>CM067490.1:11725509-11756532 GCA_034552555.1 Semaprochilodus insignis | reverse complement strand
GGGGGGGGGGGGGGTTGGTTGTAGAGCAGTGTGCATGAGAGAAAAGGTGAAAACGGAATCATTCACTGTGACAGAGACAGAAAGGCCCACTTCCAACCAGTTACAGTTCACCAGTGAGTGATGTGGCGGGAATTGATTGGATAATAACTTACCAGGAGGTGGAGAAATACGAAATGAAGTTGGCGAAGGAAGGTAAAAAGGCTGCCGGATATGGCGGCACAGAGGGGGAACTGGAGCAGCAGAGACCAAACACCTTTCTTTGAACTCCAATGGGAAGAAATGACCAGCGGACAGAATGTTCTGGGTTGGAATCATATACAGATACTGAACACTGTTGTGCTTCGATTTTCTGCTTTGTGAGGAAAAAGTATTGTTCTCACCTGATTTCTTTTGTTCTTGCTAATTTGTCACATTTAAATGTTTCAGATCATCCAGCTAATTTTATAAGTTAGTAATGTTATACATTTGATTTGATTTGGATTTTTTTTGCTTATTTAAGATACAGACAAAATGCAGTTTTTAAAAGATCATTCTAAAGTAGTTGCCCCCACTGAACCAGTAATAACTGCAATTAAAAATTTGTGATAATCTGCAATGAGTCTTTTATATCACTGTGGAGAAATCTGGGTCCACTTTTCTTTGCAGAATTGTTTTAATTCGGCTACACTGGGGGTGCATGTTTGTGTGGGTGTGTGTGTAGGGGGGGCATGACCTACCCAAATGCTGTCCACAGCAGCTCAATGGCATTCAAATCAAGTTTGACTCTGAAACCTAATTTTTCGTTTCTTTGAGCCCCTCAGAGTTGGAATTGTTTGTGTGCCCCATGTCTTTGTCATTGTGGAATCATGTACATTGATCTTAACTGATGCAGGTGAAGCCTGCAGTTCTTTAGATGTTCATCCAGGTGCTTTTGTGACCTCCTGGATGAGTCATAAATGCACACTTGGTAAAATTTTGGTAGGCCAGCCACTCTTGGGAAGGTTCACCATTGTTCCAAGTTTTCTCTATTTGTGGATAATGGCTGGAGTCCCAGAGACTTAGCAATGGCTTTGTAACCCTTTCCATGCTGGTAGATTTTCATCACTTTGTTTTGCATCTTCAATTACTTTGTTTTACATTTGAGTCTCTTTAGAATGTGGTATCATGAGCTGCTTTTTGAGACCTTCTAGCTGCTTCACATTGCCAGACAGGTTCTATTAAAATGATGTGTAGATTCAACAGGTCTGATAGTAATTAAGCCTGGGTGTGATTAGTGAAATGACTCCCATAAATTAACTGAATTTGGTTAACTTGTTGATTTAGTAGCAGAAGGGCCAATTTCACATGGGACAGGTAAGACTAAACAGCATTTTTCCTTTAATAAATGAAATCATCGTTTGTGTTTTTTTGGGGTTGTTTGTCTGATTTTAAAAGTAGTTCAATGAAATATTCAGGTGTGACAAATATGCAAAAAGAGAAGAAACTGGGAAGGCGGCAAATTTATTTCACAGCACTGTACTTGTTACTGTGTTTGTCTCGATGTGGGCTTATGCCAAGACTATTTCCTTGTTTGCGATATTCTACTTGGCCAAAAAAAACTTCCCAAAAAAAAGTCCCACCCCCATGACAGTCATGAAGTATTCAGTGCCAAGAGTGAAATTATTTTTGGAGACAGCCAATACCAAGGTCAGAAAAATTCCTGGTGGGCTTATAGCATTTTGGGACAGTTACAGTAAGCTAATGTATAAACTCATGTACTTAAGCGCATGGTCGCAGGGTGAGATGGGTATGTGTATCTACCAGTAACAAAAGCTGTGGTTGGAAGGTGCTTGCCTGTTTCTGTGTGGCTGTGTGGTGGATCTCTCTTGTTGATGTGTTCTTACAAGATTATTCACCTCAAATGCACAATGTTTTCTTCGTCTCCTTATACAATGTTACACTCATCATCGAAAGAGTAGTTGCACCCAGAAGGAATTATCTGATTGAATATTTATTGAGCAACAGATACAGAAGTAGTGTCTCTCAGTATTGCGTTGGGCCTCCATGTTTGCTAAGGCAACATGCCAGACATCTGAGCATTGAATGTTCTTATGCAGTTCCTGCTGACTTTGTGATAGGGGTGGAGGTGGAGTGACACCAGGCCTTCTGGACGCGTGACGCAAGCTGTTCACCTTGGTGCTGACCATGGTGCTCCACACACGGATTCGTTGTTCGTCTCCACCAAGACAAAAGTGGGACTCATCACTAAAGATGACCTGCTGCCATTCTGAGTCACTCCATTATAGTCTGGCACGAAACCAGTGCAGTCTTTGGCGATGTGGTGTCAAATGGAGTCGTCTTTCCTGTGTGCATTTACTGTGTGCATGTAGTCCTGCATCGTGCAGCCGTCTGCCAGTGGTGCTGGCACTAACAAGATGTCTCATGGAGGGCATTACTGCTCACTGAATGTCAGCACTCATGGCTGTTGAGTCATCGGTTCTCTCTGTTCATGGTTCGTGTAGGTCTCCCAGATCCTTCTTGTCACTGGTACATGCTTTCTGCTGTCCACTGCTGCCAACATCATGATATGGTCACATCCACATGACCAATATGACTGTCACAGGTTTTACATTAGTTAGGCATTATAACCATTGTTAAAGTGTTACTTGATGTTAATTAATGTATTACTTCATGTTAGTCAACAACGTAAAATGCTACCCAGCTGTCAGAAGTTAAGCCCCCACACACTCACAATAAAATTCACTACTTATATGACTATAAGGAGTGTTTCAACCTGTACTGGTTATAGAAATAGGCAAAATGCAGGGCAGCCATAGGTCATTCACATATATCAGTCTTAAAAGCACTATAACAGCCTAATTCTAAAAGAGGTTGGAAAATGTTCTTGATAAATAGGATTTATGGCTGTCTTCCATACATAAGAGACACAAAAGTTGTAAGTGGGCCTCAGGGAAAAAATAAAACATAAGAAAAATGTAGTATAAGGGCCTTTAAAGTAGTGATTCAGGGTCACGTCCTCCTTAGGCATCCTCGCACACTGAGCTACAGGAGGAATGTGGGCCATTAATTGTGTTTAGTGTGACTCAGGGAATGATGGACAACGTGTTAGCATGTGTTTGAGTCACTTCATGCCAGGAACATCTGTCATTAATACGGCATCGACAAGCTCTGGGAGACTGAGATAATGATGTAGGCAGTGGCTTTTTTTTTTTTACCCGGGATGCAAACTAATTCGTCTGCTGTTACATTTCCTCTGACAGGTCAGCAGTAAAGGATAGAGTGCTGAGAGGGGAGAGAGAGATAGGGTGAGTAGAAGAGGGCAGAGAGAGAGACCATTGCATGAGTATGAGAAACAGCACTCTATTCCGAATGTGAACTGAGAAGGCATGGGGTGGAAATTTTATGATTTCTGCTTCTGAAAATGGCTTCAAAGGTCTTAGGGCATCAGATGAGTCATACCTTCTGTATGTCATACCTTCAGTAACCATGCATATAATACTCAAAGCACTGAGAAATCTTCTAGCATTTTCTTCCTAATTCACATATTACTGGCTATCCTCCCGCCACAGCCTCATGACCGATAATAGCATAAACTGTGAATAAGTGCTACAGAACTTTTTCTGGTATTCAGCACTTACGGTCAACTCTCAGGGGCATCAGAGTTTTCAGAGAAGGCCTAATGATTTTTGAGAACACAACAATACATGCCTGGTATTGACTTTATCTAGGTAAGCAAGCTCTCTTATTGGTTAGGATGTCAAGAGCCAAAGAGGAGTCCTAACGTCTGATTAACCATCAACATAGTTACAAAGTGATAGAGGAATTTGTTGCCCAAAGGGTGGAAAAAACATAACTATAAGACTTCTGGAAGTCCTAGATAGGTCACTCACTGTAAATATGAGCGGCAGTCTAATCAGAGAGTTGTTAGAAGCCGATAAAAGTAGCAGCAGCTCTACACTGGAGCTCACTACAGGAGAATGCACTCATGAAGCACTTTATAAGGTACACCTCCTTGTATCTACATTCTTTGTCTATTTTAGCTCCACCTTACTATATACAGTAGGAGCACTTTGTAGTTCCACGTGTCAGTGTCACTGCAGTGCTGAGAATGATCCACCACTCAAATAATACATGCTCTCTGGTGGTCCTGTGGGGGTTCTAAACATTGAAGAACAGGTTTATAAAGTATACAGAGAAACAGATGGACTACAGTCTGCAATTGTAGAACTACAAAGTGCTTCTATAAGGTAAATGGAGCTGATAAAATGGGGCAGTCGTAGGCTGGAAGTTAGGGAACCAGCCTTGTGACTGGAGGGTCGCCGGCTTAATTTCTGAAGTTAACCCACAACTGCTTCCTGGGCACCATGGATAGGGGTTCCCATCCGCTCAGGGCAAGTGTACTCACTGCCCACTAATGTGAATGTTTCACTTCACAGATGGGTTAAATTTAGACAACTTCCTCTGTGTGCAAGCACAATTGGCAATGGTTCTAATTCTAAAATGTACGTTCCACCTTAAATACTGTAGCAGTTACATTCATAACTCATAATTCAGTGCAGTAAGAACATTCATGATGTCAGTAAGTACAAAATGCCTTAGTCAGTCAGTCATCCTCACCACCTAATCAGCATTCAGTAGCAGTAATATTAACATTCTATGGAAAGATAATGGTACATTTTCAATGAAATACATCCCACAGCCTTTCTTTGAACAACAGAAAATAGAAAAAGAAATAAGAGAGAAATAAGCCATATAGCTACATTCACTGAGGACTCACTTGTAGACACCGTCTAGTCACGTTCATAGTGTACCGGGAAAAATAGGAAGTGTCTAGGCTCCTGACTCTACTGATGTAACCAAATCAGGTTAGGAACTTCCTTTTTGGAGAAAACTTAATTTGCACTTATTAGCACAGGTAGGCCTGTCCCACCGCCAAGCCATGTCTCAGTTTGAAAAGGCTACCTTTGCTCCTTCCTGGCATTCCAGTGTGATTTCAAAATAAATCAGAATTAATCTGGCACACTGCACTGAACCAAAGGCGTTCAGGCCTACTTCCTTAGCACACAGGAGGAAAGGAATACATTAATAAATGCAAAAATAAATATGTCATATTTTTATTTATTTATTTATTTATTTATTTATTTGTGCATTTTTATTAGGTTTATTTCTTATTATTTTTTGCTATTTATCCTATTTATGCAGCGCACATCCTTATTTACTTATTTATTTACATTTATTATTATGCATATATTTATGTTCTGTTCTTCGTAGCCTGCTGCTAGTTTTACATCCAGTCCTAGTTCACTAGGAAAGGTGCCAGTCAAATGTGGGCAAAACTGTGCTATAGAGTCATATGGGGTTCATGTTTTTCTTAATATGCAGTAAGGGGAAATTCTTCTTACTGTAACTTTTATTATAGAGGTTTCGACGGTGTCTTTATAATTTATGAAGGTACACCACATCCGAGTAGATGGAGGAGCTCTTAGTTCCCAGATTGCTTCTGTTAGAGTGGCTAATGAGTCATTGCTGGATATGGAGGGTAACTGTCTGGAATAAAGGCATTTCAATGAATGACACTTCAGTTTCAATTGCAGAGAACTGAAAATAATAAAAATAGTAATGACAACAATCTATAGAAAATACATACATATCTATTTTCAATATACCTTTAATGTATAAAGTCTTCATACAGCAAAATAAAATACACAACATGACACCAAAGAGAAATTAAATCCAAAGTGGTAGTGAGGTTTGGTCTCAAATAAAACAAATGATGAACATTAAAACTGTTTGAAAAAGAAAATTGAAATAGCTATTATATTTCATACAAAATGTGCCTACGACTTATGCAATAGAGTTATGTAATAGAAATAAGAGAGTGACTACAGAGAAATATGGCTAACACTTTACTGTAAGGCAGTGTTCATAAGGCTACAAGACTCCTTGTAAGCCCTTCATGACAACTGACATAAACCTATAGAGTTTCAGTTCATCACAGATTGCCAAAAGTATGTGGACAGTCATTCACACCAGTGGCTTACCGGTGTATAAAGTCAATCCATAACCATACAATCTCCATAAACCAAGACTCTCAGTGGTATCCTCTGTTGTTTCACTCACTTCAGAGTTCCAAACATTAGCACAAGAGCTGGGAGTCAGAGGCTTCATGAAATGAATTTTGATGGACAGGAAGATGCACATAACTAAAGACCACTACACGCAATGGCAGGCATTGGCTGGGGTGGTGTAAAGCACGCCACCACTAGACTCTGGAGCAGTGAAAACGTGTTCTCTGGAGTGATGAATCGCACTTTACTATCTGGCAATCTGATCAACAAATCTAGGTTTGGACAAATCATGGTTTAGACATCGTGGTTAAGTACGAATACAGTCAGCATGACTGATGAAATTAAAATGGCAATTGTTTGGGAACCGTTTTTAAACCAAACGTTTACTAAAATAAAAGATTTAAACGCAGTAGTAGTAGTAGTTTAGTTTTTACCTAGCTCCGTTGATTGGCACATACATCCACACACATACCTTACAACTGTCGAATAACGGGGACACACCACCCCCGTCCCATCTACCATTCACTCTCTATTGCTGTCATAGTTTCACTGGGAACCTAAAATTTTTCCACACAGCTGGTTTGAAAGAAACAGGCAGGTCTTTTAGGTCCAGTGTGTCATTTTCACTTGTCACAGTGTGACTGACTCAGACAGGTACCAATTGGCTTGAGTTAACTTGATAACAGCTTACAGATTATGGTGGAATTCCCACATTATGCTTATCAATCTTGCATATTCTCCTTACCACCTGCATGCACTGAACTGGAATGCACTAGGTAGCAGGCTGTAATGGTATGTGTATTTGTTCCGGACACATTTGTATTGAAGTGGAACATCAAATGCGACCCAGGTCTTCCTGTTCAACATCCGTACCTGACCACACAAATGCTGTTTTGACCCTTTGAATGAGCACAAATTTCTACAAAATTTCCTTCAAAATCTTGTGGAAAGCGTTCCCGAAAGAGGGGAAGCTGTTACAGCAATAAAAGTAGGGCGGCAACTCCATATAAATACCCATGGGTTTAGTACAGGACATCCAATAAGCTCATATAAGTGTGTTGGTCAAATGTCCACATACTTTTGGCCATATGATGTACATCATGTCACCAGGATTTGGTCACTGTGCTACAATGTCATTTGCTATAACATGCTATCCCAGGATTTTCCAAAATGTCTGAAAACAGATGTTACGTCAACTTGTTATCAACGCTGACAAACACAGCCTTTAGGACAGATGATGGCATAAGGCCTTATATATGTTTATGTCAGTTGTGATGAGCTTACGTAGGTGACATGCAGTCTTACGAACATGACAGAGTGTTACCGGAATCTTCTTTGCACTAAAAAACACCAGCAAACAAACTCAACATTATACACAGAATGGTACAAATACAGAAATATCCTCTGCAAAAAACTATTCTCTCTATAAATTCGATTGTATAGCAGACTGCTTCTCTAAAAATAGCAGGGCTGTGCACTTCCTTCTTCCATTCTACCATTCACTTTGGTCATATACAGCTTACTTACAGTCATATTCAAGCATTTCAAATAAAAATAAATCAGTACAGATATACATTTTATTTTTGCTTTGTTTCAAAATAGAACAATATAAAAGCAAGTTTGGTCCGATCTCACATCTGGTCTGCAGCATCACCTCTTCCAACCCCAATTCAGTAAACAGATAGACAGCACATGGCATTGCACAGGACATTAAAATGACCACCCTTCCCAACGATTTGGACAGTTCACTGCACAGCGAGACCCAAAGCACCCAAAGTAGCAAAATCTGTCAGTAAGGCTCATCGACCTGCTGTTAACTAGACGTGTACTGGACCTGCCGTAATTTTTAGACTTTTCTTATTATTTTTTGCAAACACATGAACAGCAATTCACACTAGTGGGGTTGTCACATCTAGCTGTCCAGGGAAGTGCTTTTTAAGAGTTTTTCAGTTTCAAAGAAAGTCAGTGGGGATTCTCCCTAATTTCTCCCTAAGTCTGATGCTTCATGAGCAAAAAACAAAACCAACAAAAAACAACAACAAAAAAAAACAAACAAATATTAATATGAAGTGAGCAGCAGTGTAAACCTATTAGTGCGCATGTAACTCGGGATTGACAGTAGCTGCCCGAGGAAGCCGGAGAAAACGGTGATACCTAATTAACCCCCCTGAATTAACGGCAAATATCCATTATTTCCCGCAGCTTGCCTGCTGAAATCAGAAGAACTTTATCATGTATCTGATTTTCCAGAACAATTGGACGTCGTCCACAATACCTGAGCCGATGAAGCAGGTAATCAAACTCATTTTACACATAATTTCTCATTACATGGCCCTCAGTTATCGTCTGCCGGTGCCACTCATTAAAGCAGGAAAACAGGATCCTGCTAAGCCCGGCAACAATACCGAGGAACGTCAGATGTTTTCAAAACAAACACACCCCGCACGCTGGGAACAAAAAGAGGCACCCCATTCAGCATACATGGTAGCTGCCAAAGAACATAAAAACAAGTCAATAAAAGTAGAAAACAAACATAAACAAAAAAAAAGTAGTTGAGGTGCTGAAGCTTTCAGAACGGGAATGATAGGGTGGTTAAGTGGTTTATCGGCCCTCACTGATGCCGCACAGGATTGTCAGATATGAAACAGGACAGCGGAGAGAGAATGTCTGTTATCTGGATTTTCAGCTGACCTATTGATGCTCTGCCCACAAATGCATTCTTTCTAAGCCAGTGTAGCGAGGTTGGACAAAAATCTCAACCCCGCAAATGAGAAACTGTCTGTCAAAATATGGGGGGCTGTTAATGTTAAGCTATATATTGCTGCTGCTAGAACAAACAGTATCTCTGAAATGATAACTTTTCAGAAGAAGGAAAAAACATACTTTACGTTTAATGCAAGTCAAAGGAACCAGACTCCCCCAACCCCTCTCCCCCAAGTCGTTTTTGTTCCATTTCTTTTGGTCCATTCATCATGCACTTTATGCACAATGTAATGGACAAAAGGCATTTTGAAATTATGTGAGAAACTGAAAAAAGACTAAATTGGAGATAAACGGTTTTGTTTCCGACAGCAGCCATATTTTATATAAGTGTTAGGATAGACTGGAGTAAGTTTTTTTAAGCTACCATTAGCAGGAGTGCACAATATGTCAAAATATGATTTCCAAAACTTTTTGAATGACATTTTCTCAATACACATCACAATATGTTGTGCCATTTAAAACACAGCAATATTCAAGGTTTTAAATACTGAGTTAAACAGGCCTAATAATACATATCATGCCATCGACATAATGTGATGTAGTTCAACCAAATCCATTGTTATTTCCAAATTAACCAGCTGGACAAGACAGTCTTTTTTGATTTGGCAACTTGCGTATGGAATCTAAGCTCAAACCTAAATTCATTCAATTTTACTTGGGATTTTTGCCAACATTCCCTAAAGCATTTCTACACTTGCAACAATGACTATGAAAGAACACCTATGTGGGTGGAGCTTGAATATGTCAATTAAGTTCACTTTTCTCTATACATTTTAGGAACAGAGGCTTCTAAAAGCAAAGCTTTTATCTCAGTCAACTCTGAAAGACATGCCCAGCTGTGGCACTGGCTGGTAACTCGTTATTGAGCCCCATTTTGATACCATTTCTTCACCCTGCATAGGATTTCCCAGCACCGTTTTAAGTGTATCACTCCACTGGCTGTTATTGACTCCTATGAGAGATCTCATTAAGGCCATTTGTTTCTTCTGAGCCTTCTCTTCAGCTCAAACGAAGAATTCATTGACGTTGCTATTGCTTATGATTATATCAAAGTATCAGTGGCAGATATAAAAAGGCATGCAGACGTCTGCCGTGTTTCTAGCTCACCCACTGCACGGCCATGGCCACAGAGTTCAGATGAGTGTGCTCTTATGAAAATTGGGCTGACATTTAACGCTTTGTTCCACATCCAGTGTCATTATAAAAGAATTATGCCTCCAGCACACTGTGTGCCTTCAGATAGGCTCCAAATAAATTGGTGTAATTCGCTGCTCTTATAGGATCAACTGCACAGGGACCTCAGGCCACCTTAAAAAGTCTATTTTGGGGCTGATTTACCAAAATACGGGTTACAGCATACAGCACCTAAAAGTCACTAGGGCTGCACAATATATCGTTTGTCAGTTGTTATTGTGATAATGGACTTCAATAATTCATTCTGTAATACACAATGTAAATGAGCCTATTGAACTATCACGGTGGGTGTTCTGATGTGATTCAACACAAGTAAATTAGCTTGGTCAAAATAATGGAGGCCAGTCTTTGACTATGGCACATTATTGATACCCCAGTGTTGTTTTTAACATGATGCAAAGCACATTAAAATATGCAGTAAATAGGGATGCAGTTTTTGGCAAACCAATTTTCCGCTAACTAGGTTTTATTAAATGGCGATTAAACGCTGAGTGACAAACCTAAAATCATGGATGCGACCCAAGAAAATCATAATTGTTCCATTGTGCTTTACATAAACAACAGCTTTAGGCTTTATTTCATCAAAAAAAGCAGACTAACAAAATTAGAGATGACAATGTAATGGGGTCTACTTATATTTTACTTATATCAACATAAAGTTGGTAGATTGCAGCTTTTAAGCTGTTTTCCATGTGATGAACTGCAAAGACTTATTTGTAGGCTGTCGCTTAAAGGCTGCCGCACACTGGACGATGCCATGTTGACGCGTATGCTGTGTAGCATCACATACTATAATGTAGCAGAGCAACAGTATAAAAAGCCGGCAGGAGGAGCCCATGTGCCAGGTTCAAGTTTAGTATAACACTCTATTCACATAAAGTTAATAAAATGAAGTGTTTGGCCTCACTAATCATGTTCGGCATCAGTTTACTACATCTTCACAATATGGTTGTTTTTACGTTGATAGATACGAGCTGAAAAAGTTTAGGCTAGTAACGTTAGCTGTGGAATGTGGCGCACTGCGACGCACTGAGGAACTGAACGATGCTCGGAGTTGCTGAGCACCAGCATGTGTTGTTGTGCTGTGTTAGCGCTGGTACGCGTACCCCCATTACAAACAATGTTTTCTGGGGTTTTTTTGGATACCTGGCCTTAAAGCTATACTCAACAGAGGCAAAAGAACATAAAACGAATCTACCTAGTTATAGCCCACCTTAGCACCATGTCATGTGGCTAAATGTCCTAGTTATGATAGGGCAGCAAGCTACAGTGGGGATAACGTAATCTGTCATACTGACTTTATGGGTTAAAATGAAGTCAAGACAAGGAGTCAACTCCATTGACTCCAGCGGCAGTTGTGCATCAATAAGTGGTGCTACTGGAACAAGCTGTGCTCTTGCCCTCTCATAGCCTCTCCACACTTTGAATGAAAGTCTACTTCAAATATCATTTGTTCAACAAAAATGTAGTTGAATTGGAAGCAGTGGTCAAAGCTTTATGTATTGGTCAGCTAGTCAAATGTTAATAGTTAACATCCCTAGCAGCAATATAATCGCAATACCAGCATTTGGTCCATTTCGTGCAGCCCTAAATATGCTTACAAGAAGAGTCTGACAAGAACAGTCCAAGCCAGGTGTTGAGAAGCTTCCTCCAGGATGTAGTCAGCCCTTTAATTCACTCAAATCTCCTTCATGTGAACTTATTTGGGGAAGGACAATTACCTCCTGGTGCGATCCTCTGATATGCTAATGGACTTTCCATTAAGGCACTTTTACGCTATATGATCTGCCAACTCATACAATCTGCGGCACCAATCACTGTACACGTCCTGTTGTGTGAAGGAACCTGTCAGAAGGAAGGCCTTCATCACATGCATTTACCATGTGACGGACTGCTTCACTAATTCTAACCCAGACGGCGAAGGTGGATTGATTGAGACACCCATGGCCATCCCATCAAGCCTCAAATTTCCAGGTGAGTGGCCAGACAGAAACGTTGCAATGGAATTTGGGAGAGGGGCAGCACGTCTCAAATATGAATCAGTCATAGACGCTTCAATTGAGCTGTGACGAGATGGGAAATATTGCCTTCTTCCATGTGAGATGGGCACAGCCCAGAATAAACTCAAAATGAATAATCCAATAAAGCAATCATCATTTGCATATTTCTGCCTTTTATCAGCATTACAAAGCAGTCACTGATCTCAGCAAGTGGTCAGTTTACTGTTTCTGATGATGGGGGTTCACTGCTAAAGCTTTCTCCTTGATATTCCACCAAACGCTCCATACGAGTCCTATGAACACTGAGAGGCCATACAAACAGCCGAAATCCTGCTGAACGTCATGTAGTGTGAGGGGAAGGCATGCTTTTTGGTTCTGCTCTGCTGAATCCCCAGGAAAAGGAGTTCCTCGACATCCAGTAATGTTCAGTCTAGTGGGGCATATGAGGACTTTAGCAGGGCTCCCCAGGCTTCTGTCTCTGCTCCAGAAGACACTGTAATGCACAGATCATAAAGATCTAATGCTGTTACCATGCAATTTAACCACGTTAGAATACAGAGTTGCCTTACAGGTCTTGTTTCTTTTAGATGCTGAGTAAACTTGTGTACACTACCAGGCAAAAGTGTGCACACAGCTTTTGCGCGCTGAAAGAATGTTTATCATTACTTTGAAGACACTATTTTACAGTAAATGCTGAAAAATAGACACACTAACTGTGCCTGGTACTCAGCCATACTCATATTACATGTAATCTATAAAGACAAGCAGTGTACATATATATATGTTGTTACCTTGGAAGCTTAAAATAGCACTGGCTCTGGATCTGGATAACATGTGGAGCCGTGCAGGATGTCCCGTGCCAGGACAGACTCTTCATGGCTGACCGAGGGTAAAAGACCTTGGGAGGAATACAAGACAAATAAAAGAGAAAATAAGTAGAGGGAACTCATCTGAACAGACGGTTTTCTTGTTTAGTTTTTTTGTTTGTCTCCCTGCAAAAGGAGGCAGCTAATAAGCATCATACAGACTGAAAAGAGATTATGAGTTTGCACTGCCACTATTTCTATGCGATTTCTTCATTTCCCTGCGGATCTACTTTCTTACTGGAAAAAGATCTTCAAGTGCTGTCTGAATCACCAAATTCCTCCCACCTTTCTTCTCGTCTTTGAATGCCGGCCTGCTGTCGTCCATGGCACGACTCCTCTGTCTTTCCTCGCTCAGGATCTTCCTGTCCAGGCAGTCCGGGCTGACTGAAGTTTTCGGGTCCGCGGGGTGCACGGAGACATAGTGAGAATCCCACTCATAGTTTTCGTCCACAGAGGCTCTCCTGAGGCTGGAAACGTGTACAGAGAGAAAATGTTGAGAGTCCGGGAACCGGAGGAGCACATGCAGGATTAAGAGGTGTTGTGTTTAATTAATGGCAAGGCTTTAACAGGGAAGTAACACATTTCAACAGGAAGTAAATCTCCTATCTGCACTTTCATGTCCAAGTATTTTGGGGCTATTTTGCTTCAAACTGTACATTTCACTTAACACTCTAACGCAACATATCCCCACTGTGTTAACACGCCTGTATGCACTACATCAGCGGAATTCAGCCACACACCCCTGACCCACACATTTTTGGGTTTTATCTTCTCTCCACCATACTTGATTCTGTTCTTAAGGGGTTTAATAATTCATTCTCGATTAAGTTGTGGATTAATCTGAGCTTAAAGTGAGCACATTCTATCCTTTCTTTCTTTTATTTCTGCAACAGACTGTCTGCAGTTAGAGTACTTTTGACTGATTCAGTGTGAAAGAGCTGCTGTCTGTTTAGCCATGAAAGACACTTAAAGGGACCATGTTAAGGACAACCAAGAATTACATTGTTCTATGTAGATGCTGATAAAGTTTCAAAAACGAACACGTAATTCCATACGGTCTGTAAACTGAACCTAAGCTGCAAAACAGCCAAATTTATATACGCTCATACTCATGATGTCACAACCATGAACACTTTTAAATTTGCCAGCTTATTCAGGCTAAGTTGCAAAAAATTATATCCTAGCCACGGAAATAATCTTGAATCTACAACCCCGTTTCCAAAAGAGTTGTAAATAAAAACACAATGTAATGAGGTGTAAATGATTTAAACCATATATTTAATAAAAAAGACAAAATATTAAATGTTGAAATTGAAAAAAAATTACTGTTATTGGAAAAATATAAGCCCATTCCGAATTTGATGCCAGCAACACGTTTACCATATGATGGGGTTGTGGACAAAATCTACTATAATTCATATTTTCAGATTAACTAAGATAACACTTTATTGATCCCGAAGGAAACTGCAGATCCCGAAGGAATTGTAATTGTAATTGTTACTGTATAAGAGCAATTAATACATAGTACATCACTGCATCAGTGCAAAGTCCCTCAATTAACATTTATTGGTAAAGCATGAGAAAGCATAAGCCAGCTCTTACCATTCCTTCAGGGCTCTGTTGTCTCTGTCGCTCTCCTCAGTTGTCTCAGGAGAGCTGGTGAGAGGGGGACTGAGAGATAGGGACTGCCTACTGCTAGGATGATCCAGGCTGCCCCTGCCACTACTCTGGCTAGCATAGCTCCTGCAGCTTCCTTCAGGTTCCGGCACGCTCCGGTACCCTCTGATCTCCACATCCACCTCAGGCCCATCTTCTTCCTCCTCTTCCTCATGTCTCTGGCTCATCTGGTCTAGTCGAGAGTGGCAGTGGGACCAACTGGAGCCCTCTAGTGGAGTGGTAAGTGGACTGTGACGCATTGAGTCTGGGCGCTGGTGCACCTCTGACGTACAGGCACCATGGGAGTTAGAAACCATCTGAAGACGGGAGTCTTGCAGCTCATTTTCCGAAGGCACCCATGAATTGGTGCCCTTGTTGGGAATAGAGTGATGCTTCTGAAGCTCTGAGCTAGGACGACATGCAAAAGGAGAGGTGTTCAGTGAGTCGATCCAGGCATCAGGGGTCAGGAACTGCTCCTTGTACAGTTTGGAGTCCAAACTAGGAGCACTCTTGTGGTGACTCTCACGTTGGGAACCCACACTAAGACCTTTGTGGGGAGTCTGTCTTTGGGAAGGCAAGGTTTTGCTTGATTGACTACTCAGATCGCTCTTCAGATCCCTCCTCAAGCCTCTCTGAATAGTTTTGCTGCCTGCTTCTCTTTCTAGCTGATATAAACTGGGCCTGTGATAATCAAGTGTATCATAATTGTGGTCTACCATGGAACTTGTGAGTGGAGCCTGCATTTCTGGCTCATCCACAGACATCTCTATATAATCACCAGCACAGCCAACCTGCCCTCTGATCTTCTCCTGCTGCTTACCTAACGAGTTACTGGGGACAGCATGGTGCTCATTGTGACTGTAGGTTCCTGGAATCCTTGGGCTCCCTCCTGGTATGTAATGAGCTCTTTCAAGTGTTGGATAAAAGGGTTTATCCTCAACACTGACAGAGGAACCTTCGGTCATGGTTCGTCTCCGCCTTCGGTCTATAGTATGTGACTTCTGATGCTCCCCTCGTTCCAGAGATTTTGATCTTTGGTGACATGAAACTTGGCTCAAATGACAGTGCCCTAAGCTATCTCCAGCTCTTCCATGGCCAGTATGTTGTGGCAGCAAGTCCCTGGAAGACATCATAGCAGTAGCCTCCCATGGAATACAGGAAGAGGGTCTTACTCCTAGACTACTGGTCCCACTGGACAGGCAGTGCCCTCTGCTGGACAACTGCTTGCGATGCAGGGATCCCGTTTCGCTACTTTTCCACAGTGTTCCCGCATCGCCATTGATGTCCCTCTTTCGTTCCACCCTGAGTGACCCCCCCTTCTTACTATAACTGACAACAGTGTCCCGACTGAGACTGTACTTGCGCAGCTCATGCTCCAGTTCCTCTCTCTCACGGGCCAGTCTTAGACAGCGGTTCAGGTTCCCCTGTTCTTTTTCATGCTCCATCTGCAGAACTAGGGTACTGGCAGTGGAACGCGTGCTGCCCCGTTTCAGGGACATACAGTTGTCTAACTGTGGGCAAAGCACAGAACCACTGCTTTCTGAAAAAAGGCTTGACTGGTCTGGAGGCATGTTTGTGAAGTCCTCTTCTTGGGAACAGCAGCCATGCAGAGAAAGGTGTTTGGTCCTTGCTTGCACTCCGCCAGTTGGAAAGATGTCCGATCCACAAGCCAGCATGTCCACAGACAAGACAAAAGGAGGATGCCTTCTTTCATCCCTATTCGATCGTAATGACTGGGATTTGCGGATCATGGCATCCTCAGCTCCCCGTAGCGACCGGGCAAGTTCTTGCCTTGGTTTCGTGTGTCTAGGGGGAGGTGAAGTGCTAACTTCTTCACAAGACTGAACCATGAAGCGGCCATCTGGGCCACGGTGAATGAACTCCACAGGGGAGATGGGGGACGTTTGGAGATGATTCTCAGGTAGGGAGCTGTGGGAGGGAGGGTGGGCACGGGGCAGCAGCTGCTGTCTCTGGCCATGGTAGTCACTGTGGCTGGCCTTGCCAAAAGAGGAGTGGTCTGAAGAGGAGGAGGAGCCAGAGAGGGGGCGAGGTGGAAGAAGTTTCAAGACGCTGTCAGGGCTGCCAGGAGCCGTGCCAGCTCTAAGAGAGACAGGAAGGGCAGATCAATGAAATGAAAGCATGAATTGCCACTGACACACGTATGAAAGCAGCCCTCTGTGATTTCTGTAGTTAGTTTGGCTTGTGCCAGCTTCATTCTCATATGCTTTTCAGATGCAGTATCAATTACATATTTCGAACATATTTCTGCACTTTTGACAGAATTCTCAGCATTTTTCAGTGATTTCATAAAAAAAACCACTACAGTTTTTCATTTTAACTTAGAAAATCCATAATGGTTCCAGTTTTCAGTAGCTCAAAAATCATATTGATTTTTTGCATGGATAATTCTTAAATATCCTTGTATATCACAGCTATAAGATAAATCATGACATATTTATTTGTATATTCATATTTATTCAACATTGTATTTATTTGTATTTTTATTTTCACTGCTGACTATATCATCCAATCACTTTCCTTCCATTTCAAACAGTTTTCATCCAATCTTATCCATCTAATATTATGAATGGAATTTTAGGTTCGGGAACCAACATGTTCAGCTACATTCACAGAGTGTACCTTTAACAATGTGGGCAGGAGGAGACAAGCTAAATTATGACATGCTGATGAAAAACACTTACTTCACAGATGGGCCCTTACACATGGCAGGAGGGAGATCTGAAATGAGGGAAGGCACAAGACAATGGAAATGGTTGAGGTAAAATGATGCTAAGAGGATGTTTCTTTTTCATTTTCTGAGCACTGAGTAGTTTTTATTGAGCCAGACAGCCCATATCTCAGTCTGTAAGGTATTCATATTCATTAGAATGTATCACAGGGCGGTCTCTTTACCCTGCATCTTCTTCCTGCGTCGCTGGCGTCTCTTGTGGCCAATCACACATACCGTGGCCAAAGCCAACAGCAGTGTGAGGCATAGGAATCCCATTCCACCCATTACTCCAGCCAGCAACGGCTGTGGAACGAACTCCAGGAGGCGAGAACTAGTCAGACCCAAGCCTGTAACATTAAAAGAACTTTGTCTACATTTCCTTTTAACCAGGTTGCTCCGTACAGGAAGCTAATGGAAAAAAAGCCTGTATATAC
Organism: Semaprochilodus insignis; assembly: GCA_034552555.1. Classification (NCBI taxonomy): domain Eukaryota; kingdom Metazoa; phylum Chordata; class Actinopteri; order Characiformes; family Prochilodontidae; genus Semaprochilodus; species Semaprochilodus insignis. The sequence continues at coordinate 11,738,841 of CM067490.1, read as the reverse complement.
AAATGCATTTATAAACCACTGAATTACATCGTGTCTTCATGCGCAGTTACGTGCACACTTTTACTTGCATGCTAAAGTTACAAAACTTAGAATGGCTAAAGCTCACAATTGGGCAATAAACAAAAACAAATCAATTCAAATGGATAATTAAAGAGAGTAGCCCGAGTCCATCTCGGCATAAATCGATTATACAGTTGAATGAGGCTCAGGCACTGACCCACAGTGGACACGTTGATGGAGCGGCTGGGCAGGCTCAGCTGCTCCCCTCGGCGAGACAGAAGTCTTAGCTCATAGTTAGAGTTCTACAGATAAGAGAGAGAAAGCGAAGAGCAATGGAGCCGCATCTATTAGGTCAGGAGAAATGTCAAAGTACTGAATTGTAAATGTCGAGCTAGGAAACTCTAATTGACCTTGATCCACCCACAATGAGCCACAATCTAACACAAGCTTTCCCAGCTACTCTTGCAAAGGTAGACAAGCTTTACTGAACGTTGCCAACGATTCCATTCACACTAATGAGAAACTGTAGCCTAGAGCACAGCTTTTATGAGTTGTTTGTAAAATTATACAAACGTAGAGTGCATAATTAATTTGAGCTCCACTTTATTTTGATAGCCCCCAGTAGATTATCTACAGATGTTCAAACTCTGAACAGGCAAGGTGGTGGAACTCAGAAGATTGTCATCAGTATTAGGATTAAGGATCAGAACTTGAACCAGGGTTTGGGTTAAGACTGGGTTGTGGATTGAAGTTAAGGCTGGGTTTAGAACTGACTGTAGAGTTAGTGAAAATTACAGTTAATTTAATTGATATTTAGTTGAATTAAATTTAAATGCAAAGTAAGCATCCACAATGGAGAGTTCAAATAATGTTTCCCTTATTATGAACAGGCCCAGTGCTAAGCCTGTTTGAAACTGGTCAGAATATAAGGGGTTGGCATAAATATACAGTACATATATATATATATATATATATATATATATGAATATCATGTTTGTGGCTGTAAATGTGCATTACGCGCTATAGCTGAGTTTATTATGTAAGGAGAAGTAGCCATTGAAAGGAACAGTTAACATTGACACCAACTCCTGCCAAGAATCCACGTTCAGCAGCAAACAAAATAAGTCATATATACTCATCATTAAAAGAATAATTCCCCCCAGAAGGAAGTGTCGGGTTGCTATGCTCTTCAGAAGGAACATTACCAGGAAACATAAATGATGATAAATTTAGACCGATATGGGCAATATTTAATGAGCTACACATACAGAAGTAGTGTCTCTCAGTATGGTGTTGGGCCGCCATGTTTGCTAAGGCAACATGCCGAACAAAACTCACTATTGCTGCTGCTTTCCACCACTGGAAATGCTCTTGGCAAGTAACTGGGTGAAGTTTAGCGCTGAACGTTTCTTTTAGACTGGCAGCTAAACAGCTGTTATTGCAAACATTGAGGAGGCCTGAGTGACTGTGCATTTCCTTGTTTCTTATGATAGGAGTGGACACCACAACTTTCTAAGGATATGATGACCCCTATTTGTTTGGAGTATGAATTCGACAGGCTGTATCATCTTACAAAATACTCCTTTAAGTTAAAAAGGGATTTTCGCTAACATTCCGTTAAGCTTGCCCAACTTAACAACAGTAGGCATGAAAGAAAACATTTGTGGGCGGAGCTCGACTTGCCCTTACCTTTTGTAACCCCAGAACGAGCATTTCACTCTGACTGACACTGATGTCCTCTTCCAAATTTAGCCACTCCCCCTCCTCGAGACGTGACTGAAGGACGAAGTTGTCAATTGGCGGCTGCTGAGCTGACGGTGCCGCCCACCACAGATAAACTCCCTCAGAGCTTTGGTTGAAGGACAGCAGCGTCGGCGGCTCCAGCACGGATGCTGTAGGAATCGCGTCTGAACGGAAAGCAAAATGAAAAATAATTATCGCTAATTCCGCAAGCTGCTGAGATGAGTCGGCAGCAGGAAGAGATTCAATTACTCTCAGCGTGCACAACATAGACAGACAGATGGCTGAACACTGGGTCAGGCCAGCGTGGGGGAGAGGCAGATCCAGAGGCTGAGTGCTATCAAGCTGTTAAATGAGTGCTGGTTCTTACCCAGAGTCCTGGCACTGGTGATTTCACTGAACGGGCCGCTGCCGAGCTTGTTCTGAGCCAGCACGCTGAACTGGTATTCTGTGGACGGAAGGAGGCCTCTGACGAGCAAGCTGGTGCCAGAGGACGGACCCGGGACTGACTGCCACTCCTGCTGATCACCCACTGAGCAAGCACACTTCAGCCTGGAGAGAAACAGACAGAGAGAGAGACTGTATGAACCCTGTTCATAGCCCCCTTTGGTGATGTGATCACAAGTGAACAGCAAGATGTTTGACCATTTACACCTGGCATTTATTCTTTTAAATCTTTATTTAAAGAGACAGAAGAGTACAAACTATAATAATAATAACAATAATAATAAATTGATTTTTTCACAAACTTTATACATTACTTGTACTGTGAAATCAGTCCTGGAGCTGATTTTTGGGATACGTTAATGGGGTTTATAAAGTAATTGCAGGTAGCTGCTATGATTATGTTGCTACGTATATGGAGTATGGTGATATGGATTATTGTTGATAGTTGTTAAAGATGTTAAGGTGTTTCTAAGTGATTGCCAAGATATTCAAAGTGATTGGTTGTTGCTCCATTATCCCAGGTGGTTGCTAGGTTGCTGCTAGGTTGTTGTTAGGGAGTTGCTATGGTATTGGAGGTGGTTGGTAGTGTGTTGTTAAGCGGGTGCAGTGGAATCTCTTGTGGTTGCTAGAGTGTTGCTAGGAGGGTTCTGTGGTCCTTGCTATGTGCTTGCTAAAGTGTTGTTAGGTGGTTAATATGTTTTCTCTCATGCTTGCTGTGAGTTACTAATAGGTTGCTACGGTGTTCCAGGTAATTACTAGGAGGATGCTGTGGTATCTGTGGTTGTTGTTTGGGGACTGTTAGTTGGTTGTTTGGATCACTAATAGTCACTTATGGTTAGGTTTTGTGAATATCCTTATTATGCCATGCACTTTTATTATGCATCTTCTCGCCTTGCTTATCGCCAGAGAAGAATATCCTTTGAGCTCTTATGGGCTTCCAGACAGCAAGAAGATACTAAGCCACTGTTGGTTCATTGATTACAAAGCTGGCAGCCCACTGGCTTCTTGCTCAGCGTTTTCTTGCTCAGAGTATCAGACAAAGTGCCACTTTTCATTTTCTTCATTTCTTTCTTTGTTTATCTTTTGTAAATTTAGTAAATTTTAAGTAATTTAGTAAAAAAAAATTATCATCCTTAGGCATTCATTGTTGTCTTCTGTAATATTTATTGCGGTTTATTTTTCAAAATAAAAGTCTGTATACATTTAAAATCTGTTGGAGGAGATTAAAACTTTAGACCAACGTTAGACCTTGATGACAGGACAATTATCTGGGTGGTCCAGCAGTAGCATGGTATCAGCAGGGCACTGACCTTATCAAACCAGCGGACCGATATGCTTGCTATCTTGGACACAGATCTCAAACATGCAGCTTGTAAACAAACCGGAGGGGGTATATATATATATAAAAGAGGCTACAGAGTCACTCTCATCTTAGTGATGATTAGTTTCTTTGTTGCTGTCAGGGACCCCTTGTAACACTACCTAACTAAAAGTTTAGGTATAATTTATTGCAATGCTTGCAAGCTCACCACTGCTTAACAGTATCAAACCTCAGTAATGTGTGACTAAATTTACGTTCAAAATGGATCAGTATGTGAAACTGGGGAAAAAAATGTGCTCTGAGTGGGTCTGAAAGGACGGGTAGCCCTCACTTAGAAAAGGAAACAGATAAAAAAGAAGAACATTTGCACTAGAAAACCAAAACCAAACATCTCAGATATGCAGTGAGGTTCTATGGACTGTAATTTGTAAGTAGGATTGCTTGGCTTCATAAGCAGAAAATGCAACCAACTTCTTGGACAGAACTTTGGAGGTGTGTAAAATGTGATATATTTAGTTCTTGAGGCTCCTGTGTACTGTTTTGCTTTTTTTCCTAATGCTGAAAAACGAATAACTTACTTAATGGCTGTTTTGACTAGCAATGAAATACAGGAATGGTGGTCTCCAACTTTCAGACAGCGCTCCAGTTTGTGACAAAGCAAATTCTCAGCTTTATTCATAACGAAATAGCACATAATTAAAGGAGTGCAATAGATCTTTTGTGTAGTGACTAAATAGTTATTTAGTTACAATATAAACAAACCATGTTCAAAAATGGATCTGGCAGCTCAAAGTGCTTTTGTGAATCGTACTCTTGCCCTTTAACCTTGATGTGATTAGATTAGCTCACTTGGCTGGCATTGCTGCATACATCATAACGATTAGCTCGGCAGTTTAGCTCAAGTTGTGCTGTGTTCCTGCATTATTTATCCAACCACTTTATGAGAACATAAAAATGGTAATGCATGTGTACACACTGGTACAAAGAACAGAAACATGCTACACACACAAACACATGCACAGGGCAGTGATAGTGATCTTGTAGACACTGACCAGATGGTAAACGTCTGTGTAAAACCTCCATCAAATCCAGGCTCCCAGGAGATGTTGGCCTGATTCACTCCGGCCTCAACAGACACTGAGGACACAGCGTGTGGACTGGTGCCTGTCATACAAATCAACATCAACAGAAAAGTCACTCTTCTTTACTTCCAGCACTGACACTGCAGCCATGAATACGCTCCATTTAAATACACATATGCTGTATAAGAACTTATATAAACTACAGCATCCCAAAGTGAATGAAAGACAGTGTCGTGTTTTTGTAGAACTGCTTTTTAACCTCTGAACGGTTTTAGAGCTCCAATGTGTTTGATATACAAAAACAGAAGTAAACTGGGTTTTAATAGATTTATAAATGCATTTCAGTGACATGGTGCACAACAGTTTTTGGGATCCAGTTGAATTCCCAAAGATGCCACAGCCATCCTTGTCTGAGAATCCAATAGTGGATAACTAGCTACAGGCTGACCTCATTATCAACAGAACTGTTACTAGAAGTAAGTTAACGGCAGGTAAAGCTTTTCAGGTCTTTGGAATACGGTTCATGTAAAACAGCTATTCTAAGTGCTAAGTCTACACACGGCACTAATACACTGAGAAATAACCATGTCCTGTGTGGTGGTCAGTATTACTCACCCAGCACCAAGACTGTGGTGCTGGCCGTGACGGTAGCCACACGGTTCGCCACGCTGCACTCCCACTGACCATAGTGCTCTTTACTGAGCGGCTGCAGCAGCAGAGAGCCATTCACTGCCACAGAATACTGAGAACGAGAGGAGGAACCGATCTGGAGGAGAGAGAGAGAGAGAGATGGGGGTAATTAAGAGAAAGGGTTAAAGAACGAGAATGAAAGATAAAGATGTAGGGAAGTAAAGAATGAAAAAGAAATAGATTGAGAGAGAATAAGAAAGAAAGAAAGAAAGAAAGAAAGAAAGAAAGAAAGATGGACAGAAAAAAACAGATTGAGAAAAAACAAAAGAAACACAAAAAAACAAAGATGGGAGCCAGAAAAAATGATGCAAAGACGCAAGAAAAGGTGGGAGAAAAAGAAAGAAAGAAAGAAAGAAAGAAAATGAAGACAATTGAAAAGAGCAAGATGAAGAGAAAACCAGATTGAGAAATAGAAAGAAACAAAAAACAACAAAAATGGGAGCCAGAAAAAAATTACAACACAAAAAAGATGGGGGAAAGAAAGAAAGATAGAAAGAAAGAAGAAACAAAAAACAAACAAAAAAAGAGGTGAATATTTGACTGTCAGTAAAGCAGACTATGTTATAATAAGGATCTATAATGTATAATAAACTTCCAGGCTGCTTACTTTGGTCCAGGTGATTTTAGGTGGGGGGTCTCCATCAGCCTGGCAGGGAATAAGGAGGGTCCTGCCCACCTCCTGCCTGTACTCTTCTCGGGGAGAGAGCCGCAGAGATGGAGGATCCTGTTCACACAGTGCAGCTCAGTGTCAGTACAGCTGGTTACTGTCTCTCTGTCAGAAGCACAGTCAGTTTATAACGAGCTCATGAACTAACAGACAAGCTCCATCAGGCGTCTTTCAGCACAGAATATGCTAAACTACGACATCCAGAACAGATGCATAACAGCATAAGAGACAACCTGACCGTGCTTCCTCATCACAATCGCGCTGACAGTTACTCATCTGTTCTTGTGCCAGGAATAACAAAGTTGTGCTGTAATTTCATATGAATTGTTTCTCACTCGTAGCTCATTGATACAAGCTGAGAAATTCAGTGGATAGTGATGCTAAGCCTTTAGTCTATACCATGTTTGTGGGTGTAAATAGAATAGAATATATTTTATTATTATTTGACCATAGTGGCCATAAATATTTAAATAATTATGTAATTAATTGATAGTTGTAGTGTGACCACTGTGTGTAATTAAGGATGTAATTATTTAATTGCTTTAAAAGAAAATTAGCAGTAATAATGCTAGACATGTAAGTGCTCATCTGACCTGTAAAATGACCGTGGTGGGCTCAGACCGGCCCATCGTCCCGTAGCTGTTATAAGGTGTACAGGTGTAAACACCGGCAGCATCGTCATTAGCTGTTGCTATCACAATGGAACCCTCTGAGGTCAGTGTCCATCCAGGATACTGGAGAGATACAGAGAAGGAGAAATATGAATTTTCACCAAATGTTAAATAATACATTACCGCATTCAGCTCTTTCAATCACACACTACAAAGCATCCTAAATTGCATTCCTTAAAAATTGACAATCAGGCTCTAATCATGGCTAACAACATGGCCCCTGACCCCAGACATCTGAGAGAGAGAGAGAGCAGTGAAGAAAGAGGTTTTAGCAGAGCTCAGTAACACTGAGATTAATAACTGATCATCACATTGATTTATCAGTATACTCAGGCTTTAGTTGAGCTCAGTAACACTTAGATTAATAACTGATCACCACATTGATTTATCAGTATACTCAGGCTTTAGTTGAGCTCAGTAACACTGAGATTAATAACTGATCACCACATTGATTTATCAGTCTACTCAGACTTTAGCAGAGCTCAGTAACACTGAGATTAATAACTGATCACCACATTGATTCATCAGTCTACTCAGACTTTAGCAGACCTCAGTAACGCTGAGATTAATAACTGATGCCCACATTGATTTATCAGTCTACTCAGACTTTAGCAGAGCTCAGTAACGCTGAGATAAATAACTGATCACCACATTGATTTATCAGTCTACTCAGGCTTTAGCAGAGCTCAGTAACACTGAGATTAATAACTGATCACCACATTGATTTATCAGTCTACTCAGACTTTAGCAGAGCTCAGTAACACTGAGATTAATAACTGATCATAACGATTTTAGCAGTCTACAAAGGTTTTAGGAGGAAATTCAATGTTTGTAAAGAAGCTGCGGAGTTCTTACTAACATGCTAGACTAAAAAGTACAAGAAAAGATTTTTTAATTTGAATGTATGAAAATATATCCACTGGCCACTTCATCAGGTACACCTCCTATATTCTACACTCAGGGTCCATTTTATCAGCTTACCATCTAGGTGCACTTTGTAGCTCTACAATGACAGACTATAGTCCATCTGTTACAATGCATACTTTGTTAACCCACCCTTACTCTGTTCGTCAATAGTCAGGACCCTCACAGGACCACCACAGAGCAGGTATTATTAGGGTGGTGGATCATTCTCAGCAGTGCAGTCACACTAAGGTGGTGGTGTGTTAGTGTGTGTTGCACTGATATGTGTGTAACACACACAGCAGTGTTGATGGAGTGCATCTATATGGTTGGTAGAGCTGTTAAAATGGAGGTGTTCCTAATGAAATGGCCAGTGTACAGTGTACAAATGTACATAGTGTCAAATACAGGCCTCATATACATGGTTATGCCAATAAAGCTTGTTCGAGTTGAGTCAACAACAGAGGCAACGGTGTGGGCAGGTGTTCAGCATCAATAAACAGGCATGGACACTCACCGCCCCCAGGTCCAGAATTTTCCCATCTTTGGTCCAGTCCACTCTGAGCAGCGGGGGCTCAGCAGCCAGCGGGCAGGAGATCACCCCCTTCATCCCTGTTGGGAGGAAGGTCTGCTTAGGCATCTGAGTCACCAGCGCAGGGTCTGTTAGAGAGGAAGGGCAACTTGTTAAGCAACCACAAATAGGTTTGCTTATGTGGCCATTCTGAAGTTGGTGCCTATATTAAGAACTCTTGGGAAAAATTAATGCCAAAAATCAAAAACAGTCATGAGGTTGATATTTAGTGTAAATACAAATATTTCTATATTGATGCTAATACTTCGGCACATTGCTCGGACTTTATGTGACTGAACCTTGATTAAAAGCTTTACTGAATATAGATTGTGGCTATGGCAGTTTTAGGCTGCAGTTTGAGTAGCTGATGTTGTTCATATAGCAGTGTTAAAGTTCAACAGTAGACTTAGTTTAGCAGTATGGCGGGTTTGTTTGCTTGTAGCTTTATTCATATTTCATGAATCATATTCATATATTAAACAACCCGTAATTCAGAAGGTCCATTGACAAAATAGGACAAAAATATTTGGAACATTTCTGTTTACCACAGCAGCAATTTTAATAAACAGCATTAATTTTTTTCAAAGAGAAATCTCTTTAGATGTGAAACTCTTAATGTGATAATGAGGCCAACTGCAGAATGACACACAGCAAACTTCAGAGACTTATCCCTAATTATTACACGTTTCCTTCAAAATCAAGTTGTTAAACAATCTCAAAGAGACTTTCTTATTAATTTGTATGGTGTAACATTCCGTGACAGAGCTAAAAACAGTAGTAACATCTTGAAGTTCTAATTTTGCCCTTGTTTACAGATAACAGTTTGTTGTGCAATGCCAGAAACGACATAAACAAGTCTATTTGAGATTATTTAACTACTCGACACAGTTTCTGGGAAGTGCGACATGATTTCCATCAGTCAAGGACGACAAAATTAACGGAGAGTATTCAGAACACCTGTGTGACTGTCTATGATGAAAGCACAAGCCAAAACACATTGAGAGAATGTTTTGTCCAATATGTTACATTAAGCCCATTATACACTGAAGGGTGCCTGGGTTTTGCACTGTTTTGACAGACCAGGCATGTCTTGGCAGATTGTAACGTTGTGGAAATGTGTGGAAATTTGAACTTTTATATAAAACACTATGACTGACTTTTTTAATAAGTTATCTGGTTGGATTCAGGCTTCTCATTAGAGCAGACTCCTCAGACCAGTTCAGTTAATTGGCGATTTAGAAAGGAGATCCAGTCTTCGAAAGCCCAAACGCTTGCGGAGAAATTCTGGACTGAAAACTTGACCTAAAAGGACTAAGGCTGAGGTAAATCTGCAGCACTCCAGTCCAACGTGCACATTCAAACGTACATCGCACGGTCAGGACGGCTGATGCAGAGGGCGAAGCTGGAAGGCCGTTGGTGGGCATGCAGGTGTAGTTCCCAGAATCTCCAGGTTTTAGGCCGGATATGAGCAGGGTTCCGTCCACCATCACCTTCACACGGGTCTTCAGAGATCTGCCAAAACACATACAAACAAAACAAAATATCCAGGTGAATCAGTAGTAGTGTCTCTTAGACAAAGTGTCTCAGCCATAGCGACAGTGAAGGGTGTTCGGTTTTGTAGGATCCTTTAAATGTGGCCACCCTTGAGACCTTCATCCAGAACAGTTTATGTGCAGCACAAAACATTCGAAAATGGCCAAGAATGTCCAGATGTTGTGGTGTCTAAAAAAGATTTAGTTCACTTACATGGTCACCCAAATAAGTGAACACAGTGCATGATTTTCAATCGACCACTCAATAAAAATATCAAACCAGATGCTAACAGTTGCTAAGTGGTAAACAGTGCTGCTAACTAGGAGACAGGAGCTGGTTAGCATTATCTTAGCTAGCATGATAACGACTCTGCTCATCAGAGAACAACAGAACAGATGCATCTCTAGCTAGCTAAATCAACCACCCCGAATTTCAGATGTTTCAAATCTGCTAAAATGTTAGCTTAGCAGACTACAGACCAATACAGTAATTCTGACTAACTAATGCTCTGCAGGGACAAATGTATATTAATATGTCTGAGACAACCTTGTGTTTGGGGATGTAGAGTTTTGGCTAAGCCAAACATACCACACACCACAGCCATGGTGCTCAAATGAGACCACTGTGTTTATTTGCCCATTTAGACATGGAATAGAAATTTGACATTATAATATTAAAACTACACTATATTTTTTAATAAAGCAGTCTTAATTGGCCATACTTGGTACTAGAGCCTACACCAGTGCTCACTGGGTGGAAGACAGGAAACATGACGGACAGGTCGCCAGTCCATCACAGGGCAGGGCAAACCCACAGACATACACATTCCCACAAACCCTCTAACCCTGGCCACAATTTAGTATCCCTGACTTGCCTCTTGTATCTGGATTGTCGAGGAAATCAGGTCATGCCAGACTGGGGCCAAAAGCACTGAGGTGTAAATCAACACAGTGCAGGTCTGGCGCAACATAATCGTGTTGTTGTGGCCCTCTTGCTTCGATTATACTGTTACGGTCACAACATTCATGCCAGAATTGGCATTTAAACGTAGATATGAGTCAAATCCAGTCACAGCTGTCCAGTATGTGGCATGAAAGTCACGCATGGAAGTTACAATTGGCTCAACACTGTCTGCTATCTGCTAAGAACCCAGAAGAAACCCACACAAACACAGGGAGAAGAAACATGCAGAAACTCCAAACCCAGGAATCTCAGGTTACCCACTGTGCCCACTTAGTAATGAATTATACAAGTAAAAGTGCTGTGTGTGTATACATACATATTTTTTTGTTTTACTTACATTCTCAAAAGCCAATGTATTGTGTGACATTCTAACAATCCAATTTCTCCCCTTTTACGTCTTCCGTTTAGAAACAGATCAAATTTTACTCCTCATCCAAACTCCTGGTATATTCAAAATCTGATATCACAGCATTTTCTTTATTCCTACAAGCTTGTTATAGGTGCCTAGGTCCAGGCACAGTTATACCAAGGATTGGACATTCAGTATTTAGCAAAGTAAATTTAACCATATTATTTTAAAAACTACATAAAGTGCTTGTGCAGTAATGAACAGACACATGCACTGCATTACTGCCCACCTTTGGGGTGTCTGTAATGAAGGGCAGTGAAGTGTAACTCACTCTATATGGTAAACGTTCTCTCCCTCTCTCATCCACACGTATGTCATGTTCGGAGGGTCCGCCTCTGCCCGGCACTGCAGCAAGGCATTCTGGGACATGTTAAGAACTGTGTCCGTTGGAGGTATCATGATAACAGGGGGACCTGTAATAAGGCAGACAAAAGGAACATTAACATGATTATGATACTTTCTTGTTTCTTCCCCACTTATGACATTTTCTGTACCACGTTCAGGTTATTATATGACTCTCTTCATGCTTTAGACAGGCTGCTTCTGTTACTGAAGCTTTAAAATGTATGAATGTAAATGAGCTCTCTTCTGATGGGCTCCCCTGTACCGCACCTTGTTTACTAAGCAGGCTAAGCTGAAACAGTCACTGTAAGTGGGTGGGGCTAAAATGCTGCTGGCTGAATACAGTATGTAAATGCACATAAATACTGTAAGTAAATACTCAGTGCTTATATACAGGGCAGTATATAGTTTAGGATAGTGCAGTATATACAGTATGTAACAGTATTGTGAAAACATTCATTCATGTATTATATAATAAACAATACACTGTACATATCTATTTATAGTCATTTTGTGCACCCTGAGACTTGATATACCATTTCAAATATTCATTCTGGACATTCTGGACTACATTTTCAATTTTCTACAGCTTTCTGTATCAGTTTAGAGAATCTTTTATAGCTCCGTTCATCAGTCTGGGCACATCTAAACATGTTTATAGCTTTTTCTTGAATGACTGAGTTGCACAGTACCAGTATCATAATGGAATCACTTTGATTTAAGCAAGATTTTGAAATTACATATTAAATTCTATATTTATGATCCAACTTTTAATCTATTTATATGCTTGTATATAAAGGCATTTGCGATGCATTACTTGAATATTTGTTGATTTATTTACTTATTCTCTCACAGCACTGCTTGCAACTCTAGCATATTCCTCAAACTCACCACTAGATGGCAGGATATGCTCAGTCAATTTACATAGGACAGGATAATAGTAATCAGGATAATACTGCACTGATACTGTTCTTCTGAACAGTGATACTGTATTTGCATCAGGATTCTCCATCTCTCGTCTTGCTTATCGTACTGTGCAGCTCTGTGCCTTTCCTTCTCCAAAAAACCCACTTCATTCAGCTCCATTTTCTCCTAATTTAATCATAATTAAGAGCTCAGCTCAAGGGGCTTGTTAATTAGCTGATGAGCTGCGTCAGGTGTGTTAGAGGAGGGGAATCAGGGAGGGGGGGTGTAGATCAGAAATTACTTCCTATTATAGAAACAGTGCGTTAGCCATTCCGTGGTGCTGCTTAAATCCTTATTGACAAATCTGTCATATGATTCATAGTCGCTCCCCAGACGAGTCGCTTTACATAGTGAACAGTGAACGAGTGAACCATACAAACTCTCATAAACCAGTCTGGACAGATATGGTCTAAGTGAGTGGGGAGAGGAAGGGGTAGGGAGCACTGACCTTTGACCTTGAGCTGGGTGGTGTGTGTCCCGTTTCCCTCGCTGTTTGAGGCCTGGCACTGATACTGTCCTGCTGTCTGTCTGCTCACTGAGCCAATGTACAGACTTCCATTCACAATCTGTCAGAGAGAGAGAGAGAGAGTGAGAGAGACAGAGAGAAAGAGAGGGGGGAAGTAGGCAAGATAGAGAAAAAAGTGAAAGAAAAAAAAGAAACATAGCGAGAGAGAGAGAGGGAAAGCACAAAGAAAGAGACAGGGAGAGGGGGAAAGAGGGAGCCAGGGGAGAAAAAAAAGAGTATGATAAAGTAAAATGAATAAAGAAAGAAAGAAAGAAAGAAAAAAAGAAAGAGGTGCGAGAGAGAGGATAAAGATTAATAGAAAGAGGGAAGAGAAGGAAACAGAAAGAGAGATTGAGAAAAAATGGACAGATAGAAAGAGAGAAAGATGGGGACGAGCAGGAGAGTGAGAGCGACAGTGTAAGAGAATAAAGTAAGAATCAAAGTCAGAAGGAGATAGACAGAGAGGAAAGGAGAGTGAGAAAAAAGTGTGAGTGATAGAAAAATAAACAAATAAGTGAAATG
>CM067490.1:11664120-11710913 GCA_034552555.1 Semaprochilodus insignis | reverse complement strand
GCATTGCAATATTTTGAGCAAAACTGTGCTCTTACCTGCTAATTGAACCTTCACACTCTGCTCTTACTGGTGCAATGTGCAATTAATGAAGATTGGCCACCAGGCTGGTCCAATTTAGCCATGAAACCTCCCACACTAAAATGACAGGTGTTTCAGTTTCATTGTCCAACCCCTGTATATATTTCGAGCTGTTATTCGAAAGGAGGCATGGACTTTGCAAGTTTCTGGATGTAGGCGACATCAATGTTCATTCACTCTTGCATCAAAGAATTGAGCAGTTGACTAGGATTTTTGCCACTGCTGGAAGGCCTGTATGACAGCATGCTTCCATATACATGCACATTCAGATACCTCCTTTGACTTTCGCCTTTGGCACGTCCAAATGCAATAACTCATTTTTGCCAATCATTAACATCTGCTTTTATACCCATAACATACTGCTTTCCACACATCGAATGAGACATTCACTGCAATTTTTAATATTTATTAATATTCTACCATTTAAGATGTTGGCAAAATATATTAATAAATATATATAATTCATAATATCAATAATAATTCATAGTATTATGTTTATCATTATATGTATATCATCACTCTTTGAATAAAGTCTCTTACCTCCTATAAGTGTGTGAATGGACCAATGAACCAACCAGTCCACATATGCATATTAGACTACTCAACCCTCATTTAGCATCATCTGTCCAGCACGACAGGCTGTAATGCTCTGAACAGACTAGACAGCGAACTACTGTTCTGTGCAGTAATTGGAAATCAAATGAAAATGAGTCCAGTCATCTTAAACGGTCAGGCAATAAACATTCCACTGGCCATTAACATGACACCTAACCCGAACAACGCTAAGGTCAATAATGCTAATGCAGAGATATATAACAGTAACACAACTGCTAGAAAACAATCCAGAAGACAAGATTGTTAATGCAATATAATTCATGCATCCTTTTTGTTTAGGTGTTAGCCACATTAGCATTGCAATCGCATGTTCTGGCATTTCTGTCACTATCATCATGGCTACAGTGTGACGGACGGGTGCATAGCATCACAGCGCTAAGTCAGCAGAGCACATGAAAACAAGAAGTCTCTCCTTCCTAACGAAAGGCTGCAGGGTCGAATCACACCAAACCAGCAGCCTCCCATGTTACCACGGCAGCCATTCCACCCCTTCCACATTAGAGCCATTGTCCAGGCCTTTTTCAGGACAGCTGGAAAGAATAAGGTAGTCCCGGCCTATTGAGCGTCTCCCTTCCCAATAGACGGCCTTTGTGCTGCATCCCCGGAGCTGACAATAGGGAATGATGCAACGAGAAGGAAGAAAAGAGAGCAGGTCCCGCTGGACCCTGGCGAGGTTAAAGAAAGCACATTCAACCTGCTGCTGACACACCGGTGAGGGGTAGAGGTTATGAAGGAGGCTACAGAGGCCAGACAAAGTTGGTTATGATATGGTGAACAAGGTCTCAGCCAAAATGGGCCTGTTAAAGTTTAATCGCTTTCATTACAACTGGGAGTTGAACCCACTTCCTCCTCCCTGCTGTATGATCAATATATTACTGCTCAGTAATGAAGTTGTACAGTAGTAGCTGTAGTAATGCTCTTATTCTACTGTAGAAATCTTAAAATGCCAAAAGATCTGATCAGTGTTTTTCCACTATTGTGGTGTCTAGGCAGATACAGACGGGTTTAGGAGCTGAACTAAAGGACTTTTACGTCCGATTACCTACCAACATTACCAGAAAGTGACAGAAGAATCAACCAATCACTTTTTTTGTGAGATCATTCTAGGTTTTCTTAAAGTTCTAGATACATCATTGACTGAATATGAGCCGCAGTCTAACCAGGTTTCAGTCATTCAGTCAAACAGGAAAGCAGAAAAACGTTAAACGATGGCTGCAGCTCTACGTTAGGCCTATATACTGAGACACTCAATGCAAAACTGCAATCTGTTGCTATTAAAGGAGATGCATCACTTATGAACAAGCCAAAGGGCCACAGCTGTACACCATACCGTTGCAGTAAACCTAATAACCAGAATAAACATGTAGAGTTTTTCTTGAATATGTCTGTTACCTCAATTGTCCATGTTTAATCAAGTACACCTAAAAATGTCCAGGCACACTAGCATTAGCATAACACTAACATACTATTAGATATCGTCGCTGTGCAATTAAAAACATGTATCTCCATTTTTTGTCCATTTTTACTTTTATGCATCATTTGATCACATGAGCTGCCGTTTACACTGTCTGAAAATTTTTACGATGAACGGACCGACAGGAATGGTCCAAACTCGCTTGGAAAGACATCTGGTTCCATTGACTTACATTCAAATAAATAAATAAGGTTTTTGTCCTCTCCTGTTACCATCAAGTTACAATTTTGGAGATACTTGATACAGTGACGATATGTTGTTTTTGACCGACTTCTATGGCCCAAACTGAGGACTCTCTAGCTCTAATAGCCCTTGACGGTTACTGCTTGTAGGATTCCACAAATCCTTTTACAGATTACACAATATGAACTACAATATGAACTACAGATCCCTCCACTGAATCCAGCTCAACTCAATCGAACCTAATTTGCGCTAATTAGCCCTTTGAACTGTCAGGACCTGTCAGTAGGTCCACATTTCAATTCTTCACTCCTCTGATACCATAATTTACAAACTCATTTCACAACAGTTCCTGGATTATATGGCTTACTGCAACTGTCACATCTGTAGGATACAGTCAATTAGCAACAGCAAAAGAAAAGAAAGGATACCCTGCTGACTCAAAACGCACTGTAGCAGAACCCGCTGGGCAGATGATTCAGCACCTGCCCACTGGCTTGTGTTACATATATATTAGTCAATAAATAAAGAAAACTAGAAGATTTTAAGCTTTAACTGCACGACAAGTCTTTAACTTACTGCTTAGAACATTGGCAAAAGGTGGCGGGGCTCACCTTCATACTTGGGGTGCACTCGTGGCGCGTATGATCCGAATTTGATGAGGACTGGGATGTCGTAGTCTTGGCGGACCCACTCTACCACATGGAGAGGGGCTGAAGAGCCTTCAGCTGGAGCCAGGCTGCACTTCAGCAAAGCTGAACCACCCTGCTTCCCCCACACCGTCGGACCCGCACAATCAGCTATACCTAACCCAGCCAAGAGAGGGGATTAGTGTGGTGACCCTTAGGGGCTCTAGCCAGCGCATGGTGTAATGTTATGTTACTTATTTTCACTCCTAGAAAGAAAATAAAAGATCATAGCATCAAAACAAACAGTACAAATAGTGCTGACTCGAACCTGTCAACATGCTGTAGAACGTAAATCGAATGTTAATGTGCATTTATTATTTAACTAAGTAACTAATTATGTCAGTAATTTTACATAATAAAATACTTAGATATATAAATGAAGAAATGACATGCAAACCTCTCACCTGGGGTAGAACCGAGTACCTTTATTTAGGGAACATAACTGTATCCATATTCTACTGCAAGCGTATTGTTTTAAGCTGTATTGACTGTATACATCCTGTCTTGGCAACAGCTTTTTACTTTAGCTTTCAGCTTCCAAAAAGGTTTATGAAAAGGCTATTAAATGGTATAAATATGCCCCTTGTAAATGTGGCGTGCTTTCATCTTACCTTAAGACTTAGCTCTTTTTCTTGGCCTACAACTGTGCCTATATTGTGTTATTTTATGTGCCCAGTTACTCTTCTAAATTACTAGGTATTATTTTATCCTCTTCTTTATCTACTATTGCACTTGTTTAGCATATTCTCCATGATCGTATGTTGTATTTGTGTTTCTGATTTGTTTCTGAATGGTTTTATTTTCTTTTTTATTCGTTTTACAGCACTTTGGTCAGCTTTGGCTTGACAATTGAACCAAGTCTTTGTTAGAGGGTACATTAAGGGCATTTTCACACTAGAGGTTTTTCTGGACCTAGAACTCAGTTTGGTACAATTGATTAAATGTCAATGTTTTTGAACCCAGGAGTGGTCCAGACACAGCTCTCTAGTGCTCCTGAAATCTGTGGTCTGGGTTCTCCTTAGAAAACTCCAGTGCAGTCAGCTGTGCATGTGCGAAGCTATCTGCTCCCAGTGCCACGTGTAAGGTTGCATGATTGTTTCTTTTTTTGTAATGTCACTGCTTTGACTTTTTCCAGTGTTTGGTGGCAGGGAAAGAACTATTGCGGACGAAAAGCGCTGTTCCTTGCCGCTTGTATGCATCCAAAGAAAATAATAAAAACCAGCAAACATTTGACTGTATTCATTTTATTGCCCTTTTAATTCGGTAGAAATATTTATGATATTTTCTGTCATAAGGGTCCCATTCCTACATTTTATAAACGTTTATATTTCAGCACCATCAGATATGTATATGCCAAATACCAAACAAAGCTTCCCTAGTGCAAATGTGCCGTTTTGTACATGCTTTTAATGCTGTTTGTGTGTGTGTGTGTGTGTGTGTGTGTGTGTGTGTGTGTGTGTGTGTATTTACCAAATATGCAGACCACAACAGCAATGATGAGTTCAGGTAGAGGAAGCTCCTTCATTGTCATGGCAGACTTTCAGACAGCCTCAGGCTGCTACCTGCAAGAAGCATCACTCAGATCAAACACTCAAACATTTTTCCTCAACGGCCAATACCTATTAAACCTGCTTCCTAAACAGAAATGACCAGAAGATTGTAGAGTTAGACAGTACAGCCAAAGCCATCGCTTGTAGTTGATCAGTCAAGACATGTCTGAAGTTTTAGTTTAGCACTGGAGCTACGAGGCTAATGCAGCTAACAAGCAATGGAAAGTTTTAGCCAGGAGCCAGCACTCCCAATTCACTGAGGGCTTTTGGCTATAGTAAGCGTCACTGTCAAGGTAGAAAGGTCATTTTGAGCTTCAGGTGAAGCTTATGAACTTTAGAGGTTTTATAGATACAGAAAAACAAAATATTATTCAAGATAAAGTACTAATAAATACACAATTTTGATTAGAATTTGTAACACATTTTTGTCATTTTGGGATGATGTAAGCTCAATATTTTGGGACACAATAGCAGTAAGTCTAAGAATCTTATTTTATTACTTTTCCCTTTGTTTTAGGATACTTCCTACCAAATTACATGCCTCTATGACTTTTTAATGCCATACTCCATGCTTAAATTTACATGTATTTTCCAGAAATGTGTCCCAAAAAAGGGAGGTCTGGAGCACCCCCAGAGTAAATTTGCGTTTATCCACTATCAGCTTGTGATGGCCAAACACCAAAAACAAATGAAAAGAGTTAGCAGAGGAATCCAGAGTGCTAAAATGTAGTAACACCTTTTTCTGAAATATTTAACCAACTGAGAGGTTCGTTCAACCTGTCAAGTCCCTTTTCTGAAAGCCAACCAACCAACATCACAACTGTTTCCTTCCTCCTTTCTCCCCCTGTTCTCTGTCCTGTGCAGGGTTACTGTGCACACAGATACAATTACGAGGCTTATTGTATCTGATTCGCAGGCAATGATCTCAATAAGAGTCCACGTTAAGCCCATTTGCGTATCCAAACTCTCCCGCTAAGTCTATAATTCAATGTACAAGGAAGCACTGTGAAGCGAACACAATAAGCTGCTAAGAATCAGCAGGTCAAAGTAGAGATCAGCACGTGATGCTCAATGACTCTGTGCTGTTTAAGCCAATACTACAGCTGCTATTGAGCCAGCCATAGAAAACTAAACGCAAATTGTGTGTATGCATTAGGGTTTTTGTACGACCTCAAATTTAGGGGTGTGGCATAAATATGGGATACGTTGATTAAAATACATTTGTCTTGAGGTACATAACAGCTTTTATCATTCATATATATCATAATCCAGTAAACTGAATAGATGCTGTCTTAATTTGTATCCTGTACTGAAAAAAGGGGGGGACTGAAATGATTAAATTCAGCATCATTACTATCATTACCAGAAGTAAGCAAAGAAGTAAAGTGAAAAAGAA
This sequence comes from Semaprochilodus insignis, assembly GCA_034552555.1. Taxonomy (NCBI): domain Eukaryota; kingdom Metazoa; phylum Chordata; class Actinopteri; order Characiformes; family Prochilodontidae; genus Semaprochilodus; species Semaprochilodus insignis. The sequence continues at coordinate 11,704,931 of CM067490.1, read as the reverse complement.
ACTTACTGTGATATATTAATGCAAAAAATGACATAATGACAAAAAGCATCATATTTGCAAGAACTAACTGATATACACACATTTGAAGTCATTTGAGGTATTGATTTTGTTAGTTCATGTCAATTCATTATATCATGCCATTTAAAAGTTCTTGGTTTTGATTTCTAATTACACCACAAAATAATATTAACCAAAAATAACCTCCACCTAGCTCCTCCACCCCACCTATCATCAAGAGTAAATGCTAAGCTAGCTCAGAGACCCTCCCTAATGCCGTGATTCACTCCTTATTTCAAACGATCTTACCAAGAAGTATGCTTTTTCTTCACTCCAGTTCTACATTGATCTGTGGCTCAGATAAACAACTGTGCTGCGGCCCGTGTCACGGACAAGTTTAACATGCGGCTAACAATGTTTTTAGCTTTCCAAACATATCCCTGAGCCTGAGTCCTGTCCCACTACACGACACTAATGCCGGCTTACTGCTTTCAGTGATTACTCTAGAGCACAGAGCGAGAAGGCTATTCTTAACTGCTCCTAAAATGGACTCGTTGGACAAATCTAGCCCCTAGGTACATTTGCCACAACGAAAAAGCAATTTAGCAGATACATGTATAAACAGAAGAGGTACGAAATACACAGTGCTGTGCAAAAGTCAGAGACCAGCCTTAATTTATTTAACGTCTGGTCAAAAGCTACAGAGAAAATGGAACTTTTAACAACCACCTGTTAGACCTGGTAGACCACCGAAATCGTCACCTTTTACATAGACAGCACTTTAATTTTTGAGAGGGAGGAGAACATCAAGCTCCACTCTTCACGCTTCAGATCTGAAAACATCCACAGGTGTTCCTGACCATCCTTCCACTGTGAAAAGACAACTTAAGTATATGGGTCTATAACTCTCTTTAAGGGCTCAAAACCCCCTCACTGAGGAGACAGACACATCAATCAAAGAAGGTGATGTTGTTCTCAGAACAATGGACTGACCACCCCAGAGTCCAGCCCTCAACATCACAGAATGTGTTTAGGATTACTTAGATGGTGAGAAGCAGAATAAAAGGTAAAGAATGCACACAATAAACGCTAAAGTTGAGTCTATATTTAGTTGCTTTCTATTAAATGTATGTTTTCTGCTTTTATTTTAATATTCAATTACACTGGAAATTTCATTATTTGTACTTAATGTCTGGAGTTAAATAAATGAATATAAGACAGTAAACATGCTCCCAAGGCTAATCTGCTGATTAACTCAAGCCTGCAGGTAGAATTAATGAAAATGAACTAAACTGAGTAAGGACAAATATAAAGGCAGGAACATTATTTTTTGTATACATTTCAGACACATTCATGCACAAATAAAATGTGTATCCAACATGAAGTGCTATTGTTATCTGTACAGTAGTTTACTGGCAATGTTGATATCACGGGACTGACAGCTAGAGAGTTAACACTATCAGATAAGGCCAAAGTCCTACAAGCAAACATGGCCTGACTGTGTGCTGAGCATGAGCAAGTGAAAGCCCATAAGCAGCCCAACAAGTTCCAGGAACAAAGGCTGTTAATATGCCACCTTGGTTCTTTCAGAAACAAATTACACGCATCTGTAATGAAAAGTAGTTCATAACTAAGAATGAATCATTATATGACTTACTTTCTGAAACATGCTGATGGCTTAAAAATACCTGCATTAACAGCATTAGATGAGTTTCACTGTAGACTTAGTATTAAATTATTAATCACAAAATGAATTATTCAATATCTACTATGAATTATTCAGAAACTACTATGAAATAAGTGAGTAAGGGAATTATTTTTTTTATCTACTACAAATATTTTTTATCTACTATGTATCTATGTTTGTATCTACTATCTACTAATTATTCAAAATATATTATTAATTATTCAATAACTGCTATTAATTATTGTGTATCTACTATTTGTGAGCAACTACTATGAGTCATTTTGTATCTGCTATGAATTTGTGACTAACTGCTATGAATTCTTTTGTAACTACTTTGTATCTACTATGAATGATTCAAAATCGACTACAAATTATGCAGTAACTACTATGAATTATTCTGTGAATACTATGAACTATTCAGTAACCACTACAAATTATTCGGTGACTGCTCTGAATGACTCAGTAAGTACTATTCATTTTGAACTGGGATGATTCAGTAATTGCAATAAAGCTTAATGATGTCATTATCTCTATGAGAAGATAAGTGTACTTGCCACATGGGACAGATGATTAGATTTGAGTTAGATTTGCTCACGTTGTAGACACCATATAAATAATTTCTACACTCTTTTCTATAATGCTATTATAAGTAGATTTCAGTATTAGTATCAATTGAAATGTAATCAAAAAAATCCGGCACTGGCCCAGCATTCCCATAGCGGTCCATACCTGCTAAGAATGAGTGAAATCTAGCAGCGATTGTTAGAAACTTCTAAGAATCACTGAAAACTAGCAATCATTTATGTAAACCTTTGAAAACTTTAGCACTGCTTTTCTGTTCTTTCTACTGTATGCTAATATGAAAATGGCTGGTATGAATGAAGACAGTGTTGCACTACGCATCCATTACACCTTTAAGGACTGTTTCACTGAAGGCTATGATTAGCAAAACTTGCAGCACTGATTGATAAGCACTTGCTCGGGAAAAGCGTCCATCATTAATAACAGTGTTTTATGTGTCTGGAAGAAGGTCGTTTGGACCTTAGGAGTGGCCATGGGCTCCCATTAGGAAGATAAGTGTGAGAAAACGCAGGGGAGTGCTGTGAGAGGCAGCAAAGCAATAAAGTAATAAAGAACGGCTAAGTACGAGGGACACTTGAAAGAGGCTGCACGAGACACAGAACGAGGCAAAGCAAACACGAGCCTGCTTTGTCTAAGCCACCTGAAGCTGCTCTCTCCATGGTGACCTGTCAGTTTTGTGTTTACCCGTAAACACAGAAGCTAACCCAGGCTAAGCGTGTTAGCATTAGCCACCAGCTGCATGCATCTAAAGAAAGGAGGAAACAGACGGGCGAGTGGTGGCAGTTAGCCCCATTAGGTTCAAAAACAGATTCGCTACTGACGTGAACATAGATTTAGTCTGCCAAATGGGCAAGTCATTGATTTGCAGAGGCCAGGGACGCTAACCCATTTACCTTCTCTGCTGTGCCAGGAAGACTTGCCCTTTCATGGCCCAAACAGATGCTACAGCCAGATGTACATAAGAAACGTCTAGCAAAAACCTCCCACGTAACTGAGATTACCGGATAGAGATTACTTATTGTCCGCGCTCTGTAACAGAGATTTAAACAAGATTTGACATGGATTTGCACAATCAGAGAAATTTAAACAGAAGTTTTCCCCAAGAGGGTCCGACAGAGATTCTGCATGACATTTCCAATCAGAACGGATGAGATTCACAGATTTCACCCTCGCCTTCTGACGAGGAAGACAAATTCGTCAACCTACAAACACAATGGCATGGGGAGTCTAAAACCACATGCAAATTTAGCCCATGGACGGGAGCAGATTCTAAACACATGCAAGTCAACAATGGCCGAGAGGTCAAACAAATCTGTTTAAACCTCCAAGAACCACCCAAAGGTCTAGACCCTCTGTGCAAACAACATGTCCTTTGTCACCTTCGGGTGGCATAAATAAACATTCAGTGTCTAGGAGTGCAAAAAAAAGTGCACTGATTTAAATGCACTGATTTGAGCCAAAATGACAATAATGTTCAATAAAGCACAAGCTCATTTCTTGGCCAAAATAAAACTCAGATCATTTTCAAACCAGAATCTCTACCTCTGCAGCCACATCTGTGTATTCTAATGCCAAATAACGGACAGCCAAATCAAACCATGCTGAAATGTGTTTCCTTGGTACGCTGAGTTGTTTTACTAAAGAATCATAATTGTACAAAATCGGTTGCACCCCTATAAAGAAGGGTCACTCATCAAGAGCTTCAGCTGACTGTGGGCCTGGCTGTTCAAGGAAGTGCCCGGTCTGTGAGTGTATGTGTACCGAGGTGTGTTTAGTTTATTAGAGGAATGCGAGATGTGAACGGTTAATCATGACTCACTTTTCTAGTGTAATCTACCTGTGTGAAGAGATGTACCCTGGAGAAAGGGACCGGTTGCCACTGCTGAAATACAAGGTGAAATACTAAACGCAAGGGACAATACTGCAATCTCTGTAACGGTTTAAAAGCCCATATGATTTAAAAGTACATTTTCTTTACTTTCTTTGAGGTTAGGATTACTGCCGTTTGCATTGTCCGAAAATTTCATGATGAATGGACCAATAGGAATGGGCGAAAATTGTCTGGAAAAACAGTCTGGTTCCACTGACTTACATTAAAATTAAGTAAAATTAAGAGGTTTTTGCCCTCTCCTGTAAAGTTGCCAAATACTCAAATACTTTGAAAATAATCTTTGCATACATATGATATTAAACATAATTTCAGCATCTACTGCTCACTCTCCAGTCCATACAGTCGATACATGCTGCAAAAACAGCATCTTGTTTTTGTGATGTCACAGAACAAACTCATTTGCCTATATCCACCAGCAGCTCTGCGAACAAGTATCAATACAAAAGAGTCAATCAGAACAGAGCTCATTTACATACATCAGTCTTAACGACAATAGTAACAGAAACAGCCTGCTTAATATTAAGCACAGAATATGGGCATGTAAAAATGAATTACAGAGTTATTTGATAGACAAAGCTGCACAAATATGATTTGATATTGGGGTGCTTTTGCATTAAGGGGGCTATTGGGGTTGCCCTACGCCACACAGAATGTCTATATATCTATTTATTAGCATTTCTTCTGTGCTTTTGACTGAGTGCCACAATAAAAATTCCAATGTATGCACATTTAACCCCTTAATATCCCAGGCTTATTGCAGGCTAAGGCTAATTATTCCATCATGGCATGGACAACAATGCAAACTTCCTTCATAGAAGTATACAATAGCAGTTTGTAAAAGAAGGGCCATTTAAGGGGTTAATGTTTGCAAATGACAGTTAAGGGAAACTGCACTTTCTATACAGTAAGGCAACTATGTGACTTGATGTTGCATTGGCAATGGGTTCTGAATGAGTGGTTTTGCCTGGCAATACACCTGTGTCTCCGAGATCTATGCAAAAACTAATGGAACGCAGCCACCAGATCTAATCTACTCACATTAGCAAAGACAAGGTGCTGAAAAGTCAACATTTTATGAATTACGCAGCATGAAAACATAACCAACTAGTTAGCCTACACATCTTTCTGATACTGAGCTGGCTGACATCAGTCATCCAGGCCCCACTGGATGCTCACTCTGAGAGAAATAAAGGCTGATATAAGCTGCTTTGGGATGTTCTAGCACACTGGAATGATCCTGGCTTTTCTAGGAGTGTTTTAAAGTCCCCCAGTATTGAATGGGCATTGGACCAGATGGGAGTTTAACTTCCCTCACAACAGTGCAACCGTATCAGTGACACTTCACAGCACCTCAAATCCGAACTATAAAAACATACTACTCATTGAACATGACTCGTTCTGTCTCTCTTTCCAGCAGTAACACTATTTCCATAATCTGCTAAACCACCAGGTCTGCTTAAATCATTTTTTGGGGTTAGGTCCATGAGGTTGAGAAGATCCAGTTTTGGCAGATGGAAACAAGTCTATAAATGTTACATAAATGCAAACTGTCACAGTTTGAGGACAAGCTACAGGGTAAAGTCACCAGGTCCAGCAACCATTTATCAGCATACAGCATGTAGCTATACGTTTCTTGTTTAATACTTTTAAAAGTATTTATTAAAGCAGGATTCCTATTCATATTTTTTAGACAAGCCATCTACACATCTATACACATCTCTGCTACAAAATGAAAACAAAAACTTTACACATGAAACGCTACATTAACTTTGCTTCCAGCTGTTTATGAACGGTTCAGTTTAAAGCACAGCAAGTGCAAAGGTTACAACTTCCTTCCCTTAGGGCGGGGTATATTGCAACAGGCTAAACAGTCTTGAAAACTTGCAAACATAATGAATTCAACACATGCCTATGTTGTTTGAACCAGATACACTTCCCAACCTAAATATATGAACATGTATTTATTATGACAAATATAATTTGGGAAAAAAGCCATGGCAAACACGGTCAAATTGATATATGTTACAATTTCATGACATGTTTAGTCTGTTTGATAAATCTGTGCATATAACGAATTCAAGTTTTCAATTCATGAGGTCGGGGGGTGGATGTCTCTCATTGTTTACTGTAGGAACCGTAGCTATAACAGTGTGTTGAAACTAAACACCCCCCCCACACATGTGGGGGCCATAGTTTACTTTAGCACCCACCGTGTGTTAAAATGGGGCTTTATTATTAGCAACCTAGAAAGAAAGCGTTAAAATAATAGAGAACAGAAAGAAATAACACAGTTCACTAATCAAAATGCAAAAATATTATTATTACTAATAAAAATAGTCTTACAGTCACAGTTTGCACATGGTGTTTCTGGGAATAGAAGACGATGACCAAAACTATGACGTATTTTAACCTGTTTAAACACATAAAAATATAAGTTATTTGTATTTATGTTTATTGTTTTATTTATATTTTCTATGCACTAGCTTGTACTACACTCAGTAAACATAATTATTTTTTTGTGAGCCGAACAACACAGAAAAGTCCAACTTCCCAAATGCATGTTTGATTACAAAGATGGCATAAATTATCCAGTTTAACTACATTCGGTGAGAAATAATTTATTTACAGCAATTATTGCATAGTTTCTAGTTTTTGATAATACTCAAAACTGAAAGATGCACTTGAAGGATTATCTTTTTCTTAAAATGAATATATAATCACAGGTCAAATAAATAAATAAATAAATGTGCTTCTGTAAACCTGAAGCTAAAAACTGGAACTAAAAACCCTGAGAGGTCAAAATGTTATCTTAACACACACTAAGAGATTTTATTTTATTTTAGAGCAATTCTATTGGTCCATTGCACATTACATTTTCACGCATGCTTACATCTTACCCATTTTATTATGTAGAATTCGGTCGAAATTCCCTTTAAGACAAAACTTTTCACTTGAGTGAATATATTTAAGCTATAAAAAACAGTGTGTGTCTCTGTTTTATCACACTGCACTCTGTACGTTGAATGACTCACCGTCATGGCACGTTTCCGTGTGCCCTAGTTTGCACTAATAGGTCAAATTAAGGAGTAAACTTCATTTTGAAAGCCAGGAAACTGCAGGTATATTACGTATACATTATGCACATGTTACATGATTTTATATTGTTATATATAACTTTATGATATATGATATTGTGTCTTTAGTAAACGCTTAGGTTAAAAGGAAATGTGTTCCTGCTCATGTTAGGTTATTTACTTCATTTAATTCAATTGTTAGGCTCATTTTTGCTGGGACTTTTATTTTGAAACTCTTCAAGGTTAGAATACATATCAGACTACTATTTTTCTGAGGTTTGTAAGTCAGATTAATTGTACAAACACAACAGCAGTGCCATGTTCGAAACAGATATGAACAACAATGAATACAAACAAATAAATGGCAAAAATAATTGCAACGTTCTAATGAATAACGGGATAATGGAACGGCAAACTGACTTCCAATCAGCTATTTGTTGCTGTATTTATACTAGCTGTTGTTGTTGTTGTTGTTTACAGACTCAATGTTCTAAATCCCTCTTTTTTTACGATCCATGATTGTTTTGAAGTTCTATTGATATCATCTATTCAGAAAAGTTTATCGTGACGTCATTTATCACGATGGCTCTAACAGATCGTTATATTGACCAGCCCCAAAAGTAGTTACACGCTTAGCTGAAGCCTGCGTAAGAATAACTAATACCTGAAGAGGATAATTCCATATAGTGGGATGTTTTACTGAGGAATGTCGCTCATCTACTCACGTGCGCATGAGATGGACACTCATAACATCCTCAAGGTGTAGAAATGAAGCCCAGTGGTAATATAAGGAACTCCGGCAGTCAGAAGGCTCTCAGCTGATGAATCCAGGAGCTGAGCTGATATCCGGATCACACGATGCTTCCAAGTAGGTTCTCCACACAGCGGCACACGTACAAAACCCAGATAAAGTCTTTCAAAGCGAGTTCATGTAGAAATCCCGCTGCGAGAACACTCAGCTGCGCCTCAAACACAAACTTCCCTCAGTTTCAGCAACTCGACTCCTCAGCAGCCGGTGCACGCTCTCTCTCGCTCTCTCTCTCTCTCTCCCTCCCTCCTACTCTCTCTCTCCCTTCGACGCGCACGCGCACGCGTACACGCGCATGAGCGCACACACATACAGCCACGGATTTGTTTTTATGCAATGTCGGGACGTGATGTCATACATACGTCCTATACTGTATTAACACTATATACTTAAGTATCTATATACAACAAGGTTAGACGTTAATTACCCTTAAGTGGTATTTGTTTATATGTACACTGCATTGCATATTTTCGTAATACACATTGTCTATATATCTATATGTAATAATAAAAGTCCCAATTGTATTATATGCATGCAAGTACATATATATGATAGTAATGTAGACTATGTATAGCATATATATATATATATATATATATATATATATATATATAAGCCTACATGTATTACATATATGTATATGTAATATATGTGCATCATGTAAGTAGGTATGATATAGTACATTTACATGTGAACATCCTTCTCCTGTGAAGCTACTATTTTAGAGTGCCTATACATAATCACGATAATAATAATATGCCCCATATGCATTAAGCATGGTGCTGCCATCCAAAAAAAAAAAGTATTTCCAATTTTTTTTTTGTATAATTTGAACCCAGCAGCTCTTCTTTACAGTGTGTGAAAGACTTAGTATAAGTGGTATACAAATGCTCCAAAATTGCTTGAAATAAAATCTCCTTACATTTCCTTACTACTTTGGAGATACTTGTTTTTCTTTTTTCTTTGGAAAGCAAGTATAGGTAAGTACCTATATACCTATATAGTACCTATCAAAAATATTGAATATTACTTTAATATTATGTTGTTAGACATTGTATACAATTCTTGAAAACACAATATCTATTTTTAATTAGGAGTTTAAAGAAGTAACGTAAGGGCACACTGTTAACATTGGCATTATCCAAACTCCAGCAGCACAGCTGTGTCTGATCCACCCATACAAGCACAAAACACACTAACCACGTCAGTGTCACTGCAGTGCTGAGAATGATCCTCCGCCCACATAATACCTGCTCTGTGGTGGTCCTGTGGGGGTCTTGACCAAATAAGAACAGGGTGATAGGGGCTAACAAAGTACTTTCTACTGAACTACAGTCTGTAACTGTAGAACTACAAAGTGACCCTCATTTACAGTGTAGCCAAGCAAATAAAACAGGAATTGAAAAAAAAGTTAATCAACTTTAAATAAACAAAAAGATTCAAAAATAAAGTAAATAACCAAAAAATAATATAGCAATAAAATATGCCAGGAAAATAAATGCTCAAATGTTTCATCTGAAAAAAGAACTGACTAAGAGAACAAACATAAAGAAAGCTGGAATTGTGGTTAGAAATTAGGAGTGTCAAATAACATGTGCCATATTATTATTAATACATATGTAAGTATTTATATGTAATAATAATATATGTAATATAAACAATATGTCAACTCGTCAATGTATATGTTGTCTTAAAAGTATATGAAAAGTTGTCCTGAACGTGTATGAAAACCAGTATGCACACACACACACACACACACACACACACACACACACACACACACACACACACACAAACACACACACACACACACACACCTTCAGGGACAGTGAGTGACTAGAAACTGCTTAGTGATTACAGAGTAACAGAAAGATAAACTGGCCCAAATAAACAAATAAAAGACACTCATCTGCACACGATACCAGAGAAAGAAAGATCTACCAAAACGAGATCAAGGACAAGTACCTGTGAGACGTCCACTCCTATCTTAATAAAACACAAACACGGAGTGCTGCGCTTCTCACATAATAAATGTATATTTGTATGTACAATATGTATGTATGTATGTATGTATGTATGTATGTATGTACTGTGAAGAAAAAAAAAGTTCAGTTCAGTTGCATCAGATTTAACCTAATTACGTTCTGATTAGACTAGGTAGGTATTGGGTGGTAGCTGTAAATACTGGAGAGCTTTGTATGGACAGACGTTCAGTCACGTTTCCTTATAGCACAGCGCAGGTGTGTTTGTCTCTGGGGCATGTTTATGGCCTGTTGACCACTCTGTACTTTGTCCTGGATTGTGCTGCTGTTTGTGAACAAGGCTGTGTAGATCACAGCGAGGATTAAGGGCAGATGGCAAACTATCAAATACAATGAATGATATCAGAGCGATATGGGTGGAGCTACAAATTCACTCACACTACATTGACTTCTGGAACAAGGCAACGCTTTCTAGGCCATGCTTCACCAGTGCCAGCAACTGTCTGAATGAGCTGTAGACTACTGTATGTCTATCATTACGAACATGACATGGTTTTTGCTAACGTGCCGAAGTGTTAATACTGTAGAGGATGTGCTAACTTATTTTCACTTTGAACAGGGATGCCCAAAGTTTTGCATAGCACTGCACACTTTTATGCATCATGTACTTTTATGCATTTCTTATTTTCCAATTTCTATTTGATAAGTGTAGATGATGAGGGGCTGTGATTTCCCAGTACACCTCTGAAGTTGTGTTGTAGTTTTGTGGTCACCATCATGACTGTATTAGGAAATCTGGGTGAATCGCCACTGTCACATCCTGTGGTAATGTCTGTATGGACATGATTCCAGCAAATGCATAAAGGGTACTCCACAGACTTTTCCCACTTCCTTCATAATTAAATAGTTAAAATGTGAACAAAGTCGTGTTTAATGTGAAGTGGCCCTGAGTCAGAATTGTTCACAGTGGTGATGGAACCAGACATCCAAAGCACTTAATACCTCTAAAAGCCCCCTGATAGGAAGTTATTACACAAATTGGTTGTGAATATGCTCCCTGATGTCAGAGACAGTAGTTACAATAATAACTAGATCAGGTTATGCATTTATGGTGGTGAGGTACACGTAGTGTGTTCTGGGGCATCATAGGCCCCTGTAAAAACTAATTGTCTTACACAGATTTCAGATTCTCAGGTTTATATTTTATCAACATCAACATGGAAAAACACAGCCACCACATATGTAGGTTAACTGGTCATTTTAGATAGTAATAAAACAGCTACAATACAACTATTGCCACACACAAGGCAATACTGCTGCACACTTAACTGATATCACAAGGCTGGCAACCTCACCAAAACACCCTACATAAATGTGGTGATTTAAGCACTTTGGCTTTGGTTTGAGTAGCTGGTATTGATATATGACTGTGTTAAATACAGACTTGCTTTCATGTAACATCACTTCAGTGCGCAGGGCTGTTAGCCTGCTTGAAGCATGTATGTACTGCTAAAAAAGGCCAACACAGACCCTCATGCATTCTTCAGGCTAAGCTGGTTTAAGCTGGTATAGTGCTGGTCTGGTGCTGGTTTAAATGGTCACCCAGCTTGGTCATGCTGTTTGACCAGCATACCAGCATCCAAAACACAACACATCACTGCTGTCGGAACAACACCTGGTATGATGAGAATTTTACAGGACCAAAAACAAAAAAATCACACACACACTTTACTTTTAATGCATGTCAAGATAACCAGGTTTTTCCCAAGTAATTTTGGGCCATTTCTTCTGGTCCATTCATCATGAAATTTACACATAATGTAAAGGGTGAAAATGGAAGTACAAGGTTTTGTTCAGACAGTAATCATATCATATTTCTAGCATTTTAATTGCTAAACAATCTAGCATTAGAGCCTTTATTTATGTAATAGAAAAAAAGGCTTTCTAGTACAGGCAAGATGCCGACTACAGAGTAATGTGCAACCTCTGATTACGTTGACTCATAGCTAGGGTCCACTCGATGCTAGCTTCATTAGCTTCATTGTTTGCTTGCCAGGCAAATACATACATAAGGTTAGCAAAAGAATGTAAATAGATATCCATAAATTAAAGCATATAGTTCCACTTCCTGTGCAAGTGCAGTGGCTCAATAGGTTGTTGTTTTCCCTGAACTAACATCCATGAGTCAGCTTGAAAAAGGCTTTACAATTAGCTGATGAGTTGGACCAGGGTGTGTCTGAGTAAGCACCTGTAAATGATTTAAAGCTGTGGATTTGAACCATTTGGTCTGAAAAGCCCTTTTCACCCACATCAACACTCATTAATGGTGATTGTTCCCATATTAAATATTAGATATTACCATTGTTTATCTGGAAATCAAGAGTGGCCACAGGAACCTAATCTTTGCTAACTGCCACTAGAGGGCAGTATGTGATTTCCAAACTCCACTGTTGCAAAACTGTTCACTTTTAAGAGTAGGGCTGTCATGATCCCTTACAATTGACCTTTTCAATAATTTGCAGCCATTATTGGCATTTGCTTAATTATATAATTACTGAAGCAGCAGTTGTTGGCTGGTATTCACTATGTGCATATCTGCCGACATTGATATGGATACATTAATATTTATCAGATTTATTAATTTGGGAATACTTGCGCCTAGACTAGCATTGCAGAAAAGTAGAAACTTTTATTTCTATTTGTTTAGAAATGCATTAAAATAATAAAATGCAGATACTTTAGCACAGTATCCCGTCATCTGCTAAAGATTGAAATATTTAAGGAGTACAAATATTTGTCATCAAATATCCCTTTGACATATCTACCAACATTTTTAAAACACTACAGAATCTGAAACAGCACTAATAAAAGTCTTAATTTTTTTGGACAATTAATTGATTAATCAAAAGTTTTATGCAATCACTGTATGATAATGAACCAGGTGCAGTCTTTCAACGACTCCAAAATGCTTTATTGAGAAAAAGAGGGGAAAAAAGAAAGCCTTTAAAAAGACTTAATTAAAAATATAAGAATACCAAAATGTGTATATAAATGTGTCCATTAAGGTGTTTTTAACTGTAGGACAGACCAGTAGAAGATTGTAAATATGTATTAATAATTAGGGAAGCACAATGACGTCAGAATCATATCATAATCACCATTTATTTGTTAACTCAGACATGCACTACTTAAAAAATAAATTATGTACTTTTCTATTCTGAAAATACCAATAAATACATTATAGGAACTAAATACAATACTGCAGCTCTCAGAAACGCTGAAGCGTGAATAAACTCACAAAACCCCTAAAGCAACAGCAACTATGTTGCTTCTTAATTGTTCAAACCACCAACAAAGTAATAACATCATAAAAACTATTTATTATGATATTGTTTCTTGCAGCTATACACACATCAGCACATAAACTCCACATAGGAGTAAGTACAGCAAACGGATGAGATAATATCCGCCATCTCTTCTCATATGATTCTCATATGCAGTGCTTAATAAATACTTAGTTTTGCATAACACAGAGGTACACTGACTTTGGTACGAGAAATAAATGAAGCACATATACTCTTGTGCTCATGCTGTACCTTGGATAATCTGCAGCTGGCTGCTGATTCCCTGCTGGAGGGAAGCTAAAAAAAAGTTCATACAGGGAGAAAACACAAAGGCATGTCACGCAGCTTTGGCCATAAGGATACGAAGAAAACAGCAGGCGCCCCGAGACTTCAGATGGCGAGTCAGCATGCTGACCATCTTGGCCTGCAGTAGAGTCAATCGTCAAAGTCTGGAATGTCATCATAAGAGTAACCACGGTAACCTTTGGAGGCGTAGTAGGCGATCCTCAAATGATAGAAACCAGGCAGAAATATGAGGATTCCGATGATGAGGACGGGAATCGTGCGATCCGGATACTGAGAAAAAGAGGGAAAACATTACGCAAAAATATACAGATTTCAAATATTTTCATATCTATGCCAAAATGATGTGCCAAATGGGCTGCTGTATAAAAAACCTCAAAAAGAAATTTGACATTTGACTGACATTTTTTGTGATTAATTAAGACATTCCAATAATCTCGATAAATCAGATGTGACTTAATTCACATGGAAAGTGCAGAGGATCCAGAAATCAGCATGGAGAATTCTGAGGCATGCTAATGCCCAGTGTTCAGCTCAGTTCAGTTCAATACCACAATCCGAACTAAGGAAACTTCTAATCTTGCTACTGTAGAATGACCTAAGAGTGTTTGTGGGGACAGGGAAGTGACCAGATACAAAACGTGCTGATATTTTGTTTTTTAACTCACCGTAACTTGAATGTAGCCGGTCAAAAGCAAAGATCCAACAATAATCAGTAAAGACCCAACCAGGAACAGGAACGTTGCCAGTGCAATGGCTTTGTATGGAACTTTGGGTGGACTTCTCTTGAACTGTGAAACAATGAACAGTAACTATTACAAGTGACAGTAACGTTTACATAGGAACGCTACTAATTTTCCCAATATTTTGCACTGCAAGGTAATCAGTATCATTGTTCAGTGTAAAATGGGTTGTTGCAGAGAAAGTTACAGACTCAGATTTCTTCACAGTGGTGGTCATGGGAACCAGATGTCGCCATGTCTACAGCCATCCATGAGAGGAAATTAGAATTGGAAATTGGAAAATTGGTGGGGGTTCTCATTTATGTCAGATACTGGCAGAAGTTGTTGGAATTAAGGGATAAACTTTTAATCAATATCTGTGTTTATAAAAGGAAATATTTATTATGTTTTGATATTGATAAAAAGTTTAATTGTTGTGTGTACGGTTGTTTTGTAGAAAACCCAGACGTCACTTTTTGCCATGTTTTGTCTTTTTTGGCAACAAAAGAAACAGTTAAAAGATCCACATTCAAAACTCAAAACATAACATACAGAATCAACTACAAATGTATGTTGTTACTATGTAATTAATATTGCAATCATGCAACTGCATTCAACCACTACAGCAAAACAGCAGTAATAAATAGATCCAAAGGCTTAATAAAGTTTGAAAAGTGAATATTTTTTTGAAACACATTAAATGTTCCTCACCTGTAGGTCAATGTAGCCTTCATCGCTGTCTGCTACTCTAGAATACTTGACCTTGTTGTTTGAGATTCCTGAACTAGACATCCCGCTTCGAGTGGGCATCATCATCTGGCCTAACAAAGAGAGGGTATAATAACTACAAAATAATAACACACTATAAAACTATAATCATAGCACTGAGGTTTGTGTTTTCATCAGAGCGGCTTCCAATTTGCAAATGTATACATATATTGTTGTAAAAATGTAATATAGTGATCCCATCATAACACAGGATTTCAATATATGTAAACGGTCAGTCATACAAAAGTACAGACAGGTTTTGGGCTTCTTTGTACTCCTCTGTGCATTCTCAAATTACTCTTTTTACTTCTGCTCAAGTTCTGCGAAAGTGATTACCTTTCAACTCTGTTCCACTTTAGTCCTCAAAGAACAATGACTTTTCAATATATCTGCATAATTCAATTGTTATTATGTAATGCAGTGTAAGCAAAGTAAGGCAGAATGGTCTAATGTGAAACTTTCCAGTTTTCCAGTACATACATTTTTCCTGAAAATGCCACCAAATTCTCTGACTTGCCAGCTCTTTAAATGTGAAGTTGCATCAACTCTTTTTCTAGAATAAATAGATCAAATGTAAACTGAGTCATTTGGCGTGAAATGCTCTGTTCCAGAGAAACTGTTCACAATGGTGGTGGGAACCAGACGTCTGAACATTTTATTGACTCTAAAAGCCACCTCACAGAAAGTTATTACATGAAATGGTAATTAACAACTGATACACTGCCTGATGCCTGAGATATTGCTTTATGATTTGAGTTTGGGTTTGAGATAAGATAATTGCATTCATGGTAATTTGGTACATGAAGGGTATTGTAAGGCAAAGAAATACCCAAACTGTTTTATACTTCACACTATTTTACTATTCTCCAACAATGTGGTTAAAATCTTGTTTAGAGAGCACCCAGGCGCACTGCTCATTTTGCTTAGTGTATAAAATGTGCGTTAACACCTCCGTCATGGAAATTTCATTTAGTTCCTAATCACTTTTTAGGGGTTTCCTTTCATTCTGTTGCATTGGTTCAACTCCCGGACTCCCTTATTGTTGCCTACAACTGACTTTGTAGCTTTGGCATTTTATTTCAGATCAAATCATTTTCAACCTTTAACAAATTATATTGAGACATTAAGAACATATTACGAAGCTCCACTGCACTTCTGTATAGGACTTCAGGAGCTTTCCAATCTGTCTAAGTGAGTCATTATGCAAATGCAATAACAATGCTTGTATAATATGTTTTACTTGCAGTAATATCTATAAAGGTCGGTCCTATAAGCCTGCTGCATTTGGTTGCAGACCTGTCTGCTTCAGTCAGTGTTAATGGCAGCAGCAATGCTTATATAAACCTGAATCGCAGTGACAGTAATTGTACTGGAGTACAGCTTTAGAGTTCACTCCAACATTACTTAGAGCCCAACAGACACAGAGTTACCAAACACATTTTTATGGCTAATACAGTCCTATAATACAGCCACAGACCAGGAAAACAACTTAGCTTTATTGCTTGCAAGTTACGGGAGGATATGCTAATACTAAGTTAATATTAGTAGCAACTATCTAAAGAAAGCACTGTTAACAATCAAACCCACTCCGTTAAATCCTAATGACAAAACTGGCTGCACTATATATACGATTAAAAAATATATTCATACTGCTTGTAGTTCAGTATATAACTCACAGACGAACAATTCACCATCTCTAGTAGGTTAGTAAAGTTAACGCAGCAAGCTCAGTTAGCGTCCCTATCCAGTTAGGCTTGTTGGCGCAAGCTAATTTAGCCCGCCAGCTAACAAGAGGGCAAAATGAGAAAAAGGAGGGGGAAATATTAATTACAGTATTAAACGAGCATGTGTGGTAACTAAATGTGCCTGCTAAGATGGCAGTACTCTGGCCAGGCGGAACAAAGACAAGAAAACTTCGCTAACATGCAGAAGTCAGGCAGCTAACAAGCTACTTACTCACTTCTCTGCTCTACATTGTTTACTTCCTGTTTCCCCGCAGCTGCGCACTGGTGGTGATGATGACGATGACGGTGATGAAGAAGTAGTGAAACTCATGTCAAAATAAAGTGTCAAAAGAGAGAAAGGAGAGTTCATTTTTTCAGAAATACAACGTTATAAAACTGCTTATGATGTTTATATTCTATGCCGCCCAACTATTCAGCTAATATGGGACCCCGCATATCAGCCCTGCTAGAAAATCCATCTTAGAATGGCATGTGGTGTGTATTGAATGCTGGGATGCTGGTCAACCAGGATGATCATGCTGGGGTGTGACCTGCAGAGATACATTCTATTCCAGCAGAGAGTTTTTTTTCCAGCAGAGATACATTCTTTTGCTCAGTTTACTAAAACTACTTTTTCATATGTAACATTGCCCTTCAACGTTTTGGATAGTTTTCAACAGTAACCATATTTGTTATTTCTGCATCAGGAGTTACACTTCAGTGCCCAATTGCGTTCTGTTCAGGAGACTCACATTCAGTTTTTCATAGAAATCTCCTGTCACATATCCAAGTTCAATATTAAAAGTTAGTCACATTTTATTTATTTCCTGCCTACCAAATAATCCAAAATATATTCACACACACAACTTGCAGGCCTGAGCTAATTAATAAATTATCCTGAGGAGAATATTTACTTTTTATATGTACAGTACTGTCAGAGACCACCCTTCATTTATTTAACTCCAATAAAAACAGTCATTTAAGTACAAGTATTCAGTTTCTGTCACGCTTCCAGGTTTCCCCAGATGCGCCGCTCTAGGGCTCCTGAGTACTAGCACACCTGTCTTTAATCAACCGGTCTGCATATAAGCCCCATACACTCTCTCTCTCTCTCTCTCTCTCTCTCTCTTTTTTTCTTTGCAAAGTTTTGCCAAACCCAGTTTGCAATTCTGAGCCTTCTCTCCTGTTTTCTCTACTCTGGTTCTGACCCCTTTCGTTCCCTGACTAACGATCTCTTCGTTATCCCTATTGGCTTTTCGTTCTGATCTACTCTCTGGCTATCGACCTCCGTCCACCCTGAGCATTCTCCCTGTTTTCCCCTTCTACTCTGGTTGCCTCACTGACTGTCTACCCTGGTTCTGACCTTAGCATGTTCCTTGACTCTGATCTTGCTTTCTCCCTTCATGTTTGGTCGTATTTTGGTGCTGTATTCAACTGCCTGATTGTTTAATAAATCTGACAATTTCCAGTCAAATTAAAATAAAACCATTAAACATATTTAACAGAAAGCAATTAAATATAGGATCATTTTAGCATTTATTGTGTGCATTCTTTACCTTTATTCAGCTTCTCACCATCCAAGCAGGTCTGGGCTCTGAAGTGGTCAGTCCATTGTTCTGTAAACCGTAGCAGCATCTATCTCCTTTTCTCAGTGAGGAGCTTCTTGACCACTAGACATCCTTTCAGACGGACTGCATTGAGTTGTGTTTTCACAGTGGAAGGATGGACAGAAACACGTGGATGTTTTCATATCTGAAGCAAGAGTGGAGCTTGATGTTCTCCTCCCTCTCAAATATGAAAACTTTAAAGGTGCATTTTGTTAGATATTGACTTGCTCAGACTGCCAGCCCAAATCTGATTTTTGGTTGTATCCAAATTGTTTATTGATCAGATTGCAAATTGGATCCAAACCAAATGTGGAGGTGGTTTAAAATGCAATTCCAATCAGGCTTTTGATGTGTCTCAGTCTTGATGCTCTGCAGAAATTGGATTTCAAAGTGTTTTTTGTATCACTCGCAACACGATAAACAACAACAATGTCCAATCCAGAGTGATGGAAGGGCTGAGATTTGCTGCACCTACACTGATACCAGAAAAATTTGATCCGATCACTTCCAAATAACTGTGCAGACAGTTGCCTCAAAAGATCTGATTTAAGAAACAAATGTTTATGTATTGTGTTGCAGAGATATCTACTGAAGTTAGCCAGCTAACCAGCTAGTCCCAACCCATCCAGTCTCCTAATACCACTTTGTACCTCAAGAGGTGAAAGTGAGTCACTGTAGTGTTGAGTCGAATCAGTCCAACATGAGAGGTATAGTGTAACCTCTTGCCAATAATGTTGAAGCTTCAGATCCCAGTTGGATAATTTAAGAAACAAGAGAAGTGATCTAAACAGAAGAAAACAATAGTGTTGCTCTCCACCACTAGAGATGCTCTTGATGAGTAAATGGATGAAGTTTGATGCTGAACAGGGTTTCTTTTAGACTAGTGAAGAATGAAGAGGGAGAAGGAGGGACTGTGCATTTCCTTGTTTCTTATGATAGGGGTGGACACCACAAATATTTGGTGATGTTTGCTATAATTGATTGGAGTTGATGACACGTTGTGTCTTATAAAACTGCTGTAGAAAGTGGAAACTAATATCCTCAGAAATATCTCATTAAGAAATTAATACCTTAATTAAATGAATGTAGGGTTTGTCGAGTCTCCACCTGTTGAAGACGAACAACAATGTATGTATGTAACTGATGTTCTAAAACTCTTGAAAATAACTTACAATTTATAACTTCCATTTCCAGTTTTGCTTCTACACAACGCAATATTGTGTAGTAGTTGCTAACTAATTGACTGCACTTATAATAATAAGCCTCAGGATGAATAACAGAATAATAAGCTTTGGCAATTTACAGATGATGACAGACACGAATATTGAAGCCTTAGCTGCAACACTGTCATCATTAAAGAGATGTGAGATATATGCAGCCTTACATGCTTTTATAGACAGTCTGAAATGGACTGATTTAGTCTGCAGCTCCTACAGAGGAATAATTATAGAATTACATCCCATCAAATCTCCATCATTTCAGTCCCACTCACTCAAATGTCTGTGGCACTTACAGGCTTCATTGTTATTCACAAAAGCTGCAGATGAATTCACCTCATGACGGTTTCTTATCTGCCTCTCGTGGCTCTAAATATTTCCCCTCATCTTCTGGAATGTGCTTTAATATCGTGCTAGGAGATGGAGAACACAGAAAGCCATTTCACAGCTCACCAGTTCACTTCTGCCACGAGCGTGCATAATAAACCCTGCTGGCACAAAATCAGCATCTATGGTAACAACCTCACATCAGTTCTCATGGGTGTCACCAGGAGGGCAAAGCAACAAGGTCCCTTTTAGCAGGCAAGGTAATAATAATGTACAGTGCATGCTTTCAGGGAGAATAGTAATAGTGGTGCTTTAAAGTGCCCATAATCCTACATTTCTCTTTTTCTGTGACATTTGAATAAATATGGCACTAAAATGGCCATAATTCATTTTACATTCCCAGCATTTCTTTATCTCCTAGAACTAAAATGTTGTTTTACTGTGCCTTTAAGGGTGACATATGTAAATAAACTCTGTTTTGATTGTTTGCCGACATTAAAAAGCAGGCAAGGCAGAAATATTCCTTATAAATTCACAATGAGTGGGTGGAGCTAAACTGCTTTAAGCTGAATAAGTGGATTTATGTGAATGCATTGTGTTTTGTATGTACTGTCCATGCAATGCCTATGAACTGTATGGACTGTTCATAGACTGCCTATGGACTGTATGGACTGTATGGACTCTATACAAACTGTTCATAGACTGCCTATGGGTTGTATGTATTATCATTGGACTGTATGGACTGTTCATAGACTGCCTATGGACCGTATGGACTGGCTATGGACTGTAAGGACTGTTCATAGACTGCCTATGGACTGCATGGGCTGGCTATGGACTGTGTGGACTATTCATAGACTGTCTAGGGACTGTGTGGATTGTTTATAGACTGTCTAGGGACTGTATGAACTGTTCATAGACTCCCTATGGACTGTGTGGCCTGCCTATGAAATGTGTGGACTGTTCATAGACTGCCTATCCAGTGTATAGACTGTAGGGAATGTCCACATCAAACTTTTAACTGATTTGGTGTTTAGACAAAAAATCCTTTTGCTTTGAGTGACCTTGTTCCTTAATTATGTATTCTTTTTTAAAACAAATAGCCGGACGTTCCATGTGGTCTCTTCCAATGCAGTAATAATATGCTTTGCCAAATGTGTCAGTCGTGACAATTTCAGCACATTTCAGACAGAACTCAAAAACACTTTGATGATTCTTAATGTTCCATAATGATTTTCAGCCTTTGGCACACATTTACTTCAACGCAATGGGTTCGGATGGCTCACCATGTGGCCGTGAGGGAAAAGGATTTAGTCTCACTACCTGCTCTAAAATGCAGGGGTGTGGCTATAAAAGACTCCTGCCTATATAGACTAAAAGTCTTGTTGTTTTGATAGTGATGTGAAAGGTACAGGACAGCATTTTTTAAATAAAGTTTTTTATTAAAACATTAAACTCATGATACATAAATATTTTACCTTCACCTTACAAAATGTATAAAGAGGGTTTGGGATATATATTCAGTTTATTATTATTTCTACTCATGTCTTGGGTTTAAATGGATTATAACATAATCCTTGTAAATACCTTGTAAGATATCATTTCTGTCTGGTCAAAACCTTGTACCCTAAATGGTAACTTCACAAGAGAAAAAAATACTTTCATTGTCATTTTGGGCCATTTCTTTCAGTCCATTCATCATGACATTTACACATAATGTAAAGGGCAACAGGCTATGTCAAAAACACAAAACTAGAAATAAAAGCCAAGAAAGGAAAAAAACAAATATATATATATTTAACAGGAAACTCCATAAAAGCCTCCAACACGAAGTATAATATTAGATCAGTATTCAGTTTGTTCACTGTTTTATGTGTCCTATTTTTACTCTTGCAATTTACTTTTGCAGTCTTCTCTGAGGCATACCTTGCATGCAAAGGATGCTACCAACACCACAGTACAAGTCAGAATGGAAAGCGTGCGCAACAGGGCGACCTTATACAGTCGGTCATATACAGCAATAGGGCCGGTCCTTGCTTACATCACATGGCATGGCTTTGCGTGAAACTTGAATCATTTGCATGTCTGACAATGTCAAACCTACCCACCAAGTTTCATTCCTGTCAGTTGCTTCCTTCTGAGTGCAACTACTTTTTTGATGATGAGTGTATATACCTGTATATAGAGAGAGAGAATGGTCACTCTGACACATTATTGAAAGGGACATGATAGCACCACCATCTGCGATACTTCAACTTTAGCACGTATGACTACTTTCTATTCAAATAACACATGTACACCTGTCCAGGTCTGTATACCTTAGAGAACGTGCATGGATTCTCTGCCCACTGAGCAAGTCCCAAACTTTCCTTCCTCCTGTGAGAATTTCAAACACTCACCCAGTTTATTTGGTGAATTAATTTGACTTTGAAATGGCTTGGAAATTAGTGAGCCTTATCTTCCACTTCCAGCTTACGAAGTTGACAATTGGCCTGAGCAATCGCTCTGCAGCCACCCTTCTCCTGTTCTGAATAACTTAGCACAAATGAGACTC
This sequence comes from Semaprochilodus insignis, assembly GCA_034552555.1. Classification (NCBI taxonomy): domain Eukaryota; kingdom Metazoa; phylum Chordata; class Actinopteri; order Characiformes; family Prochilodontidae; genus Semaprochilodus; species Semaprochilodus insignis. The sequence goes on along the minus strand of CM067490.1, from coordinate 11,682,347 downwards.
CTCTAAATAAATTAGCATACATTAACCTGCAGGTGAGGAAGAGAATAAAGGTGGAGTTTCTGATGAAGTAATGAGGAACTGAACAGTCCGACCACATGCACAGAAGATTTAGTAGCTAGACTAGGTAAGCACAAACTGTTTGTAGATGCCTGCACATCTTGCGTTTCTACTGAAATGAAAAGCATTAATAGGGAGTTTGTTATTTCTTTGCTGCGGTGACAGCCTCCCCTCTTCTGGGAAGGCTTTACACTAAATGTTGGGGCGCTGCTGTGAGGATTTAATTGTATACAGTCGCGAGAGCATTAGTGAGGCCAGGTACTGATGGATAATCAGTTCTGGATCAGTCTAGCTCACCCCAAAGGTATTGGTTAGTGTGTAATCACACCAGAGAACGCAGCTCCACTGCTCCGCATCCCAGGGCTGGGGGGCTTTAGACTCATTCCATTGATTAATGCTTTCTATGGAGATTACACAAGCTGTGTGTGATTGAATTCTCTTTTTAGAAGGGCTGGATGGATACTTTTAGACATATGACTGTATGTTTGAATGGCTTTTTATCTGTTTGCTTTAGATCTAAAGATCTAGCAATTGTGCCATATACACTCATTTGACACTTTATTGGAAACTACTTTGACTATCAGCCCTAATCATCCATTGTATAAAGTACTCTTGGTATAGAAGTCAACTTTATGCTGTTATGCTGTCAGGACCACAACTGGTCAGGTATTACTTGGGTGATCATTCCCAGCACTGCAGTGACCCTGTTATGCCCTGAATGCGGCAGGCTGGGGTTTTCGCCATCCGTGTAAGCTCATCACACTTTACCGATAAGAGTCTTTGGGCAAGACCACTAAATATTTACAAGTTGCCCAATGGCGATGCGCAGCATGTTGGGAAAGAGGACTGACAGAGATCTAGGAGGACTAATGACTTTTTCTGCAAGGATGAAGCCGCACCACTCTTTCTCTCCCTTTCTGAACAGCCCTGTTCAAAACTGATGGTCCGAGTGTCTATTCTTTTAATAATAATGTGCCACTGCTGGCCCTGGACGTTTATAACTTTGGCATTTGCAAAATAAAAACAGAGCCCCTTCACAACTGTAGGTCTGAAGCCATGGGTGGAGCTACTCAGATTGGGGGAGTATTCTTCTAATGAACCCTAACATGATGTAGGAAGGGGAGCCAAATCTGAACAGCTTGTTGAATCCTATGTTTTCTGATCTGGACAGCCCACTAAAAAACAGACAGAGTTGCCTTATTGTTTCACAGTTTGTCAGTTGGCTGGCACTCCAGACACCCAAATGTATGAACACAAGTTTTAAATAAGTGAGTTTTAAATAGTATGTTCTCTTTAATATGTAGTGTTTTATTTACTACTTTAATAACACTGGGTTATTATGGATCATTACAATACAGTAGAGCTCAATATATAATATACAATATAGTAACAGTAGAGATCATTCCCCACTGTCTCTACTACAGGTTTCCCAAAATTTGACAGAAAAAATGCAGATTTTCTGTACAGTTTAAGTGTCCTGCTGGATCAGATTAGTTCAATTATGATAACTGAGAATGCATAAAGAAAAAGGCATCTGTAGCTGATTTCCAAAGTGACTTTACTATAACACTGGAAAACACCATAATTTAAGGGTAAAGCATGTAGGGCATGGCTTTGGAAACCAATTATTTAGAGCAGGTGTTTCAGTCTGAGGTTTCTCCAGCAAGGAACGCTATTAGCATGCAAGTTGCTATGAACACACACCAGAAGGAACTCATGAATGCACATGTATGTCTGCAGTAATATCTACGAAAATAAGATGTGAAGTAAAAGATGTTGGTTTGTTAAGTATTGTGGCTTTAGCACAGAAGAAGACACAGATGAGGCCATTTCTTCTGTGGAAAGGTGCTCTGAATGAAACACAAGCAGGAATGTACATATGCAATACATGACATGCCAGGGAACATCACTTAAAACCATAGGGCTTCACTCCATGGTGACCATAACTCCACCCCACAAGCAACTCCCTGACAAAACACAACAAAGCCCAGTAAAACGCATACACACAGCCTAACCCAACAAATGATGGGCTGGAGGATGTTAGGTGGTATCTTCTGGCACAGGTTTTGCATACCCCAACAGCCTCCTGTGTGAAGCATCATGATAATTATTTGTAAGTGTCTCCTAGGCCTATTCCTAATGTTGCGTTCTATATAACATTATTATAGTTGCTCTGGATAAGAGCATCTTCTGAATGTGTGTAGTGTACCTGTCACATTTATCCAAGTGAAGGCTTAAGGCTCCATAAAATATGTGGGCTTTTATGTACTTTCATAATTTCATAATTTATTATAAAATGGCTATTTGACAATCTCTCGACTAAATCCCTCGACTAAACAAGCTGTTTGTGTTCATATGCCTTTAAGACCAATACATGTAAATGAGCTCTGTTTTGATTGGTTGTGCTGTATTGTGCATCATTCGAAAAAGCACTCAGAGCTGAAACACTCCTTATAACTTCAGAGTGAATGAGTCGAGGCAACTGCTGTAGGCTGAATGGTTGGATATACCTGCACTACTCATTGAAACATTACACTGGTCTGCTCTCAAATCAGCCATAGCTCTTTGTGGCATGAATTCCCCAAGATGTTGTGAGCGTTCGCTGCACCAGTGATTCTGGACCATGCTTACATGATTGCATGCAATTCCTGTAGAATTTCAAGTGCTTTTTCATGCTGTTTCACATCCTAACGGTGTTTTATTAGACTCAGATCTGGTGACTGGGAAGGCCACTGAACAATACTGAACTCATGGTCATGTTCCTGAAACCAGTTTGAGACTACTTTTGTGTCATGGTGCATTGTCAGGCCATTAGAAGATGGTAAATGGCGCCGACGAAGGGATGCACATGGTCCACATCAATACTCAAATCGGCTTTGGCATTAAAGTGATGTTTGATCGATATTAATAGCCCAAAGTGTGCCAAGAAAACATTCTCCACACCATTACACCACCTCCACCATGCTGTGTGATAGTTGAAGCAGATCATCTTAAACTGATAGTTTAATAGTGAGTAACACCTTTACTTTACTGGGTGTTGAGCTCGAGGTTCATTTTATTTTCCTGCCTGTGTCTGTTTTGCCACTTTGCTTCTAAACCAACCAATCAGAGCAGAGCTTGTCATTCTAGGGCCAAATCATAGGGGTGTAAATGGGTGTGTCAAACTGCATCGGTGCATTATTCACCCTTAAGTAAACAATGGAGAACAAGTGGCACCTTAAACTATTTCAAAAATGGCGGAAACTTTGTTGCCATTGATTTTGTGTCTTTTTACTAAGAAGAACAACAACTGCCAGCAGTTTTCACAAGCAAGCTTTCATGCTCACATTGATCTCCACCTACAAATAAGCAGCCAACAAACCAATGTCTTTTTACAATTTTTCATGGACGTCAAAATGAATGTAACCTAAAACCGGGAATGGCTTCACGTCACATTGTGCAGCAGTTTTTTGCATGCGTGCTCGCCTGGCAAACTCTTTCTCTTCACAATTTGCAAGTGCAAATGTTGGTTTACATCCAAAGCCGCTTCTTTCAATCTTTCAACAGCATACTTAAAATTCTGAGCATGATTTGAGTCTCTGGAGGTCTAAAAGAACAAAGGCTCCCATACAGTGAATGAACTGGAGTGGAGCTGGAGGATATGATGCAGACATGGCCTCTAGCACTGATCAAAAACCCCTTATTTATCTAAATATACACTGAAGCACTTCTACTGCCACTCCGGGGGTCCGGCTTCAGAAGAGATGTCAGGAGCTCTGATTGCTCAGCTGCGTTTCATAAAGCAAAGCCAATACTGAGAAATGACTAAACAAATCACAGTGATGGATAACAAGTCAATTCAGCTGCAGAGAAACAGAGAGAGAGAGAGAAACAGAGAGAGAGAGAGATGGAGAGAGAAAGACAGAGAGGGAGGGAGGGAGGGAAGGAGAGAGATGGGGGAGTGGGATGGGGAGAAAGAAGAGAGAGTGAGCAATAGAAGGTGGGAAGAAGAAAGAAGAGAGAGTAAGCAAGAGACAAGGAAAAGAGAGCGAGTCAAAGACAGCCAGTAATAAGAAAAGAGAGGAGGGAGAGAAGTACAAAAAGAGGGAAATAGAGAAAAGGGAGAGAGGGTAGAGAAAGAAAAGAAAGACACTGAGAGAGCATAAGTGAGGGAGAGGAAAGTTATAGAAAAAAGAAAGGAAAGAGAAGGGAAAGAGAAGAGAGAGTGTTGAGGGAAAATGAAAAAAGATGTACATAGAGTGAGTGAGGGGTAAGAAGGGAAGAGAGAGAGTGAGAGTGAGAGAGAGAAAGAGAGAAGGGTGAGAAAGGGAGAAAGAAAGAATGTAAGGTAGAGAGGGAGAGAGAGAGACAGAAAAGGGAGAGTAAAGAGAGCAAACGAGAGAGAAAAAGAGAGGAAATGAAGCAAGAGGAAAGAAAGGAAGAAGAGAAAAGGGAGTTAATACCTTCCAGGGCCACAGGCAGACGTGTCACCAGTTCATAAAGCCATAACTCTTTCTGCAGTGCCTCAGTGCTGCTGTGTTCCCTTTCATTAGCAGAAGTGACCTTCAGCGATGGCTGCTATAATGATCACCTATTGACAAATAACACCTCCTCAATCGACGGGTCATTTGCCAGCGGAATGCCGGAGGAGGAATCTCAGCCCTGCATTAGAGCAAATACAGAAAAATAACGCTCACTGCGCACGACTGAGCCACATACAGTGCATGTTTCTGACTTCACATCTACAAGGTGGACCAGCAAGGTAGGAGTGTCTAATGGAGTGGACAGTGAGTGGACACAGTGTTTAAACACTCCAGCAGGACTGCTGTGTCTGATCCACTCACACCAGCACAACACACACTAACACACCACCACCACCACGTCAGTGTCACTGCAGTGCTGAGAATGATCCACCACCCACATAATACCTGCTCTGTGGTGGTCCTGTGGGGGGTCCTGACCATTAAAGAACAGGTAAAATGGGGATAGGTGTGAAATACAGGGGGTCGTGGGGCGTCTGTGACCCCCTTATTAACCTTTTGGTTTCTTGAATCTCAAAATCCAAATTCTGTGTGGTCCCTGGAAATAAATTTGTTAGGCCATTATACTGTCTGTTAGGAAAAAAAACAGAAGCTCAAATATAAATTTGGGGGAAGTTCATTGTTTAGCTGCTTCCCCCTCAATCAGCAAGCTTGCTTTTGATATTCTTAACCAACTATAGATACAGCTCTGGTCTGTCTCCGGGTGGTGCTGCAGCAAACTGCTGTGCCCAGCTGGTCCAGGACTGAGCACTTGCTCACTGATTTCTCAAAGTGAAGATTGAAGAGGAGATGAGATTTCAGTTAATGTGTGGTGGACCACATCACCAAACTAGAGAAGAGGTTTTTCCAGAAGAACAATGGTTAAACCAAACCTGCTGTTGCCATTCAAGCTAAGACGAGTAAGCTAGCATCCAGCCAGTGGGATCCAGGGGGTATTTAGCACATAGTAAGTCTTTGTTTCTTCTTACTATGTATATTGTAGCATCTTGCTTCTGACCGCTTGTGGCTATGTGAAGCTCAAAAGCCTTGGCCATGTTAAGGGGAGGCTCATGGGAAACCTATATCCTGTAGAAAAGGAAGCTTATTGTCAGTGTTTATGTTGTTGTCTGCTAGTTAATAGATGTGTTATGTGTTGTTTATGCTATTTTGGGTCTGTGGTGTGGGTTGTTTGTGTGTTGGGGGGTTGGATGGCTATTCTCTTTCTTCTCTCTCTTTCTATGATGATCTCTCCTCTGGTCTGTATGCTGTTCTAATGTGTCTGTGGTGTTCAACAAAAGAGCACTTTTTGGGTAGAAATCTTGACCTCCTCCGTCTCCTTTAACACCTACGCCACAGTGCTAGTAAAGAAGGTGCATCCTTTAAAATTACCTGGATTTCTGCATTGATTACTAATAAAATGTGGTGTGATGTTTATCTCAATGTAAGTAAAACACAATGTAACTGAACAAATACAGTAGCAACACTTAGTAGTTATAGTTGTTTATTGATCATACATTTATGGCATGTAGCTGACACTCTTATCCAGAGCAACTTAGAAGGTTATTCATATTACAGGAAGGTCAATGTAGCATTAGGAGTCTTGCCCAAGGACTCTTATTGATGCAGCACAGCATATAGTTCCCCAGACCGGGAATCGAACTCCCATCTTCCCTGGTAGGTAGCGGTGTTATCCCCTGAGCCACACCAACCACGTTAAGTAACATCCGTAGTGCAGGCTAGAAAAAGTAAGTGAACTTCTGGGGCAAGAACTTACTGGCAAAAGGCGTTTTAGTTAAGGAGATGAGATTGGAAGTGTGGCTTTCACAGGTGCTTCACCCATTAAATAAAGGCATCACATGAAGCCTGATCACTGACAAATCTGTTCTTGTCCAGAATGGTAAGTGTAAACCATGCAGTCAACTTTCAGAAGACCTCAGAAGCCTGGAAAAGGCTACAAAAGCATTGCTAAAGTCCTGGATGTACATCAGCCCACAGTTAGACAAACGGCACACCAAAACCAAACGTCCGCTGAGAAGCATGGTGTATGGAGGATGATAATTTGGGACTGCTTTGCTGCCTCAGGGTTTGGATGCCTTGTGGTAGTTGAGGGAACGATGAATTCAGAAGATTTTACTGGAGAGTGTGAGGGCAGTCCATGACCTCAAGCTAAACAGACTTTGTGTGATGTAACAAGACGAGTAAATCAACTAAAAATGGTGACAAAGAAGAAGACTTGTGGTTTTGGAATGGAGAAGTCATAGTCCTGATCTTAACCCTGTATATGCTTTATTGCATTGTATACTTTTTTTCTCTTCATTTACATATGATGATGCCCCCTGCATAGATAGCAGTCGAGCTTCTTTTATATAAATGGCTTTAGTACAAAAACTGATCAATCAACTGAAAAAAATCTAGAGAGGGAGAGAGAGCGGGAGAGAGACAGAGAGAGAGAGAGGTGGGCAACCAACCATAAATAGCAGTTGAGCTTTTGTAGAAGTGGCTTTAGTCCAAATTACTGAAAATCAATTTTAAAAAATCTCAAGAGGGAGAGAGAGAGAGGGAGAGAGACGGAGAGAGAGAGAGAAACACCAAATGAAGGCACAGAAAGGCAGAGGGGGTGGGGGGAATGAGCTGAGGCTCCTTCACTCTGTGGGGAGCTGGGAGGCTGCTGTGTGCAGGGATGCTGCTGTCAAACTAATTTACTATTTCTTCTCAATCAAACTGCCACTTTCCATTTCGACTCTTCAGACTACTGCGCGAGAAGGAGTCCTCCAGAGGTACGTTTATGCTGTGTTTTGAAAGTAGGCTAGTTTAACTTGAGGTGTAACTTAACATCTTGACTATCACCTGAAATCAGAAGGCTGATACATTAGGTTCTAATTTATGACAATGGCAAAATGAAGAGCATCTGTTGAATGTCTTATATAGTTTCTAGTGATACTGAGATGTGACAGAAGGGCACAACATTTAAACCGTTGATGTATTTTATCAGGTGTGACGGCCACAGTGGATTTCCCACATTCTGAAGTATGTTCCAGGTATAAAGGCGATTTGAACAGATTTGTACTGTTGACTTTGTGTCCATCTCTACATTATTCCCTTCAGATTTTGGTGGTTTTATAAATGACTAAACAGCGCTGCCAACGGGCGACATGTCGTTACTGCAGCATTTAAAGTGGGATGAAAAATTCCAGTATTCGGCATATTTTATAGTTTATTCGCTAAAAGAAAACGCAGTTTAATCAAGAAATGGCCAGTGACATCATGTCCTGGCAGGAGACTTTATCCCATTCACTAAAGAGTGACGTGATTTAATGCTGAGCCTAAACATGTCAATTACATTAAAGGGAGAAATCCCAGGAGAGCAGGGATATGCTGATGAGATGCTGAAGACAAAGAATCACTATAGATCGGAACTGCCTAAAGTAAGGCCCGCAGGCCAAAGGTGGCCTACGTGTGATCGGGCCCGCCAGGAAGTTTTTTTTTTTTCCCTAACACCAATGAAAGAAAAAACATGAGGACGACCAGCAATGAGTTGGGTGGATACAATCAGAGGAATCGTGAAGTGAGGAAACTCAGAGGGCACTACATTCATCAACATTATAGAAGCACACCAAAATGTAAAAGTGAAGAAAGACTTAAAGGCTAACAGGCCAACTAGCTATTTTGTCGCTTTGGCCCACCATAGAAACATTACACTTTGGCCCCCCTGAGGACAAACGTCTTGGGCTCCCCTGGTTTGGATCCACATGGTCTGCCCTTACATTTCAGGGTACATGTTGAAAACCCTTACATAACACGTTACAGGAGTACAAGCAATCATCACAACAGTGCTAGAAGGGTAGACACATCAAGTATGTACCTTGCCAGCCATGCCAGCATACTGTGGGGAGTGGCTGGCAGGAAAAAAGGCTCTAGTGTTGACGAGAAATAAATGGACCCACCTTGGATTTGATACTGTGGTCAGTCCACACCAACAACAAGCACCTGTCCTATAAATGCTATGTAAGGGTGGTTTATCACTGATGCATTTGGACTGATTTGCTGAAAGTTCCATTATTAAAGGAACATAAAGGGGAATTCCACCAATTTTTCCAAATAGCTCAATAATTAATTCCTTGAGATGTAAACAGAGCCGGAGGGGTTTGATGAGAAACAGTCCATTACAGAGAAACTTATAGACTACACCTTTCTTTACAGGGGTGGTGATGGAAACCAGTGGTCATTATGCCTACAACACAAATATAGGCATTTTATTTACTATCCAAAACCAGCAGTGAACCTACACGTGTCTTCTGAGTTTTTATATGTAATGTTGATGATGATAACATAATCATCAATCTTTCATAAATTCATGAATCTAAAAAAAGTGTTTTGGGGGGGACTATTTTGCCTCCCACCACCTTGCATATACCTCTAAATCATATACGAATGAACATTAATGGATTAAAATAAGTTTTATGCCAAAAAACTACCATGAGACAATGTGTCAAACGTCAAGTAGCATATTTATAACCATTTTACAACCACTTCCACAACCACTTACATTCTGTGACGGAGCTTTTAGAGGCATGAAATACTTAAGACGCGTGGTTCCACCACTGTAAACAGTTCTGACCCAGAACAGAGTATTTCACAATAAACCACTCCCAAAGACTTTGTTTAAATCCCAACCATTTAATTGTGTAGAACTGGTGAAAAATTGGTGGATTTTCTTGTTAAGTGTTTGAGTTTCAGTGCCGAATAAAGTGAATCTGGAATATAATGCGTTTTAACAAAGACTAATTCCACCCATTTTTCAAGACTGAGCAGAAGCAGTAAGTCTACGCAAGTTGTTATGAGTAATGCTGATCATAGTAAAACAGCAACAAACCTCTCTTTATAAAAGCTTTGTCGTACATCGTTCTGGACACATCAACATTTTCTGTCAAACTTTTTTACAGTTTCACACAAATTAGTTGAAACATACAGTAGTCACAACATGTAGTTGAAATCTGCTGGGGAGTCGGTACAGTGCCGCCAAATACAACATCAGAAGAGAAAGAGCCATGTGGACTTACAGTGTCTTCATGGTCCACACAGTGTCCAATTTTGATTGTTTCCATGTGTAAATAGCCAAAATCGTGAATGGAATCTGTAGTATCTGTATCCCTGCACGACTTGAATGTACATGAAGGGTTGTTGAAATCTGCCGGGGGGTCAGAATTCAGTACAATGCCACCAAAGACAACATCAGAAGAGACAGAACCACGTGGACTTACAGTGTCCATGTGGTCCACACAATGTCCAAATTTGATAGTTTGCAAATGTAAATAACAGGAATTGGGAGTGGAATCGGTATTGTCTGTATCCCTGCGTTACTTGAATGCACATGAAGGGGTTTCAAAATCTGTCAGGGAGTCCAAATTCAGTACAGCACAACATCAGAAGAGAAAGAACCATGGGAACTCAAACTTTCTTACCAACAGATTGACCAAAAGTTTTGGCATAAGAATTTATTTCTTTGCATGCAGATGGAAACAGGACTGAGGTTAGATGACGTAGATGACATCCAGAAGAACGGCAAAACTCCATGAGACAGGGATGATACAGATAAAAAGCTACCTAAAGATTGTCTGATGTGGTGCAGTGAAGAGTTACACAGTTCTCACTAGAGATCTCTTGCCCACTCTTCCCAAGTTACCTAGTACCATGCCCAGTCTTCCAGGCCCGGAGTGGCATTGACAGAGACACCATTCTACTTACTATAAGTCAGTGTACCATCAAAATGATTCTGAAGCTGTTATGTTAAGGTTAAATTGTAGCATAATGTTGCTTTGAAAAACAGGGATTTCAACTTGTTGAACAGTGTCTTGTTTGTGTTGACCATGCAGCAAGGACAGTGAAAATCAGCATTCTGCTGCCGTGATGGGAATAGTCGGCATCCTCGTTACCCTGGACGGATTGGCACGGTTGGCAAGTATGCATGTGACGTGCTTTAAAACTGTTGCGCATGCTCATTTAAGCAGTGAAGAATCAGTTTGAGACATTGGCTCCTCTTCTGTAGCCCACTGAGAGGTCTGTTAGAGCAAAGTTCATTCTGGATCACAGCCAGATATTCGGGAGCCGTGGAGGAATTACTTATGGGGGGACAAATGAGAAATGCATGCCACATACAGACTGTGTTGCAGCGTCTTTATGTAAGTCCTCTGTCTTTTCAATCAGAATTTTTAATGTGTAATCAGAAGGATTAACTTCTGAGGCAGTGAACTGCGTATTAAGCTTCTGTGTGCAACTTAGGTTAATCGGTCAGCTTCACGTGTGAATGTTTGACCATGCACCTAGTCTCAAATACACTGTTAAAAGACACTCCCTATGCTCTGATCTCTCTGGTTTAATGTTTGTTTGTGCGCAAAAGCTAAAACTGGTAGAGTTTTGCAGTAATCAGCCCGAAAGAGTGGACAGCTCTGATGGAAATTGGTGTTGTTTTGGAGAGAAGGCGCTTTTCATGCCACTGCAGTGATATACAACAGGGTTCTTTTGCCTGAATTACATGAGCAAACAAACCAGAGGCTTCTCAAGTTCCAGTGTCAGTGGGAAGGAAGTCAATAGAGCCTAAAGCTCATCCATCGTCTCTCCTAGAGCACAAGCCCTGGCTGGGTTTCCAAAGCTTTTCAGCAGTGATTTGATGAAATGGTCACTCTGTGTCACTTTCCTGAACAGGGATTAAGCCTAGTCCCTTATTACACAGCATTCTGAATGAGGAAACTGACCATCTATCTGACCTAGCATGGACTAAACAGATCCATATATTGAAACCAGGTGGCTTATATATGGAAATCCGTTCTTGCCAGGTAGAAGAGAAAAAAATCGCCTTCTCTTTTTCTGACCTGTCAGAACAAGATAAATACTTAATTTCTCAAATTATTGACTTGTTGTCTTCAAATTATACTTATAATATCTCAAAATACCAACATATTTCATAAACATTTTGGCTTAGTATCTCAAAATAACTGCTTAATTTGCTATAAATTTAAAGTAGCATCTCAAAAACCTAAATATTGTCATTTTGACTTAATATTTCAAAATCACATTTTCTCAAGATTTTGGTTTAATTTCTCAAAATAATTGCTTGTAGTTTTTCAATTTTATTTAGTGTCTCAAAATAATAAAATAATATCTCAAAATGATATTTTCTTGAGGTTGTGGCTTAATTTCTCAAAATAATTGCTGATTGTTTTTTTAAAATGTATCTCAAAATAATAAAATAATATCTCAAAATTCTGACTTAATAGCTCTAAATGTAATTTTCTCAGGATTTTGGCTTAACTTCTCAAAAACATTGCTAATTGTATTTAAATTTCAAGTAGTATCTCAAAATATTGTCTTAAAACTTTAAGGATAAAAGATTTAAAAGAATTATCCAGAAACAGAGACAGAGAAGGAAAAAAACATGGAGGGCTTTACTTCTCTTCTTTATGGTAAGCTTCTACACTTACAGTCTCCAGGAAGAGGTAAATCTTATCGCAATTTAGCCTCTGTACAGAAGGCTGCCATATCCAAATGAGCCCTCTTAACACCAATCACGATTGGTGTGAGCAATGACAGTTCCAGATGAAATGACCATGTAATCCAACACAACTGACTTATTATATATTTTTAACCTTGTTGAACCTTATTAATATTATTTGATTATTTACCACAGTATTTATAATACAAGGAAAGGCATCTAACAGTATAACGCCAATATTAGCTCACTGTCCATATGCAGCCCTAGAATGAAGGTTAAAAAAATACTGTTACTTCCACATTCAGTGCAGACCTAGAGCAGTATTGACCAAGCTTAAAATGACCCTTGTCTCTAGGAGCCTCACAGGACCATAATACATATTGACATTCAGCCAAGAGCACTCATTTAGTTTGATTGGGAGTCAGTCCTTTCCAACAGACACTTACCAACGGGGGAGATAACATATGCATTTTCCAGGTACTTTGTATGCACCACCACAACACATAAGGGTACAAGAGTGCCGAGTCCTGGCTGTGTATATATCTGTGCAAAAGTAGAAGCATTTATTGAATTTTCAGTCAAACTGCCATCATGAAACGTGATTAATTTTTCAGCAGGAGACATGTCACTGCTGTCGGAACTAAATGTTGCATCTCAAACCTTGTTTTTCAGTTTTAGGCATGGATTGAAAATGCTTGTTGCCCTTTACATTGCATGGATATTTCATGATGAATAGACCAACAGAAATAGCCCAAAATTACTTGGAAAAAAGTCTTTTCACTTTGATTTACATACAAAGTAATGTTTTTCCCTCTCCTGTAAAGTTACCATTTTGGGTATATGAGATTTTGTTGCAACAGCAGCGATACAGTCTCAGAAGTCTCAACAACTAAATATAATATTAACTCTTTTCCGTATTTACTGCATTGAATCGTTTCCTTTATTACAGCATTCTTTTCAGGACACTCACTTTCATTTTCTCAAAGAAATTTGCACCCACACCTCCAAAGCTCAGTCTTAGAAGTTGGTTTAGCTTTTTCTGCTTCTTACCTTCTCATTAATCATAGACAAATTCAGTGATGTAGAGATCTGGACTCTGGGGTGGTCAATCTAATGTTCTGAGAACACCAGGAGCTTCTTTGTTTGATGTGTTTCTCTCTTTTACACTTCTTGACAGCTGCATATAATTTCAAACCCATAGCGCTGATTTGTGTTCTCACAGCAGAAGGATGACACACCTGACAGAAACACCTGAACAGCTTTTACCTTGCGGAGCTGGAAATTACATAAGGGTGGTCTCTAAATTCCTTTACATGTTTGCACAGCATTGTAGCTTATATAATAAAATTGGCTATTTAGAATATTCCTCAGAGCCTAAGTGTTGAAATTGTCCTGACTGTAAGAGATGTTGTGTTCAATGTATATAGGAGCAAGTTGTATGATGACACAACCTGCTGAATTCATATTTCAAGCAATAGGGGGCAACATATCACCAGAACGTTGTGGTATCCACCCCGATTATAAGAAACAAGGAAATGCACAGTCCCTCCTCCTCAGTGTTAGCTTTAACAGCCGTTTACTTACCAGTCGAGAAGAATCAAACTTCATCCCTTTACTTATCAAGAGTCTATGTTAATGGAAAGCAGCTCCTTTAATCTGCTGCCAAGCGTGGTGTCTTGCAGATAGCAGGCAGTTGGGGGTCACTTCCCAAGAGCTTCACCAGTCATTCAGTCATCTTACTCTTCTATTCTTCGTCTACCTGTGCTACAGGGACTCAGTATTGACTCTTGACGTACCAAGTGGTATTATAAGACAGTACAGGCTGGGGCTAGCTGGTGATGATACACAGACATCTTTGGCCCACTATAAAAAACTGTTATCTTCTCACATTCTCTTGAAAATTTGAGTTAAATTTTGAATGTTTTAAACTACAAATCTTACCAGTTCCTCATTTAAATGCTATTTTAGGTATTCTTTGTGTGGTGATGCTTTCAGGAAGGCCACCCTGCCTAACATGCAACTCTATAGACCCTGAAAGACTGAACAAGTGAGAGTCAAATCAAAAGTGTTCGAATGTTGCTCCATTTTCATGACTGTAATTTTCCTCCTTCTGATTACAGGAAGGATGACATGTCACTAAAGGAGCATGATGGCTGATAACCAAACTGTGGGAAAGACGAACCTACACTTACAGGACATACAGGACTTACAGTGTTCTCCACTTATCTTGAATTCAATTTTTTCCTTGTGAAGTATGCTTATAAGGTATGTGAGGTTCTGCGCACCAAACAGAAGTACTTGATTTGCAGACACATGACATCACAAAACAGTTTCAATTGCACAAAACAATTCAATTGCAGCTATGCTTTTGCAGAGATGGTCTGTGTGGACTGAACAGTGTGTTTTTATAGTATAACAAACCCATGTATATGGAAAAAAACACTTTTCCATGATATGGGCCTTCTAAAGTTTACTCTTTACATGTTTGCACACCTTTTCTCTAAGTGATGACTGAGTGTTCTGTTTATCTGCCCATTTATTTTCAAGGTTGAGATCACGTCCTAATTCCTTTGGAAGAGGTTCTCTTCAGACATGGATGCTGGGCAGAGTGATCTAACCGCAGTTTAATATTATGAGAGGACAACACAAAAACTAAGTTCCAAAAGCCAGTTCATAATGGTGCCAACTGAGGATAACTTTACCACCGTGCCGCTTTTGGACGACTGTGCGAACTGCAGCCTTCCATCATCTTTCCAAATAGACCTCCCAAAGGCTGTGGTCATGGGACTGGTGTTCATGCTCTTTGTTGTTTTTGGAGTGATGGGTAACATCCTAGTCATCCTGTCGGTGGCCTGCCATCGGCACCTCCGTTCGGTCACCCACTACTTCATTGCTAACCTGGCAGTGGCTGACCTCCTCCTGAGCTCAGTGGTGCTGCCGTTTTCTGCCTCCTCCGAGCTCCTGGGTCACTGGGTGTTCGGCCGGCCGCTGTGCAGTGCCTGGACGGCACTGGACGTCCTGTGCTGCACGGCGTCCATCCTCAGCCTCTCGGTTATCTCTGTGGACCGCTGCCTGGCTGTCAGCTACCCGCTGCGCTACCCCTCTCTGGCTACCAGCGGGCGCGGTTTGGGAGCAGTCGCTGCTGTTTGGGGACTTTCGGCTGCCATCTCGGTTGGGCCACTTTTTGGCTGGAGGGAGCCGATGCCAGAGGACGAGTCGGTTTGTAGGGTCAATGAAGACCCGGGCTATGCCATCTTTTCGGCCGCATGCTCCTTCTACCTCCCGCTGACCGTGATCCTGGTCATGTACTGCAGGGTGTATGTGGTGGCCCGGAGGAAGAGCCAGAGTCTCCGCGATGGGCGGCAGCAGGATGGGGGGTCACTCAGGATCCACTGCGGAAACACCCAGCGCTGCTCAGCTAGGGCTCACAGCCAGAGGTGAGCATGGCTCTAAAGGTGGTGAACGAACTGCACTGATTTTGGAATATAATAAATCAATGAATACATGGATATATGAATGAATATATGAATGAATGTATGAATTTCATAAATAATCGTGACTGAAAGTGATTACTGTAAGGACAGAAGGTTGCCCTTAATTTGCTGGTAACCTAATCTGCATAATTTATAGAACTACAGTGGAACTTCTCAGGTGTACCACATACCTTTGTGTTTCAAATGATCTGCATAATTAGATGTAAACAAAGTCATTCAGAGCGGTTTGGTCTGAACTATCTGTTCTAGAGACATTTATCCACTATACTTCTTTGCACTCATGGTTAATGTACTAAAATTCTTTGACATACTAACTATATACTAAACCTATATGCTAAATATGTATCATTAGTGCTATTAAATATATACTTAAATAAAACTAATTGTACCTAATATCCATTTAGATATACTTAAATACATATAAAAGTGCATTTCTAGTACTTTAAAATATACTTATATTTAACCTGGGAAGTGTACTTATATTAGGTACACTGAAGTACTACTGAGGTCAAATGTACTTGTGTAATTATTACATTTGTTATATATGTAACAAGTGCCTGATGTCTGAGAGAGTCTGAGACATTGTTTTATGATTACTTTATTGTTTATATTTTATACAATTTATATAAACTACATATAGGAATGCTATATTTGTGTTGCACACGCTCTGAGCCCCGGTTCCCATCACCACCACTTTAAAAGAGTCTTGAGTCTGTCAGTTTCTCTACAATGAATTTCACATCAGACCACTCTGAATGACTGCCTGAGTGCTTATCAATCAATCAATCAATCAGTCAATCAATATTTATTTGTATAGCGCTTTTTACAACTAACATTGTCTCAAAGCAGCTTCACAGAAAAGCAGTTTACATAAAGGAGTCCATGTACAGATGTAGGAAAGGGAATCCGGGGCCAAGCCCACCGTGAGCAAGCCAGAGGCAACAGTGACAAGGAAAAACTCCCTTGAGTAAGGAAGAAACCTCGAGAGGAACCAGGCTCGAGTCGGGGAACCCATCCTCCTCAGGTCAATCCCGGTTGAGGAGAGAAAGACAGAACTAACAGGAAAAGGAGCGTAGAACATCTATTAGATACAGTCTGATTTATCCAGGAGGTAGTAATTGCAAAGATGGAGCCGACCCATAGGTTCTCTGTTTAAGTGAGAGATAGAGTTCATGATCAGTGCCAGAAGCTGGCGGCTCTATTGCGGTCTTGTAGTCGCTGTAGTCATGTCGGGTGATGAACTGGAGAAACCAGGGCAGGAGACCCACGGTGGAGATGATGCCCTGGTGACTCTAGCCGCTCTGGGGGTTCCCAGTTTAAACTGCTGTGGTTGTTTTTCTTTTATTAAAAATGATTAAAAACATAATAACTTAATAACTGAATAACTAAGTGAATGGAACTAGTTTCTCACTTCTGCTCACAGCAGGGAAGGTGATGGAGCGGCTATGGGGAAGTGTCGCTCCCATTGTACCTTTGTGAGACTGCTCACATTCTCTCGAGAGAAGAAAGCAGCGAAGACCCTGGGTGTGGTGGTGGGCTGCTTCATTCTCTGTTGGCTTCCTTTCTTCCTTGTGCTGCCCATCAGTAAGTACATGGTGGATAGAGTGTAGTCTCTGTATTTTCACCAAAAGTTGAAATTCAGTTCACGTGTCTGATCCAGCCGTGCACACTTGCAGTAGTGCATAAAAACTCCAAGCATCACACCATGGCTGTGTCAGTGTCTACCATGCAAGTGTCACTGCTGTGCTTTGCATTAATTGACATACATTGGCTGTAATTAATGGGCTACAGTCTGTAACCGTACACTCTTTAAAGTGTGTCTGCATACCCATTGAGTGCAAGCACAAATATAAACTGGTCAAATGTATTATCTGGTGAAACTCAACTAGCATTAGGGTTAGGATTAGGACCAAGTGTCACCATGTCGCCCCCGGTCAAATGCCATGTTTTCCTAAGGCAAAAGTAAAACATAAAATGTGGCATGTGCAAAAGTTTAGTTTGCACTTTGTTTTATTGTTCCAATAAACAGCACTACAAATAGGGAAACATGCCATATTCAATTATGTTCCCTGCAGAAAATGCTTGATTGTAAATGCTACAAAATTTTTTGTTTACAGTCTCAACCACAAAGGAACCTATTTGTGAACCTATGAGCCCTCTGAGTCTCTATGCAATGTTGACAATGGTAAAATAGTAAAAAAAAAAAAAAAAGGTTTGCATTTTAGGACAAACGCTTTTCATCAAACTATGATGAAACAATGTTTTAGGCATCAGGCAATGTACTCATAACCATTTAATGTAATAACTTTCTGTGAGTGAATTTTTACAGTCAGTAAACTCTTCAGATGTCTGGCTCCCATCACCACCATTGTGAACAATTCTGACTGAGTTTTTATAGAACAGAGCATTTCAGTTCAAACCACTCTGAATGACTTTCATTGTAACATTTTAATTATGGAGAAAAATCAGTGAAATTCCGTAATTAGTTTATTTATTGAGCTGAATGCGAATTAAAGACAGTGTTATTGGTTAGTGTACTAATATTAGGCTTATGAGACATAGTCATTGTGTTAAAATTATTATTGACCATTAATAAAGTCATTAGACAATGACTAAATAATGATAAATGTCCTAATGTTAAAGAAACGGAGAATATATATATATATATATATATATATATATATATAT
>CM067490.1:11534174-11663748 GCA_034552555.1 Semaprochilodus insignis | reverse complement strand
ATATATATATATATATATATTTATAGTTTACTTCCTACCCTGGAAAATAAATCTAATTTTGAAAATCATACACATTTCTATTAACAAATTCCATTAACATTACTGAAGAAAAAATGCATAGTTAAACAGAGGAACCTCAAAAACAGACAGAAACTCTGCTGTGTGCCTGGTGTGAAAAATGGGTAAACCCATACTACCAGTACTTTTACATAATGAGGGTATTTGATCACATTTCAGGATGCTGGTCTGGACATTTATGACCAAATGTGAAATCTGTATTTCTGCGTTGTTATATATTATGATGGGTTTTTCCAAATAACCTGGTCATTCTATCCCCTCTAGCTCCAATCTTTCATGTAAATGACCTCACTAGCAGCTGTACTGAGGCTGTGTGTGATCATATTTAAATGGAGCTCTTGACACAAAGAGAAAACGAATAATGGGAAAAGGTGAAAACACAGTCCTCTATGTGTCTGAATGGACGTTTTTCTCATATTACACTGCATCAGCAAATGTTTATTTTTGAGCCAAATAGCATTACTTCAGCAAACGAGCACAGTTCCTGCCAGACTGGTATTTTATGCTTACGTTTGAATCTTTCACTGGAACTTGTTTGTTTGTAGGTTCAATATTTGGAAAGACAAAAGTTGAGAAAACAATATTTCTTACATATAATCTACTAAAAATATTTTTACTTTGAGTTTCGACCAATTCTTAGAAGTACATTAAAGCTGCAACCTCTTCATCTCACCTCTCCATCTTTTCACATCAAACATTTACAGTCTTTTAAATATTTGTATCAGCTTAGAAAGACTTAAGTTCTATAAGCCTTTGTTATTACTTTCCGTGTCTTCCACAAAAAGACTTTAGGGACCTCAGAGATGACATGTAGAAAGCACTTCACTGTGAGATGCTGGAGACTACTGGAATAGACCTAAACCCACCCTATCCCTTAGTTAGTACAGTGATCATTAACTCCCTAACTGGGTCATTCCTATCAATTACCCCCGGACAATATGACGACATGTAATCAGTACCATCACAAATCATGTCACAATGCACTTTTCTGAGTATATGACAAGTACCATGAACAAACTGGCCTGCAGTGCCCTCTTGTGTAACAAAAGAGTTTTTCAGTGAATACATCTGCTTTGAGGTGTTTTTCCTGGACTAATACATTATATAAGCTAGTAAACTATGCATGGTAAAAAAAAACATATAGATATTAATATATTGTGTTTTGTTTCATGTACACTGTATGGCCAAAAGTATGTGGACACCTGACCATCACACCCTTATGAGTTTGTTTCCATTCTAAAACCATGTACATTCATGTGGAGATCTCATTCCTTTTGTGGCTATAACAGCCTCACTGTTCTGGGAAGTGTCTGTGGAAATTTCATTTTCATGCTAGCCATGGTAATGACACAGCATTGGTTCATGTTGCCAGTGAGCTTTAGTCTTTGTGCACCTTTTAAAACCATTGACCACAAGATTCCACTGTTTTGAATACTGAGTCTTTCAGGCATGGCTCTAATCATATTTATATATAGACAGTTCATGGTTTTACTTGGAAACTGTTCATCAAAAAATGCTACATTTCTACAGGGTCATGTTTAGGGCCTTTGCCTTTCTCTTTGTACACGTTACCTCTAAGTCCATTCCTTCTGAAAATCAAGACACAGCTGTCAAACTTACCAGCTGTGTGTCAGATATTTCTCAGTGGATGTCATGCCATTTTCAACAACTAAATCAAGAAAAAACTTAAATATCCTTTTAATCCTTTTTTTTTTTTTTTTTTTACATTTATGGCATTTAGTAAACACTCCTATCCAGACCAGCTTCCAAAAGTGCTTTGTGTTCAGTCAGAGAATATATCCTGGCTAGTACAAATAGCTTAGAGTACTTAGATCAGTGCTCAAATAAGTGGTTTATGAAGAGATGAGTGTTGACGCTTGTCTTCAATGTATCTTAAAGAACGGAGGGTCAAGCTGAGCTGATCAACATTTGACCATTGACGTACAGAGGTACAGAGTCTGGTCCATTCTAGGCTTTGTAGAAATCAGAGTTTTAAATCTGATGCAGGCAGCTACATCAACCTAGTGAAAGGAGAGCAAGCCGTGCTGCTGCATTTTGGATCAGCAAAGGATCAGAGGAAGACCAGCTTGGAACGAGTAGCAGTAGTCCAGCCTTGTAATGACAAGAGACTGGACCAGTACCTGGATGGCCTCCTAAGAGAGAAGGGGTAGTATAGGCTAAAAATGATAACTGGTCATCCAGAATCACGCCAAGGCTTCTTTCGTCTTCAGACGGAATGATCAAGAAGTTGAGATGGTAAAATCATGGTGAGGTCCTGTACCTCCAGGGATGAACTCAGTCTAGCTAGTTCTAATACTAGTTTTTAAAGCTCTAAATGCCCATTTAGAACGCAGAATGCAGGTCTGTTTATGTGCCAGCACATGATCTTCCACAAAATACGGCAAAAGTGGAAATTGTCTTTCAGTTAATCCCGCTTCTACACTGTGGAACAACTTGTTATTAGACAGTCAGGCTTATTGCTCATCATTATTGTTATTATGTGTGCTCATTCAATCAAAACAGCATCTGTAGGGTCAGCAACTTAGGCCAGGCACACAATCAGCGTTCCTGTTCAGCCCCAAAGTGTTCAGTGGGGTTGAGGTCAGATCTCTGTGCAGGCCGCACCAAACTCATCCGATCATGTCTTCATGGAGCTTGCTTTGTTCAGGGGTACAGCCAGGCTGGAACAGGAAAGGGTTCTTCTCCAAACTGCTGCCACAAAGTAGGAAGCATATAATGTATTTGTGTGTCTTTTCACTGTAACTAACTGGCCTGAAAAACAACTCCTCATCCTCCCTCCACCACCAAACTTGACTACTGGCACCATGCACTCTGTTTGAAGCCCTGTAGTGAGTAACACACCAAGGGATAAGTCCTTTGGCAATTGGAAGTACCGCTCTGTGAGTTTGCATGGTCTGCCCCTTAACTTGTAGCCAAGGTGGCGTCCTGTGACAGTGACAGATTTAATGTCACCGAGCTCTTCAGTACGACCCATTCTACTGCTTGTCTTTGTCTATGGAGATTGCACGGCTGTGGGCTCATTTTCCTGCATCTTTCAGCAATGGGAGTGGATGAAAAATGTTGCTCGGTGTCATGTCAGTAAATTGTTCTTGACTTGAACGTATGGTTCTAGGAAAAATCAGCATTTTCTGCTTTATAATCTGCTTCTTTTTTTTTTTTTTTAATAGGTTCCATCTTCCCGTCTCATCGGCCCTCCGAGACCGTGTTTAAAATCACTTTCTGGCTGGGCTATTTCAACAGCTGCCTCAACCCAATCATCTACCCCTGCTTCAGCCAGGAGTTTAAGAAGGCCTTTCAAAATGTTCTAAGGGGTCACTGCTTTCACAGAGCGCCTAGACTCTGGAGCCCCCCAGCTATGGGTTCCCTTACCCCACCATCTTCCCAGACTGCCCCATCATCTAGTTCTGTTGCCGCTTCAGCAGGTTTGGGGGCTGGGGGTGGCTCTCCTCCTGCCACAGTGACTCAGCAGCCTTGCATAGCAGGATCAGATGGTAAAAGCCTTCTGAAAGCCTGCTGCTTCAATGCTAATGTGAAATCCACTAGCACAGCATGTCTGCAGATCTCCAACAGCACAGGGTCTGCTCTGTTAAAGACTCACCAGGTTGTGGGCCTGAAAGGAGGGCAAGCTGTCTAATTAGCAAACATGCTAATATGGCCAGTAAGAAATAAAGGCTAGTAGCCACGATTAAGCATGATGCTTTCTGGTGGCTATTGACTTTCATTGACTGTTAGCACCATTAGCATTTCTGGCACTATACTGGGGGTTATACGTACATATAAATGTATAATGTCATATGCATTTTCATGTGCAAAAGGGCCACATTATGGACTACAAAAATGGAGTACTCAGCACTGTTCCAGCCATTCTAGGCACATAGGACGAACAAAAGCAGAGAGAATGAATGTCAGAAGAGAAACCGAAGGTGTATAGTGCCACCTACTGGCCTCTGACCTAGACTCCACATCAAAAGTTTGAGGACACCTTTCCTTGCTTCAAACATTTCCAAATACTCTGGTTAAACTCTGGTTAAAGAGTCTCACAAAAAAGTTCTTTGGTTGATGCCATAGAAGAACAACCTCTGTATCTCTAAAAAGCCACATTCGAAAAAGGCATTAGTGAGTATGAAGAACCTCATAAAGGATTAAAGAACCTTGGGGAGAATCTTTATACATTTGATACTTTTTAGAGGTTTAAAGAACCTTCACATAATGTAAAAAATGCTAAAACAGTTTGGCATTTCTTCCTAGAGCCCTGACAGTATTTTGGGAGTTCTGTATGTATGTATGTAAAGGTTCTAACCTATTTAATTCTCTTTCCAAGAATCTTTTCATTATATAGAAGTATTGTATACCTTGTAACAGAACAAAGAACCTTCACATAATGTAAAGCTTTTAGACCAGTCTAAGGGTACACTCTAAACTCATTTTTGGGGGTTTCTATATATGTGCATGTAAAAATCCTAACAGATTTAAGGGAGTCACATAATGGGAAGGTTCTATATCAGTGTAAGGTGTCTTATTAGAATATTTACATTATGTTGAAGTTCTTTATATAGAAAAAAAACGACCTAAGGAACCTAAGGAACAGGAAGTAAAGGTTTGTTTTTCCAAGAACCTTTATATAAAAGTTCCTTATACCTTTTACAGGAATAAAGAACATAACGTACCGTTTCTGTACGTCCCAGAATGTTTACATTATGTGTAGGTTCAATTTGTGGCTTCTTCTTAAAGACTTTACATTATGTAGTGGTTGTGTATACAGTTTGGAGGTTAAAGAATCTTCACAGAATGTCCAGGTTCTGTAACAATTTTGACCTGTTGACATTTTGACGTTGTTATGGTTTTTATACTCTTTAGGGGTTTAAAGAACCTTTATGTAAGGTTATATACCAATTTACTGGTTCTTCCTAGATCTTTTACATTAATTGCGTTTTTTGTGCATTTTCAAGGTATAAAGGACCTTCACAAAATTGAAAAGTTTCAGACCAGTTTAAGGGCTCTGTAGACTTTAAATAGGCCCTTCAAACTCACGCATACCATTTACAAAAAAGGAACATGCATTAAAAGATTGTTTATGGAACCAGAAGTAGCTTTTCTATGGCATTGTGCACAAAAACAACTTATTTGTAAGAGTGTAATGGAACCAGAAGTAGCTTTTCTATGGCATTGTGCACAAAAACAACTTATTTGTAAGAGTGTAATGTTACATTCTCACTGCACATTTTCAGTGAATTAGGGAAATACCTTTAGTAATGATTTAGTAAACACAACACAGATCTTAACTAATTATTAATTTATCTTCCATACTCAGTTTCATGTTCCTCAAAGTGTCTTCCTTCATATGAAGCGAAGTCTTTGTCTAAAACATTGGCAGTTTTTTTTATTTTCCAGACTACTGTTAAAAGCACAGACTGAGACTGTCTTGTCCCAAAACACCTGGAAGGTTGATGGAAGGAGTGCTGACAAGTGCTGACATCACTACAAGGAGATACAGTCTGAGGCTTTTGGTTTTATTCCCAAAGTAGATTTATTCTCCACAGTGAGCCATTTCACATCAGACCAGTCTGAATGATTTTGTTTACATCTCCACTATTGAGTTGTGTAGAATTTAGTGGAATTCCCCTTGAAGAAATTGAAAAATGGCCAAGTGCACTTTCAGAGGAGGAAGCATGTTATCTCTGGAGAGAGTGTTTAGTCTGTACTGCAGAGTGCTATTCAAAGTGTAGAACCGTTTCTGACTGTATGGACAGATGCTTTTCTCATCAACAGCTGTTTCAGGAAGTTTTGCTTGCATGCATAACAGCAGATGCCCGTGACTGGCCTGAGATGTTGTCTAAGTGTGCCAAGCACTTTGTACATAACACATATTCAACAGCTGCTCCGAATATAAACACCTTATAATGAATTTGACTGTATTGATGAACATGAACCTATAAAAGAACTTGCTGACTGTGAATGAACGTCATTCAGCTCACTATAAAACTCATTTACTCTAGAAACTCTGAAGGACTCTAGAACAATCAACTCTGTCGATCCGGCTTAACTCATAAATCCTGTTTTATGATTGCACAAAAACAAAATGGAAAATGTGGTACATTCATTCAGTATGTTCTAGTATAGGATAGTAGAACAGATGTTTATGGATTCTTCCTAGAACCTTTACACCTGGAGATACTTCATACCTTTAAAAGGTATAAACCTTCACATAATGTAAAGGTATAAAGAACCCCCACACAATGTAAACTTACCAATTTATGGGTTCCTCTTAGAACCTTTATATTATGTGGAGATTCTTTATAACTTTAAGAGGTATAAAAGAACCCTCACATAACGTAAAGGTTCTATATTGATGTAGATATCTTATTAGAACTTTTACATTATGTGAAAGATCTTTATACTTTCTATAGGGTACTGGATAATGTATAATGTAAAGGTTCTATACCGATTTAAGGTTTCTTTTAGGAAAAAATGCTTTAAGTGAAGGTTCTTCATAACTTTTCAAGGACCACTTATAAAGAACCTCCAAATAATGTAGCAGTTCTGTATGAATGTAAGGGTTCTTCCGATAACCTTTACCTTAGGGTTTAAAGAACCTCGACATAATGTCAAGAATCTGTGCCAATTTAAGAATCCATCCTAGAACCTTTATGTAGAGCGGAGTTCTTCATAACTCTTATAATAAAGGTATAAAGAACTGTTAAGGTTCTATACCAATTTAAGGGTTCTTCATAGAATGTGGAGATTCTTCATAAGGTATAAAGAACCCACACATAACGTAAAGGTTCTATACTGATTTAAGGTTTCTAATTAGAACATTTACGTTATGTGGATGTTCTTTACACTTTTTATAGGTTACTGTATAATGTATAATGTAAAGGTTTTATACCAGTTTAAGGGTTCTCCTTAGAAGACATTAAGAAGAGGTTCTTAATAACTTTTAAAGGTATAAAGAACTTTGGAAAGGTTCTATACCCATTCAAGGAGTTTTCCTAGAACCGTTAAATAATGTAGAATAAGAATCTGTGCCAATGTAGGAATTCATCCCAGAATCTTTATATAGTGTGGAGGTTCTTTATAACTATCATAATAAAGGTATAAAGAACTTCCACATAATGTTAAGGTTCTATACCAATTTAAAGGGTTCTTCCTAGAACCTTTATGTTCTTCATATTTGTTAAAGGAAAGAAAAACCTCAAGATGCTGTACTAAACTTAGGTTCTAAACTTAGATCTAAGGTTCTAAACTAAAGGGTTCTTCCTAAAACCTTTACATTATCATAAGATTCTTCATACCATTAAAAGTAGAAACCTTCACATTATGTAGCGGTCCGTTATCAGTTTAAAAGTGAAGTTTGTTATACTATTCAGACGATTAAAGAATCTTTGTATGATGTAAAAGGTTCTATACAAATTTTAAGTTGTTTCCTAAATCCTCTACATTGTGTGGAGGGTCTTCATAACTTTAAAGAATCCTCACATAATGTAAAGGTTCTATACCATACTTATATATTGTTATATCTTAGAATTAAGGAATGCACATTTTGTGTCTGTGGATCACTTACAAAACACAGAGGACTGAGGACAAAACACTCCAAACTGAAACTTTAGTACTGGATCCAGATTAAGGGGTGGGCGATATGGCAAGAATATAATATTGCAATATGTGATGACATTGTTACGATATGCAATATGTATCACAGTATTTAATTTTGTAACACTTTATTAAGATGGTTCATTGTAGATGCTTTGTAGATGCTCAATCTGTCTGCAACTTTAACATTCAACTAAATATTTATTAAACTGAAGTTGAAGGTTAGTGTGAAAGATAACCCTAAACCTAACCTTAATCTCAACATTTAACCTACACCTACACCTAACCCTAACCCTAGATTCAATGCTGCTGATAATCTATAAAGAATCACCAATTATTATTGACAATTTATTTATCTGATGAACATTAATATAGGACCATCCATATGCAGTGTGACCCAAAAATTATAGTAGCTAAAAGCTGAGTAAATTATTTAATTAAAAAAAACTGAAAAAATTGAATTTAAATCTAAATCTAAACAATTAGTTTTATTTTTATTCAATGTAAAAAAAAACTGAAAACAATTACATTTGAAAAAAAAAAATAAGAGATGGTCCTTCAACGGTTGTTTGGCAACCATGAATTCTATAGAGATCCCTTTATCCTTTAATTCTATGCATGATAAAATGGTTCTTCACTCAGATGGAGAATGTGCTTTATATGGTTCTATATAGAACGTTTTTGAAAATGTCTCTATAAAGCACAAAGAGGTTGTTCTGTTGTTACAGGTTTGAAATCATAATAATCACAGAACCCTTTGGGTGCTATATAGAACCACAAACAACATTTACATAAGCAACAAGTAACAATTTCACCTTGCAGGGAACCATTTAAGCATGCAAATGAACCATTATCTTTACTAAAGAACCCCTGAACCATCTTTTTTAAGTGGTCTAAAATTAGATTTTTGGAAGAAGCAACTGAGTAGCGCTCTAGAAAAGCTGCTGACACCTGCAGAAAATCATAATAACGATTACATATCATCATATCACCCACCCCCACCACAGACGCCCCAGGAACACGCAACCCAGACAGCAGGAGAACAGCATGTTGCTCCAAAGGTGAAACTCAAATGCTGATGAATCCAAAATATTACACGTTATGACTGTTAACAGTTTCCAGTTGAAAATGATGGAAGTGTCTTTATCTGGAGTGCTTTAAACTCTGCAGCCTAATGAGTCAGTGTTGTTTTAATAGCTCCGTGTCCAGAAGGGTTGCTATGGGCAACTTCCGCCTTGTCAAATGTGTTGCCATTACAGAGCTGGACCCTGATGACCAGAGGCTCCAGTAGTCATGGTAACGCCACATAACAGTGAATGCAGGAAGGATGGAGAGAAAAAAGGGCAAGGGAGGGGAAAAAAACGAAGGCCGATAGCTTACAAAGAAATACTTTTTACTCTCAGGAGAACTCTGCTTAACTTCTGTTAAATTGCGATTTGAAACCTATCCCAGCATCCCCCCCTACACGGCCCCCCTCACAACCTCACTTCATTACTAAAGAAGAGAAAACATTTAATCAACAGCGAAATTAATCTTGCTTAACCTCATGTCACCCTCTGCTCGAGAGATGCATGTTCCAGCACACAAAGAGAAACTCATGCTGAAAAAATGCACATGTTCTGGCTCTGCATTTTCACCCTGCGTAGTTCTAGGAAAGGGCTCTTTGGAGGGTTGGTATAGGAGAACCTCCATTAGATCACTAAAGGGCTGATATTCATGCAATTGGCAGCCTGCCCTCTTATCTACAGCAACTTACAATTGTAAATGAATGCAGTGTCGAGCCCAAGGACTCTTACTGGTATAGTGTTGGGTTTTTTGCCCGAGCAGGGAATGGAACCCAGTCTGCTGCAGCATAAAGGCCTGAAGTATGGACCAATTCTGGAGTGGCGGTCACAGTTGTGAGTGCATTGCTATGGCAGACAAACAGCAGACACAAGTGGAGCGAAATGAGCAAGATCCACAGAATGATGGCATAAAATGTCTTGTACTGTTGGATGGCACGGCCACAGTCCGACCCTAGCCTGCGATAATTAGCCTGCGTTAGAGCATGAATTTCATGTAAACCATAGATCTAGATAATATTCACCTATGCAGTTCATAGAGGCAATACTGTATTAGCCATACAGCTAACTGCTACAACTGCTTGGCCCTATATAGAACCATATACAGCACATTCTTTATCAATCTAAAGAACCATTTCACCTTGCAAAGAACCGTGTAAGTGTGCAAATGGTTACATGAGTGTTCTAAGAACCACCATTTGTGTGGAACATTTTTGGGTACTACATAGAACCATTTTTGCACCAGGTTTACTTTTATGGGACAGACTGAAATATTTATACTGTAAACTACGGAACATCAATACATTCTGTCATATGAAGAGCAAATCGCGATAGCTGTACAAGTCAGGGGGAGGTCAGCATCCATCAGTGGGGTTGTTTACACCTAGCATCAACATGCGTTTTTGGTGATTGGGTTTCTTTCGGGTTTCCCTCAACCAGATGTAAACACATGCAGGACCCAATGAGAATAAATTATGGTCAGATCTCTCAACCTGACTGCATTTAACACAAGCACAAATGGAATGTGCTTTCAATATACTCAGTGATGTGAGTGGAAGTGTGTCCAGTGAGCGCAGACTAGCGGTGAGAGTGGAGGTTATGTGCGGCTGAATAAGCCCCAAGAGCCTTCTTTAACTTTGGGCCAATGAAAGCGCCCAAGCTGAGCTTGTCCACTTGTATAGTAACCGAGGACGAAGTAAACCAAAATAAATCAGAAGTGATGTACACTCACGGAGGGCTTTATTAGGAACACTTCCTTTTATCTACACTTACTGTGCTTTTTAGCAGCTTCACCATAGAGGAGCACTTTGTAGTTCTACAATTCCAGACTGTAGTCCATATGATTCTCTGTATACTTGGTTCATTCCCAGCACACAGTGACACTGACTGCCTGTGTATGTGGTGGTGTGTTAGCATGTATTGTACTGGTGTGAGTGGATCATACACAGCGGTGCTGCTGGAGTGTTTAAACACTGTGTCCACTCACTGTCCACTCTATTACTCACTCCTCTCCTTGCTGGTTCACCTTGTAGAAGTAAAGTCAGAGACTTGGTCATCAGTGGTCACAGGACGCTGTTGGCTGGATAGTTTTGGTTGGTGGTCTACTCTCAGTCCAGCAGTGTCACTGAGGTGTTTAAACACTCCAGCAGGAGTGGTAAGTGGAGCTGATAAAATGGACAAAGAGTGCAGATACATGGAGGTATCATATACCATTCAGAATCAGAATCACTTTCGCGGTAAATAAAAAATTTGGAACATTACTCATCCCTATTTATACCTGGAGCTAATGGTCAAGAGTTAATAGTCTTCTGTACCATTTTCAGTACACGGAAAAGGATTTCAGTACCTGATTTGATTGTGGCAATCGCTAAGCATTTTTGGCCCCTTTATTTTTAAGAAGGCATCTTTAAAAAGCTCTAGAACAAAACCAAGAGGTCATATTACTAGGGCTAAGATGCTGTTGAGATTTCATACTGTTCCTGTGATACTCTGCAAGCTAACGTCCGGAAATCCCCTCGGTTACTTCACTCTGGAAAGTCAACAACACTGGGGGGAGGTGGGGGGTTTGAAAGGGGGGGGGGCCGTGGGAAGAAAGCCAAAACTTACTGCATGTGTGTAGAAATGGATAGAAATAGAATACATTCACTCACACTAGTGTGCTTAAGTATGAACACCCCCAGTCAAGTTAAAGGGGAACAAATTTTTCATGATCTCTGTATAATTCAGTGGTTGAGGTGTAAACAGAGTCATTCAGAGCGGTCTGAAGTGAAATGGTTACTTGTAGAGAGATTTCTTTACAGTGTTGGTGATGGGAACCAGGGGTCACCATGTCTATAACACAAATATAGCCCATTTATTAACTATCCAAACCACCAGTGATTCTACATGTCTTCCAAGTCTATATACACTCACTGTCGGAAAAATGTTGCACAAATAGTTGCATCCAGAAGGAATCAACCGATGGGAATGAAACTTGGTTTCAAGTTTCACGCTCGGCCACACGTGACATGGACAAGAACGGGCCATATCGCTGTACCTGACTGACCCAACAGCCACAATTGCGTACATTCAGCGAACAGTGATGCCCTCCATGAGTCATCCTGTTCCAGCACCATTGGCAGACGGCTGCACAACACAGGACTACATGCACGTAGACCGATACAATGACTGCCCTTAACACCACGTCAGCGTCACTAAAGACTGCAATAGTTTCGTGTCTGACTGTCACGGAGTGACTCAGAATCTGTTGATCTGACTATGTGTTAGATGCTGGATGCAACTCCACTGCAGTGCTTTGGGGAACCTAAGGGACCTGATACTTTTTAACTTGGGTTAGACTACTTTGCCCACTGCTGTTATGTGTAGTCACAGGGAGGGGAAAAAAAGCAAGGCAAGCAGCAGAGCGTGATGTCCAAGAGAAAGAGAAAAAAAAGAAGAAGCAAGAACAGCTGTAGGATGGGTTTATTAAATGAGAACCAGACTGCACAAAAAAAAAAAAAAAATCACAAAAAAAGTGCAGATTTGAGCATTGGTCCACCAGGGTCGCTCAGGGTTCCGTCAGAGACTTACAGAGAGGCACACTTGATCCAGCGTGAGACTTTTTCACTACACTACAACTACATTATACATCATACATGGTCCACTCTCAAAAAAGCAAGTTAGTTCAGCCCTTCACCAACTCCACACTGTAACATTTACTACATCAGAAAGAACAGTGCTTTGAACATACCTGATTTAAACACGTACAGTTTTGGCAATAACTGTGCTGATGATGTGGAAATCAAGTCAAGTACATCCAAAGCACTGTTTTCTTCTTCAGCGCAGGGAAAGCCGGTCAGTTTAGGTGTGCACTTCACTCTGGAGGTCCTGAAGTTATTAATCATCAAAGTCCCTTACTTGGAATAAACCAGTGCGATCACATTGATTACACATCATTCATTGCACTACATCACTAACATTGACAATGGCACTGCAATAGAACCTCAAACAAGAGCACTGTGAAAAGGGGTAAGGGAGAAAAATCTGGCACCTTTGCATCGGTTAACTTCGGCTATTGGACATCTATAGCCTTCTTTTTCATCAATAATAAAAACAAGGAAACAAAACGAAACAAAACGAAACGAAACAAAATAACCTAACTGGACTAAAAAATGGTCAGTACACTTCTGTGACTTTAGGCACAAGCATAAAGCTAGGGTTAGTGTAAAAACATAAAAGAGGAAAGACACACATTCATTTCCACTGAACGATGTGAATGCCGTATCCATCAGGCAGTAACGTCAGAATAAAAACCACTCAAATACAGTCTAACTGAATTAACAGCAACAGTCACACCATGTAAATGCAAAACACACTTTGCTGTAAGACATTTCAGGTTAGTTGAGTTATTTTGGAAAAAATGAGGACCGAAAAAAGACAAAGAACACACCAAATAAACACTCTTTCACAGCGTTTAGGGTTTACATAGATGTTTATGTAGCCCTGTCATCACAATTATTACATAATGGCCATCAGTGATTAACGTGGTTTATCTGAGGCGGTGAGCAACAGTGTTTATTTGATGTTTGTTATTGGCAGTGGTGGTGAGTAACATTGTTTATTTGATGTTTGTTAACTCCTTTAGAGGGTGGTGGTGAGTAACATTGTTTATTTGATGTTAATAACTCCTTTAGAGAGCGGCGGTGAGTAACGTTTATTTAATGTTAACTCCTTTAGAGAGCGGCGGTGAGTAACGTTTATTTAATGTTAACTCCTTTAGAGGGCGGCGGTGAGTAACAATGTATATTTGATGTTAATAACTCCTTTAGAGGGTGGTGGTGAGTAACGTTGTATATTTGATGTTTGCTAATAACTCCTTTAGCGGGTGGCGGTGAGTAACATTGTATATTTGATGTTTGCTAATAACTCCTTTAGCGGGTGGCGGTGAGTGACGTTGTTTATTTGATGTTTGTTAATAACTCCTTTAGAGGGTGGCGGTGAGTAACGTTGTTTATTTGATGTTTGTTAACTCCTTTAGGGGCAGCGGTGAGTAACAATGTTTATTTGATGTTAATAACTCATTTAGAGGGTGGTGGTGAGTAACATTGTATATTTGATGTTTGTTAATAACTCCTTTAGCGGGTGGCAGTGAGTAACGTTGTTTATTTGATGTTTGTTAATAACTCCTTTATAGGGTGGCGGTGAGTAACGTTGTTTATTTGATGTTTGTTAATAACTCCTTTAGAGGGTGGTGGTGAGTAACGTTGTTTATTTGATGTTTGTTAATAACTCCTTTAGAGGGTGGTGGTGAGTAACGTTTATTTGATGTTTGTTAATAACTCCTTTAGAGGGTGGTGGTAAGTAACAATGTATATTTGATGTTTCTTAATAACTTCTTTAGAGGGCGACGGTGAGTAACGTTTATTAAATGTTTGTTAAGTCCTTCAGAGGGCAACGATAACATGTTAATTAGATGTTTGTTAATAGCTCCTTTAGAGGTCGGCGGTGAGTAACATTGTTAATTAGATGTTTGTTAATAGCTCCTTTAGAGGGCGGCGGTGAGTAACATTTGTTTATTTGAGCTCAAGCTCTGTCTTTGTCAGTTGAGTGCTGTGAGTATAGGTGGCTAACCAGTGATTTGGATACAATGATATGGAAGTGTCAGATATCATGCTATGACAGTGACAGGCCTAGTTAATTTTAATCTCTCCTCAAACAGGTCAACTACACATGGCGACGCCTTTAAAAAGAATAACAGGGAACTGTTTAAAACTTCAGTATTTGCATTTACAGTCTAATTGTTGCTATTATAAGCCAGTATGACAACCGTTGATTTTACAGGAATGGCAGAAGTTGTTGTTCCAGCACCAGCCGCACACCCGCTCTCTACCTCGCTATTTCCTGAGTACCAGGCGCACGGGAGACTTCAAAGCCCAAACGTCCTTCATTTCTTTGTCGCTTCCCACCTGTGCCTTCCTAAATTCCTTTCCTGTGCTACAGTTGCTTGCCATCGCATCCAACTCTCTCATTACAACTCCCTGCCAGAAACGTAACCTCAAACTGGGCGCCAATTTCCAAAACCTCACCCTTGAAGCGGCAAAAACAGCGCGCTATTCATTCACAGCCAAACACAGCCCTCACTTTCACGGACTCTTAGCAATGATGTATTTAACCGCCTTACACATATGGAGACATGTTTATTACGTCCCTGTTAAAATGCAACTTCCAAAACAACAGAGGACGCCAAGTTTAACACCACACATCCTCTTTGATTTTTCTAAAGAGGGCTTTGCTCATTGCTTGCATACATGAAATCATGGAGTTTTAAAGTCACAGACAATGAAAGGTAGCTCAGTCTGTGGTGTACCAACACCCATGTGGTTTTCTTCATTCGCAGTTACTTCATTCTTTGTTATCTGGAAGTAATTTCGATGATACAAGCCATGAAAATTACATTACCGAAGTACACTCAACATTTTACTTTGCGCCAACTTCGAAACGAATATTGAGATTCCTCCTCTTCCTCATAAACATTCACCCACAAGCAAAGACAGAAGACAACTTTCAGGCCACTGGAACCTAGGACTCTCGTTACAACAGTTACCTTGTTAAATAAAGTAAACAATAAGAGCTCTGCCTAGTCTAACTGGACCCTTCCGATGAAAAATAAACAAAACGTTAAATAGAAAAATAATAAAATGACACATGGTAGGTAAAAAGTACAGTATAAAAAACACTAAATCATACAATCAGAGGTGCTCAAATATGGAGTGTTAATTTTTTTTCCTTTTATCTTCACATGAGGCAAATACTTCATTTTCTAGATTTCTCCTCTAGGAGAGGGTGCAAGGTTGGGGAAAGGTTGGGGAGAGAGGGGAGGAGTCGAGGATTGGGGTCGGGGTGGGGCGGGGGTTGACAGGGTTTGGGGAGTGGAGAGTCAAAGGCCTCTTGTAACGATTTGGCTCAAGGCGTGATGATGGACACATCTCCACTTGCAGACGTCCCTCGCCTGCAACCCCCTTGATCTCCTGCACAGAGAGGAGAGGTTCTAGCCCAGGCTGGTGATGTTGGCCCTGCCACCAGGGGGCGCCACGATGCGTTGAGTGTTGCGACGTGGAATGTTGTCGTCAATCTGAGCACCTGAGAACAAGGAAGTGGAGGAAAACATTTTTCAGTGATATGAATCCTGTTGGTGGTTGTATCTCTTTTTAATCTGTGATTACAAACGTCTTTAACATCTCTTGTGCAAAACCGTGAAATAGTTCGCTGGAGAATGAAGGTTTTCCATCGCTATGTCTCATTTTCTTAAATTTTAACACAGTTTTAAAGGTCGGTTTAAAGGAGCGGTATATAACCTCTAGTGGCAAGGCTGCATATTGTAACCAACTGAACCCCTCCCTCAGCCCAGTTTTCTGAGAGACAGAACCCCAAAACCTGAATAAGAAGTCTGTGCCATTTAAGGTGGAATGGGAAATTCTTACAAGAAGCTGGTGAATAAGACGCTGACCTTCAGTTTCGTGGTTTTAATACTGATAGTATTTTTTGATAAGCAGATTTAAGCTATCAATTTGTTGTATGTGTGGATATTGATAAAGGTGCTACTGAAGGACATTCCAACACAGATTCTTCTACTTTCTACGTTTTCCACCTGGTGCTATATCCCATCTAATAGCACTCCATAGCACACCATCTAAGTCTCTACACTTCTCTCTGGTTTGTCTGCTCTGGGCTACTGTAGCAACTTGGCAGACCTATATGATAGCCTCTGTTGAAGGACAATCCACTTCTATGTAGATATGAGGGCTGATTCTAAGCTAATGAAAAACCAAAGACTTGTTCTTACAGATAATTATACAGTAATGAAAACATAGTTTTGTATATTATATTCCATTTCTGATAATAGTTCCCCCAAATTGTACACACTACTCCTTTAATGTGGGTTTGCAAACATATGGTAGCACTAAATAACATGAAGTAACGTAGTAAGATTAGTTAAGCACTGGTCCACTGTAACCATTGTTAATGTATTACTTCATGCTAGTTAGTCAATACTTCATGTAAAGTGCTGCCTAAAGTATTTGGACAAAAAGAAACATGTGCCATCTTGAGGCAATATTGTTTCGTGGTTGAAATTTTGGGTATTTAAAATTTTTTGAAGTTTGAAATTTTGGGTATTTAATCCATATTGATGTTTTATGTCATGCACATTACAGTCATGTTACTTCCTTTATAGGGCAGCTTTATAGTGATCCCACCAGTGCATTCATCATTGTTTCTGGCTATAATCAGTATGTTTGTTCAGCAGGCTGTCCAGTGCTAGACTATTAGGAGTGATTTATTACAGTTATGTGGGTGTGTGCTCCTTCCTGAGGGCTTCTGACAGAACTCACCAGACAGACTGAATCCAGACTGGTGCAGGTTGCGGATGGGCTGCCCGGCCTGCTTGGCTGGAGAAGTTTTGGCAGAAGAAGCTGGAGTGACAGCCTTAGGGGTCACGGACACCTCGCAGACAGGCCCATCATAAAGACCTCGTGGGACACCCCTCAACTCAGCAAGCTGCAGAACACAGGGACGACACCAGAGGGTTTTCAGTTATCACTAGAGAGAAATCCTCCTTTTCCTTCCTAATACTGACAGCTCGGCTACGTTCACACAGCGAGTGAAAGCGGCCCAAATCTGATCTTTTTCTTCGTATGTGACACAGATGTGTTATTTGTGTGACAGTGTGAACAGCAAAAATCCCATATGAGTTCCGATTTGTCATTTTTTATGCATCTTTTGAACACAGCAGCTCTCGTTTACATTGTGTGACAATTTCATGATGAATGGACCAAGGGAGGTGGCCCACAATTGCTCAGAAAAGAGGTCTGATTCCATTGACTCACATTCAAATTAATACATACAAATTAAACTAGGTTTGCCCTCTAAAGCTGCCATTTTAGAGATACTTGTTCTTCTTTGGACAGTGACGATATGCGGTTCTGAAATCAGATATGTATCCTATACTCAGCAATGTGATTCGGATTGGAACTACATTGGAATTGATGTGAGTTCTACTCTATACTAAAATTTGGGGTATTGTTTCTGTACAAAAGGAAGACATCACATAAACTCACATAAACTCTGTGTTCTGTGAGATTTCGAAAGACATGACCGACTGTGGTCACAGGAGAACGAGGCTTCTGTGTCACAAAAAAGTCTGAAAGCGAAGAAAGACGTGAACCAAAGAAGGGGTCGTCGCCGCCAATAATGTGCCCTTTGTAGAACGAGCTTAAACGCTCAGCTGTCAGTTCTAGGACCTTTGTGATCACCCCTGTGATACTGGTGAAGATGAAACCGAAACCTCTGGAAGCGGACCTGTATCCGTCAACCGTCATGATTGTTTACCTCTGGATGATTGTGCAAAGTGAAGCATTGCTTTTTTGCACATGTGGGTTAGTTTGGGAGCACAATCTGTCCAGGCTGACGTCAGTTATAGGCCACATATAAAAGATGCTGTGAACAGCTTAACAAGAACATCAGATTTAGTGAGAAAATCAGATTTGGGACACTTTTAGCTGCTGTGTGAACATAGCCTTTGATACCAGTACCAGTTTAACAAGGTTTTTCCCTTTAACCAAACACAATGCTTTAAAGTGAGACATTAGAATTGTTTTTATATTAATTACTACAAATATTGTAATTTTAGTGCAAAACCTGTAACAGCTAGGGCTGGGCAATATGGCAATATGTATGTCATTGTGATCAATTACGTCACAAAGTGCTTTTCATGGATATCACTCAAACCTGAAACACTGCATGTCTGTTTAAAAGGAGAGCACAATTAGCCCTAAAAGCAAAGATCTGTTACAGAATTGGACTCGGCTCATTCATTCTTTGATATCCGATCACTAGAG
The DNA here is from genome assembly GCA_034552555.1 of Semaprochilodus insignis. NCBI lineage: Eukaryota > Metazoa > Chordata > Actinopteri > Characiformes > Prochilodontidae > Semaprochilodus > Semaprochilodus insignis. The sequence goes on along the minus strand of CM067490.1, from coordinate 11,645,123 downwards.
CCCTATGCTGGCCACAAATGAGAGCCAGGCAACACCAGCAAAATAACAGAAAGGACACCAAAGCCAAAGTATATTTAGCTTCCTGATTCAGGCTTACATGATGCAACAATCTGTAAGTACAGTAACCATGTATTTAAGCCTAAAAATAAACCTACCATTAACCAACCCATAACATACAGGGATCCTGGCACAGTCAAACGGCATCTTTAAAAGAATCATATAAAGGGAAGCTGTACCCTGCTGCGGGCCTTTATCCTCTTGTAGACGTAATCGGGGAAGGGTTTTCGCGCCACGTAGCGTCCTGAGCCCTCTGTGGCATGGAGGGTCCCCTCCTCCAGTACGATCTTCCCCTGGCTGATCACCACCAGCGGCGCCCCGCGCACCTCCATGCCCTCAAAGATATTGTATTCTACAGCCTGCAAACCAGAGACGAAGACAGACAACACAGAAACTAACTGTTAGAAAATAAAGGCATAATTAATTATTAGAAATAGACAATGATAATAGTAAAACTATAAAACAAAATGTTTTCAACGGGATTGTATGAACAGGTTTTGGTCCCCACAATGTGGCATAAACCTAGTGTGCACACACTCAAACACACAGTCGCTGCTGAAAAAAATACTTGTATCTCCACTTATTCCGGTATTTGAAAACACCAGCTGCTACTTCCGCCCTACTAAAACTTCATGAGAAACAAACGAAAGAAAAAGCCCAAAATGTTCCAATAACTTACATAAAAAATTAAGTGTTTGTAAAGTTGCTAAAGTTTTGCTAAAATTAATCTTTTTTATACAACAGCTTTAAACAGTGTGTTTAGTGGCAAATTGAATTTAACTGGCCAATAAAAATGGTCCAAAATTACGTTTTTTTATTTACAGCTAATTCCAGGTACTTCACAAATTAGTCGATGGAATATACAGTATTTCTGGCCAATTTGATTATGTTCACACCGTGCAAGCTAAAGGAAGACAAAGTTGTGACATTAACCGGATCTTTGAATTAGCGACTGAAATATTTGTTGCTTTTTAAATAACATGAATCAAAAAAAGTACTACATCAAAGTAAGAGGCAACTAGGTACCGTGTTTAGTTAGATAAATCATGTATAATAGAAGTGTTTAATTTTGCAACTGAGAACTCTAGCTAACCACATCAAATCGCACAGTTTGAGTGAGTGCTATTTGTTTCTGTTCATATTGGCCCGAAATCGAAAGCCATGCAATAAAGTTCATTATTGTTCAATACTGCAATATTGATTTTGGAGAGAAGGCGCAGCTGAGTTGAGTGCTTTTCGAGGTAAAGGAGGAAATATGACGTAAACGTCATGTTCGCAATGTCCAGCAGGCGCAAGCGGTTTTGTTGGTGATCTGAAACTACCAATTACTACGAAGCCACTTCCTGATTGTGTTCCTACAATACACTTCATGGTTCACGTTGTAATCTTTATTCTTCCATCTGAACACTTTATGATGTGTTATGGCCTGGTCTGCCCTCTGATATTCTGTGGCAGGAAAGTTGGACAAGGCAGCAGGGAGAGGCGGTGTGAGTTCTGGGAGGTACGGAGGCTGCCCAGCTAATTATTACTGCCACAAAGCCAGTGTTGGTATGGTAAAGTCCCAAACGATGTAAAAAGAGCATGAGCTCATTCTCACACACACACACACACACACACACACACTGTGTCCACTTTTCCTGTACCTCCTTGCATAGAACAGTATCCTTCCTGGTCAAATGGAAAATAGCATTAAAATTCACTAGTGAAGTGAATGTGAGCGGTTATAAACCCTACACTTGTATTTATGCAGTGTCAGGACATAGGCTCATATATGGACTCACTGAGCACTTTATTATGAACACCTGTTTGTATCTACATTTTATCAGCTTCACTTACCAATTAGGAGCACTTTGTAGTTCTACAATTACTGACTGTTAGATCATCTGTTTGTCTGCATACTTTGTTACCCTGTTCTTCAATGGTCAGGACCCCCAACAGTACCACCAACAGGACCACCACAGAGCAGATATTATGTGGATGGTGGATCATTCTCAGCACAGCAGTGACACAGTGACACTGTGATGCTGGTGTGAGTGGATCAGACATGGCAGTGCTGCTGGAGTGTTTAAACACCTCTGTGTCACTGCTGGACTGAGAATAGTCCCCCAACCTAAACCAACCAGCCAACAGCGTCCTGTGGGCAGCATCCTGTGACCACTGATGAAGGTCTAAAGGATGACCAACACGATCTGTGCAGCAGTAGATGAGCTATCGTGTCCGACTTTACACTTACGAAGTGGACCAGCAAGGTGGGAGTGTCTCATAGAATGGACAGTGAGATTGTTCCCTCCTCTCGTAAAGTTACCATTTTGGAGCTGTCAGGTTATCTGTAAGCTATAATAACACATCCCATATACTGTGTATGTATTATTTATAAGTATTCTGTAGCTGTCACAACAAAACGTTGACTTAACTTTAAAGGAAACAAATGGAGCAAAACTACATTTAGACCATTTTATCAGTGATTTCATCCATTACATTTTGACAAATTATATTAAAAATGATATCAAAAACTGGAAAAAAACTAAATTTGACATATGTTTTGTCCCAACAGCAGCAATATGTAAGTATCTATATGTGATATTCCCATATGTAAATCATCATGAAGTAATTAATACATTAATTGCATGAGGTAAGTTTCTTGTAAGCATGTGGGTGTCAATTAAACCAATAATTTGTGGTCTAAATAAATTTATTTGTGTTTAACTTGTAAAACCCTCTTTCCATATAAAGGAAAATCCCCCAAGTTACTTTGGAGCACTTCTATTGGTTCATTCATCATGGCATTTTAACACAATGCACTGAGCAGTGGTGTTTACAGACTCTATAACTGCAGAAATTATGTAAAGCTATGTAAAATAGAGATAGGAGGTTTTGTCCCAGCAGTACGCAAAATGTCTCATATGAATATTATTCAATGTTACCTCTATGTGATGATGACACCCCTAAGCCCAGAAACCAAAAAGACTTCAGTTTAAAAAACACGCAGCTTCTATAAAACCACTTTACAAAGTCAGAACCATTTGGTATTTGTCCTGTTTCTTTCTGGTTTTACGGTCCTAAAAAACGGTACAAACAACTCACACATTCACACACACACACACACACACACACACACACACACACACGCACGCTGTATACTCAGTCGCTACACAGAACCTGTTATGGCTGCTAACAATCAGCAGAGTTTTGATCCAAAGCCTTTAACGATGACATCACTCCTATGAGTCAGAGCCCCACACCCAAACTCTGGTGAACAACACAACCGATCATCTACGTGTAACGCTCAAAAGCCCCTCCATAAAAACACTGCTTTGGCCACCAATCAGCAGAAAGACACCTAAAATGGCATTACGAAATCTCACTGCCCTTTTTTCGACAGAACACAGCATCATCCTGTCAGGAATGAAGGTTCCTCTTTATGGCTTTGAAAGCAACAGACTTCTTGTAGGGCTTCTGCTGCTGTTAGGCTTCTGCTGGACGAACTCACCAGGTTGTGGCTCTTGGCAGAGATGATTTTAGTGATGTCAGGGTCCCACAGCACCAGGTCTGCATCGGATCCCACAGCGATGCGGCCCTTACGGGGGTACAGGTTGAAGATCTTAGCTGCATTTGTGCTGGTGACAGCTACAAACTGGTTCTCGTCCATCTTACCAGTCACCTGGAGTGGAAGAAATAATAGTAACTTGTAGGGCAGTTTAAGTTTGTTTTATGAAAACATCACATATATGGATTCATATTATGGTTGTGAGGAACTGTGTGTAGATACAGGATATTATATGTGGTACAGTGAGAAAGCCAGAGACCACTCCTTATTTATTTCTATTCAAAAACAGCCATTAAATTGGCCCAAGATTGCCACTTTATTAGGCACACCCATTTGTTTCTACACTCATTGTTTTACACTCATTTTATTTGTAATCTGTTTCTCTGCATACTTTATTACCCTTCTTCAATAGTCAGCACCCTCCACAGAGCAAGTATTATTAAGGTGGTGGATCATTCTCAGCACTGCAGTGACACTGACGTGGTGCTGATGTGAGAGTGTGTGTTGTGCTGAAGTTTTTAAACACTGTGTCCACTCACTGTCCACTCTACCTTGTTGGCCCACCTTGTAGGTCCAATGTAAGAGACAATAGCTCATCTGTCACTACACGGTTTGTATTGGTCATCCTCTAGTCCTTCACCAGTGGTCAGAGAATGCTGCCCACAGGACTCTGCCCACAGGACGCTGTTCCCTGGATAGTTTAGGTTGGTGGACTATTCTCTGTCCAGAAGTGAAATTGAGCTGTTTAAAAGCTTCAGCAGCACTGCTGTGTCTGATTCACTCAAACCAGCGCAACACATACACTAACACACCACCATCACGTCAGTGTCACTGCAGTGCTGAGAATGACCTACCCCCCAAACGATACCCGCTGTGGTGGTCCTGTGGTGGTGCTGACCATTGAAGAACAGGTTCGGTAATTGTAGATTTTTTTTCATTTGGAATTTAGTATTAGGTCAACCAAGAAAACCCCTACTCAGGGACAGTTCTAGTAATTTGGGTAAAACCATTCATGGGCCTGGAGAGTAGTATCTATCTGAACTGGCTGCTGGGTAAATAAATCCACATGGCTTTATTTTCCAGCAGCCTTTTAATCCCCAACTCACCACACATTTATCCCAGATGATGGACATCCTCTCCTCTGTCCCATTGGTGCCCTCGGGGATCAGGGTGAAGTCGTCTTTACCCACAGCTCTCTGGGCAGTGTTAAACGTGCAGTGGGCACTGCCGGTCACCTGCAGGTCACCACTGCAGAGAGGGAGAGAGAGCGAGAGTGAGAGAGAGAGCAAGAATGGGAGAGAAACAGAGCAGAAAAAAGAGTAACAGAGCACAGAGTGAGTGTGAGAATAAAAGGAGAGAAATGGAGAGCAAGAAAGGAAGAAAGAGAGCGAGTGAAAGGTAAAGGTTGTCTTGATGCAGGTCAGTGAAGAAAGCTGAGAGTATTTGTTCAAAGAAGGGTGGGTATTCATTCTGAGCCCAGAGCCACCCAGGATTCCATTCTTCTCCTATTTCTGGCTTTTACTTGCCTCTTTTTCAGGCTCACTCTTCAGCGGTTTAAACTTGGCACTGGCTGGTGCTTATTTCCGCCGTGTTGCTAAAAAGCCTAGAAGGAGTGCACAGAGACTGAACGCGAACAGACAGAACGGTTCTTACCACGACAGCAGGGAGTTCAGATAGTCGGGTGTGGTGGGGTCCGGACTCAGGGGCGGGGATGTCACATAAGCCGCAGCTTTGGCCCAGTTTTTGCTCCAATAGTGTGAGCCGTCCGTGCCAAGACTAGCCGTTATTGGCTCTCCATACACCACAGTGCCTGCGATGACCAATGAATCTGCATTAATCCTACCGTATAATCATACAGCGATTCTAGTCTAATTATGGAGCCTCTCCTCTGTATAAAGTCATAAAATGGAGCTAGGCCAAGTAAAGCTGAGTCAGGCCGTGCTGTATGTTTTGAATGACCTCAGTGTGTTTCTGACCACAAATTTAGTCTCACTTGCTATGACTTACAAAGCTGCATGGTTTTAGTGAATGTAGGATATGCACTACACTGAATGGAGGATATGCACTACAGGCACAGTGTTTGGAAGCAACTCTAACTTTCATAGAATAAATAATCATAAAAACAATGTTTCATTGAACAACAGTGTGTTCATTAGCAGAGCACTACATTTTGGAATGTTCTGGAACAAACTGATTTGGTTCAGCAAGATGGCAATAAAGGGTTGACCATGTTGTGTTCATTGCTCGCTTTGGCTGGTAGCGCAGTCTCTTGAAACTGAGCCTCTATGACAGCAACGTGACGCTCGTCTCTAAACCACGATCTCACCTTTCTTCCTGGCCTGGGCGATGACATCAGCGGCACTCTTGCTCATCACTTTAGTGATGTAGAGAGGACAGTTGGTCTGATTGGCCACTGTCACAGAGCGGTTGACTGCCTCTGCCTCCACCTAGACACCACAGAAGGCCAGATGTTGCATTAGAGCTGTTGTACTACAAATGTTACATTACAGCTGTTACATCAGAAATGTTACACTGCAAATGTGACATCAGAGTTGTTACATTACATCTGTTAGATCAGAGTCATTACATTAGAGGTATATCACATTAAAGCTGGTGCCCTGACCATATAATGAAGGCTTGGGTAGAAGAACATGTGCCCAGCTGCATAGAACACCTCAAGTCAGGGGTGTCTGGGAATCTTCTACCCTGGAGAGTTCATTTCCAGCACACCTGGCTCTGATATTGAGCAGCCCTTGATGGTCTTCATCATCACAATCACGCGTTTTAGAACAGGGTTGGAGATCTCTAGGACGGAGGTTGGACACCAGTGTTTGAGCCCTAATGGATGATTTTCCTTGTAATAAAATTCCACTGTATTCATGACCAGTCTCACATTAATGCAGTGTTTCTCCACCCTGGTCCCGGAGGGCCACTGTCCTGCAATGTTTAGTGTTTGTCCTGCTTCCAACTTACCATATTCAACTAATCAGGTCATTATCAGCCCACTAGTGAGTTAAAGTGGCTGTGATAAAGCAGGGAAAGCACGAAAATGTGAAGGGCAGTACCATGGTCGAGAAACACTGCTTAATAGCTGCTTACCACAGCTCAATACTGAAACGGCCAACTCTACTGAAATCAGTTTTGATAACCTGCTGCTCCTGCCAAAAAGCAAAACTAGTTGCTTGGCTTGAATGTCAGCAAAGGGCGTCTTCCACTTGGTCGACACCCTACAAGCAGAGGACCAAAAATATCTCCCAACTACGGGATGGAAGCTCCAATGGAAACATTTAATTACCTCTTTTTAATGCAGCCAGCATAAAAAAAAATGTACTGATCCACAGATATATTTACAGAGATCTTATTCTGTATGTCATGCAAACACACCCAGTGCTTGGCCATTTCAAACCCTTTCCTGATAAAGTAGGCAGGTTTTAGCCAAGTTCAACAATAAAGCTCATCATTTTCTATAGCTAGAGCAGAGCCAAGTACAGCTTACGGCATATTCACACAGTCTAGCATTATGTTTTATCGACATTATGTTTTTATCGGCCCTCAAATCTGTACTCTCTTATTTTTTATTCTAGCTTAGGATTCTCTTTATCAGGAAGAGCTTGCACAGGTACGTTATGCTCTTCAAATGCCTCAAAATATCTTCAGCAAGATCTTCAGCTTCTCACTGATGGCAATGGCAGATAAGGAACCTTATACAACACTCGTTTGAGTCACTGAGGAAGGGAGAACAGATTGGATCTCAGTTTTCATCTTATTTCAGCAAGAAGGTACATGAAAACTCCTAACTGTGATGTAGAGGTATATCAATACGCAGCATTGAGATCAACGGGCACATGAACACATATCGTTAGAGTATGTACACTGCTGAACAAAAGCCCTGGGACACCTTGCCTACGTTTGAGTAATACTGCTACTTCTTTGAGCTAGTAAGAAAAAATACATCCAAAGATTTAGTCAACACAAAACAGCTGCTTTAAATCAATTGATCAGTTGATATCAATTGATTCTGATTTGTTTTCTGAACTATTGTAAAAAAGCTCATACTGAAACTCGTTTTGGCCTGAAGGCACTTTAAACACCTGGAAGGTTTAAGTACTGATGAGTGTTGACATCAGAACAGAGAAACACAATATCTGGCCTTTTTCCCAGGTAGTTCTGACAGGTGTTCATAAGTGGGATTTTTTTGCAAAGAAAAAGTTGATGATTCTTACGAAAAGTTTCTGCGAACCACTGAAGAAAAAACTTCCTCGCCTGTATTGAAGCACTTCCAAAGCTATGGTGTTCCCAAACTTCCCGAGCAGGCAGTGTAAGAATAAGAACCTGACCTATTACCTCTTCTGGGCGGCTCAGCACATGCCCCTCTGGTCCAGTGATGCCCAGTTCCAGAATCCTACGCTGCTCCTGTAAGAAAAGATAAAATAAAGAGATGAAGATGTAAGAAAGGAGCAGAGATGTAAAACAGCTGCACTGGTCACTGATGAAAGAGAAAATGCTTTTCTTGGATTAATAAAGGATCAAAGGAAATTAAACTGTAATATTTCTTTGTGACATTCTGTAATAACCCTCCGTTCCCAGGGTCTTCTTATCTTTAGAGTTCCCTGTGACAGGTTTAAACTTTCCAGAGTCAAATGTGTGTTTTCATTAATTAACCCGACATCATAAAGGAGTTTTGCTTTGGTTAGTGTTGCCAGTATAAAGTCTGAATGCTCATTATGCAGCATGTGTTTTGACTTAAAAGTCTCCAACAGTTTATTACTAAAAGCTGGATCCTCCTCTTGGATTGTTCGCTGTTTTTTACCTCAGCAATGATGTCTCCATTCTCAGCATGGACTTGCGCGATGGCGCCCAAGTCTCGGATCACACTGAACACCTCATAGACCTGTGGAAGAACACACACAGACATATTCCTGTAGGCTGGTTTCAGCAGACATGCTGGATTTCCTGCCAGCAATCCTCGCAGTACGGTTAACACAGCTGCGAAAAGAGGCCTTATGCCACCCGAGTCCCTTTTGTTTATGAATCAGAAAGGCGTCAAATAAACTTTTCCCAGCATTCTTTCATCCTTACTCCTTCTGCACACTGGTGTCAGGTGACTGAGTGCTTCAGGAAGCCTTCTCTTCTAAAGGAAACATCGTGTCTTGTGGGTTACAGGATGTAAATAACAGAGACTGGCTCTAGTCAGTGAACGGCTCTGCAGAGTAAGCATTTTAGAGGGTCGGGGAAGAAACCGAGCGTGTTCGTACCTGAGAGTCAGTCAGCTGGAAAACATCTTTATATGCCAGGTAGACCAGGAAAGAGTTTATACCTGTAAAAATATAAAATGACAAAGTTGAAACATATGAGACCTGTGAATGCCATTACTGCCAGTGTTCTGGCCTGGAGAACCACAACACTGTATAGTTTAGTGATGACGAACATCCTACTGAAGATGGTGGTTTTAATCCAGTATGAATCTGCAGTGTGTGTAGTTTTTACCATCGGATCATAATAATTTGGAGTGATTTGAATCCAGTGTGAATCTGCAGTGTGTGTAGTTAATATAGTCTGACAGTAATAATGTTGGAGTGATTTTAACCCGGTATGAATCTGCAGTGTGTATATTCTTTACAGTCTGACAGTAATAACTGTGGCATGTTTTAAATGAGCATGAATCTGGAGTGTGTGTAGTTTTTACAGTCTGACAATTATAACAGTGGAGTGATTTATATCCAGTATGAATCTGCAGGGTATGTAGTTTTTACAGTCTGACAGTAATAATTGAGATTTTAATCCAGTGTGAATCTGGAGTGTGGGTACTTTTCACAGTCTGACAGTAATAAGATGGGAGCTATTTTAATCCAGTATGAATCTGCAGCATGTGTGTTGTTACAATTTTACAGTAATTAATTGTAGCATGATTTTAATCCAGTATGAATCAGCAGCATGTGTAGCTTTCCGAGTCTCACAGCAATAACTGTGGCGTGGTTTTAATTAAGCATGAGTCTGCAGTGTGTGCAGTCTGTGGAGTTTTGAATCCAGTATGAAGGTGCGATGTGTGCATTTTTCCTCCAGTATGAATCTACAACTTTTACAGCCTGACAGTAATAACTGTGGAGTGAATTGTATCCTGTAAATAGCTGAACCTGGAGCTCCTTCAGTGACAGCAGTCTTGCTCCCATCCACCTGCAATGTCAATGCTATAACAAAGCATGACTGTGCTATTATTATTGAGCCTATCCTGTGGTGTAATGTTGAGGTCAAGGTCTAGGCTGACATTTCAGTCTTTTAGAGAACTTTTATTCCAAACTAATCAGCCAGTTAAATCCCACACATCTCATAACATTACACAACCTACTAACCTAGACTAACCTTACTCAACTGAGATGATGCTTAACTTTGGGCCACTCAACAGTTAACTACCAGCCAGAACTGTCAGATCAGGAAAAGCACTGAAGTGCTGTAGCCCTTCAAGTCAGTGAATGAGAAACACTGGTGTAATGTGACAGGTGCAGTGTACCATGGTCTTTGACGAGTGTCTCCATCTCTTCCTGGATCCCTTTGTGCCACTCAGTGATGTCCACGTGGAGAGAGTAATCACAGCAGGACTTACTGTCGGCCCACTCGCGCCACTGATTAAACGCTGCCATGAGTCCAGTTCCCGGCTCCGCCACTACATGGTCAACTGTTCACAAACACACAAATGAAAGATATAGCAGCAAATCATTACTGACACGAAACATGAAAGGCACAATACACTATACACTACATTTCCAAAGGAGAATGGGATGAGGGCAGTGTAGTGAGGAGGGACGTCGCCTCACAGCAACAAAGGCCTGGGTTTGATTCCCGGCTGGGGTGGCCGGGGTCCTTTCTGTGTTGAGTGTGCATGTTCTCTCAGGGCCTGCGTTGGTTTGCTTTGGGTGCCCCGGTTTCCTCCCACAGTCCAGACACATGCAGTCAGGCAAACTGGTAATGCTAAATTGCCCCAATGTGTGTGTGAATGTGCATGTCTGTGTGTCTGGCAGCCTGTCCAGGGTGTTTCCTGCTTTCCGCCTAGTGAGTGCTGGGATAGGTTCCAGAATCCACAACGACCCAGAAGAACAAGTGGCTTTGAAAATGAATGATTGAGAATGGGATGCTCTGTGTTTTCTCCCCAAGCTGTACATATACAGCAGGGTGTTTTAATTTGTCATTCTGAATGTTTTCAGAGTTGTTTTGTGAGCTTACTGTCTTTTTCTCACACTGTGAAGAACTTTCACACTGATAACGTGTGTGTGGCTGTGCTGCTGTCATGCAACACGAATCATTGTGCAGCGCATGAGTAAATTTGACTGGCACAGATATAGAGGTCTGATCAGGGGGACATGGACAATCTAGATGAAAACAGGTTGATTCAAGTCAATGGAAAATCGATCTGTGTCTTTTTTAATTTAAAGCAGCATTATATAAAGAATATACAAAATCATTTTGATAGTACACTTACAATAGGGAGAACAGTACACAACTTGTACTTACGACGATAATGCAAAAGTGAATTACACTCTGCAACGGTAGAGAAAGACCACAAGCAAAAAAAAGAGTTTTACTAATTACTAATAAGAACAAATCTGTTGTTTATATTCTGAATATGGCCAACAGAAAGTGTAGCAAATGTGTGTTTCATGTGTTCAAGTGTTTTATGTTCATTTAGCCCACACAGTGTAAATGTTCAGTATGCAAATAAAATAATAATAATAAAACTAATACAAAAATAGGCCAAAAAATGGCTGTACAATCTGAACCAGCCCTTAAAAAATCATGATCCGTGCATCAGTAGCGCTGGGTGGGAAGTTGTTAGGTGTGCATTGTCCCTTTTCCTGCAGTGCTGTCAACTCCGCCACACACCACTGCACAGGAGACATCCTTATAAATTACAGAGATGACTCAGCACAAATACGCTGCACAAGGCCCTCTTATTAGAGCCTTGTGTGTGGCTATGAATGTGAACATGCACTTAAGTTTGCTGGCTGGTTTGAAAACCGGATTTTCTTCCACATGGATTCTTTTTTATTTGTTTTCCCACATACTTCTGTCATTTTCAAAGATTGTGGTATCAAGTTTCTGTCACGCCTGCTGGCTCTCTTCTCACCCCCGATCTCCCGGACTCTATTTCCAATAACCCACCACCTGATGACGTCACTTTCACATGTCCGCCATCTCCCAATCCCGTTCCGTTTTCCAGATCACCCAAGTATAACACCTGTTGTTAATCTAGTCTGTTTGCATATATACTCCTCTCTCCCACTGACCCATTGCGAAGTATTGCCACTCTGTGCGTACCGAGCGGTTCTCTCTGCTATGGTTACTCCTGTTTGCTACTCTGGTTTTGACGTTGTTCTGTTTTACTGATTTACTCTTTTTGGTACTTTTGCTGTTCTGACTGTTTGCCTGGTTTTGACGTCCGGTTGTTTCTTGACTCTGACCCTGTCTTGCCCTTCTGTTATGTCCGCTTTGCTCTTGTTGCTGCTGCGGTTGATTTTAGCTCAGCGCCAGTCACAATCTGTTTGTCCATCAACACAGTTTCAGGGTATTTTAATTACAGTAAATATTCTTGTATAGAATACATTCAAGGTAACCTTGTACAGAAACAAGATCCGATTCTGGCAAAAAAAAAAAAGTTGCTCTGGTTGTAATTCTGCCTCTGCACATAAAGTAATTCTGATTCTGCCCTTAACATGATTCTGATTCTACAAACAAAGCAATACTGATTACATCCCATTACGAGTGTATATAGGTGTACATGGAATGAATATATGAGTGTGTATGGATTCTGTCCATAAGTGATTCTGATTCTGCAAATAATGTGATTGACTAAAAGAAGACTTCTCCGTAGAGCTAATCCTCTGGGTAATGATTTTCACAATGGCACTCCTGCAGGCACTCACTGATCATGGTGGTCCCTCCTGCCAGCGCTGCGCGGGTGCCCTGGTAGAAATCATCAGCGGCAGTCATGCCTCTGTCAGGCATCTGGAAGCGCGTGTGGACATCAATGCCCCCTGGCATTACCATCTGACCGTGAGCATCGATGGTCTTCACCCCACCAGGAACTATCAGGTTCTCTCCAATCTGCCTAAAGGAGGAGAAGAAAAGATGGGAGGAGAGGCAGCAGTTATTTTCAGCTAATCTCTATATTTGGAACATTTATTTTTAGAGTCTTCTTCTGTCTATTCTTAGATACTTGTGAATCATGTGACATCAAAAGAAAGCAAAAAAAAGAAGCATGATCTCTGTCTAGTCAGGTCTGTCTGTCTGTCGGAAATCAGCGCCTGAAATGAGCTTCTAGTAAAAACTTACTTGATGAGGCCATCCTCCATGTAGATGTCTGCAGAGAAGGACTGGTCATCATTCACAATCTTAGCTCCTTTAATTAGGAGACGGTCACTCTGGAAAAGAAAAGAAGAATCATATCAACCTCTTTGCGCAGACAGAAAAAAACTAATTCAGCTTTTAATTAAGCTCTTCTGATTAAAGAACTCTTCTTATTAAGTGACATGATCTCTAAGCCAGTTTGAGCAAGCAAACACATGCACAGGAATAGTCACCTGAACAAATGCTTCCAACATGTAACTGTTCAAAACTAACACCAACAGCAGAAACAGAGGAGATAATACTGGCCTGTAATTCCTGCAGTATTATCATTACTACCATGTGACATATTTAATGCCTTCATTTAATATTTCCAAGGCCAGAGATCAACTTCTAGACCTTAAAGGTTGTTTGAACTGACCGCTTTGGGTTTTAGGCAGAAATGCTCAGGTGAGGTGTGTTAGCTACTGAATAGCCGCTGGCATCTGGAATAACATGGTATATGAAGACGAAATAAGCACGTGGTCAAAATGAAAAGTAATGGCCTTACTGGTTCAATTTTGTTACATGATCAAATTTCAAACATTTTCATTCAAATTTGGCCTTCGAAGTATTCCACAAAATTTCTGTGGTTGAGATATAAGCATTCCGGCTGATCTGATGTGAACTGTAGAGAATCTTACAGTCTTAGACTACAGTGGTGGTGATGGAAACCAGAGGTCACCATGGCTACCACACAAATATAGCCATTTTATTTAATATTCAATTTCCTTTGGAAACTATTTCCCCTTACAAGACCCTTCTTGTATCTTTCCATCACAAATCGATTCCAATAAACTGGTAAACCTAAACCTTTATCTTCTTTGGATGAGGAATTCCATTGATTTACCATTGCAAATTAAACCCAACACTGCTAGTGTGCTGTGAAGTTTGCAGTTACTCTTAGAAATGTTGCCTATTAATCAGTTTAACACAGTGTCTACCATATACCATGAGTCTAATGTTATACACCATCCAGTAGCCCTTAATGTTACTGTCTATTAACCTGAATGCTATACTTTAAGAGGAATTCTAAAACATGCTTAATTAAATAATTAAGATGTAAATAAACTAAATGAGAGTGCCACATTCTTAAGTATTATGTTGATAGTAACCAGGCGTCCAAAGCAAATAAAGCCTCAGAAGGCTTCCACATAAGTTATTAAATGATATCTTTATAAATATCATTATAAAGATATCATTATTATATGTCTGACACAATGTTTACAATAGTTCTGAGATAAAGTTACGGACACATACTGGGTTTTGAGAGCCAAAGTAGTCCCTAACAAAACATATGTCATAAAACATATTTTAGATTTCTTACATTTTACCATCAGCAGCATTACATATAAAACTCAGAAGACACATGCAGGTTCACTGCTGGTTTTGATCAATAAAAGTAGAAGTAAATAAAAAGCCTATATCAGGGCTGTAGACATGGTGACCTCTGGTTCCCATCACCATCAGCTTCTTTACGATGAAGCACTTCACATCAAACCACATCACTGATTAAATTATGCCTACATTCCGAAAACTAAGTGGAACCCCCCCCTTTAAAGCGCAGACCCATGCTGTCTACGCCACTAGGGAACCAGCATGAAGAGGCTAGTACTAGTGCAATGCCTGCTGAACTGGTCAATGTTAGTGGCATCAGATTGAAAATGTTTACTGCAGTGTAATTAAACACAATGTCAGACGGAATTACCTGAATTAATAAATGGAATGATTATTTGCACACAAGGCTTGCATGAGAAACACCGTCTAGCATGTAACACAGTGGTTCCTGGTACTAATTTAAAAGGAACCTTTTAAAACTCGCTTACGAGGCGGAGTATTGTGTTTGGCCTGTGCGCAACACCAGACGTGCTCTTTATAAGACGCATCAGTGAATTCTGTACCACTGCAATTACAGCCTGCTAAAAGTCAACCGCAGGATTTGGCCAGCTGCGGCTACCACCCGTCCCTGCCCACAAATCAAACTTGCACAATGTCCAACGGTCATCACTGCTACGCCCTTACGGGCTGCTACATTCTGACATGTGCCAAATTTGGTCTCTGGTGGACCATGTTTGCTCTGCTTGGTCTCAGAATAAACAGCATGCAGCACTCTCTGACACAGTGGATCCTGCTTATTCTCTTCTCTTTACCTACTAACAGGGCTTGGCAGTATAATGACATTTTATTGTTATAGCAGCAAAGTATATGACAGCACACAGTTCTGGGCATATTGTGGATATCAGTAGTACTTAAAGGGCAACCATTCTGCTGATTTAGTGCTGTGCAGCATGTAAAATAAAGAAACTGTGTTTTACCCGCGGCACTACTGGTGCTACTTTTTAATAATCAAACCTAAGAAAAACTAAATATTGTGATATGGTATATTATACTCCATATAATAAAATATGTCTTCAAGCAGGCCACTGGTACAGCAGTAACAGCCCACAGTGATAAAATAGCAAGGCAGTATTCCTACACATGAACATAACTGAACCTGTACACATGTTGGGTGATATTCTACATTAAAACCATATTACCACACCCAAAATGTGGGAACCTTTTACATGAAGTATTAACTAACACTAACTAACAACATTAATTTGCATATGTGTGTGATGTCATCGCGTCATACATGCCGCCTAGTGTCGGATGGTATCAGTCCTTCACATCTTGTTGTTTCTTTTTTACTCACTGTACTGGATAAACGACCTATGCATATATTTACAAATAAAACTATGTACATATTAATTAATGCATTGAAATTTACTAAAATCAGGAAATGGAGTTGAACTATGCGCAACAGCCACAAATGTACTGACAAAAACAAAAAATTACAAAACCTGAAATTTACATTACTTACTATTTAGCCGCTTAACAGACAAATAACTGTGTGAAAACCAGGTAGCACTGTTTACACGTGTCCAGCTCTTTCACGTCTGTGTTACCCGCCATGCACACTGAATATGCTGCTCCGGTTTGTCGCTACTTGCTCTTTTTGAAATTAACTCGACAGAGGGCTCTGAAAAGTACCTAAATCCACCGACAAAACTGCTAGAATGGAAACACTGGATCAGACTGCTTTAAAAACATTTCTGTTGCGCTGAACCGGTTGAACATGCTAAGTGCTACAGGCAGACGACATGCAACAAAAAGCCATGTGAATGGTACACCGCAGAATATGGTCAGACCCCAGCGTCAGGTTTCAGAGAGACAAAATAACAAATACATGTTGCTTTTGTTATTATTAATTGATATTAGTCTTATACCAAAACACTGAGAAGTTGTAGGTCTTAAGTAGAGAAATTTTAAGCTAATAAAATGGAGCTTGTGAACTGCCTTTAGATAAATTCGACCAATCAGAAGCAACCAAGTGTAGGCTGGTCTTCTTGGTCAAAAAAGGCCTGGATCTAAAATTACAGAAAATAATTAAAATTTAAATCATAATCACAATATTGTATAAGTAGATATTTTGCCAAAATCATTCAGCCCTAAAAGGAGAGAATCTTGAAAACAGAGTCAGGACATAAAAGTCACTCGGGAAACACAGAAGTATTCAACGGGCGGAGTGTCTGTGGCTAAGACTACTGCTCACTAGGCTGCACTAAGCTAGAACAACAAAACTTTGACTCCCGTCGGACCACTGCAAGCGACACACTGAAGGACGTACATGGGGAAGTGTGAACAGCCAATCAGGATGCAACTGGCAGGATTCCGACAATGCGGCCAGGTTAACACACTAAAGATATCAGACTCTCTGTCTACGTGTGAGTGGAGCATCTGTGACTAAGACAACTATCATTTACATTTACGATTACGGCATACGGCACACGTTCTTGTCCAGAGCGACTTACATTTCCCATTTACACAGGAAGGTGAAAGTAGTGTTAGGAGTCTTGCCCAGGGACCCTTATTGGTATAGTGCAGTGTGGTTACCCAAGAGGGGAGTCTACTCAGTCTACAGCACATTACCACCAAGGTAAATATCCAGGCAACATTTTGTGGAAACAAAAGAACAAATAAATGAACAAAAGATAAAGAAAAGAGTTTTCTATGACATGGGCCCTTCAAAACGTACTGGACAGTTCCCATTTCAAAGGTGCAAGGTTTTGTATTCCCGTGTGAAGCATTCTAAACCAAACAAAAAAAGCACAGAATAAAACAAGAAAATAAACAGCACTAGAACTGTGGGAAGCAGTCCTGGCTTGATTTTTCGTTTCTGTTGTTGATTACTGAGGAGAACACGTAAACGAATGCTGAGCGCTCAATCAGAAGTGAAGTGTTTTCGGTTACACGTTCGCTATCTAGGCTTGTTGTGGTTTCTTGAGTAATGTTACGAAAGTAAAGCCTGGCCTTTACTCACTGCCAGATTCAGTGGAGTCAGACCAGCATGCAGCTACAGCTAAATCAATCCCGCATGACTGCCACAGGGGGACCACCAACACCCACCAAGCAACACCCCCACCCCATGTCCTTCCCCAGGCTCTTTACATGCCTGGCCCCAGAGGAACGCTCATTTCTCCCTGAAAGGGTGCAGGATCCATTCTGGTCACAAGGCCCACTGCATCGGCCACAGACAAAGACCCCTCTGTCCAGGCCCCTGGCTCTTTTACATGCTCGATGGGAGCCCGGCAACTCAGGCCAATGTGAAGCTGGCCTTCCCCCTCCAGCCCCGCCCTGACGCACTAGTGATGGAAAAAAAAATGGCTCAATTCCAACAGAACATCTCTCACTACAGCTACAGCGGTGCCTGACAGTTTCTGGACCCTTCACAACGTTCCACATATCTGTAGATATATGACCTAAAACTTAATCAGATACTCACACTAGTCCTAAAAGTAGATGTGGAGAATCCACTTAAACAAATGAGACAAAAAGACTTGTTTATTTATTGATTTATTAAAGAAAATGATTCTACATTGTATATCTGTGAGTGGGAAAAACATGTGAACCTTTGCTTTCAGTATCTGGTGTAAACAATCAGAACTAAATCTCAAACAGAAATACACTGCTATACACTACACAGCACATAACATCCACTAGTTGGGTCCTTCCCATATTAACAACTTGTTGCTTATATACAATAACAGTCTATGCAATGTGAATTTAATCGGGGCCCATTATGCTCATTTTCAGTGTTCATAATTTTATATTTCGGGATCTGCTAGAGTAGACTTGCTTCATGCTTCAATTTTCCCAAAACACAATATTCTGCTGACCGGTCAGCTCATCTACTCTGTTCTAATTGGTCAACTGCCAGAGTGGCAGCCTGCTACAACACCCACCCCTGACACCGCTGTGGTTATTCTTAAAATGGTGTGGGCTCTGCTGTAACGTTCTGATCCAGAGTCCAAGCCTGAAAGTCAGGTGGGACAAATGGGTAGTTCCACCTTCTCAGTATGTTTCAGAGTGTTACATTTTTACTGTTTTAGCTCTCTATGTGTTGTGTAAGGGGCGTGGCAAGTTTGCCAGTAGCTGTCGATAAGAAGTGTGTTCTGCGATGAGGTCACTGTGTAACAAAGAAAAGGGCTGGAATTTTGCAGAAGCATTTCAGGCAGCTGGGAAAAGTGGCTTCTGTGGGAGACAGGTTTAGAACTTTTGCAGACCTTTTACATGCACAACAGCTGCAAAACACACTGAAGGGAAAAAACAGAAAAGCATAATCCCCTGTAAAGAAGACTTATTTGACTTCCTGGTGACATCTGTGATGAGCAGGAGAAAAGGGGGCGGGGGGGGTGGCGGCTAAGAAAGGCTACGTTACACTTAGTAGGTAGTTTTTTTGGTGGACAGGGGTCAGCATGGGTGCTATGAACGCTTTGTAGCTACCCAGCCCCGTACGCAGGAGATGATTCCGAACATGCATTTCCAGCTTTAACAACACTACCTGCTAAATGTCTTTAGACTGAGTGGCTCTGTGAAAAAAGACTCCAGCTGGCTACAGTCATTTAACCCTCACAATGGCCTAAATGGCCTTCGATTGAGTTCTGTCTGAGAACCGTGACGGCTGCACACATCTAACCCTCAATTTGGCACGGAACAGCTGCTTTGCCACGTTTATTACACAACCCAGGTCATCATTTTTATCCCGTTACATGTGAGCTATATTAATCATAGCTCAAACAGTGCTTCATCACTGTCATCGGAGCGGTGTTAGGAGCCGTACACATATATCATCATTATCTTAATAAAGTAATAATGCTGGAGAAGTGGATTAGGGTGGATTCTAAGCAAAAGCTCCCTGGGCTGTGTTTTGCACTGTTGGACCCGCGCCAGGAGACACTCTTAGTGATGGATGCTTCACACATGAGAACATATTGGAAACCAGCACCCAGGGGATGAGAACGTCTCACTGTTCTCACAGTTCCAAACCACAATTTGACTGCTGCTGGACCTAAATGAAGACATATGCTGTGGCGTAAACGTCTGGACGCATCTGTAACCTGTGAGGCAGAGGTTCTGCCCTTCTGGGGAACATATATCAAACTCAACAGTGCAAAACGTCACAAAAGGAAGCACCATGCACAGTACCTTATACACTTTTATGTAATTATGTATTATGTAAAAACATTACAACTAAATTAAGAATTATAGGTCTTTATAATACTGTTAAAATAAGCCCAGACAGGGCTTCCAAATCCAGTCCTCAGTCAGAGTAGATTATTCTCACACATCTGCGTCAGGTAGAAACAGGTAGAACAGACCCATATTACCTGCACTTACAAAGAAGATGGTTCTTCAAGGGTTCTTTAGTAAATACAGTGACTCTACTGTATATAAAGCCATGAACTTTGCATGGTGAAAAGGTTCTCCAGATGGTGCAGAATGTGTTTACATAAGTTTCTACATAGAACATTGTTCTGTATACTACCAAAAAGGGTTCTCCTAGTGTTACAAGCTTGACATCGTAACAACAGAAGAACGCTTTTTGTTGCTGCACAGAACTAGTTTTAAAAAAAGTTCTATATATCATACACAACCTGTTCTCCATCAATCTGAAGAACCATTTCACCATCCAAAGAGCCATTTAAGCATGTAAAGCATGGTTCTTTCATAGTCTTTACTAAAGATCCCTTGAAGAAGCATCATTTTTAAGAGTGTGGTATGGTGGATCACTCCCTGGTGACAACCTAAGGATGCCCTGGGATGCATTATCAACGGACTCCTAAATTAACCACGATGTAAACAAACTGCATCACGTTAACACTAAATAGCATTGCGCTAAGCTCATTCATAAAAGAGGATTGACAGTGTGTTTTACCACATAGCTGCACTTTCACCTCATTTACATATCGTGGGAGTGATTAATAACACGACACAATCCCACAAAAACATGTCTGAACCTCTGCGGTGGTTATTTCTTGGTAAACCTTGAAATTGCTGTAGTAGGAGTACATGAGGAGGATTTCAGATTGGCAGATGAGGTGCCAAACTGGAAAAAGCGTTTACAATTCCTGAAATCGTACATGCTAAAATACAATACTTACAGTTCCAAGTTTAATTTTAAGAGGCTATATAAGGAAACTTGACTAAGTGTCTTGCCTTCATTAAAATTAGCTCTGTTTCTGAGAATTCTGCTTTACTTTGTCGTCTTTTCTTTCATTGCTACCAACCAGAGCTATGACCACAAGTCATACTGTGTCCTCGACCACACTGACAAGCCTGTGCGACCTTAATGAAGACCTGAACACAGTTTGAGTGGGTTGAGAGAAGTACTGAGGATTTACAGAACAGATTTGAGTGACTATTGACTTCTTGTGTTAAATACCAACGTTAGCCTCATAACTCTAAATTAAAGAAGCAGAATTTGGACACCAAACAAGTCTTGCCTTATCAGCCACATCTGGGGATAGCGGAAAATGACGGACCCCCCCCCCCCATTATTCCTTTAAAAGCTAAGACACTGGTGAAAATGTCTTCAGGCATTGTCCACTCTTACTACCAGCCAACAACTCCAGGAAGCTTATCAGATCCCCAACAGGCTACACTTTCCAGCCCCAATGCTTAACAGCCTCCGCTCCTGTCCCTTAACCCAAACACAACCAGACGCACACATGGAGAAAAAGGATTTATGCTTTTATCGAGCCAATGCTCTGTCAAAGGCGGCGGATGTCGTTTGATCCTCTTAAAAGAAACCGGAATGGTGGCACGGAGCAGTCTAAACATTCAGCATTACAGTCCTACACTTGTCCACCAGAATAGCCCCACATTCCATGCTACATTTGCCTTTCTTCTCTTTAACACTTTTTTCATCCTCGGAGGACCAGAAATAGCCCCTCAGCCGCTCCACTGCCTGGTCTCAGTGGGGGAAATCCTGACACACACACACACACACAGCGCGGCCGGTGAGAACACACATTCCTGGAGGACGAGTGTGCGTGAGTGTGCCAGTGTGTGAGAGACGGGGTTTAATTCGGCTGTCTGACGAACACGGGACAACAAACCAGAGCTGCTCCGGTCGCTATGGTAACCAAACGGTTAGACTGGGAAAAAGATTCCAGTGGAAAAGAAGATTGTAGCAGCTCAGCAAAAGCCAACCATGAGAGGAGTAGTACCTTGCAATGATCCGATTACAATTAAACACATTAGTAAAAGTCAGATTTTAATGCAGTTTAATTCAGTTTGATTATATATATATAAAATTCTGAGTCTTTTTAAAGATACCTGCAGTATAAAACTAAACTAGAGGAGCTATTACACAAATTGTGGGCCAAATGTCCCATTTTTACCATGTACATGTCTGTCAAAACCAATACATTTATAAAATATAGAAACCAGGACCAAATCTGCCTAGCATTACATATCCACAGAAGTTCCCAGACAGCATGCGGATGTGGCCCACATCTGGCAAAGATATGACACGGCTGGCCCACTGTCGGCACTGGCAAACTGCATGTGAGCCAAAGGTGGCCCGCATATTTAAACAAGCATTTGGCCCACCTGTTCCAAGACAGATCTGGTCCACTTCTGGCACACATACAGCTGTGCTGCCTAGTGGCAAACTGCATGTGAGTCAAAAATAGCCCACATATATAAAAACACATATGACCCACATGTTCCAAAACAGATCCGGTCCACTTCTGGCAGAGATAGCAGAGGTGCCTACTTTTGGATGACGCGTGGCCCTAATCTGGTGCGCATGTGGCCCACATGTGGCAACTGGAAGTGTTCTGCCCAGGTGCCATCAATCCATGTGGCAAGTGGACCCAGATGAAAATGGGGAAATTGGGCCAGATTCAGGCCAAAATGATTTTGCAATCTGGGTTGGGACATTTTGTAAAATGCAATAATAACAAAAACCTGTCATTATTATTACTATCATACACTCATTTGCAAGTTATTTTCACCTGATTTGCTGCGGTTAGTACTTCCTTCTGCTCTCTAAATGATCACTCCTATTACTGCGGCTCCTAGTAATAATATTTTATTAATATTATATTTTATTGATAGTCTTCACTACCCCACATCTCTATTAGTGCAGTAATACATAGGCTCCTCTTTTTAATGTCTTGTACATACTCATTTGTGTATATAGACAACTCTTTAGTTGACTTATTTTTTTTATTATCTCTTAATATGTTTATTAGTGCAATATCCACCAAAGTCACTCCTGATCTTATCTAATCTTGTATTATCTTATTTGTTAATTCTCTTGAACCCTTATTCAACTGACAGACATATAAAGAAATGACCTAATGCTTTGGCCGAAACGTTTACAGAATGTTCAAGTTACATTGTTTAGAAACATTCCACACCAAGCAGGTAAACTGGTAACAGGTGAAGGGATCATGAACCTCCACCAAAGGTTCACTCCTTGCAAGCAGACATAGTCATGTCTCCCCACTTTGTGTCATACTACTGTGTTAAATAAAGCCACATGGGCTCAGAACAATTGCGGAAAACCGTCACAGTCAGCCACCACATCAAGAAATGCAATGCAGTGAGAGCCATACATCACTTCTACACAGAAACACCACCTGTGTTGTGGTCAGATGAGTCTATGTTGGGAAAAATGGACGTCAAGTTGTCCATGCCAAAGATGAAAGAGACCATTCATACTTTTAGCAGCGAAAGGTGCAAAAGCCAACATCGGCCATGGCATGAGGGGCACCAGTGCCCACAGTACGGGAGTCTTGGACATGTGTGACAGTACCATTGATGCAGAGCCCCATATTGGAATTCTAGCGAAACTAATTCTATGCTGCCATCAAGACGACGTCGTTTTCTGGGAATCCATGGTTATTTCAGCAGGACTATTGAATATGTATGGCACATCACATAGAGAAGAATCAGATGATGACCACAATGGGCTACTGTCTAAAGTCTTGTATCAATAAAAAATGGGCAATAATTCAGCTTGCAAAACTGCAACAATCAGTATCCTCATTTTCCCAACCATTAAAAAGTGTAATTAAAAGGAAAGGTGATGTAACGCAGTGGCAAACATTCCTCGGCCAACAAATTCAACATTTCTGTATATTCACAAAATACAATTAAGCTGGTCACTGAAAACACTGGAAATCTTTTCTCTGTCAGATAAATGAAGGCTGTCAGATTCCTGTTTTTACAAAGTTACACACAATGTATTAATGTTGCATTAACGTCAGTTTTAGTGTTTTCTCAGAAAACAAACTGTTACTGCCCAGATACACATCATTTCCTCAGAAGTCTAAAGATTTTGTAATCACACAGATCACATAAATAGGTCAAGATTTTTGACTGAAACGCTGTGCCTCCCAGACAGCCGGCTGGAGCTAAGAGTGGAAAGGCAGGCAGGTGGTGAATTAAACATGTCATTCATTTTTAATGAGAGGATGGAGGGGTCACAGTCTACTGCTGTCTGAACAGCTGACCAGCACTGCCCCACCCCATTAACCAGCCCCCTCTTCTGCTCCAGCTCTGCGAATGCGAGTACAGTCAGATGTGCATTTGTGCAGGCTGGAACACAAATTAGAGGAAATACAGTGCATGCAAATCTAATCATTTGATCGCCCCCCAAATTACCTCCAAATTGGATTAAAGTGAACAATCGGTCATTGGTCAGCCTGTATGTGTGTGAGCGGGTTTGTGGTGTGGTGTGTAGAAGCCACTTACGTGACTATCTGCCTCTCTGCTGTTTCTTTGATTATACAGTTTACGCTGAAGGGTCATTGCTGAAAGTAT
Organism: Semaprochilodus insignis; assembly: GCA_034552555.1. Lineage (NCBI taxonomy): Eukaryota > Metazoa > Chordata > Actinopteri > Characiformes > Prochilodontidae > Semaprochilodus > Semaprochilodus insignis. The sequence continues at coordinate 11,620,987 of CM067490.1, read as the reverse complement.
TCCATGTGCTTATTTGAGCACACGGTGTTCCGGAGCGAGTGATGAAGCCGACCTGACTGACCTAAGTTAACTGCTTATTTGAGGAACGTGTGAAGAGTGTGATCTAACAAAGACAAAAATTCATTGTGTTTTTATTAGTAACATGTGTCACACATCAGCCATGTTTTTCCATTAAACTCACCTATAATTCGAATGAGCTTTCACTTTCACAGTGCACATCACAGTGCATCCAACAATAAAGACAGTGTTTATACATTTATACAGTGATACTAACAACACAGCACACAGAATACATGATTCTATGCGGTTTGCTGTGGCTAACGTTAACATGCACATGTCATCATCTCTCTGGTGGCACATTTAAACCAATTAAAGGGAGCCATGCCAAATACTTGTTATGGTTCACCAGTGGCACGCTGAGTACCTTCACCTTCCTCATGAGTCAGCAGTAAGACAGTGGCACTTTGCATGACAATGAATATTTAAATTTACGTTGATTACAATGAAACAATAAAACAACTATGAATTAGTATATGATGTCTATCTATCTATCTATCTATCTATCTATGTATCTGTTAAGCTCTATGTCTGTGTATCTGTTAATCTCTCTCTGTCTATCTATCTATCTATCTATCTATTTATGTCTGTCGATCTATCTGTCTGTCTCTTTGTATCTGTGTGTCTATCTATCTATCTATCTATCTATCTATCTATCTATCTTTGTCTGCATTTCTGTTTGTCTATTTATCTATTGTTTATCTATCTAGATGTATTTCCATCTATCTAGCTGTCTTTCTGTTTATTTATCTATGCATCTATCTATCTCTGTGCATCTATTTTTAAATTTTTAGTATTTTGTTTATATTTTCTGTATTTTTTGTATATATAGATCTTATTTATTATTTGTATATTTCCAAACACTTCTGTTCTTTCCTCTGTGCTGCTGTAACATTGTAAATTTCCCCACTGTGGGATTAATAAAGGATTATCTTATCTTATCTTATCTTATCTTATCTATCTATCTATCTATCTATCTATCACACTGTTTACTTCCACATTTAGATAAATACATCTCTTTTCCTTTTGATTTCCTGCTGATGTTGGAATTATCCTGCTAAGCCGGCTCTATTTTAAACCATTACCTCCTGATCACCAACACATTTCTCTCTGGTTCTCATTACGCACATGAGCCTTTTTGGAGGGTGCCAAATTTTCAACCTGTTAGCCTGGCTGAGGACAGACAAGTCAAACAGATGACTCATTCATCCCTCACATATGCTTACTGTCTGTGCATGTTTGGTCCTAAGCGTGCAGGCTGTAGTGCAGTGGACAGCAGTGTAAATACTGTGGGTGGGTTTGGAGTGCAGGGCTGTCAGCATGCAGGCAGCTGGGACTGGCGGACAGAGTAACATGGGGTGTGGCGCAGGCAGCTTACAGCTTCATACTCACCCCTCCCTTCTCTCTCTCTCTCTCTCTCTCTCAATCTCTCTTTCTTGCTTTCTCTCCTTCCTTTTCCCACTTTACATTTTCATCCTCACTTTTTAATATGGTTGTACAGAGGGCATAAATATGCAACTATCAGGAAGATATAAAACCGTTAGGTGGTGAGTGTGAGTGTGATGAGAGTTTGCAGAAAAAGGCCAATCAAAACAAATGGACTTAATGGGACAATTACCAGCAGACGTGCATTCAGCGGTGGACGATATGGCAAAAATATCATGTCACAATATTTTCACGACAAGATTTTGACAGACAAACACAATGCGCTAGTAGTGTCACCTACTGTGCTGCCCTAAATCTAAATCTTTTGAATGCAATATTCAGTTGTCATATCCACAGTATGCTCAGAAAGGAAACTAATTCCTACATGTGTGTATATATATTATGTACTCTTAACTGGGTATTTACACAACACTGTGGTTCAAGCGGCATTCAAATACAACACGGGTGCACTTTCCTGTCCTCACAATATTTTTGTCATATAACTGCAACACAGAAATGAATGGGAATATTTGTCTGATTGCTGATCAGATGTTCACAGCAAAAATCTCCCTGTTCTAATCATGTGTCCCTAATAACAAACCATGTACAGGCTTTCAAATATTCCCAACAATAAATGAAGACTCTATTGCATAAGTATATATAAACACATATGTATAAAAAGCATATAAATGGGCGTGTCCCATCAGGTTCTGTTTCTTACTGTAAAGTAAGCAAGAATCAGACTTCAAAATACGGATTACAGTCATGCAAACTGCCAACTGCTGAGGAAGGCGCATTTTAATATGAGATTGTTTTTATTGACTTGAACAATCAGTTCAGTTCAGTAAATCTGACAGTCCACTGAAATGGTACCTAATTTTGGTTGCCGAGGCAGCTTCTGGTTTTTGGTCACTCATAGTGGGTTCAGAAACATAATGGCTGACAAGGAATCCTGAGCCAATTCTTATTCAGCATAGTATAGAGGGGAAGGGGGGGGGGGTGTCACAAAGCCCTCCCCCCCTCGGAGCTGCCTGCCAAAGCCCACCTCCCTTTGTAAAGACACAAAGACGCGCACCAACCACCCGGCTCAAGAGACAACTCCATTTGAGTCTGGGAATTGGAAAATGTGGAATACAAGGGGGAGAAATGAAATATGGCTCACCTGTTTGTGCAGGTACGATCTAAAACCATTACTTCAGATTTGTGGTAACTGATAGGGAGGAACCAGACGGACTGCTTACACTGCTCTGAATTCACATGATTCAGATTCATGTTTCCACATGAGTAAAATATATTGATTAATACAGTTACAGCCAAAAATAAAAAGACAGTCACTCAGCCGATGTGTTATTCCATCCTACATTCAACATTCGAATCAGGTCAAATGAAAGCAGTTTCAGAGATCACATGGAGCAGCTTCTAGTACATCCTGCAACCTCTCCCAGCTGCAACGATCTCAAACTGTATCCTCTAGACCCTTCACTGGAAAACTACTACTAGCAATGCAGAAGTGGACATTCGGTCCATGCAGTTCGCAGAGATCCACTGCATTTTTGCTGCACTGTGTTTGCAGCCACCGTTTCAACAAAGAAGATGGGCACAAAACGAACATGCTGCTTGACCAAACGTGCTGTATTAGGAGACCTGAACACACAGCACGCTGCAAGCCCAGTGATCACGCCGGGATGCAGCAGCAAACCCATGAACTCCATACAACCCCCATGCTGCAGTAAAGCTGGTCAGCACATAAATCTCCCAGCGTCCACCGCGTTTAACCCCGGAAAGAAGAGATGCATTGGTTTAAACTCACAGTTATACGGGGGATGTTCTTCTTGCCCTGATATCCAGACATCTTCACCGATGCTAATAGGCTTCCTTAGGGCTGAACGGCTTTGTTCAGGACGGACAAAAAGAAACCACGAAACGACGAACTCCGGTCGAGACGAGCGACAGAGACCAAAGCAGACGAAGCACTTTAAAGGAGGAATATAAAGAGAAACGTCGCCGTCTCCTCCTCTCTTCTCCCTTTTCTCCTCTGCTGCTGGTGCGCGGAGTCGCCCAGACGGACCCAGACACGGAGGGCTGTGGAGTGCGCATGCGCGCGGCCCCGCCCTGCTCCTGCTCAGGCTGGGTGGGGAGGTCAGTGAGAGAGGCATGTCCACTGCTTTAACGCTGCCAGTGCCGAGTCATCTAACAGTCATCTAACGCTATGAGATTCATGTGGTTAGATCAAGCGGTCAGCTGGTGAATCTGTAAGGCTGGTCAGTGCAGGCGGGGGGACAAAGACCCCTGTAGTGATACACATTAGCGTCATTAAGAAAAAAAAGAAGAACTAATAACGGACAAAGTCAACAAATGTTCCTGGTGCTGGTGTATATGCAGATTATAGAGCTTTCTTCTTTTCGTCGTCACTGGCTATTATTCAACAACAATTAATATATAGGCTACTTTTTGACAACCATCATTTTCAAAAGTGAGAGCTCAAAAACAGAGTACTGTAAACTTACACAGTAGTGGTGTTATGGTTGGGCCTAGCCAGCCAAGGACCACCCAATTTTTATTTTCGCCCCACTTGAAATGACTGCTCAGGTTTACATTCAGTATTAAAGCAGGAATGTGTAAGATCCATACTCCAAACTACAGGGGGCAGCATATCATTAGAAAATGCACAGACTCTCCTCCTCCTCCCTCTTCACTCATTATTAGTCTAGAAATTCAGCATCAAAGCTCATCCATTTGGCTTCTATTTGTATCACTTTTTTGTTTACTGCCAAACGTGGTTTCTTACAGAGGCGGTTGTTGTAAAGGTCGCTTTCTAAGAGCATCAGGGCGGCACTACTTCTTTATTCTCTCATATTGGACTGACTCAACTTGATGCTGCAGTGGTACAAAGTGGTATTAAGAGACAGGATGGGTCAGGTCTAGCTTTTTTGACACTGACCAATCAAAATCCCAGTTTAACCAGGGATAGAAAGACTTGTTTTAAGCACAACATTGGTGGGGCACCAATATACTATAGTATTACTGAACATGAAAATCTTAACGTGACTTAACCAGCTCATTAACTGCAGCTGCTGGTTACACACTGTCCAACATTACCTAACACACTGTCCCATAATCCTGAACACAATGTCCTATATTACCTAACACACTGTCCTATAATCCTGAACACGCTATTCCATATTACTATATACAGTGTCCCATAATCCCAAACACACTGTCTCATAATACCTGAGACACTGTCACACATTACCTGACATACTGTTCCAAATCACAAAACGGAATGTACCCAACACACTATTACATAATAGCTAACATATTATGGTCAACATACTGTGCTACATTACCTAACACACCATACCCTAAACACTGTCACATAATACTTAACACATTTTAGCTAGCACACTGTCCTATAATAACCACCTTACACATCATACTGAACACACTGTCCCATATTACCTTGCAGGTCATACTTAACACATAATAATACCTAACACACTGTCCCATAATACCTAATGCACTGTCCTATTTTACATTACATGTCCAACCTAACACACTGTCCAATAATCCCAAACACACTGTCCCATATTACTTAGCACACTGTCCCATAATAACAAATACACAGTTCCATATTACCTTACAGGTCATACTTAACATACTGTTCCATAGTACCTAACACACATAATTTCTAACACACTGTCCTATATTAGATTACACATCATACCTAACACACACTGTTCCATAATACCTCACACACTTAGCCCCATATTAGCTAACACACTGTCCTACAATACTAAACACACTGTCCCATATTAGCTAATGCACCGTCCCATAATACTAAGCACAGTATCCTATATTAGCTAACACTCTGTCCCTTAATACCTAACACATTTTCCGATATTAGCTAACGCATCGTCCCATAATACCTAAGACACTGTCCCATAATGCTCATCAGATAGTAGTTTCTGCACCCTATAAAGTAACAGTTGATTTATTTTATGTATTTAAATAATTAAACAGAGCAGGTTCTTTTCTGATGCCCAACTGCTGTGATGTTTCCTGTAGACATTATAGAGCTTTAGTACAGCTGGCTGTACTGTGGTTATATATTGCACCATTCAACAGCATGGTATTGATCTGCTCTGTCATTATAGGCCATCAGTAATGGGGAAAAAGCAATGCAGTGGTTCTCCATCACACTGGAGAACGACAGAAGCTTCTTGTTGCCCAAGGGCGTGACCAGAGCGCAGCATTGTGTCACAGTTTTCCTAAATTGCGCATATTTTCCCTGGATACACTCATCACTAATTTTGGATCATGCTAAAGCTGCACGATATGGACAAAATATACCATAATGCTACATGTTGTGTAATACACTTAATATACCATCATATTAAAAGCAACATATTGAAAGCACTGGTGAACCTTTAATGTTTCAGCCATTATTCGGCCACTGATTGCATCCCATTTGTATCCCTGCTAGAAAACTAAGCTTAGGCCAGCAATACCAGCATGTGGTGTATTTGAGATGCTGGTATGTTGGTCAACCAAATCCATAGGCATTAGTATGAAGATGGCCCCCCTTTTGCAGCAATAACAGCTTCTAGCTTTCTGGGAAGGCTTTCTACAAGATTCTGGAGTGTGCCTGTGGGAATTATTGCCCATTCATCTAAAAGTCATGTCAGACATGGATGAGTTTCTGTGGTTCCTAAACACTTCCATTTTTCAGTAATACCACTCACAGTTATCGTGGAATATCGAGGAGGGAGGAAATTTCCTGTACTGACTTGTTGCAACAGCTGCATCCTATAACAGCACCACACTTAAATTTAGTGAGCTCTTTAAAACGACTTAATTTTAGTGTTTTAAAGGTAGACTGCACGGCCAGGTGCCTGAATTTATACACCTGTGGCAATGGGACTAAATGAAACAATTAAATCATTAAGATGTGTGTCCCAATACTTTGGTCCATATAACGTAGATGACTACAGAATTCATGCTGTTCTGTGCAGTTGTTTAGCATTAATATTGCAGCTATATAGGTATCTCAGTACTGTGAAGCACAGAAAGCCTCAGGGTGGGCTTACAGGACTTCTGAATGGTTCCAGCAAAGGCTACTCTCAGTTCTTCAATTATGATGCCGGTCCTCTTTACTTCTTCAGAGCTGCTTCTTACTCACTGCACTTCACGTGTCCAGCCCCTTACAATGTACAAGTTGGTAGTTGAAAGTTACTTTACATTCCACCTTAAATGATGCATCAGTTATATTCTGGCAGACGGGCACATTGGGGTACACTGCTGCACTACTTAAGGTGGAACAGGAAATTTGAATAGGAAGCATGCGAGAAGCCAACTTCAGCCTCACTGGCAATTTTAACATTCATGGACATAACTAGGCCTTTGGAAAAAGAAAGAAAACAGTGAATCTTCAGTCTGCAGAGTCAGCCTCAGGGATGTGTAAGGTTAGAAAGGTGACTGCATTTGTATTAATGTAGCTATAGCTGCATAATGTAACATTAATAATGAACTATTAGCTAATGAATTAACATTAACCTGTCAGCTTGCTAATAGTTGGCATAAGTTCTCTCAGTCAACTTCTCATGCATACAACTGTACATGTTAACAGTTCACACTGAAAAAATGGGACATCATACAAACGGTTATTCCACTGTACTATAATTACGACTATAGTTAGTGATTAGACCAGCAACCTGTATAACCAGCGTTTATTAAACATACCAGATAAAATGGCCAAATGGAGATATATGATAATAAATTCAGCAGGCCCCAGTTTCTCATAATTTGTAGCCTCAGTATAGCAATTTGTGATCTCAAAATTATAAACTGTGGCCTCAATTTAGTATACTATGGCCAATGACTAATACACTCATTGTCAAAAGAATAGTTGCACCCAGAAGGAAGTGCTGGATTGCAATGCTTTTGGGAAGGAAGATAAAGGTTACCAGGAACAATAAATGATCATAGATTTAGACTGATATGGGCAATATTTCTGGAGCTACACATACAGAAGTAGTGTCTCTCAGTATGGCGCCAGGCCGCCATGTTTGCTAACACAACATGCCAGACGTCTCGGCATTGACTGTAGAGGTTTCTAATGGTGTCCTGTGATAAACCATCCCATGCAGCTTGCAGATTTTCAGATTTTGCAGTAGGGATGGAGGTGGACTGACACCAGGCCTTCTGGATGCGTGGCAACAAACTGTTCATCTGGGTGCTGACCATGGTGCCTCCACACATGGATTAGTTTGTCCAAGACAAAAGCGGGATTTGAGTCACTCCATGACAGTCTGGCATGACACCATTGCAGGTGAGGTTGCCGTGGTGTTAAGAGCATTCGTCATAATGGTCTGGGTGCATGCAGTCCTGCGTCATGCAGCCGTCTGCCAATGGTGTTGGCACTAACAAGATGACTCTTGGAGGGCATCACTGATCGCTGAATGTCCACAATCGTGACTGTTGGGTCAGTCAGGTTCAGTGATAAGGATCGTTCTTGCTTGCTTCATCCCTGTCAGTTGATTCCTACTATTTGTGCAACATTTTTTTTGACGATGAGTGTAGTAATTAGTATAGTAATATAGTCATTTCTGGCTTCAATGTATTAATTTGTGGCCTCAATATAGAAATTTATGACTTCAATATAGTAATTTATGGCCTCAAAATAGAAAATTGTGTCCTCAATATAGTAATTTCTGCCACAATATATTAACTTGTCTCCATACATAATTTATGACCTCAGTTTGGTAGTATATGGCCTTAAAATAATAAATTGTTAGCCTCAATCTAGTTATTTCCAGCCTCACAAAATACAGTGAGGCTTCAGTCTAGTTACTTGGGACCTTAAAATAGTAAATTGTGGCCTCAAAGTAGTCAAATGTTGTGTACACCATGTTACATACAACGTCCCTTCATCTAACATTAGCTTCTGTACTTAGTTCATGCATAGTGGCTAACAGATTTGTCTTTCACTTTGGAATAAACAAAGAAGTGTATTTATGGATGTACTCCGATTCATAAAGCAGGTTTATGAATGTATTCTCAGTCTAAAAACTGTTCTCAGTGGTCGTCATTCAGAAAATGAACATCATGTAAATACTGTAGTAGATGAACTGGTCTTATTTTTTGGTCCTATTTGGTCTTATTTTTTGGCTAAATTCTTTGCGTAGGATAACACCGTCCTCTCCAACACAGCATGTTTAGCTGTATTGCTACATAGAGAGGCATCAGCGTTTATACAGGTCTAGTTGTATATGCACTGTATATGTATAAGATAAAGAATAAGAAATTCAATACTGGAGACCAGCATGAGTTCCAGGCTGGCCTATGCTGGTTTAGTTAGTCACCTAGCATAGTCATGCTGGTCTACCAGCACATCGTCATCCAAAAAACAACATGTGTTGCAGTTTTTGATATGTTTTTCTGATGACCAGCCTTGCAAAACATGAAGTGTAGTAATAAGTAACAGCAAAGAAATCTCTGTCTCAGTTCAGGCACTATATTCTTATTATATGGTGTTTTGTAGAGCAGATAATATCAAATCCAGCAATAAACCTTTAGCAGTTAGCTACTATTGACACACTAAGGTCACTGATAACATCAGACCTCTTAGCTGGACATCGCAAACAGCCAAAAGCAATGATGTCATCTGGAAGTACAGCGTAGTGCAGGACAAAGACTCTCATGTGGAATCTCTGATAGCTCCACCCCAACCTCTACAAACAGTCCTCTATCTACAGAAGATAATATCTGCATATGTTAATGCACAGTTATTGTTTATGTGCTGAATAAATCATATCAGTCATAACATGTGCAAAGGTTTAGGCTTATGCTTTGTATCCTTTGTATACTGTATTTCTTTGCTGTAAATGTGTCACATTCAGCTAATGAATAGAGACTAGAGATGCCCTAAAATGTGCATCGCTTGACTGGAGGTGCTCAAACTTATGCAGTGCTGACATTTCATATTTCAGCAGTCTTGGTACAGTGGGAACCCACTATCCGCAGTGAAAGTGGTCTTCGAGTCTACTGCCAGGCATCAGTCACCGCCACCGCGCCGGCCGTGTAACTATGGTTACTGCATCCTAGACACTGAGGCCTTGCTGCATTCTTAGCATGTCTTAGGAGGCAATGAAAATCAGTGCTAGCTTCCAGAAGGGTGTGTCAGCTTTACAGAGTGAAAACAGAACCAAAAATGTCGTATTATTCAGTACGTTAGAAAGAAGAGCCAAACGCAGCTGATTAAAAGGCTGCACTGTTATACGAGTCTCAGAATATATGCTGTAATCGGCATATTGAATGGTTCACAAGCAGTGCACCAGGAATGACAGAAGATTGCACCCGTCTGTGTGAATTACATTAAGTGAATGCAATTGTATTACCTTTCCTCTAAGGCCGCCTGCTGCATTACTCACCTAAACGCTTTAGTGCTCTGCTTTTAAGCTAATTTGCATGACGGAGATAATGGAATCAGTCCTATCAAAACTGATGTGTTTTGTTTTGCTGTTTAGTGGAGATGAATTTGCAGATGTTTGGAAGACGAGCCCCTGATGACAGACTGAAGACACGGTCACCTTCCTGGTCCTACTGCTGACTTGTCGCTGTGATCACTGGTTTGCACTGGTAGAAAAGTAACTCAACCCACAGCCAACTCTGCTGTTCACATTCAAACAGAAATTTCTAAGGACGGATAGATAAGAGCATAGAAAGAAGGAGAGACAGAGACATAAATAGAAAGATATATGATAGGATAGATAGATGGATAGATAGGCAGCCACATGGACAGACATGCAAAAAGACAAATGATGGATGGATGGATCAGACAGACAGATAGACAGACCGATAGATAGATAGATAGATAGATAGATAGATAGATAGATAGATAGACAGACAGATAGACAGATAGATAGATAGATAGATAGATAGATACTTGGATGTATGGATGGATGAATCAATGAATGGATGGATGGATAAACAACAGAGAGACAGGCAGATGGACGGACAGACATACAAGATGGGTAGATAAGACAGTCTCATGGACAGACATACAGATAGATGGCTAGAAAGAAAGATAAACAGTCAGGCAGATGGACAAAGATGGAAAGACGGGAAGGATGGTTTAGAGGGACAGACACCAGGACAGACAGACCATTGTTTAACCCTTTCCCTCCCGCTCGTCCTCACCGTGTCGTTGATGTTCTGCAACAGCTCCTTGCCCGCACTCCTCCTGATCTCCACCCTGCGGCCCTGGGCATCTTTCTGCCGCTCGATGACCCGCCCGGATTCCGTTGGCCGCACGCTCTGCTCCGCTTCAGACTGCAGCGGACACAGCAGACCACAGAAACGGCCAGAACCAGGGCTGGACACAGCTCCAGAGGACAGGGACATGGTGAAGGCCAACAGGTGAAGACAGAGGGATCACTGCAGCAATACTGAGCAGCAACAAACAGTGTACAGTTATTGTAGTAATAATAATAATAATAATGACAACATTGTATATCATATTAAGAAAACTAAAAGCAAAAGAGAGATGCATATCTAACAGTGGTAGCAGAGGTAAGAATAGTTCTGAATAATAATATTTAATGATAATCATAATATTAATAAAGGCCAAGGAGCAGAATTAAACGTGCAGTTGGCACGAATTAATGGGATCCTCACTGATGGATTATGACAGGTATTATTGTAAGAGTGGCTGGAAGAGTTTTACACCTAATGATCTTTGGGATCACATGCATTAGCAGTGCATTCACTCTGATGTCCAGCTGAACAGAGCGCTGCTGGGTTCGTCTCTGCTGAACGCCACTGAAGCAGAGCAGCTCGTGCGAATCAAACTCCCGCGAGCTTTACATTAAGCCGGTATGAGCTCGGTGCGGATGATGAGAGACAGCAACGAGTAAAGCACACGCCCAAAGCAAACAGCAGAGTGAAGCACACTGACACCTAACAGAGAGAGAGAGAGAGCAGCGCGTTACCGTACACAGGAGCGCTGGGCGCAAGGATGAGGATGGTGAGGAAGAGCAGAAGGCTGCTGGGCAGAGCTCGGGGCAGCGGGGCTTGGCCGGAAGTGACGCGCTGTGAGAGGCTCACAAAAGCAATTAATCCATCTCTGAAGGGTCCGTCACTGGCACGCGAAGCCTCCTCTTCTCCAGCGGTCTTGCTCTGCAGAACTACGGAGGTTTGCACGACCGTCACCAACGCCCCTAAAGCTGCAGCTCGAGCGCTCAAACTCTCTCGCTCCACTCTCACTTCTCCACCTCCAGCTGAGATGCAGGAGCCTCCTTGCTCTCGTGGCCACGCCCAGGCCAGGCGCTGTCCCTTCAGCACCGCGCGCGCCCTGCTGCAGTCTGCTTCTAAGGCGCGCGCGCGCGAGTGGGGGTTCACTGAGTTTACACTAATACCAGTCTTAAATTCACTGTCAGTACCACTGTCAATATCACTTGTACTATCACGGTCAATATCACTGTTAATATTACTGTCAATATCAATGATAATACGACTGTTAATATCACTGTTAATATCACGGTCAATACCACTGTTAATATCACTGTCAATATCGTTGTTAATATCACTGTCAATATCATTGTTAATATCACTATTAATATAACTGTCAATATCACTGTTAATATCACTGTCAATATCACTGTTAATATCACTGTCAATATCACTGTCAATATCAATGATAATACGACTGTTAATATCACTATTAATATCAATGATAATACCACTGTTAAAATCACTGTTAATATCACTGTTATTATCACTATCAATATCACTGTTAATATCACCGTCAATACCACTATTAATATCACCGTCAATATCACTGTTAATATCACAGTTAATATCATGGTCAATATCATGGTCAATATCACTGTTAATATCACTGTTAATATCACTGTCAATATCAATGATAATACGACTGTTAATATCACTATTAATATCACTGTTAATATCACGGTCAATATCACTGTTAATATCACTGTTATTATCACTGCCAATACCACTATTAATATCACTGTCAATATCACTGTTAATATCACTGTTAATATCACAGTCAATATCACTGTTAATATCACGGTCAATATCACTGTTATTATCACTGTTATTATCACTGCCAATACCACTATTAATATCACTGTCAATATCACTGTTAATATCACGGTCAATATCACTGTTATTATCACTGTTATTATCACTGCCAATACCACTATTAATATCACTGTTAATATCACTGTTAATATCACGGTCAATACCACTATTAATATCACTGTTAATATCACTGTTAATATCACCGTTAATATTAATGCCATTCTCAGCACAGCAGTGTCACCGCTTGGTTAAAAGAGCTTGACCACCCAAACCCTGCTTGCACACATTGACAAGCTGTTTTTGGAGATTAAGACGACCAAGAAAGTAGTTACTTATACACAGACAGACATAGGGTTGGATAGATGGATGGATAGATAGACAAACACATGGACAGACATGCAAGCAGAAAGTTCAGACACATGGATGGACAGACACACTGGATGGATGGACAGACAAACAGACAGAATTATCCACAGATCCTGTAGGTAATCCCAAACGTTCAGTGATGTTGAGGTCTGAACTCTGGGGTGGACAGTCAATTGTTATGAGAACAGAAGTTTCTTTGTCTGATGTGTCTTCTTTACTCAGTGAGGAGCTTCTTGAACAGCTACACATCCTTTCAGACCCACAGTGCTGAGTTGTTCTCACAGTGGACGGATGGACAGAAACAGCTGTAGATGTTTTCAGATCTGAAGCAAAAGTAGAGCTTGATGTTCTTCTCTCCGCCAAAGTTCAAAGCTTTAGAGCTGTTTATCTGATGGAGACAGTTTTGGTGGTCTACCAGGCCTTACGGGTGACTGTTAGGAGTCCCATTTTCTCAGAAGCTTTTGATCTTTTTATTTTTTCATTTTTTGAAGGATGGTCTTTTTGCATGTATATGTTATTTTGAGATGACAATAATTATTATGTAATCATCATCATTGTCATCATCATGGTTTAAGACAGCTGTATAATAACTGTATAATAAAGTGACCCAGCATTAATATGATATTGTTTTATTATTGTTATTACAGCTGATTGGGAATGCTGAGTGTGAAAAGAATGCTTTACCATCTTCACTCTGTACTATTCATAGTTACTATTTATAGTCTAAAAACACTATAGACCAAAACGAACAAACATCTCCCATCATACAAATTTCTACTTCATGTATGTATTTATACTCATTGAGCACTTTATTAGGTCCATTTTTTCATCTCCACTAACCATATTTACAATTACAGACTGTAGTCCATCTGTTTCTCTGCATACTTTGTTAGTTTATAAACACCAGTGCTGAGAATGATCTCCCTCCCAAATACACTCATCATCAAAAGAATAGTTGCACCCAGAAGGAATGAAACTTGGTGGGTAGGTTTGTGAGACATGCAAATGATTCAAGTTTCAGGCGCTCATGTGACATAAGCAAGCACGGGCCTTATCGCTGTACCTGACTGACTCAGCGAGCAGTGATGCCCTTCATGAGTCATGGTGTTAGTGCCAGCACCATTGGCAGACGGCTGCACCACGCAGGACTACGCAGACCGTTATGACAACTGCCCTTAACACCATGCCACCATACTGGGAGACACTACTTCTGTATGTTCCTTTATCTTCTTCCCCAATAGTATCGCAATCCGACACTTCCTTCTGTGTGCTGTCTATTTGGGTGCTATAACTATTCTTTTAATGATGTGTGTAATACCTGCTCTGGGCTGGTCCTGTGGGGGTCCTGACCATTGAAGAACAGTTTATGCAGCTAATCAGATGCACTACAGTCTGTAATTGTAGAATTACTAAGTGCTCCTATATGGTAAGTGGAGCTGATAAAATGGACAGTGTGTGTAGATACAAGGAGGTGTTCCTAATGAGGATGCCAAAAAGATGAATGTATTAACTCTGTTGCAAGGTTGCTGAATATCTGTATGCTGTGCGTTGCATTATAGCTATGACAGTATAACGGAAACCCCAGATCAGATATTGGCACAGCTCAAAAACATGAGACATGAACCCCATCACAACACACACACACTCGCGCACACCCAAAATTGATGGATCCCAGGTCCAGTTTCCATAACAACACTGTGTCCGGCTCCCTCGCCCTTCAGAGAGCTCCTGGCTCAGTGCTGCAGTGGATTCAGAGTCAAGAACTGAAGTTTGAATAACAAAGGTTTTATTTTACAACACCATCATAACATCCTCTGTGTTCTGTTTGGCACATCCAAATATGGTTCACACAGCAAGATTTGGCAAGTTTAACTTCTGGCTAAAGTGATCCAGTTAACTGGGGAACCCTGCAACATGTTGAAGCTGCTGTGTTGAAGCAGGAATCCAATACAAAGACCAAAACTCATGCTGGAACCAAAGGAGACGGAATTCCTCAGCCAGAAAGGCTATTTAAAAGAAGGTGCCGGAGAAGAACCATGGAAGTTCAAGTCAAGAACAATTGTTTGTATGAAGGTAACTCAAGTTTAGAAGTCAAGACTGTCCATTTGAGGCAGAGCTAAAGGTCTTCCCTACTCAGTCATGACCTAAAGGGGAACTGCATAATTCAGTTCTCCAAATGTAGACACATTCATTCGGTGGTTTAGCGTGAAATGGGCCATTGTAGATAAAACATACTGACTCTGATTCCTTTACAGTGGTGGTTTTGGGAACCAGGGGTCACCACATCTACAACCCAAATATAGCCATTCTATTTAGTATCCAAACACCACCAGTAAACCTACGTCCGCATCTCTTCTGAGTTTTCATATGTAATTATGATGATGGTAAAATAGGCATAAATCTGATATTATAGGATTTCTTTTTCTTGGGATTATTTTGCCCTACAATACCCCACATGTACTCGTCCACCATGAACGGAATTAAATAAACGGAAGAAAATACATTTTAAGCCCAAACTTTATCACAAAACTATTGTCTCAAGCATCAGGCAGTGCATTCAGAACCATTTCATATTCATGCAATAGCTTTCCGTGAGGGAGTTTTTAGAGGTGGACATGCGTTCTGAACAATCCTCCACATACAGCCAATCTGAATGGCTACGTGTTTAATCTTATACGTATGTTGAATTTTTGAAAAACTGGTGGATGCCCCCTGTAAGCATACATCCCCCCGACTGCCCCTTCATCCACCTCCACCCACTTCCCCCACACTCCCTGTAGACAGCATCATAACACCTGTTTCAGCCTATCATGAGAGAGCAGCCTGTTAGCTCCTCCTCCTTCTCAGCAGCAGCGGTGATGTCATGGGTCACTGGTGGCAGTGTGAGCATATACACAACCTTTCACGTGTGGATTCAATGTACTTAACTTCAGTTCTGTCCATTTTGGCCTCTTTCTTCCTCCAAGAGGAAGAACAAACTTTACCCTAGCGCTATGAGGCTAATGCATCTCGGGTGCTTTCTGACACTGCAGGACAAGGTCGTCTATAACAGTGTTTTTCAAACCTGGTCCCGGGGGCACCCTGCCCTGCACATGTAAGTGCTTCCCCTGTTCCCAACACACCTGACTCAACTTACCAGCTCAGAAACAAGCCTTTTCAGAGTTGCAGGGGATGTGTTAAAGCAGGGAATCCACTAAGCTGGGCAAGGCAGGGTGCCTTCAGGACCAGGGTTGGGAAACACTGCTCTATGAAAGCGGATGAAGTACAGACAAAATTGGTGAAAAGGTCTTGGCCTAAAGTAAAGGGAACAATGTGATCAAACAAACTTGTTTTTAGAGAAGAGTGAACATCAGCTGTGCTTGTGTGGCCAAGAGCTTCACATAGAAGTGATGGATGCTTCTGCCGCACTTCATCTTGCAAGCATGCTAAACACTGTGCTGGGAACCGGAAGAAACCGCTGATCAATCAGATTCTGCCTTTGTGCGGTCTTCAGGTTGCAGAGCTTTGAATGGCGTGATCTGATTTGCCAGTATATATTTGAAACACCTACTACAGGCCCACACTTGGCCATTTTATCAGACACCTCCACCATATAATTGGTTGACTTTATGCACTCTTAGTAAGGGTTATCTGATTTATAACACATTTCAGAGCTATTATTATTATGCGGAACACTATTGTTATGCTATGGTGAGCTCTCCTCCTTCTTTCATCATTTGCACCTCCTCCTCCTCCTCCTCCTCCTGGGCTTGTGTCCGGTAACTCATCATTCATCCCCCAGTTTTCAGGATATTAGGGAATGTTCAGTCTGTACCCTTTACTTATAGCTAAACCTCTAATATCATATTTTAACAGCTCCCAATTGTATTATATTCTTTACTGTTGCAAGCTACAATCATCATCAAAAGAGTATTAGCCCCGAGAAGAATGTGTCGGACTGCAGTGCTATATGGAAGGAACAACAAATGATGATAAATGTAGGCTGATATGGGGAATATTTATTGAGCTACACATACAGAAGTAGTATCTCTGAGTATGGCGTCAGACCGCCATGTGTAGACGACATGTAGACGTCTCAGCATGGTGTTGTAGAGGATCCTAATGGTGTCCTGTGATAACCCATCCCATGCAGCTTGAGTATTCTCACACAGTTCCTGCAGATTTTGCGGTAGGGTTGGATGTGGAGTGACACCAGGCCTTCTGGACGTGTGACACGTAACAACAAATCGTTCACCTTGGCGCTGACCACAGTGACTCCACATGGATTCATTGGCCATCTCCACCAAGACAAAAGATGGACTTGTCACTGAAGATGACCCACTGCCATTCTAAAACACACACACATGACAGTCTGGTATGACACCACTGCAGTCTGTTATAGGCAGTCGTTGTAACAGTCTGCGTGCACATTGTCCTGCGTCATGCAGCCGTCTGCCAATGGTGCTGGCACTAACAGGATGACTCATGGAGGACATCACTGCTCGCTGAATGTCCGCCATCGTGGCTGTTGGGTAAGTCAGGTAAAGCGATAAGGCCTGTCCTTGCTTACATCACATGTGTGGCTGACATTCGCATGTCTCACGGTGTCAGACCAACCCACCAAAGTTTCATTGCTGTTGGTTGATTCCTTCTGGGTGCAATTATGCTCTAACCATATCATCATCATTTAATAGTAGATTATTCAACTTCAAGTATGGCCAATGTGTGGCTATAGATGACTTGTCTCCCAAAACTATATGGATTCTGATCATTTTATGATTTGTCAATATTTCAGGACATATTTTAACATTCTTAACTTTAAGGAATTGTACAATTTTAGAAGTCTGTTGGAGACTTAAATTCTTATTCTAGTGGCTTCACTGACCATCTATCCTTTAGATTGTCCATACCCATTGGCCATACCTTGGCCTTTGGATTAAAGAACTGTAAGTGACTTATTATTTTCAGTATCTTTGTACATATAAACCCTGATCACATTATGAGACAAAAATGAAATCAGATTTGCTTTCTTTATACAACAAAAAATGCTTTTCTTTTTAGGCAGTCCTGTAACCCTCTGGTATTCACTGAAACAAGAGGTCGCACAGAGATACTCAGAGCACTGAATTTACCTGAGTATTTCTTGTCAAAACTCTCAACATAACTTAAAACTCAACCCCTAACAGGAGGCTCAACAGCCTTTTTCTCAAAGTCCAATGCACCGGATCTCCTGTCCATCTATAAAGGCCTGTACACCACAGTAAAGGCTCTGTTACCCTCTTTGCGAGCTTGGTTAACTTGTTCAACCCTGATCTTTTTCTTCATCTTCGTAAGGTCTTTTCCAAAGCACAGTTTTCATTCCTTTCAGGCAGGTGCTGACCTTCTGTTGATGCAGTGATCATATTGGTTTGTAGTTCACGTAGTGAGGGCTCACTGTTATTCTTTTTGGGTGCGGGAGTCTTTGTAGGAGTGTCTGCAGGTGATGGCAGCGGCTCCTCCAGAGTACTTTGTAGGTCTATGTCACGTATATTACAGTAACCACCAAGCAACTCCCTATCAACACCCTAGCAACCACCTCAAGAACCTACAAGGAACGCCCTAGCAATCTCCAAATATACGACATTAACCACGTGAAATACAAAAAGCACCCACCAAGCAACCACCTAGCAATCACCTATTAACACTCTAGCAACCACCTCAACAATCTCCTAGGAACCTCCTAGGAGCACAACTCACATAATGAATCAGTTGTGATTCTGCCTGATTGGAATGAAATCCTGCAGCCCTTGTAGCTCCCTGGACTAGAAACTGTGCATCAACAGATCAACAGATGAGCCACAGAATGTAACTGTACATCAGCTACAAAGGAAGGGTTTCTAATGAAGCACACAGTAATGGCACATGACTGAGGTTGCATCTTCAGGTCGATTCTGATCTACTGTATATTAAACACTCTGGGACACGCCCTGTAATTCCCTTCTCAGCCACCAGAGGGCAGAGCGCAAGCAGAATAGTGAGAGTGAGACAGCTGTTTTCTTGCCAGCATGACACTGCTGAACTGAGGTATGAGAGAGAGAGAGAGAGAGAGAGAGAGAGAGAGAGAGAGAGAGATATGAAAAGGGGATCTGAGGACACTGTATTGGTTTACATTGGTTTACAGTCATTCAGAACTCTATTGGCCTCAATAGTAAGTGGGTTTTCTCCACTGCCTCATATACTCAGATATTACATATAAAAGGATGTAAGGGGAAAATGGAGCTGAATTTTTTTTAGGATAGTCTACCAGCAACACCAGAAAAGGCTGAACAGAAAGAGAGCATTTTGGTGTAGAACAAACAGTTTGTGTTCAATTATGTACAAATAGCCATAAAAGAGTAGAGGCCCTCTATAATGTAACAGTGCTTCGCTGACTATACTATAATGTAACAGTGATACGCTCACTGTCACATTATGGTTTACTCAGTGCGTCACTGTTTCATTCTAGTTTACTCAGTGCGTCACTGTTTCATTATAGTATACTCGGTGCGTCACTGTAGTATATAGTATATAGTATATAGATGCACTGAGTATACTATAATGTAACAGTAACTCACTGGATTTTCATGTGTTCATACGACAAAAGTACATTACATCAACTAGGGAAGTGCTTATGGGTTAAAGGAGCAAACAACTTATCAAATTTATACTCCAAACAAACAGGGGGCATCATACCCCCAGGGGGTTGAGGTGTCCACCGCTATTGTAAGAAACAGGGAACTGCAAGGCCCCTTCTCCTCCTGTTTACTTATCAGTCTGGAAGAAACGTTGCCAGTATCAGCATCAAACTTCATCCCTTTACTCTCCAGCAGTGAAAAGCAGGACCAATGTTACCTGCTGAATGTGGTTTCTTGCTGAGAGTGGGCAATGGCGGTTGTTTGCCAAGAGCTTCCAGCCATCATTGTGCTTACTCTTCCTTTCATTGGCTACCTGTACTTAAACGATTCAACCCGTAACTGAACCTTCAACATAAGCAATAGGATACGCCATGGGAAAAGTGCTACTACTTTATCCTGTCAGTGTCTGACTGTTGGTAGACTCATTGCTACCTCTTGAGGTATTAAGTGGTATTATGAGACAGGTGAGCCGGGGCTAGCTGGTTAGCATGCTAATTTAAGTAGATATCTTTGAAACATGATACATAGACGTTTATAGGGGAACTTCCTTTAGTTTTGGAAGCAGAAGCTAACTGGTTAGCATTAGTGCTACTACGTGGTAATTCGTTGTCATTACTGCTATTGAGTTCTGACTGGCTGGCAAAACTGTTACGAGTGCCTATTGGTCAACTTTACTGTTACCTATTACTCATTGGTCGGCATTATTTCTGCTGAGTGCTTATTGGCTGGTTCTTGCTGCTACCAAATGCTCCAGGCCAAAACCTAAGACATCAAACTTGCCCAATCCACTTTGAGGGTAAGGGGAAACCGTGTAAACTGTGCTTTCCTGTGCAGGGGTCAAGCCTTGTCCACCCAGCATTCTCAACTGAAGGAAACATAAGTATGTACAGCATGTTCAGTACAATAATGGAGGTGCCCATTTCAGCATGCTGTGTCCAGGACTAGGGTTAGTCCTTGTCTAAGAAATCGACCCTAAGACACACTCCCTTGTGTACAAAGTGGATGCACTAAGAGAACACAGTGATCCAAAATGGCATTTAAGGACACAGATCTGGACAGTATGTGATAAACAGCTTTCACAGGGACTACTGTTTTCCTTCACATGCTCATTTGCTATCTTTACTCCATAAATAACCTCTGCTGAGAGTTAGCATGCAGCTTAGCATAGACCAGAGATGCTGGGAAGAAGCTGAATACTGCATATTTGTGAATATTCTCCATAACAGAGTGAGCAGTTTATATGCAGTGCTCAGTATAGGCTGAGAGACAAATTAGTTAAATACAGCTTAAATGCAGCTTGTAAATAGCCATTAACGCTGCACCTTCAGCAGACTATGCTGGACGGTATTCCTGGGAGACCTACAGATAAATCAATGAACAGCAAACTAACAAAAGTAACAGCAAAGTGGAGCTCCTGTTCTCATTGAGAACCTCCACGGTAAGAATCCACAAGCTGTATTAACAAAACTGTGAGACTTCAATCACTGAAAAGCTGTCCCATTCACTGTGTATATGAGCCACTGTTGCATCACTGGACCTTGATGATGAAAACTGGAAACTACAGTATTGTCATCTGATGGAGATGATTTTCAGGTTCATGTGAATCCTGCATTCAAATAAAATAATATTATTGCATTAATGAAAGTAAAGAATTCATTTAACAAAGTCAAAACGGTGCCACAAAACAGGAAATGCTTCAGTTCAATGTGTGGTAACTACTGCTACTGCATCATATCTCTCTACTAATCAACACAAGCATAGGAACCAAATTTGTAAAGCCAATAAATAAATATTAAGGCAAAAAATAAAAACCAATAAACACAAAAAATAAAAGACTCCCAAATAGTGCAGTTTGTCCTTTAAATTTTAATGTCAAAACAATCTTAATTGTCCAGGGAAAAAAAAAAAAAAAAGAATAAAGTTGTCAACTCAATAAAACGGTTACAAAGCTTTTTGACTTGTGAAGAAGCTCGTTTCAGCCACTAGGCGGCGCCATTTCCACAGCAGCTCTCTGACACAATTAAAATGCATAATGCATCAAAATCTAACCCCCCTTCATTTGTCTCTGTGACATCTGTCGTGTACCTTCTGCACTGTGAGTCCTGCCTATCTCAGGTATTAAAAAAAAAATAATAATAATACACAACATACAAGCATGCGGAAAGCCTCCCAGCGGTTGTGTACGCTCATGGGACATTAAATACCACACATACAACACAAATGGCCACAGCCTGAAACACAAAAGCAACTGGGTTAGGACTTGGAAAGGTCAGGCACAGGGGTCAACGAGACAAGCTTTTGGCAACAGCAAAGCTGATTCTAACTCTGAAAAGAAAATGATCATTATTACTTTTTATAAGAGCAACATCTCAATGGGGGTGGGCAATGCAGCGAAAAATATAACATCACAATACCTGAAGACATCACGATACAGGACACATACCTCAGCATTTAGTTTTATAGTTTTTTTTTTTTAATAATTTGGAAGTAATTTAAATTGCTAACACTATTTTCAATTCTGTTTCCAGTTACCGTAATGATATAATTTCATCAAATCACCCACCCTTACATCAAAAACACATTAATGTTCACACTGCTCAACCTACTGCTTCTGATCTGAATCAAAAAAGAGAACGTCCCTCCTCAGATCTACATTAGAGTTTACTCGCATGCTGTCAATATGACACTACTGGAGATGGGAGTGTTAAGTGTCTCTGCACATGCACAACTAATGTGCTGTAATATAGACATATAAGGAGCACCTCCTTGTATCTACACTCATTACCTATATTATCAGCTCCACTTACCATATAGGTAGGTGTTCCTAATACAATACTTGGTGAATGTATATTTATATGAACTATACCCCTGTTCAAAAGTTCTGAATCATTGACGATGCTGCTGTTGAGAACGCTAATGAAATCAACATACAGGGTTCATTATATTTCACCATAGATCAAATTTTAGTCAAGGCACCTTGACCAAAAATAATAATAACAGTCAATAACAGTATATAACAGAATTGAACAACTTATAATTTTCAGATTTCTTAATATACTGAATAAGTCATCTTGCATCTTTATAATACTGTATAATCTAATATTCCAATCCATGTTGTACAAGTCATCGTATATATCATTTTATTGTATATAAAACAACAAAAATTGTTAACTAGCACAACTGATTCCAAACTTTTGAACACCCATGTACACGGTCAAAGCAGTGAGTATATTGCCAAAATAATACTAACTACTAACTCTCTCATGTTTTCAATCAGTTTTCAGATTAATGCCATTTAAACTGGTTTGAAATAAAGCTGGCAGAAGCCGAATGGCAGGAACATTTTGTGACTGCGTAGTGGACAAACTTCCACTCTAAGAAATCCTTCACGCAACCCTGATATGCAGTTAAAGGAACACACGAGGCAAGCAAAATGAGCAAAACAAAACACATGGACATAGACAGACACAACAATATTCTCCATCCATACAGGGCCCCATAAACTCCATCCCATACCAGCCGAGCAATGTTCTGAGTAATATTAAATTAAATACATCATACAAAACACTATACATTAACTTCAGGTGTAACAGGTCTCAACAAGCGTGTCTTGAAGATGACGTGTATTTTTAGTAAGTATCAAAACTCCAGGTTGTCGCATTGGCTGGGTATGGAATCTATGGCAAGTCTGATCAGTGAACACATACAAGTCTCAACCAGTCGATCGATCCACCAACTAAAACCAATCAAATACACATCAAAGCACAGCTGCTAAAGAATAAATTAAAATGCCTATAGAAATCATCGATATTTCTTTAATAACTAGCCGCTCGTCAAAGGATAATATGCTGTATTATAAAGGCATGCTGATGTATTTAGTCACACTATCAGTCCGCTTGATCCCTTTCAGGGGAGGTCATCTGTTTTTTTTATCTTATTTGGTTTTTATTTTTCCTGGGGATCGTGCGCATTACCCAGAAATTACCCAGCAAGTCTTCACATCCTCAACGGCTGCTGGAAAAAAGTCTCATGGATTTGGTTTATCTTTTGCCCCCTTATTACACCCCAAATTGTCTAACACTACTATTTAAATAGGACCATGAGGAAAACTGAATGACCGCTCATAAGGACCACTAATAAAGGAGATGGAGGAAGAAGAAGAAATAAAAATGGTTTACCTATCTCCTTTAACAACATGCCACTCTCCAGGCCAGCAGAGCACACTGGAAGGGCCAAGCAGGAGCTTCACAAATGGACTGTACCAATAAAAGACTGAGAAGGTTGAAAAACACAAAAAGAAAAGCAGGTAATTGTGGGGTGAGCAGGAGGCGCATTTCCTCGCACAAACTACAACATTCCCCCAAATCCACACGGGCCGCAGGCTGAGGCACTTCATCAGTTCTGTCGCTCAAAAGGAGCTTGCAGGGGGAGTAGTCAGTCTCTTCCCAATATAGACCCTGAGAAAGAAAGAAAGAAAGAAAGAAAGAAGGTTTTATTTAAGACCGAGTTGAAAGTAAAGTTACTGTATTAACTGATCAGAACTGTGAGATGTATTCATTTTTGTGTAGTAATCCGGCTGTTTCCTTAGACAGAGAGTCTGTACAGCTGATCTTACAATGTTCTGTCTCCCTCTACTGGCCAAAACAGGGAGCTATGAACTAATGATGAGATCAAATCTATCAACTTTGGTAGCCTGACTTCATAGTAACATTGTCATTTACAGATTCCACTCCCTTTTTCAGTGCCCCTTTATAAGCTTGTGTGCTGTGGTGGAATCAATGCCTCCAAATAAGTTGTATATGTAACTTTAAAATGCTCAGAAAATGACATATGTCCAACATTTCTAAATTGAGTCAGATGTGGGGACGTTTTCTAACTTCTACTGCTTCCTCTGCTGTAGCTCTATATATCTCATTGTTTTACAGCCACAAAGAGCTAAATGGTTGAAATAGCATGCAGTCGTACACAGAAGTACACAGTATCTCTTCATTTCCTGCATGTAACTCATTTTGTGTTTTATGGGGGGGGGGGGCACATTTATGTGTATGTGCACTCACCCGAGCCCAAGGGCCAGTATGTGTGAAAGCAGCAGCGAGGGGATGAACACTCTCAGGAACTCGGCCGAGAAGATTCCTCCTTTCTTCATTGCTCCTGTTTTCCGCATGCTGAGTGTCACTGATCTCCGGGGGTGACGGAAATGGAATTCTCTGGAAGAATATAAACAAATTCACAAAAATGTAGCCTGTGCAAACATTATCCCCAATCTGATGGAACTCTGATTATAGATTAAGACTGAGGTGTGTATGTAAGGGTGTAAAAACTCATCAAACTCATCAAATCAGATCCACTTCAAATACTGCTTACTGTAGATGTTAACCATGACAATAAGCAACATGTGAGAGTCCAGTCAAGAGTGAGATGAGCAGCAGTATTAGTTACCTGAGCTTTTAGTTAATGGACTCAGGAAAGGGACGAGAGGGCTGATCCCATGATTTTGTAAAATGGAAAAGTGGACAGATCTGAGCTGCAGGTATCATTCTGGTTCTTAGCTTTGTAATACGCTGATTATAGTAACTTTCACTTTATTCTTTACACTACAGTTGCCGTGAGGCCTGAACTGTCCTACATTTGCTCATATACTCTTTGCTCAAAGCCGTGTGAACAGCTTTGGGGAGCTTTACAGTTGTCCATCCTGCAACTTTTTTGTACGGTTTGTTTTAAAGTTTGAAGCATAAACTTGTCTGTTTTGCAGACCAGTTTCTGATTCCCGTCCTGTTATAAACTGCCCTTATGTTGCAAATGCATGTGCAGAGAACACACCTAAGACAACACACTTAGACTAGGAGCATTTTTTTGAGAATGTAGTCAGATACAGAGGATTATCCACCTCGTTCAGTCAGACAGAATTTTTATTCTGAATGTCGGAGTAGTCTATTCCAACTGAGGTGTATACATGGGCATATTCTGTTCTGACTGATCTTTTAGTCTGATTACTATCAAATTATCAGACTACATGTAAACAGAATTCACATGTTAAAGTGTTCAAAATAAACCCAACAGTCCTTGTAATGAGTAAATTCAGCTACTCTAACATATACAGCTTTTATAAGCACATACAGCTTATATAATCTACTCAGAATCAATGATCAACTGAATAGGATTCTCTGGAGCAACCACATATGAGCCTAAACATACTATGCCCCCCACCCCCGGAGTAAAAGGTACTCACTTTGGAGGGATGTTTTCTGGTCTGCTGGACCAATCTGCAACCCAATCTGAATCCTTCATCAGGATATCATCATCCCTCATCTTCTCCAGCACCTCCTACACAGAAACAAGAACATACACACAAACAAGCAAACAAATCAGCAAGCAAGAATTAATACAGATCCAGTTCTAACCCAGAGGAGATACTGCATGCACAGGCTGTGATGACTGGAACGGACCAAGTCACACCAACTGGGACACCAAATACACAGAAACACTCAGAGAAATGGTGGAGCTACAGTCACACATAGCGTGAAAATAAAGTGAAAATACAGTTAGCTCAAATGTTGGAGCCCATCAGCTCTCTCTCTCTCTCCACAGCGCTACTACCACTACTACCACCCACTGCTGTTACTACTACCACTACTACCACCACCACCACCACCACCACTACTACATGGCTGACAACGAAGCCATCAAACTGTGCAATTTTTTTGTAACTACATTATTCAACACTGACTAAACTTTTAAGTGGGGAAATTAAACATATTTAATCAAATGAGTAATAATAATGTAGTCCCTTTACAAAGCTATAACAGAAGAAACAGAGCTCAAAACAAACCACATAAGTAATAACAATAAAAAAGGAAACCAAGAACAACTGAAGCATCATAAATAATACAAACCACCTTAAATAAGACACAATGGCCATAACTGCACAAGTTACTAAGTGATTAAGAGGCATAGCAACTCTCCACTTCTGTGACCATCACAGGTGGGGCGGAAAGTTTAATCAATTTCATATCAGAATCACAATTTAAAGGAGTAAAGAGTGAATTTTCAAATCATAGGAGCTGCAAAGTTTTTTCTTTTATAGCAGATACACTAGTTTTATTGGCCAAAAAGGGGCTTGGACCTCTATTTATAGTAAATTATCACCCATAAGATTCACAATAATAATACAGATATTTTGCTCAAATCGTTCAGCCCCAATCACAGATAGATCAGCAGTCATCTACTCTCCTCTCGCTATAAGCAATATTAGCAGTTGCTCAGGGCCCCCTATGTATGTAATTCTAGATGATATAATAGTTTATTGTTATTCATAGCAGTATGTTGTTCCAGAGTTTCAGTGTGCAGTGTTTTTAATTTGCACATAAACTAAAGATTACAAATAGTACCTGAGTTTCTCCTCTGTCCACATCAAAGCTGATCTGGCCTTCATCCTGAGGACTGTGGGGTCGTGGGGGGCTGCAGGAGGAAAACAATTGTGAATACACCGCTCCGACTTTCCTTTACCTATCTCTATAATCCATCTATGACAACACATATGATCATGCAGAATTCAACGTTTTATAGCATTATGAAAACACTGTAACTGGATACATTTCCTTTCCTGTACTGAATTAAAACCTTGAGCATCAGTAGACACCAATCCAGTATTTCAACATCAACAGATCCTCTGCATTGCTCCTCAAAACAATTGTGACAAATGCAGAAACACTAAAAGAAGAACACAAACAAATCTCCCATGGCAGTCCACGGCTGCTTTTCTGTATTTCTTCTCTAATGATTCGATATTATAGATCACACGTGGAAACTAACAGTCTGGTCATCAGCCATGGCAGATACAGAGGCCTAAAGCCGCTCGTAACATGTTTAAATTGACAGTGACAATCGGCGTTCATTGTTTTCAAATTCTGTGCTTATTCAAATGCCTTTAAATACAGAGTTTAAAAAAAAATCTCTGTGACCTAAAGTTCTGTGCGGAAGCTATATGTATTTAGATTCATTTTACCCATTACATTACCTGATGAAAATTATGCTTTACAAATTGTAGATGACGCGTCCTATTAAATCCATACTCCAAGTTACAGAGGGCAACGTATCACTAGAAAATGCACAGTCCCTGGAAAGCCACACAAATGTTAACTCTTGTTTTGCTTCTATTTATATTACTTCTTCTGTTTGCTGCCGAAAGTGGATTATTTTCAAGAGCAGGTGGCAGTGGTCATAATGGTTGCTTGCCAAGAACTTCAGCCATTATTGTGTTCACTGTTCTTGTCATTGGCTACCTGTCCTTAAATGATCTACCTGGGAGCAGGACCTTCAACCATCGACAACCATCTCTTGAGATACAAAGTAGTATTATGAGAAAGGACGGGCTGGGTCTAGCTGGTTAGCATGCTAAGTTCAGTAGATATCTCTGCAACACGATACATAAACATCATAGGCATCAAGACTGTTGTTTCTTCACATTCTGTTGATAATGTGTGGCTAATTTTAGAATGTTTTAAACTAAACATTTTACAAATTGCTCCATTAAGGCACATGCTAAGTTTGCCTCTGCATCTGCTTCAGTGTTTGGCTTTGCCACAAAATGAATGGAAACACCAAAAAAATTAAACATAAAACAAAGATATACACTCATCGGCAAAACAATGGTTGCACAAATAGTTGCACCCAGAAGGAATCAACCAACAGGAATCAAACTTGGTGAGTAGGTTTGACATTGTGAGACATGGAACTGATCTAAGTTTCATGCTCGTGACGTAAGCAAGGACGGGCCTTTTTGCTGTACCCGACTGACCCAACAGCCACAATTGCAGACATTCAGCAAGCAGTGATGCTCCATTGCACTGGCATCATGCCAGATTGTCATGGAGTGACTCAGAATGTCAGCAGTCCATCTTCAGTAACCAGTCCCGCTTTTATGTTGGTGTAGATGACCAACGAATCTGTGTGTGGAGGCACCGAGGTCAGCGCCAAAATGAATGATTTGTTGTCATTGTATTACATGTCCAGAAGGTCTGATGTCACTTCACCTCCACCCCTACTGAAAAATCTGCAGGGACTGTGAGAGAATATTCAAGCTGCATGGGATGGATAATTGCAGGACACCATTAGGAACCTCTGCAACCACATGACGGCACATTTGGCATGTTGCTTTAGCAAACATGGGAACCTGAGGCCATACTGAGGGACACTACTTCTGCATGTGTAGCTCAATAAATATTTCCCATATCAGTCTAAATTTATCATCATTTATTGTTCCTGGTAACCTTTATCTTCCTTCTGAATAGCACTGCAATCCGACACTTTCTTCTGGGAGCAGCTATTCTTTTGATGATGAGTGTATATAGACCTGTGTGAAGCTGACTTTAAGGTGCATATTTATCATTGTACAGACAAATAACTATGCACCTCAGAGATGCATCTGTGTGGGAGTGACAGTGTGGCAGTGCTTGTTTGTACGTGAGAAAGAGAAGAGAGCGTTTGTGTATGATGAGAAATTCTGTGATCGTTCTGACTCTCTCAGTAAACACTCAGTCATACGACTCACTGAGTTTGACTCAGATAAGAAAGTCTTTACAACAGCACGTTTAACACGAACACAACAGTGTGCAAACTGAGTCATAAGAGGATAATGCGCATGCCATATACACACACACACACACACACACACACACACACACCTATGAGATGAACAGTGACACAAACAAATCCTTCTAATTATAGCATATGAGTGTATAAATATAAGCGCATGGGAGACTGTCCCCTGCTCCATCATGCCTGAGTTCACTCCTCAGAGGCTTGATATCTGGTTAATTTGTGGATCTGAATCAGGTGTGTTCAGTGCCGTGGCCTCCAGAATTGGGGTCGTCTCCCTCTGTGTTAGTCCACATATACTCTCTCTTAACATCAATGAGTACCTCAGATGCCACGCTAGACAAATGAACCCACACTGTGGCCACATTGTGAGGCTGGCTTTACATGGTGAAATCGAGTTGCAGGTTGAATTTACGTGCATCTTTACTGGTATTTAATATCACATGCAAACATGTGACTAGAGTTTCCCACCAGTTATAAAGATGAATAGCTGGCACCTTTCATATATCATATTTTATAACCATAATTTTTTATTTCCTTTGTGTAAATTTTCTAGCAAGTTCATCTTGGGCTACACCTGCCGTCTCCTAATCTAGCTACACAGTTTGCAATAACAACAGGCTAATAAAGCAGAATAATATCCAGAATAAACAATTACTCATACAGCTGTCATGCTCACATTAGCTGGCAGTATTTACATTAACTTTGCTAGATGACATTGACATGACCATGACAGACTAGGTTAAATAATGGCATTCAATTATATTATTATTATTATTATTATTATTATTATTATTATTATTATTTCCCCATCATATTTAGTAATATTCAAACTTCACATAAAACATGCACTGTGTAAGGTTATGGATGGACATTTTAGTCCAGCTTTATATTTGAATGGTTTAGATGGACTGTCCCGCCGATGTTGTATTGGGATCGCTGCCAATACTGGCACTCGGTATCTGTGTCAGCGATGACATTAACAACATATCGGCAGTGTGGGATGACAAACAGCAGTAAAAACGCTAATGGCTAAATTTATAGCAGCAGTATTCTGTGGGGGAAAAAAACACGCTAGAGCCACAGGAGCTGCTTACCTGATTGGCGGAGCCAATTACTTTTACAAATGACTTTTTTCAGTAATCTCTCATCTTCTGCTGTGCAGTCAGTAACATTCAGAGTTAATTTTGCTCCAGATTGTTATTAAGAGAGCAGAAAGAACCACCGGACTCTCAGCATGATGATAGCCTTTAGCTTTTACAGAGTAAGTTACACAGAGGTCATATTGGTACTTATTATCAGCCTATATTTAAGAAACAGGTCTTTAAGATACACAGACCAAGGCTAAATATTTTCATTTCAGCTCAGCTAACGTTACTAGCTGAGTCACATCAAATTTCACCCCATACCTTTAACATGGAAAACAGATGGTGTGTGAAGAGTTATTAAGCTGATACCAGTCTTTATATCCAATAAATACTGTTTTATAAAATGCTCAGTGTTACTAAATATGTACAGACAGGGCAAAAAAAAGAGCTGGAATTTGTTTTTGTAATGCTTTCTATATGCTACAGATGCACTTTGTACTACCCAGGACCAAAGACTCAATGGCAATGTGGTGCAGACCTTCTTATCTCTGCTCAGGGCTGCAGTAGTCTTTCAATGTTTCCTACTTGGAAATAACTGGATAAGAAATTCACTCGTGGTTCTTAAATATGAGAATGTTTGTTACATAGGAGCTAATGTGGTCAAAAATACCCAAATTAACTATTCGATTTTTTTTTTCAACTATTAGCAAAAATCCTCACCTATTCCTAGCTGAGACGGTCGCAGGCGCTTGTGGTGTTGAGTATCAAACAAGTTTCAAGCAGGAAGGTATTGTGCAAGAATACTAAAATTCAGTTTCAAGTAAGTTGCATCAAAATTTCACAATGTAATACCAAACTACAGCATCATGTTCAGTAAGCACACAGAGTACCTCTCTGTGTGCTTACTGAACATGATGCTGCTGTTTGGTATTACATTGTGAAATTTTGATTTACTGTAAAAACAGAAATCAGGACCTGATGATGGGTTGTGAAGGTTACTATGCCAATGCTTATGAAATGCAGGTTTCACCAGTGCCCCTACCTGTCGCAGGAAGAGTTGCTGCGGCTGGACTCATGCTGAGCATCCAGCAGGATCTTTTCCATGTCTCCATTATGAATGGAGGACGAGGATGGAACATGCTCCAGTCCACCCGCTATCCCATCATCCTCCTCCACTACCTGGGCTAAAGCTGGTGTCGCCAGGCTGGAGGACGAAGCCTGAGACTCACTTGAGTTTCTGTTCATCTCAAGCTCCACCCATGAGCCTAAGGAAACAGAGATGAGGAAAAAAAGATTGAAACTTGTATCATAATTGGAAGAAGAACCTTGAAGGTATGAAAAAATATCTCTCAAAAATGAAAAGAACTGAAGCTGTAAAAAAGTGGACACACTAAATACTAAAACAAATGGCATTTAGTTGTTGAGGGTTCTGTGTACATTTCAGATTTTTTTCACAGATGCTAATGACTACTTTTTAACTTTGTATTTTATAGCCTTGTTTTAGACATGGAATAAATGAAGGGTGGTCTCTGACCACAGTACTGCACACAACATCTGTTGCTCAAGAAAAGGTCATCTTAAAATGGATCAGAACTGCCGTCACTGAAGTCAACAATTCAACCCTTAATGAACCTCTTATTGAGCAATATACTGACACTCACTCTGAGAAACCAAACAATCACTGTTTCATCACTACTAAAATATTAGAGGTGACTGGTAAACGCATAACCACAGCTAACCACACTTCATCAGGTGTTTCAATACAGACTGCACATATTTGTCCACATCTGGAACTGCGGCATTCCAAACTACAATAGGTAGTCAAACTGGACATTAGCAGCTTACAATTCACTAAAATATGCAATCCTGGTGGCTTAAATCCCAAGTTTACATTATTTGATGTCCAGGACCGTAAATCAGTCTACACATTTCCAAATTTTCAGGTTTTTGCAAGACATGTGGGAACCATAAAGAAGCTAAGCACAAGTTTCTATTATGTTGGACAATAGAGGTTGAGACAAGAAAAGCTTTAAAATACACTAATTCCAGTCCTGAAGGCCATCATATGTTGAATCAAGTAAGTTAGAGCTGGAACAACACTACATGTGAGCACACTTTGTTTCACAGTTTCTCATGTGAACAAATGTCAGAAGTATAGACTCAAACCTGCCAATAGTGCAAAAAACCCGATTTCTATTGTATTTAATGACATGAAAGTAATTATTTATTTATAAGGTAAGTATAAATAATTCACTATTCAATGTAAATTAAATGTATAGCGAAAAAACTGTAACTATCATCTAATTTCTCAACTTCAGTGAACTTCTATTGTTATCTGAGCCCTGTGCAAAAGTTCTGCGAAACAGGAGTCAGCTCACAATAACATCCTGGATAGCTTTATTGTCCTGAGGTCCTTCGTTTCCAGCTCACCAGTAACACACACTAGAGAGGCTTTAGGTTATTTTTAGACTGATGTCGAAACAAGTTTGCAAAACCACCAGCAAGCACGTACTGTGTCCTTCTGCTCCATTACAGGCCTCTAAACTCATGTGTTCAATCTCCGCTGCACCAATAATAGTGCGCCTTGCAAACTGCACATTGTCCCCTTAGGCTTGCTCACTGTGGCTCGGACCCGGATTTACTGTAAAGCTGCATTGTGACAACGACCGTTATAAGTGCTATAAACTTTCTATTTTTATAGTCATGAAAACTCCTATTTGGAGTTCGGATCATAAATTCGGATCATTTTATATTAAAGCTGCACTATGCAAGACATTTTGTTTAAACTGATATTATACATCTTTACATATTAACGTCCCATGCACTTTATAAAAATATAAAATGTATAAAAGAATACAATTATGTGATAAGGCTGTATGTTTGGTTACTCTTTTCAAACTCAAATAAAAAGCATTAAATCATATAAATGCTGTAGCACTTGTAGCTGTTATCTAGAATTCTTTGCAGTTTTAATTTCTATTAATTGCTTTGCATTATTTTTTTTAAACCATTCTCTTCACAAAAAAAAAATCCTACATTTTTTATTTCTTTGTGTTTTATTTTTTGTTTTAGGTCACCATTTGTTTCTGTACCAAAAACGTTCGGAACTTTTTACATTTATACCCTCTCTTTACTCCAGTCCTTACAACTTTAGTCTGAATGGGCGTAGCTAAGCTGCTCCAGGCTGAACAGGCTGATATATGACTGCATTGCTTCTTAGTGAAGTCACAAAAACACAGTGTATTCAAATCATTTTTAAATCAGTTTTAAATAGCATAGTGTTAATATATGAACTCAGGAGTAATGGGTACATTTTGAAACTTTAAAAGTGTTTACATACTGCCGCATATTCTTTTATTGCCCCCACAGTTAACTTGATTTTAGTCAGAATACACATGCCTAGTTCCCAAAAATCCCATAAAATCAACTCTTATTGTATTAAAAGGTAAAGACAATTTACTGATTTACAAGTTATGCGTCAAGTTCATGATAAACTAACAAACCTTAATAACCCGACCCCCCCCCACACGCCCCGCCCAAAATAGCAGATTTAAAGCGATGATGGTCACAGGCAGAGAGAAACAGACACAGAGGGATATCCCCATAAGCACCCTCTGTTCCAGCCTAAGCTCTATTTACAGCATGGTGAAAGGACAGTAAATGCCTCCCTCTCCCTCCCTGCACGACAAGCCCACTGATATATGAGCCACGTCTGAGCTCACTGCTCAAGGCTCTACGTGAGCAAAGGCAGGAACACATACACTCACACAAATATCTTTATTGTTCCTCACTTGGCAGTAAGGAGCTGAACTTTCCGTGTCTCACGGTGGCCTATGACCTGCTCTGCTGCCTCCTTACAAGCTACTGGCAATCACAGACTCTGTGTTTGCACTGCTGACTAACTGAAACACAGATTTGGGAAAACAAACAAACAAACAAACAAACAAACAAACAACTACAATATATATATATATATATTTTCTGGTGATAAAGAAAGAGACCAACTGCTTCCCAGGAAAAGGAAGAAAGAAAGGAAGAGCAGGCCAAGCACATGACTTCCTCAAGCCAAGTAAACACTGAGGCCACGTGACTTAAGAACTCCCACTGACCCAGCTCAGAAAGCAAGTTGGAGATGAGCTCGGCAGATATAAAAACCTGTACTGGACAACTGAGCCAACAAGCGACAAGTGGCCGAAATGAAGAACTTGGGGGCACAAAAATAACATGGTTATCATATATATACGGCATTTAAACATAACAAGCATTAAACTGGTTTAGTACCAAAAGCCAGTCAGGTGTCGCTTTAAAAAAGGAAATATAAAGAAAAAACTTTACATTATAAAAAAACAAAAAAAAAAAAACAACAACAACATGCTGTTGTGTTGACCGTGGTGGACCTTCCTGCCGACTAGGTCTGCCCTGGCATCATCTGATCTAGGTTAAGCCATTAGGTACTGTTTAGCTACTGCAGCTTCTCAGATTAATGCCACCTTCTATAACATCTTATGTAATTTAGAATCTTATTTCAAACAGTGATGTTAGTAAACCTAAGGAAGTAAAACAGCATCTGTGACATTAGGCAGATCAGCTCAGCAGGACGGACCACCACAGTCACCACTCTATTGTGGTCACACTTGCTATTTCAGTGGTTACAGTTAACAGCTTCTGACACAGTCGGATTTGATGTAACTAGTTCCACGTCCTACCAAACAGCTCTGCTAAAAGGGAGAAGAACAAAACAAACAAGTCCAATACAAGTGACCACTTAGGCCACAGGTTCTGCATTTTTAGTGGCCAAAATGTGATATACTGTGACTGGGCACTGGGCAATAGGCAATGCCAACCCCTATGAAGCCATACATATGTCATATATGCATAAATGCCTACATGAAACAAAAAAATGTCTCATATTGTGATGTCTGTTGGAAAATGCGCTATATAAACTAACTGTGACTCATCACTGCTGGAACAAGAGCTTGTATCTCCAAAACAGTACACTTCAGTATAACTTTCAATTGTGAACTTTTGAGACAAATGGCAGTTAGACATTTACAAAGAGATTTTAAAAAAGAATAAACCTGTCTGATCTACTCGTACCAGTGATCAGTGTCACTGCAGTGCTGAGAATAATTCACCACCCAAATCATTTCTGCTCTGTGGTGGTCCCAACCATTGGAGAACAGGGTATGAACAAAAGAACAAAGTATGCAGAGAAACAGATGAATTAAACTACAGAGAGAGCTACAATGAGTAGCTAAACTAGATACTACGTGCCAAACAACAACTACAGTATTTGAATAGTTAAAAGAACACATTTCACTATGTCAAGCCAGTACTTACTGTATTAATGTTATCTGTAATTATTGTAATATTTATGTTTTTTCAGAGCAAAAAGCACTTACAGCCACATATATATATATATATATATATATATATATATATATACACATACATATGGGTATTAATTTACATGCACTTAATAATCCATTCACAATTGGATTTCTGGAGTTATCTGACTGCAAAAACTCCCAAGTTCTTAGAACAGAGTAAGGTCCAGAAATTTGATTAAGAAATTCAATAAAAAAGAGCTGGATTTTAGCTCAGTAACTAGACTCTACAGAGTTTTTATCCTCACATGGGCAAAAAACAAATCGATGGAACGAAAAAAGCAAACAGTGTTTAAAACAAGATGCTGCAAGATGGCAACAAACACCTTCATGCTTGATAAAGTGAAGGATTTCAACAGTCTTCATCATCTAGATAATGTATGTTCATATTTTCATATAATTTTTATATTTTATTCTAGTTTNTATATATATATATATATATATATATATATATATATATATATATATATATATATATATATATATACACATACATATGGGTATTAATTTACATGCACTTAATAATCCATTCACAATTGGATTTCTGGAGTTATCTGACTGCAAAAACTCCCAAGTTCTTAGAACAGAGTAAGGTCCAGAAATTTGATTAAGAAATTCAATAAAAAAGAGCTGGATTTTAGCTCAGTAACTAGACTCTACAGAGTTTTTATCCTCACATGGGCAAAAAACAAATCGATGGAACGAAAAAAGCAAACAGTGTTTAAAACAAGATGCTGCAAGATGGCAACAAACACCTTCATGCTTGATAAAGTGAAGGATTTCAACAGTCTTCATCATCTAGATAATGTATGTTCATATTTTCATATAATTTTTATATTTTATTCTAGTTTTCAACATAGTTTAAAAAATTCTGCAGCCTTTGCAATGTGTGGATATTACTGATGAACCAACCAAAAGAAACCATCCAAAATTAAGAATAACATCAGAATAAAATCTCAATGTTAAGAACGTTTCTTCCTGTAAAGATGCTATTTTGGATATATGAGGTTTAGTTTTCACAGCAATGATATGTAAGTAACCCAAAAGCAACAGCTAATCTCCAGACTAATCCTGACACAGAATGCGGAATGATCAGTGCTAAACTACTGTCCACAAGCTTCTGTCTGCATCCACAGACACAAACAGTCGCCATGCCATGCGTTGTGGAGGCTGAACATTCTGGCCAGGCCTGGGTCACGGGGGTTATCAGCTGTCATACAGGTTTACATGGGGAGATCAAAGGCACTGGATACGACCCAGCAGCAGCTCATAAAATCTTTACGTCACTCATCCTTAAACAAAAGTGTCTGACAAAAGTGTCTGTCTTACGAGTCTGGCTGGTCCCTCCAAAATGAACACACATGTTTATGGCATGTTAATAAACACATGGCTAATCCTGAGGCAGCTGTGAAGCCGGTTTGGGAAACAGTCATCAAGGCTTTTACACATTTGTAAACTTACAGACTGAAACAGACAATTTCTACAACACTTTAGGCTAATTCACGTTCCATGAACACTGGTGGGCTATAAGAGGAACTAAGAAAGGAACAGAAAGAAAACAGAGCTGGGAGAACAATCAGCACACCATTTTTAGAGCTGAACG
The DNA here is from genome assembly GCA_034552555.1 of Semaprochilodus insignis. Classification (NCBI taxonomy): domain Eukaryota; kingdom Metazoa; phylum Chordata; class Actinopteri; order Characiformes; family Prochilodontidae; genus Semaprochilodus; species Semaprochilodus insignis. Next base: position 11,583,729 of record CM067490.1, on the reverse strand, counting down.
ATTTGGGGAAAATACCTAATTGCAATTTTTCTGACGACTTTCTATGAATTAAACTTCAGGAACTTTTATCATCAAGGAGACCATCACATTTTGACGGAAGCTTAAACACTGAAGGTAGTATGCCAGACCACCAGTTCACAAGCTCTAGCAGGTTAAATTTGGTTACATTAAAAATGGTTTACTTGTCTTTTTCTGTTTACTGTTTGCAATCATTAAAACACAATTTCTATACATTCACTGAACTTCACAGAATTTAATGTAATAATATCTCCTCAAATAATTGCAATTAGGTGATTATGCAATAATTTGGAGAATGCTAAAACACAAATATAATTTCAACAGCAGCTCTTGTGAATTTAAAGAATGCATTCAAACTTCAATTTGGATTTAAATGTGATTCATCCTCACCCTTAACCACAAGAATGATTTTAGCTATACTGAACTTATATTGATGTAATAAGTATTATATCCATGATAACATTCTACTGCAGAAAAGTAGAAGTTGCTAAGCAGTTTATTTTGGTTGTATAAAACTGTGCATGATATCTCTCTATCTAGCATCTGACACTTACCATTTCCTGTCATTTTTGGGTGTCTTAGATAGGACTGCATAAAAAAAGAAACTCTCCTTTATTTATTTATGAATTTGTTTATACATTTGTAATAGCTACTTATATTGATCTCCAAGCTGCTGTTTTACATATTGCATGGTTTGCTGAGTATGAATTTAGTAAATATACACATCGTTCTTTGTAAAACTGGTATGTTACAGAATCACATGTGGGAACTGTTATCTCAATTCTAAGCCAAGGCCTAGCTTAAGATATGTTTAGAAGCAAAGTTTACAAAACTAGATAAATAATAGGATTCCTTTCGTTTTCTTAGGAGCAGAAAGCAGAAATCAAAAAACAGTTTATTTCAGTTGGACTAAGATACAGAGCAGCTGTACCCACAAAACATGGATTCATGAACTTCATTAATGAAAGCCTTTTTCTTTCTGATATTTATGAGTACCACCCAGCACTAAATGCAATTCTGAACTTGTAGTGAAGTCTGTAAGAGGGCTGATCATTGGATCAGAGCCTAATCCTCTCTCCGTGTCACTGGGCACGTAAGACATTCACATAAATTCTCTACTGGGAATCCAACAGTTTGTAGGCGGTAAAACTTGCCCTTAAGTGATTTACACTGTAATTCAGTCAGGAAAAAAAAGGAACAAAAGAAAAACATATGCTGCTTAAATATAGCCTTTTTATAGGACTACCAACCGCCAGTCAGATATTATTATCCCCAGGATTATTTCCAAACGACTAATTTCTCCATCTAATCGCCTCGATCACACTGGATGACACAGTAACCCACTTTTAACATGGAGCCACATGCTTGGCAAGCTACAGAGAAAGAAACAGTCATGCTACAGTCTTATATCATGGCACAAACTCCTACCCATCTCTTCGATTCCACTTTCCATTTCCTAAAAAAAAAGCTTTCTTCGCTTTCCACACGTCCAAAACGTACACTCTGCCACAGACAGAAATAGAGTGTCCTGAGATCCAGGAAAGATCTGGACTCATCATGTGGGAGTCAGTGTCTCTCTCCCTTTCTGCCAGCCTTTAGCTCAGTCACCAGCAAAGTGCAAAGTTTACTCTCGGTATGGTGTGACAAACAAGGGAGAAAATGTCTTTATGTCTTGGGTGTACACAGCTTGTCTCAATATTTAGACAGAAAAGGACAACATATGTAAGATAACTGCTGCTAAGGCTTGTCAGTGATTCCAGGCATGCAGGGACTGCATATACCAAAGTGACAGGCTTGTAGAAGTGTGTAATATATATATACACTGCCATCACGTGAATGAAAAGGCTCTGCTCAGACTTGTTTACTAGCCAAGTTAACTGGTATCTTAAGGGAGGGAGGACTGCAGGGCCCCAAAACTGGAGCCCTTTCAGCTAGAGCTCCATGTTTTCATCTCAGTTTTCGCTTTGGGTTTGTAGGTGATGACACAGACATGATATAAACCTGCAAAACCTACAGAGTAACGACGGTTTTTAGAAAACCACTTCACTCCTGTCTCGAGTTTGTTAGCTTGCTAGCTAACTAAGCTAAATAACGGCTAAAGCTTACACAACTTAATTGTCAGCTAAAATAAATAAGGCGATACAAACACCAAGTAACTCTGCTAATTGAACATTATTGTTTCTAAAATAAATGAACTTTGTGTAAAACATCACTTCCCAAAAACTGGTAACGAACATCTGCAGCTAGCAACAATCTCCATTTTTTTCAGTCGCCTCGTCTTGTTGACATCGACCACTGCACGCCTTTGAAGGCTGTACGGTCACGGATTGGTTGAGAGCCTGTCGCTCCATCCCTCCGCGCCTTTTCATTGGCCAATACGTTTGTCAATCAAAACGCAGACTAGCGTTTCTCACAGGCGCATTCAGCTCAGAAAACATCGTATTTTACGTAAACCAACATGGGGGAAAAAGTCCCTAAAACGACGCGTTGTAGTGCACTAATGTTTCTCTTTTACTGTCTGCGAATGTCAGGTCAATGTAAAGCACGCAGGCAACAGACCATACCGTTTAATCCTGGGTCTCCGTTGTTATCTGTCGGAGCAGCAGCAGCAGCAGCAGCGTCGGACATGGTTTGTGTACAGAGAGACTTGCGTAAGACTGACAGACCCTCACCACATGAACACACTCGGACGTGCACACAGACGGGTAGCAGCAAAGGGGGGTGACCTTAGGTCGTCTAAATTGAGGGAGAATACGTCTCCGGCACAGCAAAAAAAAAAAACAACCCTGTTTCTGAAAAGAAAACAGAGAAGGTTCGTTTTGAAGTTGGGCAGCCCGTTGTCTAAAATGACGCAAGCGCAGAACTGGCCAATGATAAGGAAGCTACTGGATTACGTAATGAAGTAAGACGGACAGAAAGATAAACAAACGGCGGACATGCAGTGCAACGAACTCATCCTACTTTTTTACACTTACGATTCTTCTTTAAACCTTTTGCTTTTTGTTTGGTAATTATTTATGTTTGTTTTTGTAAAATAGAATGGCTTCTGTGAAGAATGGTTGAAGGGAATTTAACCGCTTGACGGTTTTTATTGACAGTCGTTTTAACCAAGGAGGACTCATATGTTATAAATAGGGCGGTCCACAGGTGGATACTGACGAGCTTTGAACCAATCAGCAAGCGAACATTACAGAACGTGCTGTGGTTGTTCTAAATAAGGTGAATTACATAAATAAACAAATAAATAAATAATAAATAACTGTATAAATATTCTACATTTTTATATTTGTGGTTTTATGTACCAAAGAAACAAATTCTAATTAAAAAACTGTTTCTGTTACTGTACCTTTAAAGGGGCAATATGTAAGATGATGTAATTTGATGCTGGATTTGCAGCAGCTCTTCAGACTAGTAAGTAAAAGGGGGAGGAGCGAAGCAGGAGGAAGAAAGACTGTGTGAAGTATGACATCAACAGATTGCGTCATCTTTCATATTGCTCCTTTAAGAATGATCTGAGATAAATTAACCCTGTGCTGACTGGTTGTCCTGCACTGTGTCTCCTTCAGAAAAGCACTCAAAAGCTGAAACATTACTCAGAACCTTAATATTGAGCTTCCATATACTGTATGGACTGGCAATTACTAGAAATTGCTTTACTCTGCATTTAATCTGAGCCTATACACAGAATGACCAGTACTCAAACCAGGCTTTCTATACCACTCTCTTTATTGCCATTTCACACTTGTACTCTCTCAAATGCATCCCTACTCCAGTGACTTGCTTTTTAGAGAGCAAAGCAGCTTATCAGGAAACCAGTCAAATGAGAAACGGGGTGATCTTAAAACACAACTGTCAGATATATTTTATTAGCTGTAGAGTGGTATACATCATTACAACACTGAAGAAAGAGCTCGGCATTAAAAAGAAAAATTGAATTAAATGCCCAATATAACAAAACACTGAAATGTTGTCACTCTTTTTGAAAAAGAAGTGTCATGTGCTGTTGTTGAGATTTCACACTGTACCATTCACATCGCAGTCCATGCGGTCCATATACAAAAAATGAGCCACAAAACACAAAACACCCCATTTCAAACGTTTTATTTTTGTGATGTCACAAAAAGCAGTAAATTTACATATATTCCTCTTACAGCAGTTTAGCTCTAACTTCTTGCTGAAGTTGGAGTGTGTTAACTTGGACTTCTATTTGAAAATAGGCACAATATAGGACAGCCAATCAGAGCAGTAGTTATTTATACTAGTCTAAGAGGCATAGTAAGATGGGACAGGCCGTTTTAATTCTACAAGAGATTAATTATGAGTGATGCTGGTACCTAAACCAATCCAAACATCATAAGTGGGTCTCAGGGGAATAACAATACGCTTATCATCAAAACAATAGTTGCACAAATAGTTGCACCTAGAAGGAACAATCAACAGGAATAAAACTTGACATCATGAGATATGAGAATGATTCAAGTTTCACACTCGGCATGTGATGTAAGCAAGGACGGGCCTTATTGCTGTACGTCATCCTGTTAGTGCCAGCATCACTGGCAGACGGCTGCACAGCAGAGGACAACATGCATGCAGACCATTACAATGACTGTCCTTAACACGACATCGACGTCGCCAAAGACTGCAATGGTGTGCAACGAATCCGTGTGTGGAGGCACTGTGGTCAATGTCAAGATGAGTGTTTGTTGTCACGTGTCACACTTCCAGAAGGCCTGGTGTCACTCCACCTCCACCCCTACCGCAAAATCGGCAGGAACTGTGTGAGAATATTCAAGCTGCATGGGATGGATTATCACAGGACACCATTAGGGACCTCTACAACTCTATGCTGAGATGTCTGCATGTTGCGTTAGGCCCAACGCCATACTGAGAGACACTACTTCTATATGTGTACCTCAATAAATATTGCCATATCAGTCTAAATTTATCATCATATTGTTCCTGGTAACCTTTATCTTCCTTCTGAATAGCACTGCAATCCCACACTTCCTTCTGGGTGCAACTATGTTTTTGATTTATTTGCCATGTGTTTTGGACGGCTGCTCCACTCCATTACCCACATGAGCTTCAACAGTCAGTAGGTGTTAAAGGATTCGATGAACTGTTAATGGATTTTTGTACACTCATCGGGAGAGTTTGCTCTGTCCTGAGTTGTCTGCATTTGGACATATGTGTTTGAAAATACTTTACATGGAAAAGTTCAGCAATTTTTAGAAGTGGATCTGGCTGTCGGCACTGGGTGCCTATAGGACACGCCTCCCTCTCTCTGCAGCCTATAGTTAGTCATCCAGACTAGATCAGGGTTATGTTGGACATATCACTAATGAGAATGGTTCAGTGAGTATGCCAGACAAGGGAAAACGCATGCTCTAATAACAGATATACTAAAAAGGTATATAACAGACAAAGCACTTGGACCATAGACTAAAACTAGCATGTATAGCAGTATTGCATCTTTCAGTCTCATTAGTTTGAGAAACTTTACCATTTTACATCCTTTCCGTTAGTGTTAGTTTACTACAACACCCAGCATGCATTAGGCAAATATGCCATCCAACCACTAGGAACCCCAAATCTTGACTACTAACACAGCCACTTACAGAGAGGCCAGCATTTAAAACTGCCCAGCCTCAAGCATCCACCCTAAAGCGAATGGGTTGTTTCCTACATCATTAGAATTGAGCTTTGTGGAAATCTTGCTCAAAAGACTACCGCAGCACTGCTGTGGCATGTTTATCATATTCAGCTATGGTTATGTGTTTACTATTGACCAGAGCGCAGCCTCAAGGTGGTTATTTATATTGGGCAGGGCTGATCCAGATTAGACCAGGGTTATATTTGGCATAATACTAAGAATGGCTCACTGAATATGCCAGACAATAAAAACCATATGCTGTATTAATAGGATACAGCCGTAACACTGTTAATTTATTCCCTGAACTTGCACATGTTGCTTTAATAACAGAGGTAAAGTGGCCGTCAGGACTATAACTAGCATTTATTTCATGAGGGTTTGCTGCTTTACATCCATAGACGCTGGGTACAGTTCCAGAACTATTATCTCACTACGAAAACCCAGCATGCATTAGACCAAATGAGTCATACAACCACATACAACCACCCAAATCCTGACGGCTAGCACACATGCTTATGTAGAGGCTGGCTTTAAAAAAATACCCGGCTTGAAGCCTTCACCCCAATGCACAAGTAGTTTTTCCAAAGTGCCCTTCATATTCATCATCAGATGGGGACTTCCACCCAGTGTTTTATTTCTATATAATTCAGATAAGGTTATGATAAATGAATTCAGAGCGGTATGATGGAAAATGATTATTTGTAAAGAGACTTCACAACCCTGATCTCATTTTTTTTTTGCAGTAGTTGTAATGGGAACCAGGGATCACAATGCCTACAAGACAAATATAGCCAAAGACCTTCCCTACAAAGCAATCGTTTATGACTTATGACTGAAGTATGGCTGCATAATTCAGTCCTAGAGATGTAAACAAATTAATTAAATGGTTTAGTGTGAAATGGTTAATTGTAGAGAAACGTACAGACTCTGATTTCTTTTAAAATGGGACCAGGGGTATCTACAATCCAAATAAAGCAATTCTATTACCAATACAAAGCCACCAGTGAACCTCCATGTGTCTTCTGAGTTTTTATATGTAGTGTTGACGTTGGTAAAACAATCATTAATCTAAAATAAAAGTAAGCTTTCTCTGCGGAACATTTGCCTTTCAACACCTCGCATGTACCCCTCTTACACGACAGGATTAAAACCAACGTACTGGAATACATATGCTACCATAAAACAAGGTGTCAGCCGTTAGGTAGTGCATTTATAAGCATTATACGACTTTGTGAGGAAGATTACAGAGGCATTCAGCTTTTCAGACATCTGGTTCCCATCACCACCACTTTGAACAATTATGACTAGGCAAGTTTCTCTAGAACTGAAAATTTCACACCAACCACTCTGAATGATTTTATTACAACCATTTCATTTTGAAATATCGGTGGGTTTCCACCTTACAACTGGAAAATCTTGCTCTAAATGCTACGCAGCACTGCTGCAAGGGTGAGCAGGCATGTTGCTAACAGATTTAGCAATGGTTACATGTTTCAGTTTGGCCAGAGTGCCCCTTTAAGGAACCTAAACAAATGGGACCCCTAAACCCTTCAGAAACTTCCTCTCAATCAAATCTTCTTTGGTCGCTTCCTCTGCAATACTTTGGAGTTACTCCTTTAAGCAAAGAGGTGCTCTGTGGACTTCTGTGGCTTAGTTTAATGGTTGAACAGAATTAAGACTGCAAAGCCCAGTCTGTGCTGGTAAAGGGGTGGCATTTCATAAAACGGGATAACTTAAAAGTTCAGGACTGGCCAATATGAATGGTCCTCTCCAATTAGACAAGCTTAACTTCAGGCTTAAGTTTCCTGGCTGAACTGAGAAATCCTGCTTAGTAAAACAGACCCCCCAGGTGTTGGAAAGAAAGAGAGACAGCTTTCAGTGTATCGTTTGTTCAGTTTATAAATACCATTTTTCATTATCATAATCTCTATAATCTTTCTCAACTTGCAACGAGAGAGAGAGACAGAGACAGAGAGAGAGAAAGAGACGTGAGAGTGAGGGTGGGGAACAAAGGGGGAGGGGAGAAAAAAAACAAAAACAAAACTAAAACAGGTACAGTAAGGGCAACCGTTTTCTCACTCCAATAATCAGTCTGTAGTTTAAGTATAGACGAACCGTAGTAAACAAATAACACGCCTACACTCAATGATCACTTTCTTTGGGGTTCTGCATGGCTGTGACCGAAACGGACTCCTATTTGCACTACAAAAATTGGCCTTTTTAAATATGGATGTCTAGAATGATTTCTACCTTTAGGCACTACATCTCCCACAATGCATCAGCTGAATGCCTTGTTACCAAGCAACAGAGAAAAAGTCAGCCAGGGCCCCTGAGCCATCGAACACGAGTTCACTGTCTCACGACAACCTGGAGAAACACTACAAAAGTACATCAGCTCTTAAGACCAAACACCCATCGCAGATTACAGCAGTCAAGGACCAAAAACCTAATGTACTTTTCCGCCCCCCGACTATTTGTCATCCCCTGTGCTCAACAGCAAAATTCAGCCATGCTCAGGCAAGTAATATTGGTTTGTCTGTGTGACCAGTGAATACTGAGGCAGGCTGATGTCGACAAAGTGTCTGAATTCATTCTTTTATTAACAAGCAGTTCTTCCCTTGTAGCATGATATAGCATAATAGTCACGAGGGAGTGGAGATCTCTTTCGGTCACAGGCTGCGTGTTTGGGTTTCATACAAGGACTTCATTTCTTGAAAAAGGGGAAAAAATGTTTTCTAACTGAACAGATGGTGTGTTTAGGGACAGTATTGGAGAGAATTTATTGAGCATAATAAAGGAAAAAAGAAAGAAACATTCTTTAAACAGAATTAAAACAACCTAAACATCTTGGCAGTTTCACTGAAGATTAAAAAAAAAAAAAAAAAACAACAACAAACAAACCAAAAAAAAAAAGTACAATGGCACAAAATAAGCTGAGGCTTAAAGAAGAATACAGGGACACATCCAAATGAGTTCAATTTTCTGTCTTTTATACATAGACACTTTGAACAAACCAAAAGAAGAATACAAAAACAGAAAAAACAAACAAAAAACTATGGCTGATGTCTGACAGATACTGGAACCTGCTGCCCACTTCGCCCTGCCGCTGGGACTTACGGGTAAAGGGGGGGTAAGGGGGGAGAGGACTGTAGGTACAGACAGCAGATGGCACATCACCGGAAGAAGGCGTGCGTCACGTTGCCACACAGACCAGAGCCCAGAGCCCGGCTGCCCTTTCTCCAGATCAGTCTGAACCGGCTCGGTATATTGGTTGCCACAGTCACGGGCTGCCGGTTCACCCTGTCCTGGAGGGTATGTGATGAAGATGACGAAGATGGTGGTGGTGTTGTGGTGGTGGTGGTGGTGATGGTTGCCACAGAAACGATTATTTTTCTTTGCTAGTTCATCATTTAAATCTTTCCCCAACCCCGCCCCCCCCCCACACACAGACAGAGGTTCGGAGGTTTATCTATCTATCTCCATGACGGCCGAGTGCACTAGTTCACTTTCTCCTGGAAGATGTAGAGGTTGTTGGTGGTTGCCACGGCGATGATGTTCTCCTGTGGGTGCCAGGCGGTGTGCAGGATCTTCTTGTTGAAGTCCAGGCTGTCCACGCTGATCTCGTCCTTCTTGCGCTTGCCGCCGGCACACACCCGTCGCGGCTTTAGAACCTGCCGCGGTTTGCTGCTCTCTCGCGACGCCTCCAGGGTCACATCCCTTCGCTGCGTGCGGTCCAACATGCGGAAGAAGTTGTTGTAGGAGCCCGTCATCACCACACTGAAAGGAAAGACGATTAAAAAAAAAAAAAGAAGTAAGTGTGATTAAACCAGGAGACGTTAATAACCATGTGTTAGAAGCCCTCAATATGCCCACGGACCACGGTTAACTTCACCGATTCCAACCCTTAAAGCTAAGGGCAAATTATATCACATTAAAAGTGACTTTTTATGGCAAAAATACAACATTTTATTCAACACTTTATTTGATTTCTGCTGTCGGCAACTCACTGACCAACCATGCCTCTGGCAACAACTAAGATGTCCCTGAAGCTAGAACTATGACAAACTAGTCTGCTTTCTGTTTCTCCACAGACTGTGTTAGCACCTCTAAAAGAGCTCAAATTGAGTTAGGGGTCTGAGTACATGCAAAAGCTTTCATAAGCAAAGAATTTATCATCACTTGAAGGCAATCTGCCAGTTTTACTCTGTGAACAGAATGACTAAATTCCAAAATTAAAAAAAATAATAAATAAATAAAATAATTGAATCGCACACAGTGCATGTTCCGGCTGCTGAATGGTGAAACTTTCCAAGCTCCGTTTAATTTTCCAAAGTCAAAAACATTAGCAAAGGACCGCCGTCACATGAAGGCAAAGATGGCGTTCAGCTGTGTCCTAGAAGCCAGAACTTTAACAAACTTCAAAAGGATTAATCTGCTTTCTGCTTCCTCAAAGTCTTCTGCTTCTAGGGTTAGGTGCTCACATCTTTAAAAGCAGCTCAAACAGAGTTACAGTAATCTGAGTACATGAAAAAGCTCTCATAAGTTCCAGCTGCTGAATGAGGTGGGGAAACTCTCCAAGCTTCTTTTACTTTTCCTAAGTGGAAATTAGGGGTGTAGATGATCTGTTACTTGAAGGCAATATGCCAGTTTCGCTCTGTGAACAGCATCACAGAATTTGATAAATAAATTATTAAATAATTAGATGCACTGACAAATGCTTAAAATTCTTTGAAAGCACTGACAAACTGCATGATTAATTAGAGAGCTTTNAAATGCTTAAAATTCTTTGAAAGCACTGACAAACTGCATGATTAATTAGAGAGCTTTGGTGTTTAGTCCAGTGTTGAGTTTGGTCTTATATAAACGGGTGCTACGTTTGCTTTGCTATTATTCTCTGTCCCAACTGATCAGTAATCAGAAATAAAATACAAAAATGCTAATCATGTAATGTGAAAATGCATAAGTATGACATTATATATTTGCAACACTGTCAATGCCTAACTTGCTTTTGTCCACTGCTACAGCTGATTGGAAAATTCTACTCTTGGTGGAACCATCCTCTGCCATGCTGCTGGCAGTAGCAGAATTTTCCATCACTACTCCACTGAAAAATGTGAAATATTAGTTTGCCATGGTCAGTCATTACGTAAAACTGCACCGTTAAAAAGCAGAGCTCAGTTACTGTTGTTCAATTTACATTACAGAATTATTTATTAGGGGTGCAATGATTTTTTTTTTAGAATTTGTGACCCTGTTCAATATGCAGTCAACTCACATTTTCAATTACAGCAAAGACTTCTATTTTTAGTTTACTGGACCAAGCAATGTTGTATGCGCAGATGGGCTTCTATGCAGTATATAAACACTGAACCAAAGTCAGACAGAGTGCTCAAGTAACAGTGTGCAAGTGTTTGACCACTTTTGCTTTGTAATGCTACAAAATTAAACATGCCAATAAAATAAAATAAACATAATAATACTAACAATAAACAGGCGACATAAACACCAGCTTAACAACTATAGCAACTGTCTTGTTGTACTGACAAGATGGGTGAAGTGTGGAGTCAAGTGGCCACTTCAGCTGGAAACCAACACTCTAGCCACATGCTAAAATGTTAGATCTAATGCACAAGGAATGAGCTAATACACTAGCTACAATGCAGCAATACAATATTATGCGTTATAGTATGATGCATTGTATTGCTACACCAAAACACAGCCAAAAGAACTCATCATAAACACTTACAGCTATCATTATACTGATTTGACCACAACCTTTATGTCAATGTGATGAGGAATTAACAGCTATATTTACACTAGGTCTCAAAAGACATCATGTGTTTTAGTGATTGGCTAATAAGATCACGTAATGCCCAACACATTCAAGTAGAAATGGCATGGTACAGTTTGCACCAGCTAGATGTTTGACTTTGCTCATTGAGTACTAAAATTAGAGGGAACAGTATGAGCAAGTCTATGACAACACTACTGACAACAGCAGGCATCTTAACCCAGTGTCCCACTGACCCAGAACACCCCCCTCCCACCACCCCATCCCTGCCGGCCAGTGATAAGAGGAGCTCCTCCAGATAAGAGCTATGACATGCCCTCAAAGAGAGAGGGTTAAGGCTGTCCTCAGCACAGTCTGATTAAAAAGCTATACTAACCAGCAAGGTAAAATGAACGAATTCATTAAGTCCACTCCACAAATTTCCCCCACAAAGGACAATTCTACTTGGTCAGTAATGAACTACTTTCTAAAGGTTTAGAGAGAGTAAAACAAATCTGCAGAGCATGGGGTCACCAAGACTGGGATGAGGACCCCTCTATTAGTGAGTCCTGTTTGTAGACGAATACATCTCATGGTACCTTGAGTGTGTGAGCGCATGGGTAACCACTAGCTAAACCCAAATACAACCAAAGAACTTTCTGTCTGAGCAGTCGGGTCCCGCAGGCTTTGTACCAATATTTTAAGCTCTACTAACCACAGCCTGCTCCTTGTGCAGAGATGATCTCTAAAAAAGCAGCCAGACTGTGTTGTTTCTATAAATATAAATGTCTTCAGATTTAACAGTAAAACAGTTTGTCAGACCTTACCAATATATGCTTTTACAAATGGTGATGTATTTGCTACTAAGAATCAGATATTCCTGTTCATCACTTGGGACAATTTAGGTTCGACAATTTTCAGTGATTAAGCTTCACTGATTTATGTGCTTAAGACTCCAAGCATATGCTTCTAAGGGTATACAAACACATTTTCAGGTGAGACACTAGTCCACAATATACTAATCTACAACGATGCACTAAGATGGCTAGTTTTGATCACTCACAGTGGTTCCAGCGAAAGGTGCTGAATAAGAGATGCACGGAAGAAAGTGAGAGGGGCAAGTGATACAGGGTTACATTTCAATACAGTGCTTGAGCTTTTAATTTGTTTTGACACTGTATTCTAATTTTTACACTCCTACTCATCAGTCAGCGACTCCCAACAGGAACATCCTGATCCATGCATACAAATCTCATCAATATCTGACCATAAACGGAGCTCCTCCTTACCTATCGTTCCCATTCCAGCAGCACTCAAACTTGTCAAAGATGCAGTCGTTTTCATAGAGCGAGCACAGCTTACTCCTGAGGTATTCATGAACCTGCAGAGGTAAACAGTGCAGAGGGTCAGTAATTAAGTCTTATGTAATAATATTTATGCAAAGTAATCACTTGTTAACGATTAACACAATATATTGTTTAACTCTTAGTCCCAAGTCCCATGTAAATACCATATTTCAATACCAAAGGTATCTATCTGATCAATGACAGTGAGATCATAAGAATCTGTTCCCAATTCGCTGACTGGGGGATGAGCATCAAGTTACCACTCTTTTAAAAAAAAAATACAACAGATACAGCAGAAGTCCCTTCTGAACATCTACACTACGCTTCAAAATCTGACATCACTGTGCTTGGAACTTTTTATTTATTTTTTATTTTTTTGAAGATTTGACTTTAGTAATGCATATAGATTCCTAAAATCAAGATTTGTATAAAAAGAGCATACAATACCTTTTGTAAAACTACAATCATACATGTAATTGTATGAAAAGGTACCAAAAAATCCCTGAAAAAAACCAAACAAACAATGTATTGCTCAGTAAGACTTTGAAGCCTACACAGAGCAGTGCCCTCCTAACCAGTGAACTACTGCCTTGACTCTACCTTAAAAGGCAGCCTTTTTGTCTAGTGTGATAATTACTGCCATATCAGGCCTGATCAACCAGAATATTTTCTTCATTTCATTTAAATTTTTTTCCTATTTTCTTCAACCCCCGTACAATAAATAAATAAATAAATAAAATAAAAAACAACTTATTACAAAGGTGATTTTTCCTGCAGGGTCACCCAACCTATAACAAACTTAGGTACTGCTTCTAACCTGTGTGGCAATGTCTATCCTGGCATTTCCCAAGCCAGGACATGGCAATGCTCTTGTACCACATATTTTAGGGCTCACTCCAACACTCCTAATTCAACTCAATTATCAACCCCTTTATAAGCTGCATCAGGTGTGTTAATGGAGGAAAACACTAAACAATCATGTGCAGGTGCTGTCTACAGCCACGCAGTGCCCTCTAGTGGTTTACATGGTGCTGGTACACAAAAAGTCTAAAATAGATGTGCCGCATTAACACAGAACACAAAAACACTCCACATTTTCCTGTTTAGCACATGATCCTGTTTAGTGTGTTCATCACATAGCTTTACACAGACTGGCTGCTTTACAAAATAAATAAAGCCTCACAAATGTCATCTGACCCAAACAGCTAAATGTCAGGTATGCAAATACTGGAGTTGCATATAACAACATTTCCAACTGAGCACGAGTGCAAAAAACAACAAAGGACAGTTATTTTAAAATGTTCACGCCTTGACTTGTTCATAGCCAAGCACCACTCGGGAGCCCTTCATTAAACCCGCAGCAGGGTGTCAGCATGCCTCCTACAGTTATATTTAATACCTTAATATCAACTTCAAATGCAATTTAAGATTAAATTTGCAGTGATGCTACAAATATAAAAAGTGCTCTTAGTAACTCATATTCCTACATAGACGTTTGTGCAACTCAACAGCAGATTGTATCCACGATTCATGACACTGAGTTAAAAAGTTAATATTCCTATGATATTCAGAACAAAACCTGAATGGGAAAATTGATACAACCCTGGTCCATGTTGTTCCACAGCTTACTATGGGAAGTGGGAGCCAGGCAGAGTGGGAGCCATGACATGAACACATCCAACCTGGTGCTGGCCCTTTGCGAACTTTGGTAATTCTCTTTGAAGCACATGGTTATATATTTTTTCCCCAATACCCTAGCAATAGTAATAGTTCACTCCACAGTGGTCATAGTTTATTCCACAAGCTCTCCACATTTTATGATACAGCAAAAAGAAAACTATTGTTACACTGAATTGTTAGCCTATCTATTTGCTCGTTCTTTCACTGATTAAACAACTAATTAAACAGTGATTTCAGTTTTTGAAAGCTAGCCCTGGTTAATCGAGAACTCAAGTATCTGTGAACATCAAATTGTTACAGGCCTTTGATTTAAAACACAAAAAGTGATCTCAGGCATTAAGACTTTTATAGGACCTGCAATACACAGGGTACTTTGTTTTGTCCTGATGCTTTCGTAACCTTGGCAATAACACTATAAACTATATCTCAAATGACAAAGTCAGTGGAAATAGCTAAGGACTCGTTTACACATTTTGTTTTAGCTGCATTTAATTTCACAGAATAACTGTCTACTATGACTCAAACATATTACTGATAACAGTACAAATACAATTTTACTTCTGTTTACCTGTAAAATTGCATTTCTTTTAAAAGGTCTTCTATTAAGATCTTTCTTTACCCCTCCCAGAACCCACCTGGTACGTCTCCACAGGGCGGTTTTCCATGTTAAGGTCCCAGATCTTGACAGACAAGTAGTCTCGGGTCATCATATAACGCCCGCTGTGGCTGAACTTCACATCTGAGATGGAAGAGATGATTTCTGAAAAGAAAGAGCGATTGCTGGGGTCTTCTGGCTCCTCGAACACTGGTGATGGAAGGAATACAAGCAGTATGAGAATCAATGAAAGCAGAAAAAATAATATTTAAATTAAATAAATAATAATAATAATAATAATAATAATTAAAAAAAATCAAGAGTAACACATGGTCAAACATCTACCTGCCTGCCTTAAGAGAACTTGGCCAAGCTCTGTGAATATTATTAGTGGACATGTAAGCCAGCGTGTGGTTATACTCACACTTGGAGTGCTTGTCACAAAGTGCGGAGGCACGCATGTCACACATGCGGATAGTGCCCTTGCTGCTGCTGTAGACAAAAGTGTTGCACTGGTGAGG
Source organism: Semaprochilodus insignis (assembly GCA_034552555.1). NCBI lineage: Eukaryota > Metazoa > Chordata > Actinopteri > Characiformes > Prochilodontidae > Semaprochilodus > Semaprochilodus insignis. The sequence goes on along the minus strand of CM067490.1, from coordinate 11,568,146 downwards.
GTGAAACTCTGCTGCTGTGATCACCTCCGTCAGCTCCTCCATGTTGGCCGGCTTTATGTCCACGATGTCTAGCGCAGAGTTAAGGAACAGGTACAGCTTCCAGAGACAGTTCCGGCATTCTTATGCATGTACACTCCGACACCACAAAACCCTGAGCGCCAACACCAACCCATTTGTTTCATTAAAAACACTGCCTCGTCTACTGTAAGCCAAGCAAGGTATGCAATACATTCTACTCACAGTCACAAGGGGAAGAAAAGAAAGCAAAGAGGGAAAAAATGCCTCAAAGGCAAAAATGGTTATCTTTCTGCAACACAATTGGGAGAAGTCATCTCCTCCTTTCACAGCACTGATAACACAGCAACTATAAAACAATGTCTACACCCAAACCCCTGAATGGGGAGTTACCTCTACTACGGGGAAAACCAGGTTGGATACTAATCAACAGCCGTTTTTTTTGCCGACAAACAATGAATATCCATTACCTATTAATTTAATAATATAAAAATATATTCAAATCTGGAATTAAAGGTGGTTAGAATCACATTGTGATGACAACTTCCCTAGATATAATCACAACCACTGTGAGTGGTCCAACATTCAGAAACTGAATACTTGACGTAGCTGACTTGTATCAGTACATTTACAGAGAGCTGAAAACAGTCCTGAATTTGCCAGAACTTGGTCAGTTCATTTATTTGGGTTTGCATCCTAAAATCTATAGGACTTCCACATCAAGCACAATTTATACATGCATTTCATTTGAACAGCAATAAATGAATTCAACCATGTGTATAACTGGTAATAGTTTACACAAAAACGCAACATTATTTTGTTCATCTACTGTTCGACTCACAGGCATGGTAACAACCGAGCTGATGAATCAGCTATATGCTAGCAACAGGAACTTGGCAAAGTGGATTGGTTTGACTTCTGCATCCTTATGAATAACACTAAGATCTCCAAAAGGAGCTCAAATCGGGCTGGGGATTTCAATTTCAATTCAATTTCAGTTTCTAAAGAGATGAAGCTCTCTACGCTACTTTCACTTTTCCAAAACGGAAAGTAGTCTGCCCAATGTCACTATTTGTTGCATGAGGAGCGAAGGCTGCTTTTTGTGCTTGTATTGTGTATTTTGTCACAACGCGTACACCACAGCAAAGTCCTAACAAAAATCTCTTCTCATATTGCAAGGAAGAAAAAGAATAAACAAACTAACAAATAAAACTGCCAAATATTTTATGCTGAGAAGTTTATTTGCAGTGTGTTTAGTATGCAGCTGCATTAAAACCACATAAATTTGGATTAAAGATAACACCGAAGGCCTTTAATAATATCTATTACTAATATTTATAGTGTTTAGTTTCTAATTTATTTATGATTTTCCTAGGAATTATGACCATTGCTGCTTAAGTCATGACCAACACTAGCAAATTTAATAGGACTCAACTGACTCTATATGCTTCAACTCAGAATTTCTGCTTAAACTTGGAGAGGATACAACAGTCAAATATACGACAAATTTCTGCCAGGCTACATGGGGTTTGGACAGAATTCTGTCAGGCTGCAGTCAGTTTCCACACTTGGTGTGGAGAGTAGCCTCAAGACAAACATGGGCAGACTCTTCTTAGCTTAGGGTTCAGCTGGAACTTCCAGGGCTAATTGCAGCTCTAAACTGATCTCTCTAGACACTAATCTGTCCCTAGAACCAAATATAAATAATCAGGATTCTGTTCTCAGATCAGGTCTCCTACTCTGAAAATACCCAGTCTCATGCCTTGTAAGCAGTCTGTAGGATACTGAAGCTGCGGTCTGTAATCTCCAAGTGCCATAGGTTGATGCGCAGGTCGTCTGCTGACAGGTATGTTTCATTGTCACTATTGACTGAGATGGAGTTGATGTGGTAAGTGTGAGCGTTGGCAAAGACTCTGCGAGGGCTGGCTTCCACCATGAGGTCCATGGGTCTGAACACTGGCACCTACAGAGTAAACACCCAGAACAATGGGGTTATACAATATCTGGACCCTTGTCACATAAAACTATTTGGCACAACTTTGGTACAGAGCGTAGGCACAGGACAGACATGGGTAGACGGTCCTTTGCTTGTGTATGGGTTCGGCTGAAACTTTGTCTGATTAAAGCTCAAACCAATAAGCATTCCTTATGAATTCGTTACAAAGGTTAACAAAGACATACCAGTCTGCTTACTAATTAAAATAAGAATAATAAAACCCAGATGAAACAGATTTGCTGACTGATTTAAATTTCAATGGAATGATTAATCAATTTGCTCATTATTTCAAATGCTATTTCATCCAATACATGTTTGGTGTTAAAAGCTTGCATCTTGCAGTTTTGCATTGGGACTACAAGGCTTCAAGACTTCACATTACAGCTGTAGCACCAGTAAACCATTCCTTTAGCCGATTAACTATAGATATCCCATTTTGAACACTGCTCCAAAATACAGATCTAGCACCCGTTTTCACCAGTGTTTGAAAACACCAAATCTGCCACATCATCTTCCAATTATTTAACACCTGATGAGAACATTCCAAATAGTCCATACAGAGTCCATAAGCGCTACTCTGCTCATTGGGAGGAAGGAGAAACATCCAGACAGGGTAATCCTGTTAAGAGTGTTTGTAATTTAATGGAAACCTCATCTCTCCACCACTTTACTGTGAGAAGCAGAGCTTCATATGATGTTTCCCTGCCCCTGCATTACAGCTGCAGAGGTTAAAGCAGTAGGCGTACTGACTGCACAGCGGGCTGACTATAAACGCCTCAAATGCTTAAGCACAAAAGCATGAGGTAAAAGCTCACTGACTGACACGCCGGCAGCGACACTATATAGTACTCTATAAAGCCATTTTCTTAAGAGATATTTCTGATGATGATTGTATACAAGATGATACTCTTACATAAGCAAAAGGGAAGTCAAGGACAAAAACAGGACTGAACGTGTTCAGGATCCCTTGGAAGACAAAAAATGCAACTATATTCCAAGACTGAATTTTAGAGGCGTGAAAAAACATCTATGAAGATTTCTACAGAAAACAGGTCTCGCAAAAACATCAAAACTGTAATATACACATATAGGGTGGACACAATAATGATATTCAGCTGGTGAGGTTTTGTGCAATTTTCTGTTGAACACTGAAAAAGAAATTATTTGTACCTAATGGGCTCGTTCGACCAAAAAAATTCAAACAACACGGTGGTCATTTACTTTCACAGCACTGTATGAGAGCCAACTGTGAGTCCAGTTAGGTAAGGCAGCAGGTATACTCCAATAATTCATTTACACATTAACTCAAGGAATAACCTAAGCTAAGGTATCAAAGACCCAACATTAGCTTTCTCTCACCGTTGTCATGGTTAGCCATGCAAGCTGTTTAGGGGCCGCAATTGTTTAACATTCTGAGCAACCAAAAAGTAGTTTAGGACCTGTGTGGCACGAGTACATACCCGTAGAGTTGTGATGGTGGTCGAATCCCTGCAGCGCCCATCTTCTTCTTTAAGATTGTAGCCCTCTGGTCTTTTATCACGTTCACTTATCTTCCATAATTTTATAGTTTTATCTGTCAAACACAGTACCATACAGTTAAACAACCTGCAAGCATGAACAGGTAATGAGTATGAGAATCTATTACAAATCAGCTGCTTCTCAATCTGGACTGTGCAACTGCCGAACATTTACAGGCAAAAGGTATTGATGGTTTTGATATAAATAGTAAAACAAAAGCACCATTTAGCAATATTATTTAGGCCAAAATTAAAAAATAAAAGCCAAAGTGTGTTACAAAACACCCTGCACGCATCATGATTTTATTTTTGATCACATTCCACTCCTCCTCTGTGAAATAGGCGCTTGAGTATAAATGGTTGCCTCCTGGCTGTGAGAGAAAGGGTTAGCGCTGGATGAGCTGCAATCCAGCGCTCCAAAATGCCTTCATAAATACGAAGAGGTTGTATAACACATCAGGGATCGTATTTTTAGACAGAGAGCAGACAGCTCTGGTGAGTCATAGGCAAAAATCACTCTGATTTGGAGGATTTACTGCAACTGGGTTCTCTCAACAAGAGACAACCTCAAGCATGTTTACTCCTCCAATGATTAGCCATACTCACTTCCCTACAGCAGAAAACACTGGCTGATTACTGGGGCTCTTGGACTTTGGCCTGACCTATATATCAAATGGCCAATAAAATAGGTAGTACTTATTGGTGTTCATAAAAAGCCCACCAACAAACTGCTTTGAAGTTGCTAGGTATGTAATTTAGGTTTGAAATACAGGCTAAACCAAAAGCAACATTACTTCAATGTAATAAACTGTTAAACTTGTTTAACAATCCTGACCAATACGAAAAGTGAAAACAACTTTAAGGGGCTAAAAATTCTGATAACCAGTATCAACAGTTTCACATTTATATTTTAGATGACTTGTTTACAGTGTCAATGAAAAACTTCACCGACATGAGTCATCTCTGTCACTTCTTGCACACCACAAACTCAATCTTAAATACAGACACAGGAGCACTAATGGCTTACCTAGACTTTTTGTGGTTTTGGTTTCTGTTAATTACCTTATATTGTTCATTTGATCTCTTCATGTAAAAGCTTGAAGTTCAAATGACAAGAAAGTCACTAATTTTAAGGGCATTATGGGTCACAAGGTTGATAAAACCATGGAGCATCGAAGCAACCAATTTATAGACCAACAAATACATCAGTCGGCTTTCATCTCTCAATATCACCATCGAGTAAAGCACTGGTTTCACTAAAGTTATTGGAGTCTGTATACTTTTTGAGCATACAAATGATACCAGCAATGATTAACTTATCTAAAGTATTAGCTCCTTACAGTGGGTATCAGAATGTGCTTATCAGTCAAATCCTGTCATAAATATTACACTGTACTTGGACTCTACAATGTGCTTGCACTAACCATTTGTGGACAACAAAAACTGCGCTGCATTTTTCTGTGGCAGCCAGCGGATTTTGTTGATCTTCTCTTCGATCTCCAAGCTCTTCAGGTAGTCAAATTCAGGCTCATGGCTCTGAAACGTGCTGTAAACATTATACTCGCTGCGGCACTGTGGCTGGCTCTTGTTCTGCTGGGAAAAGATGTAAAGACATGGAGCACAGGAGCCTAAAAACACATGGATACATTTTAGGTAGCTGTTCAACAATTTTGGAATTTTACAATCATTAGATTCTACTCTAATATTTAAGCATGCACTAATTTGTGGCTAAAAAGTGTCATTCTTAGGCATGTTATACTCAAAAAAAGCACTTAATGCCATTCAGGGCATTTAGAAAACTTAAACTGTTTTCTTGTAATGAAGTTTGGGACTTAAGCCGAATCAAAACAATGAAGAAAAGGCTGGCTTTAATGTGGAACGATGGAAAATGTGCGTGCAGAGCTGTTTCAGCAGTCTCAGAGTAGAGAGTACCTCAGTGTCTTGCTGGAAGATGACGACCCGACCGCCTTTGTCTCCTGTGGCCAGCAGTTCCCCTGAGTGGTTGAACTCCACAGTGGAGATGATGTCGGCTGTAAGAGACACAGACGCACGAACACGCTTGTCAAATTTCTTTCATCCTTTAAAGCCAAAGAGAGAGATTGAGAAGACACTTGATCCATTTGAGAAATCCTGGCTTCCAACCAGAGACGTACACAGATGGAGGTGTTCACTTTAATCAGACCAGACCACCCCCCCCCCAAATTTATTCACATCCAAACCCACTTGTTAGCTAGGTCTCTTCTAATCACACGACGCTATCAAGCTGAGAAAGTGAAGGCCAGCATGTGCTTCCTCAGAGACAGGGAAAGCAGCAACGTATCTTTCTACCAATACAGCCAATCCATATTACATTCTCTTGGGAGCTACAGATGGTGGTGAAATCTGTGTGAATCTTCCGTTCAACCAATTTTAAAATCAACCATTTTTAACAATCACAAATCAGATAACAAAAATACATTGCTTCCCCAGAGAAGGCCAGAGAAGGAACCCGTTAGAAGATAATCTCTGTCTTTTTGTTTTAGACATGCATTATGCAATTCGTGTTTTTCGGTGACTTGCACTGTACAAAAAAGCTTAGCAGATCCTGTTAGAAGTGCAGCCTCTACTTCAAACTGAAACCTGATTGTGGATCATTTGGCTTTACTACATGTCACAGCGTCTGTCCATTCAATAGGTTATAAAGAGAGTTTCCAAACTTTCCAAAAGAAGCGGTGATCACAGTATGCAGACAACCTATTCCAACTCTGAGCAGAACAAATGTAAGTAAAACTGTCCAACTAAATATTCATGAAATGTGTTTATATGAAAGAACGTAATGGAATATGTCTGAACACAGCATAAACATTAGTCACCACTTTATTAGATTTCTATTCCACAATTGTACTAGTATGTAATATATGCCTGCGTGTTTTGTTACTTTAATGTGGCATGCTATTGTGCCTATAGGTTAAAAGATCAACAGGTCGAGGAAAATTCAGCTGAAAACATAAGAACAGAAACATTTGATAAAATATTAAAATATTTAGGGGGTCTCAGGGTACTATATGAAAGGTTTATAGAAAGGTTCAAATTAAACTTTGTGCATGTTTTGTCACTGCGATTACAGTTATGACATTGCTCTATAAAATTATCTAATAATAATGAGTACAGTGATTTTAATAGCGTGATGATATACAATTTGTGGGGAGTATCTGTATTAATCCAGACAATTAAGTCACTGTTCTTAGTAGTTATAGAGCTTCCTGACATGTGGACATTAGACACAAGGAGTAAAACCTGTTAAACCTGCAAACACTCACGTCAGAGCATTTCTGTATACCCATTTGACCCAGACAGGCGGAAATGCCTGTGAACGTTGTATTAACCATCTCAATATGGCTCCAGCAAGACTAAAAAAATTAACTGATTTTCTATATCAAAACCGCAATTTAAAAGAATGCAATATTCAAATCACAAGAGCTGCAGTTTTAATTACAGACTATTTTATCACAATCATGCATTCTAAGCACTACAAAAAAAAACAAAACCCGCCAACATGCCTACTGCATTTACAAAGAGCGCTTCACTCCACGGTGGCTGTGATTTTATCACACTCTGGTAAAATTGGGGTTTGTGTTTATGTTTGTAAGAGAGGAAAAGTGCAAAAGAAAAAGCAAGCGTGCTGAGAAGCTGCTGTCTGTCTGCCTCGCTGTTATTTACACTTTCTGGAGCTTTCTGAATCTGAACAACACTCTGGTTGTAGTACATCAGGGAACTACATTTAAAAAAATAAATAAATAAAAAAAGGTCAGACCGTCATTAAAAACGTCATTGTTCTGTATAAATGATTTTGTCTTTTCACTTACTTGGTTATCGAACATTCTGTGCATCTACAAATGCAAGTAAAGAGCTTAACGCTGTCCTAAAACCGGAATCAGCATCAACGCATCCCTCTCAGTGAACCCTGTATGTAACCTAAAATGTGCTCTATTTCTTATTTTGGGCCATATCATCATTTTCTTACTGTGGTATTACAACTTTGACATGACTCCTGAGAGAGAATTTTCAAATTACAAAACAAAAGTGGAAATGGCTTAAACTAGAAATGAGGCAATGTGCTGGAAATGTGGGCAAAATAATGAAACAATTTAGATGGTCAGGAAGCAGTACAGATTTAGGAACAGGAATACTCATTGGCTTAGTGACGCTTTTAAGACGGACTACTTTATTCTAGTATCAAATGAAATGGATATTTTTAAAAACTCTGTGGGATTAAATCAGTCGTTACCATAAAAGTACTGAATTTTGATACCCTGCTCAGACAACTTTGCGGGAACGCATTTAACACTCACAGTGCCATACTGCACACTACAAGACATGTGGCCAATAAAGCAGCCTTGGACACAGAGCAAGATGGAGGGTGACTCACACAGATTTAACCCCTAGCTGTCCAGTGGAGCAGAAGAACAATACAGCAGAAAGACTGCAGCAGGGAGCTTTTGTGCAGGCCTGAGCTCCCTGGGGCCTCTGTATGCATGTGTGCGAGTGAAAGAGTGGGAAGAAAGAAGATGGAGATAGATGGAGTGTAGGGCTGGGGGGGACACTGCAGCAGGCTATAAGTTCATAAATGAATATGACATACCTCTTTTCAAATCAGGAATAACAGACAATAAGAGTTAAACACAACACATATATAGAGAGGACAAAGTGCTTGGACAGAGGGATGGGAAGGACACTGGGTCTAGAAGATCCACAAAGGTCTGTGAATAAAAAGGAGGCCTTTGTGTACGGAGCAAAAGTCACATGGTGACACATATATACTGCAATATTACGAGAATTTTTATTTATTTTTTTAATTACTAATTGTGCTAAATTACTCACAAATTAAGGCAATTTTGACTGTAGCCATGAAAAGAGAAGGAACTGGGCAGGAGCTCAATTTGTCTTTTTCTTTTTGGATTTTACCCAATTTTATTCATGGCCAATTCACTACAGATAACTAGGCCTTCCTACTACATGGTGCTACCTAGCTGGGAGGACAAAGGTTAGCACATCCTTCCTCCATGAAGCTGTCATCGGAGAGAAACATACCCTGGTACCGATTCAGGGTACAGATCTGAGTTCAGATTTGTAACAGCATCATGCTGGTAGACAGGCAGAAAGAAAAACATGGCTGCGGTATTGCTGTGGGTGCTTTATGCAGCCAAGGCTTAAAAGGTTGCCTGCTTGTGAGCCCTGCATAATTTAATATTTTGGTTAGAGAAGCATGATATGCACACATTTCTGAAATGCTATTACACTGCTTGATGCTATGACAAAAGGTGGCAGCAAGAATGTGACTGGAGCCATGTGTCCCGAGTTACACTTTATTACACTGTGGATGGATGTTAGGCCAACCTACCAAGTACACATTTTTTCTGTACTTTTTAAATGAACAAATATGGAAAGAAACGGAATATAAATGGCTACATTTGTACACTTCACATTTCAAACTGCTTATAAAGATGTTCTGATTTAGATTAAGTGAACACTACAATATAAGTGTCCCTGAATTCCAATAAGTGAGGGAAGCAATGAGCACTTAAAAAAAAAATAATAATAATAATTAAAAAAAAATAATAATAATAATCATTTCATGCCCTGTGTCTAGCTAACAAAACATGTATACAGGATGCCACACTATATGTATATAGTAAAGCATAGCTCCAGATGTAAGACCTGAGCTCTGTGACATTCTTCAAAACACAAAAAGCTCACAGTAAACCGCGGCACCATTCCAAGGATTCCACCGTGGTGGCTTTGCGGAGCTCATACATTCTTTGGATCATACACTCCTCGGGTCTTCCATCTGCACTGTATTATGCATACAAGCCGCCACAGTGCTGAAGAGAGGAATGACAGGTCTCTTATCTATGGCCTTGGCACAACGCTCTAGAACAAACAACAGAAGTCATGCCTGAAAAACAAACTGCAGGACAGGGCTGCACAATATACTGTTAATAGCGATACTAATATTTCAGAAGGCTGAAATACAGATATGATCATCTAACCAATCACAGCACTTTTTCTTTTTACTGTGAGCAACTGGAGGTGATCCAGTTTCTGTCGGAGTTTTAACGAACCCAATAAGCAAAATCATGCACCGATTACTGACCATGTTACATCAAGGCTTTAATGTGTTATAAAGGAATAATCTTTACCTAATCTCTATCTACTTGCCACTGAAAGTAATGACAATGTATTTCTGTGAACAGAAGAATCATTTTCTCAAAAGAAAAAAAGGAAAGAAAAAAAAAAAACACATCACACATGGCGCCAGCGTTGAGACAGTTACTTAAAAAAAAATGTATTCCGTTACAGATTACTCATTACTTGTTTAAAAAAAAAGTGGATGTGTAACCTTATACTATTGGATTACTTGTCTCTTTAAAAGGCATGCAATTAAACAAAGACAATTTCAGGAAGGCCTTACCAACAAGAAAACACACTTTACAGCATTCACGCTATTTGTACAGTCATTCAAGCATTAGCTGTTTATAAATCTGTAGATCAACTCATACTGCACCTCAAACCAACAGTCACTGATCTCACAATTGCTGACATGGCCAATAATATATGGAAATATTTCTAATATAAATATGTAAGATACATTTGTAGAGCACAAATTGCTTCAGCTTGAGTTACGCATTAACAATAGTAAAAAAGGTGTCAAATTAATAAACAATACTTGTTTCTACAGAGACTGAATGGGCATCACTTGCATCAGCTAAGAGGCTGAAGTGCTCATATAGCTTCATATTAGTGTGCCGTGATTTATCTTTGTTGATCATATTTGCAACGTAACTTTCTGCAGTTTCAGCAGTCCACACAAACGCGTTCCTCAAGTTTAAAAACACATGATTTCACAGAAACACTACACTGGGCCGATTGTCTTACTACTATTTTACTACCATCATCCCAATTTTATGGAGCAACGAAGCACTGAATAATGGAGCTCACCGTTAGATCAGTCTGTTCCTGTGTATTCAGGCGATATGCAAAATCAGGGTAAACACATGATTCAAATATAACAAAAACACTCCAAAGAAATCATACTAAATATTCTATACATTGCATGTGGCTTAATGTAATCCTCCCAGTAATAACTTAACCCAACTACTGTATTTTTGTACAGTAAACGTAACAGAATACAGATACCTTTTTGGTATATTGATTACATAATGCCGTTACAAGTATTCCGTTACTACCCAACCCTGATAGTGACACATTCTTGCTACAGCAGGCTCTGGGTTCTATTACAAGTTAGTTTTGAGCCAACAAATTTTTGTTTTGATTTTTTTTTTTCCTACAAGGAAACATGCCCGAATTGTGTGCTAATCAACCATGAGACACATGATGGCAGATGGACCGCATTTTGAAAAATGGTACAGCATTCTTTTAATGCCTTGAAGGGTGTCTTATAATACCGATATGCACAACTGCAAAAAATGTTCATGTGCTTATCTGCTGATTCTGATGTATAACCATTTTCATAATGTAGAAATTCTTATAACCAGATTAGGATTACAGAAAAACGTGTTGCGTATGTTGAAATACTTTGGTTTTGCACTTATTGTGACCATAGCCTTCCTTCTGTCTAGGTATGAGCACTGGGTTGGGGTTGCTAGGTAGTGCACTTATGCTTTATATATGTCTGTGTATTGTTCTCTCTAGGTATCAGCGCTCATGGCGAACTTTGACTCTAACCTTCTTATACTAGCTGGGAAACATTATCCGACGGAACACTAAGCATGGTTGTAAGTCGCTCTGGATAAGAGCGTCTGCCAAATGCCTTAAATGTAAATACCTAACATTCATTTATGCCGGTTTACACAGGCAGTACAATGCACACTGTAACACAGTGTCGCCCAAATTCTCTGGTCCTCTGGAGTACAATAAATCCATCGGCTTGAAAATACGGCTCAAATCTCATGTCCCACCATTTCTTAATTATCCACATCGGTCTGATTTAGATTTAGAGGTGAGGCAAACCTTGCTGCTGAAGACAATGTTCTGTCTGGAACAGAAAAACATGTGTAATACCAGGTCACTCAAGGATCCAAGCAACAAGCCACAGCACGTAGACTGATGTTTATGCTGTTAGCAAAAGCCATGTAGGATCAAAACCTTCCTATCTTGAACCATATGGAGTTGACACATGGCCACGGTAAAGAAATCGAGTTCGCTCGTGTGCGAAGCATTTTGAACAAGATGAGGCAAGATTCGCCTGCTTTGTTCCCACTTTTCTTCAGACATGTTTTTGACTAATCAGGCAGGCTGTACAGGATTCAGCTGTCATTGCACAATTCCTGATGCAATTAATACCTCGTCTCTTATACACATTACTAATAGGGCAGAAGCTGCAAGAAACTACTATTCCTATTCTGCATTTGTAGCACGCTGCTGATTAGCACAAGGACAATATCAATGCATTTCTTTGTGTTTAGTAAAGGACACAACAGAAACTCCTGCCCATTGGCTTCTGTTCTTTTCAAAGTTTGGGGAAATTGGCAGCTGTGGTAATAGACAGTGTGAGGCAGACGCAAATCAGGTTGTGAAACACTCGATTATTCCCTAAAGGCAAAAGATCTCAACTTCACTAATGTTATATATTGTGTTAGTATATTAAAGGGTGGGAAGGCAAATGCAGCTCCGCCTGCCACAGTGTGTTATTGCACATCTTAAGATGCTTAAATAGTTTGACAGCTCAGGAGAACAACTTTAGTCAAGGTTCTACTTACCTTCAGCTACGTCATCATCAATGGCCCCTTTTACTTGCGAGAAGCACCACTGCACGTCGTTGCCCCCGCCTCCGGCACCTGCAGCCAACAGAGTCCATGTTAAACATCGACCCAAATCTCACAGTCCACTGAACCCCACCCTAAATGATCTAAAACCTTGCCTAACATCATTACTGTTTCAAATCATAGTAAGCATTTCACTGACAATTACTTGATTCCCCTCCTAATATTAGATCTGTGTATTGACAAGAACCTAGTGATACGATATGCACCTTGATATAGGCTAGGGGTTACAATATATTGCACCATATTGCAATAACGTAAACAACGTAATATACTGCATTCTTTAAATCTAATGATAAGAAAACCGTCATAGTATTTATATATAATGTATTTTTTTAATATATATATATATATATATATATATATATATATATATATATATATATATATATAAAATGTACAATTCTNATATATATATATATATATATATATATATATATATATATATATATATATATATATATAAAAACTTCACCATAAGCACAGATTCGCTCATGCCAATGGTAGTGGTGTACCCTTATGCTACTTGTTTGCATCATAGTGCAAGAATATGATAGCTAGATAGATTAACAAAGCTGTTATCTAGAAGTCAGGGGGGTTTAAACACAGCACAAATTGCCACCAATCTTTGGATGTAAACTACTTATTAAATAAATTTAACATTGTCATAATCTTTAACCATCAGTGTCATTATTTTTTAAATATTGAGAGATTTGAAAAATGAATAACAACAGAACCTTTACTGTGTTACTTGTGTGTTTCAGATTGTTATGAAAGAACGATTCAAAACATAAAAACTAGGGATGCAACAATGAGAACTGTGGGCTGATGCCAAATGCAGTTAAATTAAAATGCAGACTATTCAGCCCAGCATCTCCAAAACATCCTGCTCATCTGGAGCACAATAAATACATCAAATATCAGATTGCAAAATTGTCCAATTTAATTATTAGCTGATATCTGGCAATACTGATATGATTCCAATGTCACTGTGCATCCCTATTAAAACAGTACTGGTATAATCATTTAAAAGCAGTACCGAAAAAACTATCACCAACACATCCAGAAACAACTGTCTGTAATCAAAAGCAGGTATTTAGATAAGTAATGCATGGCCAGAGTGGGCGGGGCTTATCCTATGTATGCACATGTACTGAAAAGACGGAGACTTTGTCACTGGGGGGTTGGAAATGTCAGGGGCTATTCTGTTCTAGAAAACCAAATCTTCACCCCAGAATAGAAAATAAAGCATTCTTCTAGCATACAGTCCCAAAAGCATCTGATACTGTAATACTATGACACAGTGGGAAAAGACTGACATGGAAACCAGAACTAAGTACATCAGGTTCTAAACACAAAGCTCCTCTCAGATCAGATATATATAATTCACAAAAAGCAAAAAGACAAGATGTCATGCTGAGGAACTCTGTACTGCTAAATGGTGCTGTCTGATATAAACGAAGGGAAAAGCTGAGTCAATCAGCAAAAGAGGTAGTGAAAAGGTGGTGAAAAACCAGGATGTGTAATGACAGCCTCATAAAAAGGCGTCAGGATGGAAGTGAGACAGACAGAGGAGGGTGTCTGTGACCTTGCAGTATCTTGTACGCAGGTCTTTTAAAACCCATTCACAATTAATACGTAAACATCGAAAGCACAGCTGTGCTTCACCACAGAAGAGCCAAACATCACAAAATAAATCACACCCTATGACTTCACATCACTTTTAGATTGCTAAAGGAAACAGGTTGGGCAACTCCTATATGACTGTGCATTAATCCGCACAAAAAAAAACTGGTTGGATGTGGCCATTAAAGTTGTTTTTTTTCTTTCTCATGGGAACGATCCTGCCCATGCCAACGTGACACAAAATACAATCCATTTTAAACCCACAGCCAAAACTATAAAACAAACAGCTATTCATTCCGGCAGGCAGCTTCAGTAAATGAGTCAAAATGCCCAAAAATGGACAGTACTTCCGTCAGGCTTTTGCCAAAAGGTCAGGAAGCTCACAGCAAGTGGACTAAGCAGAATCTTCATCTAAGGGTTTAACAAATGCTTAGCAATGTATTGAAAACCTGTATATGCAAATTCAACCTATAAATGATACAGCCCTCTTTCTTCAGTCTGCACAGTCTTTCATACACCAAATGTGAACTGAATTTGATTTAAAAGTAGAAACATCAGCACACAACTGCTGCTTGCCATCAGCATAAATTTACAGCCAATAAACTCATAGGAGGAGACCTCACGTAAACTTACAGTTAAACGCAAATGTCATGTTGCAGTGCAGCACAGCACCCCACCCCCAACCCCCCCAAACCTCATTTTTGTGAAAAGAATTAATATACATGATCTAGAACATAAAGAATATTAAAATCCTTCATTTCATCAGGCATGTAGCTAGCTGGTTTTAGCATCACTCCAAAAGTGGTTCTGTTAAATGCTGTTTGCTCATTTCCAGTACAGTGGACTGTTTTTTGCACACACGCAAACTGAGAAATCGGAAAGAAATCAGAGTTCATGGTACATGCCCTGAGAAAACCCGACTGCCGATCTCACACCCTGCTCTAATCCGATCTAAGAGAATGAGTTTACTGTTTACATGAATAATCAGGCAGCTGAAGAAATCAAAGTGCATGCGAACGCACTCACTGTGATTCATTTTTACAGAGCGCACTACGTAATATCCGTAACATTAATATTAATCGGTGTAGCTGGGTGAGTAATAAGAATATTTTATTGTGTCATAATAAATCAGGCTATGTCGCGATATACCCCAATTTGACCAACACCGACTCATTAAGAAGAGAAGAAAATTAGAAATTAGGGAGCACAGTTTATCCTGTTTAATGGGGTTTAGTTCAGCACAGCATGTAAAGCATTGAACAAAACCACCGTAACATTACTCACAATATTGTTCAATATTCATAATATTGTATTCTGACACTACATAGGCCAAATTCCCCACCTCTAATGATTAGTATGTGATAGATATGAAAATCCCTATATATACACACACACATATATCTGTCTGGTCTGTTCAGTACGCCACACGCCACACGTGTGCTCTTACCAAGACAAATTCCTTGTATGTATAACATAATTATCAAAGTAAATAGATTCTGACTCTGACATGCATCTATACTCCTCCAGGTCTCTCTGAGGACATCAAGCTGTGTTTTATAATCTCTACACATACAAATACAAGCCAGCTTTGATACAAGCAAGTTGCACTTGTGTATTAACTCTTCAGTTTCCCCCCTAGTAGCCACACTGAAAAAATATACCACTTCCCAGTTTTAGGACTCCACAGACGCCAGCAAAAGTTCCTTGGTTAGTTAACTAGCTCAAACAACTGACCTGCCCAGCTACTAACTTTAACTTGCAGACTGGTGGAGTTAGATACTTTGGCCCCAGTGTAATGATAACATGAGCACAACTCGTTTTAACGCGTTAAACCTCTTATATCATGGACAAACGAATGCCGAAAAAAACCCCATCACATCCACCTGCTCGGGAAAACAGCGAGGGAATTCAAGCTAGCTTGCTAGCTAATGTTAGCTAACATACCCAGCTAACGTTCGCTTGTCAAAAACGCCCCAAAAAAAACTACTGCATGTTTCTCCTCTGATACCTTTAGATAATCGACAGTGAGACAAAAAAGGACGAATGTACAAAAGCATGTTTCTCTGTAGGTGAACTTCGACCAAATAGCATCGCTGGCTAGCAAGGAGGGAAAAATCAGGCAGGACGGCCGCAGTGTGGCTAAGCTAACTTGCTAAGTGAGAACGCCCGTTACCGGCAGAAGGCCGTTTTGAAAACTGTAAGCAACGCCACGCAGCTACTTTCACGACGAACTGCTTTTAATGCTGCTGTCGGTGAGAAAACGTGTTTAAATGGACACAGGAACAAGCTCACGTCACGCTAGTGTGTCGGTTTAGCTCGCTAGCGGCTAAATCCAGCGTTAGCATGGTTACCTGCCATGGCGAGAGGGAGCCCGGTCTCGGTAAACTTTTGGTTCTGTGTTGTTGCAAAGCGATCCGTCTGAGATTGTGGGGACGTGGATGGTTTAAAGCTGAGACCTTCGGGACTGTTTGGTTTTTTCTGTTTGTCTGGTTTATTTCTGGCCAAGTCCTTGTTTAAGCTCAGCAGTGGAAACGGAGCCCATTCACTCCCTTTAGCTTTTCCTCCCACTCTCCTGCTGCTGTCCACATTCAAAATGGCGCAACCTCCTCCCAGCCACGCCGTCAATATGCGCCGCTCTGTTAGGGGAGGAGGAGGATGCGCGAGGAGTGGGTGAAGAGAAGGAGGAGGAGAAGGAAAGGGAGGGGTAGGATGGAAAAGGAAAGAAGGAAGGAAGGAGAGGGAATAAGAAGAAAAGGAAGGGTAAACTGGGGAGGAGGCGAAGAAGGAAACGTGGGGAAAGAAGAAAAGAAAAGGTTTACAGACTGTGATTAATCCAGGGATAGATACTCAGGCTATGATTAATCCAGGATTAGATACTCAGACTATGATTAGTCCAGGATTATATGATCAGACTGTGATTAATCCAGAGGACTGTGATTAATCCAGGATTATATGCTCAGACTGTGATTAATCCAGAATTAGATACTCGGACTGTGATTAATCCAGGACTGGATACTCAGACTGTGATTATTCCAGGATTAGATACTCAGACTGTGATTAATCCAGGATTACATGATCAGTCTGTGATGAATCCAGGATTAGATAATCAGACTGTGATTAATCCAGGACTGGATACTCAGACTGATTATTCCAGGATTTGATACATACTCAGACTGTGATTAATCCAGGATTATATGCTCAGACTGTGATTAATCCAGAATTAGATACTCGGACTGTGATTAATCCAGGACTGGATACCCAGACTGTGATTATTCCAGGATTTGATACTCAGACTGTGATTAATCCAGTATTATATGATCAGTCTGTTATTAATCCAGGATTAGATACTCAGACTGTGATTAATATAGCCTTAGATAGGTGGGCTGTGATTAACCCAGATTTAGATACTCAGATAGGCAGGCTGTGATTAACCCAGGTTTAGATGCTCAGACTGTGAATAAGAAAGGAGAAGAGTATTTGGTGGGGAGGAAGTTTAGATACTCAGACTGTTGTTGATCTGGGTTTAGATTCTCAGGTTGTGATTAATCCAAGTTTAGATATGTAGGCTGTGGTTAATCCAGGTTTAGATATTCAGGCTGTGATAAATCCAGGATTACATACCCAGACAACGACATACTCAGGCTGTGGTTAATTTATCATTAATATATAATTATAATAATATATAATTCATGTGCATGGCAATCTCATACTTTGTAGAGACGCACCAATATGGGAATTACGGATATCCAGGCCCACGTAATTACGTTTTTGGGTGAGCAAGCAAAATCAGATTTTCTTGAAGGGCCGGACTCTCCATAACCAGACACCACGTTGAGCGTTCCAAGTTTTCTTAGTCATATTTCAACCAGTCACCAGTCTTCTCTTCGCAGTGTCTCTGGAGTTATTGAAGGGAAACCTCTACAGTCCTTGGTACTGCACCAGAGGGAGCACCAAAATGCAGTGAATTCAAAGGGTTAGGCTGACCGAAACACATCTTGACAAATGGCCATATAAACACGTGTATTATGCATACTGACCAAGGGGAGTGTCACGTGGAGGACAGGACAAGGAGGCTGGATATAAATGCAAGGAATTTAATGAACAAAAATAAAAAAAACAAAAGAAACTAAACAACTGCAAAACAACTGAACAGGACTACAAAAATAAGCGACAGGGAAACAAAACCAACAGACAAAGAAACAAAACACCAGCAGGGGAACAAACAACCGACATGGAAACAAAACACCAAGCAAGAACACAGGGGACTACAGGGGGTATAAGAGGACAAAGACTAACAAGGAACACCTGGGAAGGGGCGGAGCTACAAACTAAGGACAGGTGAGGGGACTGACAAGGGGCGGAGACAGGAGGAGCCAAAAACCAAAACAGAAGCACATGGAACACCACAACAAAAGGCACATGGAAGTGACAGGACAAAACCAGAGAAAACAGAAAAACAGGGGCTAGACTAGACAGGACAGGACAGGACGTGACAGGGAGTCCGTATACAATATTTTTTCATTTGCAAATCCGCTGATGCGGGCGCATAAAAGGTACATCCGTACACATTCTGACCTGCATACATCATGAAATATTGGTTTGAAATATCAGTCACATCTGAGCATTTGTCGGATGCCGATATTTGCTGTTTTTTATGTACAAATATCTGTAAGTTTGTGGGGACGGTTCATCATGGCAGGGCATCGGACACAATGCGGAGGGTCACATAGCAGAGCGCTGCTATAGAATGCTACGGAGTAAGAGTGCTGACAAACGTCGAGTTTATTTTTACACCCTACTGGTATAAATTCAGCATCACTCATCATGCTTGGCATCGTTTTACGACCTCTTCACACACTGGCTCCTTTTGAGCTGAAAGATACAAGCTGACTAAGGCTAGGCTAGCAATGCTGGCGCAGGTAACAGGCCATTCGTGTTTGTCTGTCTAAAGGACTGACTGCTTTTCTCTGTGTACATCTCAAGCCACATGTAATCTAGGGCGGTCGTCTGTGGTCTCAATGTAGCTTTAATTGAATGTAGTAATGAGTAAGTGCTGAGTGGCAATCTATGACTTGCTCTGGAATGCCACTGGCATGCGTACCTTTATTATAAACAATAGTTTTTGTATTCTGCACAGTGTGGTGCTGTGGCTTTGGGGTGCGGTAGCCAGAGGAGGGCACCAAGGCAAGTTAACATTAATCATAGCTGGGAGCTGAACTAGAATATAATATGCTACGTTTAGGATGACTGAACCGAAATGGCTAAAGCTAGGCTGGTGGCAGCGTAAGACAGCATCTGTGAATCAGAATCAGGTTTATTGGCCAAGTATGTTGACACAGACAAGGAATTTGGTTTCGGCCGTTTGTGTTTGTCTAGTATTTTAGCAATATACACATAACTAACCGACAGTCCATGATATTTACGATGAATCTGCATAAACACAATAAGTACAGACATTGTACAATATAGAATCTACACAGTATACACAATATACAAGCAATAAACAAACTATATATGGACAAAAAATATACAGTTTACACATTATTTACAAACACAATATATGGAAGTATGGTTGAGGTAGTGCAACAGCGTTAGTATGCATGTATGGGGAAGAAACTGTAGTGTATAATCTGGCATGTGAGTGAACTTGGTGAATGGTGGGACAGGAGTAACTATGGTCCAGCAAATGACGTGACTGGTCAGCTGTTTATGAAGGTGATGGCCTGAGGAAAGAAGCTGTTTCTGTGTCAAGTTGTCTTGATGTACAGGGTCTTGTAGCGCCTGTACACCAGATTGTACATGTGAACAGATGTGAACAATGTGTGTTCATTGGGATAACGTTCAGTACAAGGATCAGCAGGTATACAGCAGTACAGCCCTGGATCAGTATGCTTTATAAATGGTGTGTAAAACCTCCATGTTCTCTAAGCTGAGTTTTGAGTGGTGGGACAAGTCTGGGAAGTATGGCATTAGATCACTCATTTCTGAAGGGAACTTGCCCAGTATACAAATATCAGGGAAATGAGAGGCACGGTGTACATATTTAAGACTAGAAAACGTGACTAGTTATATAAACGTTATATGGACTGTTTTAACGAATTTGTTTAAACTGCAGTTTATAAAAGAACAAGGAAGTATTCAGATATATTTAGCGGATTATGTTGTGATCTATTAAACAACAGATATTAATGGAGATAGTAATAAGTTAAATATATACAAAATCATCATACACAGGGTACTTTCTATTGGGAGGTGTCTGTCTCAAACCCTCAAACTCATATATTTATGTTTTCATTTTGCTTTGTTTTGTAAATATATTGTAAATTATAATTTGTATTTATTAATTTAAGTGAAGTTAAAAGATGTAGGTTTTAATAAGTTTAATTTTGAAATAAAAACACTATTTAAAAAATGCTGTCCTCAGTTTTTATATCACTGCTGAAGAACAGTCCATAGGCGGAGCCTTATTTTTAGCCATGCCCTTGCATTTTAGAGCAGGAAGTGAGACTGCTTCCCTGACCCTCATGGCCACATGGTAAGCAGGAAAGACCAATTGTTTAGAAGTCAATGTGTCTGAAATTCAGTGAGGAACATTATTCTTTGTCAGTATCGAAATGCAGAGTTTCTGCAATTAAGCAATTTTTCTGTGTGAAAAAAAAAAAAGATTTTATGTGCTCAAAACTGTTCTGTGCTTGCATGTCATGTACTGGTGTGTTTGAGTTCTGCTCACAATTAGCCTAAATAGTGCCATGATGGTTTTGATAGTGACTTTGATAAACCAGTTTGGTAGACATGACCCATCTATAAATTTGGAAGATCCCCCACATATAGAAGGTATTGATAAAATTCAAAATCGCAATATTTTATTGATGTATAACAGCATTAGATATTCAAGTTTGCATTAAAGGTCCCATATCCTTAGTCTACATTTGTGTTTATTTTACACAAACCAGCCATAACATTAAAACCACCTCCTTGTATCTACACTCGTTATCCATTTTATCTGCTCCACTTACTGTATAGTAGCACTTTGTAGATATACAATTACAGACTGTAGTCCATCTGATTCACTGCATACTTTGTTAACCCCCTTTCACCCTGTTCTTCAAATGTCAGGACCCCAACAGGACCACCCAGAGCAGGTATTATGTGGGTGGTGGTTGGTCATTCTCAGCACTTCAGTGACACTGATGTGGTGGTGGTATTTTTGTGTGTGTTGTGCTGGTGTGAGTGGATCAGACACAGCAGTGCTGCTGGAGTGTTTAAACACCTCAGTGTCACTTCTGGACTGAGAATAGTCCACCAACCAAAACCAACCAGCCAACAGCGTCCTGTGGGCAGCATCCTGTGGGCAGCGTCCTGTGACCACTGATGAAGGAATAGAGGATGACAAAGACAAACTGTGCAGCAGCAGATGAGCTATCATCTCTGACATTACATCTACAAGGTGGACCAGCAAGGTAGGAGTGTCTAATAGAGTGGACAGTGAGTGGATACAGTGTTTAAACACTCCAGCAGCACTGCTGTGTCTGATCCACTCTCACGCACAACACACACTAACACACCACCACGTCAGTCTAGCTGCTGTATGTAGAATGATCCACCACCCTAATAATACCTGCTCTGTGGGGGTCCTGTGGGGGTCCTGACCATTGAAGAACAGGGTTATATAGCAAATGGAGAAGATAAAACTCATAACTTCACTGTAAGTGGGTGGGGCTAATCTGCTGAAGGCTGACCAGGTGGAATGATGTGAGTATAATGGTTTGCCATGATACGAAAACAGTGAATTTAAACCGGGCTGTGTTTGGACTGGGGAGTGCTGCTACCCTGTTTAGAAGATTATCTTTCAAACCTGACTTAGCTTTCTTTGATTGGTCAGTTTTGCTCTTCTTACACCAACGGGGACCTTAAACAGCACTGTGAACAGTGGCATTCCTAAATGGTTAAGCACAACAGAGCGTTTTTGTGTTTGTAAACAGAGATGATGTATTTTGTGGGTGGACCTTAACTGGTGGCACAAAGAGACCGTATATCGGTGTTAGGTGTAGGAATAAAGGAATATGGCTCATCTGGACATCTTCTCCAATTGTTTTAATGGTTTGTCAGCAGAAGACAAGCTGTTATACACTAGTATGCTAACCCCTAGCAATGGTGAGGTTTCATGACCTGTGGGGGACATTCTACAAAGCAAGGTTTCTCAGTTAGCGAGATAATTTTAACCCAAAGATGAGGACTGTCCAATAGGAAAGTGATTCAGCTCTTTTCTTATTGGACAGGCTTAACTTTGGAATTGCATTTTCTAGCTAAGTGGGAAATCCTGATTGGTGGAATACCCCCTGTACTTACTGTTAGGTAAATACCAAGATTTGTTAGATGTTTTTTGTCTATTACTGTATACCGACGGAGAGCTGCACTTACATGGCTGGGTTAGTATTAAAGGTTCATCATTGTATGATGTTTGTTAGAACAGAAAATTGCTAGAACTACTGCTTCTACTCATGCTGTAAAGCTAATGTAGTGTTAATAGTTAGCTGTTAGCTGTAGGGCTAATACAGTATGCCCTCTATGAATCACATATAAAAAAATATTATTCAAAATGGTTACCAGGTTAATCATCGGAGGTTAGGCTTGTGCTGTAGCCGTCCAGCCACATTGCTTTTTAAGTTTGATGGTGCTTTAATTTAAGTTCTTGTTACCTGTCAATACTGTTAAATACAAATACAAAAATCCATATGGTTCTGTAACTGCAACACTAGTAAAAGTGATACCTTATATGGACAAAGTATGTGGATACCTCTCCTAAACACTTCAGATGAGTTCAGGTGGTTCAGACATGCCTGTTGCTGACAGACACATGTCATATCAAGCACTTATCCATGCAATCTTCAACAAATGCTCGCAGTAGAATGAGTCGTACTGAAGAACCCAGTGGCTTCAAATGTTGCAGTATCATAGGATGCTACCTTTCCCCAGCTAGATCTGCCCCAGCCAACGGTAAGGTCCTGTTATTGTGAAATGGAGGCATCTAGGAGTAACGACAAAACCACAAGGTAGTAGAGCTCACAGAGTGGGGCCATGTGCTGAAATGCGTAGTGCAGAAAAATCACCTTTTCTCTGTTCGGGGTTCCAAACTGGAAGCAACATCAGCACTTTGAGCGTCAGGAGCTTCTTGAAATTGTTTTCCATGGCCAAGCAGCTGCACGCTAGCCTGCACAATGTCAAAGTAGTGTAAGACATGCTACCGCTGCACTTTGGAGCAATGGTAACGAGTTCCCTGGAGAGTAAGGAATGGATAGTAAAGTTTGAAGATAGAGGTGTAATGGTCTGGAGTAGTTTTTTAGGGTTTGGACCCCTTAGTTCTCAATAATGGTGATTGTAAAGTTACAGCAAAGACATTTTAGACAATTATATGCTTTTGGGAAACAGCAGTTTGGGAAACACCTTTTCCTATACCGACAGCAGTGTGGGGGACGTGCACAAGTGCACATGACTGTGCCACTGTGCACAAGTGAGCTCCGTAAAGGCATGGCTTGCTTGGAGTTCAGTGTGGAGGACCTCCAGTGGTCTGCAACCCCATTAAACACCTTTGGGATGAACTGGACCATCAACTGGGAGCCAGGCCTTCTTGTCCAACATCAGTGCCAAACCTCACAAATGCTCTCTTGACTGAATGGACGACGAGTGGATGCTGTTAAAGGGTGGCTAACTCCATATTTTAGGATGTAAATATCATAATGCACTTTCATATTCTGCTTGTGAATTAGTCCTTTCGAAAGAAGTTGTTCTACATTTTTGCTGATGCTGTACTCATGCTCTTTCCACACTCTGGCTACAGCTGTATTACAGATTGTTTGCAGCTGGGAAAACTCAAAGGCTCTATAAACCTTTCTACAGTTGGGGACTTTCCCTCTAGCCATCTGCCCAAACTATTTTCGTTCAGACATATAATCCTGCAATCAAATTGAATCGAACGCCCAGCCTAATGAACGCAGACCCTTTTTAGCCTATCATTTTGTAATTGCTAACAGTTTAATGAATTGCCACATCCTGCTTTTTTTCCCCCTTCAGCCGGCTTCCAACTGAAGCGCAGTCGCAAAACACGCACGCCTTGTGTGGTCATACACGAGAGTTTCTGTTCTTCCCCTCTTCTTATTAGCGAATCCATCTCATCTCATTCTTAGGCAGCCGGGCCATTGACTTTCGGTGTGGGCAGCAGGAGCAGCTAAAGCAAGCCCATTTCAGACTTGAGCTGCTGAATTAGAAAATGGCGCAATTCTCCCAGTGACTGTAGGCACACAGACAGGATTGTGGGGAGCAGCAGTGGAGGTGGTGATAAGAGTGGAGCGGAGAGTCTGACTCATTGTGTAGGCATGTGGAAGCTGAACAAGTGACCCAGCTTTCAGGTACTGCAGCAGCGACTGGCAGCCAGCATCAACCTGGCTGATTCCAGCACAAAGGATTTAATGCATGCTTGGAAAGGAAGGACTGAGGGAAGAAAAATGAGACAGCAAACCACATGTATCCTCAGGAAATAGGCAATACAGGTGCAAAAATATGAAAAGGCAATTAGCAAAAAATGTATCAAATGTTAGAAGACAGTTACACTGATTTTTCAGTATAATTCAGTCATTAAAGGAGCGATTTATAAGATGATGCAACATTTTATAGGAGACAATACATCACCAGAAAATGCACGGCCCCTCAAAGAGCATCTCCAGCATTGGAAAGCGGTGCCAATGTTGTTTTGCTTCTGTTTATACCACTTCTTTTGTTTGCTGCTGAATGTGGTTTCTTGCCAAGAGCAGGCTGCTGTGGTTGCATTCCAAGAGTTTTAACCTGTCCTTAAATGATCTAACAAGGAGCAGATCCTTCAACATGATTGACAAGAGGTTAGAATACACCGTTGGGGCAGCAGTACTACTTCATCATCCTCTGATGTTGGACTGATTTGACGAAGTGCTTCAGTGACTCACTATTGCCTCTTGACATAAAAAGCTGGTTAGCATGCTAACTTTAGTAGATATCTCTGCAACATGATACATATACATCTTTGACACACTGTCAAAACTGTTATTTCTTAACCTTATATTGATTAAATCAGTTCATTTTTTAATATTCCAAACTAAAAATCTTACAGATTGCTCCTTTAAGATTTAAACAAAGTCATTCAGGGTTGTTTGGTATGAAATGCTCAGTTTCTATCACCCCTCTTTGAACATGGTGGTGATAGGATCCAGTTGCCCAAAGTGTTTCATGCTTCTTAACACTGCCTCACGGAAAGGTATCGTCTGATGTCTGAGAAGTTGTTTTACAATAGCTTTGAGAAGAGTTTGGCCTAAAACATAGCTTTTAAACTCCATTCATTGCAGGGAGGAGTAAATCCAGTCCATAAGGCATAGCAGTCCCAAGACACCTTCTCAGTATTTTGTTATTAACATTACATACAGTACATATAAATAAGGAAGATACATGTTGGTTCACTGGTGGTTTAGGATAATAAATAAAACAGCTATATTTGTGTTGTGGTCGTTATCACCATTAATGTGAAGACATCTGAGTCATAAGCACCTTTAACTACATTAAACAAAGTCACACGAATCCACTCAGAATGCCTACATTGTTTAGATGAGTGTTTCTCAACTCTGGTCCTGGAGGCACCATGCCCTGCACCTGCGCTGCTTTAACACACCCCGGGCAACTATGACAGGGATTGTTAATGAGCTGATAAGTTGAATCAGGTGTGTTAAGAGCAGGGAAAGCACTAACATGTGCAGAGCAGGGTGCATCCAAGATCAGGGCTGAGAAACCCTGATTCAGATTATGCAGACATTTAGGAAAATGGGTGGATTTCCCCTTCGATATGAGATTTCAAGGGAAAATGCCCTTCTTCAGGCTCTCTGAGGAGCAAATACCCACAATTCATCTTTAAATATCAATGACTAACACTTATTTTAGCTTTATCTCTTTGCTGTTCTCCTCGCAGGTTATTTTAAGCCACGGTAAAGCTAAGAAAGGGACAATATGCACTTTAAAACAACCGATTTCTCATTTTCCAGTTTTTGTAATGATATCATTTGGTATATCTTCACAGAGGTGCGAATCATCATCAAGTATCTTTTTGTTTACCTCTACATTATTTCTCCCTCTGCTGACCACTTTGAATGGGCACAGAATGAATGCAGCTCTTTAAATGAAGAAAACTTTCTATCCATATTTCTCAGCACACAATGCTAAAACTGCTCACGCTGAACAGGTTTTTCGCAGAGCAGTTTGACAGAGTAGGCTAATGGTCTGAAGCAGAGCACATTTCAACGGGAAAATAATGGCGATGATGTATTCCGGTAAACACTTAACTAGGAATAAGGCAGCAGATGGTTGTCTTTCCTATCCAACAGACTGGTTGGCAGCACGAGTCTCAGGAGCTCCTAATGTGAACACTTTATCACAGAGTGAGGCGTCAAGCACCGTGAACATTCCGCCTCCACCAACAGATGGCAGTGTTGCCCCACGTTGCTGTCGACAGCCGTTCCGGCTGCAGGTATCTAGAAATAGCTTCACAGTCCATTATCTCTGCAGCACCCAATGTAAGAGAAACAGTTAACTGAGTGGAGATCAGATACACGGTTTCACTTGGACTGGTTAAAGGGCCCATATCATTCCTCTGTGGTTTTTCGATCAGTTTTAGTATGCAGTATGGACACACTGTTAACCTTTTACATGCACTCCACAGTCCGTCCAGTCCATATATGTAAGTTAAACAGAACAAATGTCTCACTGGTTTTGGGATGTCACAAAAATCAACACAGTTTCATCCACCTATTCAGCCTACAGTACTTCAGACCAGCCAGTTTACACAGAAGTTAACGGGTGTTTTAACCTCGACTACTTCTTGAATGAGACACAGTACAGAGCAGCTAATCAGCCCTGGTGTATTTACATATATCATATATCTTAAAGACACAGTAACAGCCTGTTTAACAAAGAGATGGTGGAAAATGGTCAATTATGACTGTTTTTGGTACAATATAGGTCCTTTAATTTTCTTTTTTTTCCTTTTTTATTATTTTAAGGCAGAAAATGGGACATTGTTTTTGTGATGTTATAAAAAGCAACCCATTTACATATTTAGGCAGCAGGAGTTTAGCCCATTAGGGTCCAAGTTAGGAGTGTTTCTGTCCATATCTCTTTTTAAATAAGGCACAATACAACAGGCAGCCAATCAGAACCGAGCTCATTCATATGTACGATATGTGGTCATATAAAAATAAGTTTGGGACAAAAAAAAGCCATACAAATGTCATTTTTTGGGTATGTATGGCCATATATAGACCAGATATGAAAAAAATAAAAACAGTACGAGAAAACAGTAGTATATAGACCCTTTAATTAAAATCAACATCCATAAATAATTTCCACCCGAATAAAACACAATCAGTTCCAAGTTTCATTATCTGACTTGCTGGTGCAAAAAGCCATGCAAAATGTCATTTATGGACCTTGTGGGGAGGAAAAATATAGGATATGGGCTCTCAGGTTTGCTGGTTTGGGAACACTGAGCTGTTGCATGCATGATCGTTAGAAAATAAAGACTGCGTGAAAACGGAAGTAAAGCTTTCACTCTTGCTTCAGATGATGGCAGTCTTGCCCCGCTGCACTTCAGCGTCAGACGAAAACCTAAATGTCAAGTGCTGAAAGTGAGTGGAGAGAGAGAGAGAGGAAGGCAAGGATAAAAAAGTGGTAGAGGGATAAATGGAAGGGAAAGAGCTTCTGGAAACAAACCAATTGGTGTCAGAGTGTCAGTGGTGGAGGGTTCAATCTCTGGCATGCTCCTTCTCTCCTGGAACGCTCCCTCTGTTGACGGGCTTTGAGGGACGGCTGTTTAATTAGCCTATAAGAGTCATACTAATGTCTGCCAAATCTGCAGGCAAAGCTGGCCGCAGCGCCACCTGACCACTCCAGCTTGTCTCTCTCGCTCTGTCCCCACGAATGGAGTCGCAATCCTGGGGGAGAAATCTGGTGTGAGGTGTTGGAAAGAGTAAACGCAGCGCCAGCTCTCTGGACGCAGGCCAACAGCATATTAAAGTACAAGCAGCAGTATCTAGTCTGGTGGCTAACAGATGACGGTGCTCTCAGAGAGTCTTTACTCACTAATAAAGCCCAACGGTTGACAATTCTCTTATTAACTTTCATTTTGGCCCGATGTGATTGGAGGAGTAAGCTACTGGACTGCCATGAATAACAGAACCATTCTGAAAGGCAGTGTTTTCAAGGCAAAGCATGCCTTGCTCTAAGTAGGTGCTGGGAGTGGATCCCAAACAGATTCAGTTCTTAGTTCCAGGCATTTAGGAATTGAGAGTTGACGCTTTGGACTAGATTCCACAGTGCCATTCAAGTTTGCCTGGACTGGCTTACATTCCTCCATATCATCCTCCGCATCATCCTTCGCATACATCATCTACCCATCTGAATGAGTTAGCAGAGAAGAATCAGGTTCAACCTAGTCCGTCTGCTCTAGTCAGTCAAGTTAATTTAGCTAGTGTTTCCACTATTCCCTTGCTAAGGATAATGTGGTGTAGAATAAGACATGGGAAGCATTGCGCTTTACAAGCGAATGCTCTTTTATTGAACTGCAGCCAGTTAAAACCACTGCTCAGCACTAGCTGAACAGCCAGAAAGCAGGCAGATCACTTCTAGTCATGCATTTCTGCTTAACAGTTAACCAAAAACTACACCACATGCGCACAATACACACTGATGTACTGATATACCAAACAGCCACAGTCCAAAGACAGAAACTTGTCACAAGGTTTTTATAGACCGTTTCACCACACCCTTAATGTACAAAGAGAATGTGTCCTTGTCTGGTTCTACCAGATGGTCAGCTCTCCTTCAAAAGATGTTTGACCTATAACCTGTAGAACCCTGCTGGCAACATTCTCCCAGGGACTCTGCCCCATCGTAAATGCATAAAATTCAAGTTCTGTCCTGGTAATGCAGCTGTTCCCCACATGGTAAACTTATACACACTTGTATACATACACACTACAAAAACAATGATATCCAACACCACGAACACAGCAACTCCCGAGAGCCTCTACGTGTGGCCACGTGCATGGCCCCACCTTTGGCAGCACGACCTACAGTGCTCCTACGGTGGCACAGCTAATGGAGGGACGCCACACAGGTGACTTCACAGAATTTGAGCAGAGCCAACATTGATCTCCACGCAGCTGTGCTTCAGGGCGCACATCCCTCTCCCCACCAGGCTTCACTAAAGCCATGTCCCATCTATCACCGCGCTGCAGCAGAGAGACTGAGCACTGTTTCCTCCTCCCCAGGTGCGGCAGAACTCCTCATGTGCTGCTTACATGTGCTGGGGCTCTAACTCTCTGCCTGGGAAGCTGCACATACCATCTCAGTTCCTCCAAGGCGGCCCTCTCAAACAGCAGCTATGCCTGCCGAAATACTGAATCCAGCTCTGCCACCAGCTTGCCCATCAGGTTGCAGCTGCTTGGTCAACCACATGCCAGCCCTGCCTCAAGTGTAGCTGGAGGGCTGCAGTCAATGCTGCCAGGTCAGCGTTCTGCTCCGGCGGCAGGTCCTCGCTGCCGGCTGCCATCCAGGCGCCCTCACCGCTGTCCCCCTTTCTAGAAATTATCACTATGTGTAGCCTGTATCGGGGGTAACCTAAATGAATGGCCTGTCTACATGTTATATTTTACTTACTTATTTTTCTTTAGTTTAAAATTGTGGGCTGAAAGAAGGTGAAGCACTGAATTTACTTGAGACAAATGTGTTTTGGCAATAGCCGTGCGGATGTCATATTTTATTCATGTTGAAATGATGCACGGATTCAGTTGTTCAGCAGTGCAGATGTACAGAGAAAAACATTGCATTGCTTTGTACAGTCATTTTGTTTAGGTCCTAGCATTGCGCCACCTCAAATCTCCAGGTCTAACCTGACTAGCCCATTCATAAAGCTCTAGCTATGTCTCTGATCTGTGGGCTGTGTGGACTGGTGCTAGGCCACTGGGCCCACATCCTTGCACACACAACAGGCCCTTAAGGGTTCCTGTTTGGGCAGTACACTGCTGGGCTAGCTCACAGATACTAGCGTTCTACACCAGGCCCACATCATTTTGGTTACTGTGGGCCTTTAATTGATTTGGGTGGGCAGGGTGGCAAAAGGAATTGCAACTTGAGTTGATGAATCAAAGAAGAAACATATATGGGCACTTTAATCTGATGTTTTTCTTGTATTGAATTTTTTTCAGGTCCACTCATTACATTTGTGAGTCATATTTCATTTTTACATCTCTTAGAAATGTTACTGCGACTTTAAGACTGGCATAAATTGGATCTTTCTCAGCAGTGAAGTGACACTGATGTGGTGGTGGTCTGTTAGTGTGTGTTGCGCTGGTGTGAGTGGATCAGACAGAGCAGTGCTGCTGGAGTATTTAAACACCTGTCAAATGTATTCAGACAACAGCTGTTCTGTTGGCAGCTTCCTGACCACTAATGAAGGACTAAAGCAGGGGTTATCCACAAAGAGCTGGTGTGGCTGCAAGTTTTCATTCCAACAAAAAAGAAGATCACCTGATCAGCAGTTTGAAGACTGAGCAGCTGATTAATCAAGTAGAATCAGGTGAGCTCCTGCACATTTGGAATGAAAACCTGCAGCCACATCGGCCCTTTGTGGACAAGATTGTACACCCCCGGACTAAAGAATGGCTGACACAGACACACAGTTTTCAAAACCACTCACACCAGCACAATACACACTAGCACACCACCACCTTGTCAGTGTCACTGCAGTGCTGAGAATGATCCACCACCCAAAATATACCTACTCTGTGGTGGTCCTGTCGGGGTCTTGACCACTGAAGAACAGGGTAACAAAGTATACTGAGAATCAGATGGACTACAGTCTATAATTGTACATCTACATAAAGCTCCTATATAGTAAGTTGCGCTGATAAAATGGACACAGAGAGTAGAAACAAAGAGGTCTACTGAATGAAGTGCTTAGTGAGTGCATGTAAATGTGACGCTTTTCATGACTTCACAAAAACCACATTCAGTTTGGGCCCGTATATATAGACTGTATGCACTGGGCAAATTGAAACTTGCACAATGTTTGCATATGACATCAAACACTTGTTCCAAAATGGTACTTTTCCCTGATATGGGCGCCTTGAGTCTGTAAATCACGCGTGCATGTGCATCAGCATAAATTTGTCCTCCAGTTTACCTCTGGCAATAATTATGTTGATATATTAAATTCATGTTGAAATTGGGGAAACATTTGAATCAACTACTTTCCCTTTTTTCCCAGTGTGTTTGTAACCAGGGAACTAACGAACGAGGATGTAATTGAGGCGTTTTTCATCATGTTTTTGTCTGATCTGATTATGATTTTGCACTGTACGATTGCCCCCATTGTGGAACATTATTACTGAATCTAATGTCGCCCTTGTGGAGTCACGTGCAACCTCGCTCAGATAAGAGTTTATTATAGAGCATGTAATACAGAAACAAACACAGCTGAACGCATGGCTGGGAATTCTGACTAGACTGCGGCGTCAGCTAATCTGCGTACTGGGTATCAGCCTGTGTGCGTACGCCTTCATGAAAAGAGTAATAAAGCACTGTAATTATCGAAATACAATGTCCTTAATGGTCATTTAAGATGAGCCTGGAGTTAGGAAAAGGCAGCTCCTACAAATTCGCTCAGGTGGGCACGCGCATGTGCGGGGTGTGTTCGTAAAAGGCCTTCATTAATTCTCATTAAGCGCTGTCATTAAGGGCCATTAAGCACACAATAGGATAATCACCTCTCTGGAGCACTGACCTGTTTGTGACGCTGCTTGGGGTTAAACAGAAACAGAGCACCTCGGATGTAGTGGCTGGATTCTGGAGGCTTTAGCGGTAATCGCTTAAAACCATAGAAATACCATTAATCTTATTACATCTCCAAGAAGTGCTGGGTGAGTGAGAGTTGGTGTCGACTTTTGACAGTTAAGTCTCCTTATGACAGATGGAATTGTACCGCATTCATCAAGCATTTCAGAGAACGACTGCTGATCTAGAATCAGGCCTATAGGCCCATGTGTTCGCACTCATTAGCATCAGATCATCAGTCTTACACTCAGACATTTGGTAAAAATAGGCTAGCAGTTTCCAAATCCAGGTAGTGGAGTCCTGCAGTACTGTGTGTAGTTCCGGTGGCAAGATTTATACAGAACAACAATGAAATAGTTACATGACATAGTCAGCTTTATTTTCCAGTATATCAAACAGTTGTTATCAAAGTTCTAAAATGCATGTACTCAGCAATTCAAATCAGCCGTTAGGGTCTACTGTAAGGTTCAGGCCAAAGTCAGATGAATGCAGTTGAGGCTTAAAAGGTTTATTACAAATATACAATCCAAAGATGGCCCTAGAATAAAACAAGCTATTTTGTGGTGACCCCATGAATAATTTGATGAGCTCTGCTCTGATTGGCTGGTTTAGACGCAGCGGTGATCACAAAGAAGGAACATGCTACCAATCCTTGACTTCACGGCTGTTGTCTTCATGGCTGTTGCCGCTAAGGTAGGCTAGCACAGCACCCAGTCAAGTATGCGCTATTAGTGCAGAAATATTTATGTGTTTAGGTTACACATTTCACATACGTTTTGAAGCCATTAATTTCTTCAGCACAGAGCCACACACTGGCTTAAACACATGACGTTTTGATAGTAGAAGTCCTGAAAATGTGTAAAACCATATTTACCATCAAACATGGCGGTCAAGGTTCGTCATCCAATGCAATATAGCTTATACATTCAGCGGTGGTCAAATATGTACTTTCAGTAGTTTTACTGCTGTAGGATTCTCTTTATCAGGAAGAAGGTGCACAGAAACATTCTCCTCTTCTAACACCTCCAAAACAGCCATATCTTCATCTTCCCACACTGGCTAATTTCCTTTAAACTGTCCTTAGGGAAATAACAGTTAGGGAACCTTCTGCAGCGCTTTAGGGATTGTTGCTTGTTGAGGGAAAATCTAAGGGTTTATGATGATTTCGCTTTGGGAAACCTATAAGTAATACCCTCAGGGTTTTAAGTACAATACTCTTAACCTCCGAAAATTCAACTCAAGGTCTTTCATGCAACTGGGCACTGAACGGGCACTGAACCTAATCACAAAAGCTAATTACTAACCACTGCCTTGATGGACAGTATATGTTACGGTCCTACCATTAATGTACGGATGTTCTAACTAATGTTAGCCATTTGGGTTGATAACAACCAGGAAAACAACAGATTCTACAGGACAGAGTCCCACCGTTAAACATCCCATACCATCTCTTAGCCAGGTTTTGAATTCAAGCACTGGTGCACGGATAACAAGCTCAAGGCTGGAGGGTTGGCAGTGGTTGCAGTGCAGTATTTGGGGGACTAATAAAAGGTGGAGATGGTGGAAAGTGTTTGATTTGATGGGACATAGCTTCACAATTCAACTAACTCAAATATTATTTCTCCATTCAATTGGATATAAGCCTGTGGTCAGTCTGGCCCAGGTCATGGAGGGGGAATAAATAAATCTAAGAAAAAAAAGGCCAATTACACAGGGTCACTGAGCGACGGCCCAGGTAAACCCGTACAAGACCACTAGAGGTGAGGCCGAGACCTGGAAACATTGAATCCAGCTTATGACTTATGTAATTATGTATGACTTATATATATGTAACTACTTAAAGGCGACATATCCCTTTTCCACAAGTTAACAACAGAATTATCTAGATGAAGAGTCTACATGAAATGCCTGTGACATGCTTTGGTCAAAATAGCACAAGGATGAAGCAGCAGAGCACCCTTCTCCCACTGTCTAATCAGCTCTGTTCAGAACGGCCGGTTTGAATGTCTGTTCCTTTTAGGGCTGCCCTCTAGAAGTCGACGAGTCAAATCGTCAGTTGGAGACCCTTTGAGTCGACTGAGAACCTTCAAGT